>JAPVLO010000436.1:2257500-2857500 GCA_027257055.1 Cephalopachus bancanus | reverse complement strand
GGTGTTTCATTTTTCCAAAAATTCTTCCCCTTAGTCTCTGGAGATTTCCCTTCTCTTAAATAAAGAGAAGGAAAGAAAGGAAACGGCCCACGTCTGTCCTGCAAACCACAGCGCAGTGGGACCCGCTAGTCCTGGGCTGAGTGTGCACCGAGCCTCGCAGAGAGCGAGGGTGGTGGAATGTGGGATCCCACTGCTGGGTGTGACGCCCGTTTCCACCTTGGCTTGGCTGAGACCTTCCAGCTGGTGAGAAGCTGGACCTTTGTGGTTAAGGAGCAGTGGTTCCCAAGACAGAAGTGGGTCCTTTTATGATACTGTGCAGAATCAGGTGGTCTCCACCGGGCCGGGGGTCCTGGGGAAGCCTGTGGGCGAGGCAGACATCGCAGGCGTGGCCGCAGACACCGGGCCCCCTGCCGCCAGGAGCCAGCCTCGTGGGCCCTGCTGTGCCCGCGTGTTAGGGCTGGGGCTAGACCTTCTCTGTCCGTCTAGGTGTGAAACCCTTCCAGTGTAAAACTTGTCAGCGAAAGTTCTCCCGGTCCGACCACCTGAAGACCCACACCAGGACTCATACAGGTAAAACAAGTGCGTAAACTTTTCTTCACATTTATTTTTCATTATTTTTTTAAACTACGTTGTTGCGATGAGAGAGACTGGCAAGAACTAGAGTAAAAGCGCTGAGGTTTAGACTCAGTTGGGAGGAAGGAGTGGCTCTCCCCAAACGATACGTGATCCCATTTTGTAAAGAACAGGAGGACTCAGAGGGGGAGGAATAGGGGGAGCATCACGGAATGGAGTGGAGGGATGGGCAGGTTCCCAAGGCTTCCGGTTGGTCCCATCATACTGTGGTCACTCTGCTAGGAGGATCAGCCCTCCAGAAAAGCAGCAGGAGTGCCAGCAAGCCCGATGTCTCACGTTTCAGGGCGCCGAGTCCCTGCTCGCTGGATGTCCACCCAGGAGCAGTCTTGGCTTCCACCAGGCCAGGGCCAGTGCGCAGGGGGCATTTCCCTCGTGCTCTGTAGAGAGGGGTGTAGGGCCCCGCTCATGGCTGCTGATGGTGTTTGCTTTTCCATGAGGACGGGCGATTCGTAATGAAAACAACACCGCCATGGCCGTAGATTTTCCCCCTTTGAGAGGAAGGCAAGTGTTTTATCTCACTTTGTCCTTGTGGAAAGAGTCCCCCTGTTTTACAGATAGGAGACTGAGGCACGTAGCAACTCAGTGACTTGTCTGAAGTCAGCCTAGTGGGTCGTAAACCCAGTTCCGTCTGCTCCGGCCCACATGTCTCCTGTCTTCTCTACCGGGGAAGGGGCATGATTTAGCCGGTGGGCTGGGGAGGAGAGTCAGTGAGAGCCAAAGTCGGCGAAGCTGAGTGCCCTTGAGAGCCTGAGAGGAGTGAAGGAGGCCAGAGAGCGGGTGGGGCGTGTCCGTCGGGCCGAACTTGGGCAGCACGACTGGGGCGGGCTGAGTGGAGCCACCTAGGAAGAGCGAGAAACAGCAAGTGGGAGGTGAGGGGATGTGTGATGACACCAGTCCCTGGGCATTCCCCCCTTTCCCCCAAGTCTAAGACGCTTCCAGTGCTTCTTAGACTTAGTCCCAAGCTCACAATTTGGTGGCCAAGAGTTACTGTCCCTTGCACACCCCGCCCCCTGACCATGTGTCAAGGGACTTGTGCCACCAGCAGACTGTTGGATGCGACATTTGATGGGCCTCCAGTCTGATCCTGGGACACCAACCCTCCTGGGATATCTGTCAGTGCTTGTCCGGCCAGTAGATCTCAGAGAAAGCGGAGTGGGAAGCAACATCCTGAGAAGGCCCCTCGGGGGCACAGGATTGGCTCTTGTGGCATTTGCCCTCGAGATAAAGCTGCCCCTGCATCTCCGCAGTGGCCAGGCCCAGGAGGCTGTGGGGGAGGGAAGGGCACCGGCTTAGGAATCGGACAGAACTGGATTTGCATCCGGCCTGAGTCTCCCCAGCAGACGTCACTCTCTTCTGTAGGGGGGGACAGTCACGCTCCCTTAGGGACGGAGGTGAGGAGGACTTGAGGTCTGTGCGTACATCATTCGATGTCCAGCACCAGGCTGAGCATATAGGAAGCACTGAATACATGTGCATTATCGTTCCCGATGGGAATGAGGCTTGAGTGTGGCCAGGTGTGGTGGCTCACGCCTGTCATCCCAGCGCTTTGGGAGGCCAAGGCGGGAGGATTGCTTGAGCCCAAGGGTTTGAGACCAGCCTGGGCAACATAGTGAGACCCTGTCTCTACAAAAAGAGCAAAGAAAAACAAACAAAAATAGCCAAAGAATTTCCGAGGGCTCCTTAGGTGAAGAGACCTTGATCTTTCAGCAAGCTTGTTAGAAATCTCAGAACCAGGCCTCCACTAGAATCTTCCATATGACAAGGGTTATGTTGTCAGGAACAGGTAAAGATGAAAGAGACAGATGACATGCAAACAGGCATCTGTGATTTATCTTAAACTATCCAGCCCACCCAGTATATCTGTGCAGACAGGGGAGTTAGAACTGCGGCCACAGCGCCCCTGCTGGAAGGCGCTGAATCGATGAGGTCCAGGGACCTGAACTGGGCTGGACAACCCCGCGGAGCTCGGTCCCCTCCGCAGACAGCAAAGGCGGAAAACCTGCAGATCCATACGTTCTCTCAGGGGAGGTTGGAACCTACATTTGTTCCTCTTAATTACATATGATCAGCCCAGACGTTTCCACTGCCAGCCTCCTTCCTTCCCTCCCACGTTTCATGTCCTCTGACCTGAGACTGGTTTATAACTTGGACGATATTTCGATCCTTAGAGCCCCCGAGGTGCTGACACGTCCAGGCTGCGTGTGACGTGAGCCTGGCCCGTGAGCTTAAGGCAGGACCGCGGGAAGGAAGCCGGGGAGTGACGTAGGACGATGCAGCTCAGGCCTCTGCTGGGTGAACGTGGCCCGGCCTCTGTGCTGCAGGCGTCTCTGATGGGCTGTTGTGTCCACAGGTGAGAAGCCCTTCAGCTGCCGCTGGCCCAGCTGCCAGAAAAAGTTTGCCCGCTCGGATGAGCTCGTCCGCCACCACAACATGCACCAGAGAAACATGACCAAACTCCAGCTGGCGCTGTGAGGGGTCCCCCACCCCTGGGGACGGTGCCCGGACCCAGGCAGGATGGCACATGAGCTCTTCCAAGCTGGCCACATCCCTCCTCACCCGCCTCTCTGAGAAGGAATCTGCGGCCAATCCTCGTCCGATGCCCCAGACACGATGCCTGGATCTTGCCAGGTGGGCCTGGGGGAGTGGTCCCTGCCCTGCCCACCTGGAGTCGGCTCCCAGGCCTGGAGACGTGGCTCCCGGTGACCAGTTGGCCAACAGCCCATCACCACGTGGTCTGGAGTTTCTGCTGCGAGAAGAGCCACTGCTGGTCATGCCCCCACCCCACCCCCATCTTCTTTTCCGCCCGTTTTCCCTGGGATTAGAGACACTGCATTTCCCATCGGGGAATATTTATGGGCCAAGGCATGTGTGTGTGTCTGCTAATGTAAACTTGGTCATGGTTTCCATTGACTAACAGCAAGAAATAAATCAGCGCGAGAGGCATGGGGCCGTGGCGCGCCTGACGTTCCACTGGGGGGGGCGCTAACCTGGGAGGCAGGATGTGGTGCCCCCGGGCAGCTTCCAGAGCTCTGCATCTAAGCGGCTGAAAAAAGAATCAGGACTAACCAGTACCTCTGTGTAGAGAGCTGAAATCACCTTACCATTCAGTTAGTTCTGTGTTAACATTCGCACAGTGCTCTTAAGAAACTGTGTCTGCAGATCTGAGGGGTGTGTGTGTGTGTGTGTGTGGGTGTGTGTGTGACTTTCTTGGGGGGTCATCATGGGTGTCTTCAGAGATGTGCATGTCTGCTCACACGAAGGAAGTGGGATTCGTTCTCATCATCTGGGGTGTCCTTGGTGTACGCAGGTCACACTGGTCACGTGGCTTGCTTCGAGTTGTAAAAATTAAAGTGACTCTCGAAGGAAATAGAGGCCGGCCCAGGCTTGCCCCTGCTGAGAATGTTCTTGAGTAACTTAAGTGACTTTGGGTCGACACGTACATGCGCAAAAAATGAGCCTTGCTAGTGCCAGAAAACCCATTGTTTCCAGGTGGTTGGTGCGCGTGTGTGTGTGTTTTGTTTTTAAGGGAGGGAGTTCCTTATTTACTGTTGCTCGAAATGATTGTGTAAATATATCTATCTGGTAATGATCTGCTCCTTGACCACTAAAGTTAGGATATGTATAAATGTTAGGCCCGTTGCTGTTGGGTGTTTGATGATAACACTAAGATGTAGCCTGCATTTTTCACTTGGCTCTCCATTAAAGTCTCTCTGAATGGCAGTGGGATATTCCATCGTCTGTTTTGTGTCCAGATCTCAAGACCAGTTGAGCCTCTTCCAAGCAGGTAGGAGGATGCCACGAGCGCTGATGGCTGCTGGTGAGCCTTGCGAGGTCCTGTTGAGCCTTGGGAGGGATGGCCTGTTCCACGAGCATCAGGGTATTGTCCCCACCTTGATTATCAGGTGGTTGCACTCGTGCTCTGTTGGGTGGGGTTAGCGAATGGTGTGGTGGGAATTCTGTTTTTAAGGTTTGTCTTTTGTTTTTTGATTTGGAGTCTCAACGCTGCCATCCAGAGTGGAGTGCAATGGCACGATCATGACCGCAGCCTCGACTTTCTGGACTTAAGCGATCCTTCTGCCTCAGCCTCTTGAGTAGCAGGGACTACAGATGCACACCACCACGTGATTTTCCTTTTCTGTAGAGACAGGGTCTCACCATGTTACTAGGCTGGTCTCCAACTCCCGAGTTCATGCAGTCCTCCTGCCTTGGCCTCGCAAAGTGCTGGGATTACAGGCGTGAGCCACCACACCTGGTCAGGATCATTTTAATCAGGTTAGGTTTGCATCACTTCTTATTCCAGAAGGGAATAGACACGCCCGTGACCACTGTCTTTTTGAGAAGTTCACAGGCACGTCACTGGGAGGGCATAGGCTGAACGTCTGGTACAGTTGAAATCACAACTGTAGCTTCTGGGAGTCAGCTCAGCAGGTTGAAAACGGCATAGACTGTCCAGGACAGCCAAGTGTGGAAGCAAAGTTCACATATAAACCAGCATCGCTCTTCCTGATGGTGGCATGTGGGTTTTCTATAATTTATATATTTATTTATTCTTAAATTTTTAATTATTTTTTGCATAGAGACAGGGTCTTGCTACATTGCCACGGTAGACAGGGTCTCCACTATGCTGCTCAGGGTGATCTCAAACTCCTGGCTTCAAGTGATCCTCCCACCTCGGCCTCCCAAAGTGCTGAGATTACAGGGATGCACCATGGTGCCCGGCCACGTGGGTTTTCAACTGTGAAAACAACGAGATTCATTTGAGACTGCCTCTCAGGGCTGTGATCTCAGAACTGGCATGCATCCTAGGTGGCATTTCTTTATTTCAAATTCATCCCGAGCGGACGGAAGCTCGGCCACGGATACTCTTTGCTGCGTGGTGCGCAGCCCAGTTCGGGTGGCCGAAAAGTCAGGCCGAGGGGCCACTCTGGACTGCATCTGGCTCTTGCATCACCGTTAATTATAGCGAGCACGGTGACTCATGAATATCAGCCTTTTTTATCTTTTCCTGCCAGAAGACAGCATTTTTCTGGAGAAGCTCAGGACGAAGCACGGCGCACGTCAGCGGGGCGGGACAGCCAGGTCTCGCAACTGGAGGGCGCCACATTGTTCCGCCGCACGAGGAAGATGGGAAGTTTCTAGGCGCCCCAAGGGGTTGAGTTTGCAGTGAGGTCATGGGCTTTGGAAGGAAACCAACCTGGGTTCAGATCCTGAGGTCCCAGTTTCCTTATTGGTGATGTGGGGACAGGAGTCCCTGCCTGATACGTCCTAAGAGGATTAAATAGTTTTCAAAAGTAGGAAAGCATTGAGTCCATAGCAAAGGCTTTTTATGCATTATTATGCAGGAAAAGGATTCCTCAAAAACTCACACGCTAATTTTCTTGGCACCTTCAGTGTCCAGCTGCCCTCATGGGTCAGCTCTGCAAGACGACAGAAAGTCCGTTCCCCTCTACCCTAAACCAGAGTGATGCTGCAGCAGTCAGGCCCGTTGCCAACCTGGCCGTGGTGACTGCATCGACTTGCTCTGTGTCAGGAAGCCCCGGGAACACCGAGATCTGACCTTCCTAGACCCTCCAGAGTCAGTGGGTGGATGAGTGTCGGTGGGAGCTCCCTGCAGGCCAGGTTGGAGCTGAGAGAGGACCCATGGTCACTGCCTGCAAGTCCCTGCGTCTGTGTCGATGTGCGATTCGGTCCTGAGAGCGCCCCATCCCGCTGCTGAGTCACTGCTGAGGCATTCAGAGTGCGGGGCATGAATCAGCACGGGGCGTTGGGGTAGTGCTACCTGATTTGTGATCTTCAGGACAGTCCTCTGAGGCAGAGAAGGCAGGTGTCATCCCTGCCTCACAGGAAACTGAGCTCAGTGGAAGGTCCTACCAGAACAGGCTTGCGGGTACAGACATGCACTCGGCTCCGGGATCTAGGGTCCATACCTCCTGCCTCAAGATAGAGCATGAGCTTGCGGAGGGAAGGGGCTTCCCTTGCCCAGGTCACTCCATCGTGGCTTCTCAAACTATACGTCTGTGGACATCACCTGGGAACTTGCCAAGTGTAGACTCGGGTCCAGAGGTTCTGGGGCGGGGCCCGAGAGTCTTCCTCTCTAACAGGCACCTGCTGGGGGCTGGGGCGACATGTAGGTAGGAGGGACCCACAGGATGGGGTGAGTGACACTCTGTAAGGGGGACTTACCGGACGGGGTGGGTGACACCTTATGTAGCGGGGACCCAGAGGGTGGGATCAATAAACACTTGCTGAGGGTGACTAATGACATTTGCACTTGACTGTCCGGGCTGACACTGGACTCTTGTGGCTGGTGAAGAGGCCCACGCCCTCCCTGCTTTAGGTCCGTGCTGGGCCAGGACACCCGTGCCTGATTCTCTCAGGAGTGTGTGCAGTGGCCCAGGGGCACCCACCCGGGAAGGGTCACCCCCACACGCCTCTGAGCCTCGAAGCAGAGCCCAGGTGTGGTGGACACCAGTCCTGCCCCTCCAGCCCCCCCAGCGCACTCCATCCCGCGTCTCCACCGGCCCTGCCTCCCTGAGGCCCTGTTTTCCAGCCTCTATGAACTGAAAGCTCCCGACTTTGGGAGCGTCTGGGCCCTCTGAGTGGCACCCTCTGGTGGAGAGGGTTTTCCTGTGTCCTGTGGCTGTGAGGAGCCCCTTCCCTAGCCTCTGGGTACCAGAGGGCAACAGCGATGGCCCTGGAGTCCCTGTGGTCCTGCAGGGTTTTGCACCCTTGACCTTGGATGGACAGATGTGCCTGGAGTCATGCGTGTGTGTGTACTCTTGTGTGCAGAACAGGGTTCTCAGCTGGAGGAGACCCCGGGCCCCAGGGGATAGTTGCTCTTGTCTGGGGACATTTTGGATCATTATGGTGGGGTCGGGTGCTCCTGGCATCTCGCGGGTGGAGCCCAGGGAGACCTCTCAACAACCCACAGACACAGAACGGCCCTTCCCCGCCCCGCACCAAAGCATTATCTATCTCCAAACGTCACCAGGCCCCTGTTAAGATACCCTGACTTGGACCAGGTGAGCGACTTTCTCCAGACACAGTTGTCCAAGGTCCGAGGGGAGGGGGGTCAGTCCTCCGCTGGCCTGTGAGTTGCTGTCTGGGCCCTGCTCCCTCCACCTTTCTGAACTAGCTGGCCCTTGGAGGCGTTTTTCTTCATTTTGAAGCAGGCAGGGGGGCTGAAAGGGTTTTCTCGGGGTGAAGGCAGAGGAACCACAGAAAGAAGAACAAATTTCCAAGAAGACAGGAAGGTCTGGGCTCTTCTTCGGGGGGGGGTCTCTGCGTCTAGGGATTATTTTATTTATCCAGTGGTTGAAATCCACACAATGACTTACTCGATAGAAACCTACACGAGCAAAGGCATTAAATGTAGACGTCCGAGAGGCCCTCCCTCGTTCCTGATGGCTGATTTCTGCCATCTCTTGATGCTCTGCGGAGAAAGCCGCCGCCTCCCTGGTAGGCTCTGGGTTTTCCCCCATTTTTCAAGCAAAATCCCGATACTGTCGGTTTTCAGCCCGGCCCTGAGAAGGAAAGAGAGAGCCAGGGCATAGGAGGGGTCGTGTCTCAGCGGGCCGGACTGGCCACCAGAAAGCCCTGCTCAGGCTTGTCACAGAGCCCTGAATAAGGCCGGCCTTCTCAGGCTGGGGAGGGCGTGAGGACTGAATCCTGCAGATCAGGGGTCCGGACAGTGGGGGCCTTTAAGCACTGAGGGATAACCATCCCAATATGAGTAGAGGCCTCAGACAGAGAACTCGCAGATGCCAGTGACTAGGCAGAGCAGGTGAGCAAATGGTGTTCAAGAGTTGGCGAGGCCGAGCATGGTGGTTCACGCCTGTCATCCCAGTACTTTGGGAGGCCGAGGCGAGAGGACTGCCTGAGTCCACGAGTTTGAGACCCGCCTGGGCAACTTGGCGAGACCTCATCTTTATAATAAATCAAAAATTAACTGGGTGTGGTAGCACACACCTGTAGTTCCTGCTACTTAGAAGGTTGAGGCGGAAGGATCGCCTGAGCCCAGCAGGTCAAGGCTGTGGTGGCAGTGAGCATGACACTGTACTCCAGCCTGGGCAACAGAGTGAGAGAGACTCCGACTTTTAAAAAAAAACAGTTGGCAAGGCCTGCACAGTGGCTCATGCCTGTGATCACAGCTACTTGGGAGACAGAGGCAGGAGGACTGCTTGAGGTAGGAGTTCGAGACCAGCCCGGGCAACATAGCAAGACCTCGTCTCTACAAAAAAATTAAAAAATCAGCCAGGCAGGATGGTGCGCACCTGTAGTCCTAGCTATTCAGGAGGCTGAGGCAAAAGAATATCCTGAGCCCAGGAAGCTGAGACTGTGGTGAGCCGTGGTTGTGCCACTGCACTCCAGCCTGGGCGACAGAGTGAGACTCCAACTGAAAAAAAAAAAGTTGACGAGCGATTCTTATTAGCAGGGAGGTTTGAAGGACGGTCCAAGGGGGCAGCTGGCTGGAATACGTGGCTTTCCCCCTCATGTTGTTCAGAGGCACTGGGTGAGGATGGCCTGAAGTGTGGGACTTTGAGAGCCCTGGGGAGACAGTGGGGGTCCAGGGGGAGGGAGGGAGGGGCGCAGAGAAGACCAGGCTGGGAAGTAGGATGAAACCGATGAGGGAGGAGGGCGGATGTCGGGGAGGTCTGCGGGAAGGGGCTTCTGCCTGATGGGGCCTGACCCCCGCGTGAGCCTGCACCAGCACTGAGCGCACACGGGACGTCCATAACACACAGTGCACCCTTCGACACATGCCGTTTGTTGAGTCCTTGTGGCAGACGATGCCTTTTCCAGGCATTCTCTTACTGAGAGCAGTCCCTGGCCAGGTGCGGCAGCTCACACCTATAAAATCCCAGCACTTTGGGAGGCTGAGGCCGGAGGATTGCTTGGGCCAGCCTGGGCAACATAGTGACACCTCGTCTCTGCAAAATAAATAAATATATGGCTGTAAAGAGAGTGGTCTTCATTTTGCAGATGAAAACACTGAGGCTCTAAGAACGGTTCTTATGTCTGGCAGAGCTGAGATGTTCATCCGACTCTGACTCGAAGTGCACGCCTTGAATGCCTACCCTGTATGTCCCACCCCGCCCCGTCCCAGGGCCTATGTGTCCCACCACAGGAGAGCAGGACACAGCAACCTGGCTTTCCCTGCTGGCCAGGTGAGCCCTGTGCCCGGCCTGTTGGCCTCCAGGAATGTGGCACAGGCATCCAGAGGAAGGCCAGGCATGACCTTCTCCTTCCACCTCCCGTGTCCAGTCACTGGGCCTGCTTATAAAACATGTTTTCATTCAACAGTTTCTGTTAAATACCGGAACCCAAGACATGACGTGGTGCAATGATGGCCAGATGGGACAGCACTGAGAGGGGAACATTGAGAAACATGTTTAAGAAGTTCAGGGTCAATGACTGCTTTTGAAAAGCAGCATCCGGCTTTCCCAGGAGCCTCGACATCAGCGGGGGTGGGCTGAGGGGGGAGTCGCTGGCTTCTGGTGATGGAGACTTTGCGGGTGTGACCCCATGGGCAGGATGCCCCTCTTCCCGGCAAGCGGCCATGTTTCTTTCTTTCTTTTTTTTTTGAATCAGAGTCTCCCTCTGTCGCCAAGGCTGGAGTGCTGTGTCACACTTATGGCTTGACCTGCTGGGCTCAGGTGATCCTTCTACCTCAGTCTTCCAAGTAGCTGAAAATACAGGCGTGTGCCACCACACCCGGGTAATTTTTTGGTTTATTGGAGAGACAAGATCTTACCAAGTTGCCCAGGCTGGTCTCAAACCCCTGGACTCAGGCAATCCTCTCGCCTCCACTTCCAAAGTGCTGGGATGACAGATGTAAGCCACCGTACCTGGCAAGTGGCAACGTCTCTAGGATGACTGGGTCCTCACCATCCACAGGACGAGGGCCAGGGAGCCCATCACAGAGCCATCCCTGCCCCAGAGCTTCTGAGGTCGAAAATAGAGTGCCAGTGGCCTTATCACTTGGTGCGGCACAGCCAGCCTTTCCCCAGTAGCGTCCTGGGCAGGTGGGGGGTCAGAATTTGAACGCAGGCCGTCTGCCTGGGTCTACAGGCGTGAACCATCTCGCCAAGCTAATTTTCTTATTTTTTGTAGAGACGGGGTCTCGCTATGTTGCCCAGGCTGGTTTTGATCCCCTGGGCTGGGGTGATCATCCCACCTCAGCCTCCTTATGTGCTGGGACTACAGGTGTGAGCCACCGCGCCCAGCCTGAGATCCCTCTGGGCCTAGAAGCTTCGACTCAGTCAGCATAACTGTTCACCTGGAGATGAGTGGCTGTGCTTGGAGCCTTGGAGCTCAGCCACTAGAAAGGACAGTGGCAGGACCTGCCCCGGGCCTCAGCCTGTACAGACCCTGGGCCATTCCTGCCTGCGAGCCTCGGCCCGGCCCCCCTGCTGAGACCAGAGGGTGACCTCCCTGGGTGACGCAGGGAGGAGCCGGGGGCCAGTCACTCCAAACTCGGCTGTCACAGTTGTCTCTGCCTTCCCCCTCTGACCTGCCCAAGTCAGGCGGTCCAAGGGCCTGGGGTCCCGGGACACCCACCCATCTGTTTTCCCTGGGAGAGGAGGCCGCTGTCAGGGGGGACTAGCTGGGACTCGCCTCGTCGGGGGTCAGGCTGGTGCTTCATCCGTCATGTGTGTCCTTTGTATAAAAGTCTTCTCTGGGACAGGTGCAGGGGCTCATGCCTTTCATCCCAGCACTTTGGGAGGGGGAGGCGAGAGGACTGCCTGAGTCCAGGGGTTTGAGACCAGCCTGGGCAACTTGGCGAGACCTCATCTCTACAGTAAATAAAAAAATTAGCCGGGCATGGTAGCACACCTGTAGTTGCGGCTGCTTGGAAGGCTGAGGTGGAAGGATCGCTGGAGCCCAGCAGGTTGGGACTGCAGTGGCCGTGAGCATGCCACTGCACTCTAACCTGGGCGACAGAGGGAGACTCCGACTCAGAAAAAAAAAAAAGAAGCCTTACCTGAACCATCCAGATACCTCCTGATGGTTTCAGTTCCCTAAATAAGAGGCGAGGGTGGCCGTATGGGAAGGGCTTACACAGGCGCACGTTTTGCTCCGAGTGTGAGCATGCTCGTGGACTCAGCCAGCGAGGGGGTCAGTGTCAAGGACTCAAAGGACCATCGGTGGCTGATCTGGGTCTTGGAGATGCCTTCCCTCCTAAGTTGCTGGCCCCAAAGGAGCAGAACAGACTCGATAACCAACAGTCACGTCCACCTTCTGGTGCTGGGTCCCAAAATGAATTCATCGTGTTGCTGTTGTTTTTGAGACAGGGTCTTGCTCTGTTGCCCAGGCTGGGGTGCAGTGGTGAGATCATAGCTCACCGCACCCTTGAACTCCCGGGTTCCTGTGATCCTCCCACCTTGGCCTCCTGAGTAGCTGGGACAGCAGGCTTGAGCCACTGTGCCCGGCCCGATGTATAGTGTTTTTGTTTGCTTGTAGCTGGAACAACATGCCACCACGCCTGGCTAATTTTTATGTTTTTTATTTTGTAGAGGCGAGGTCTTGCTATGTTGCCCAGCCTGGTCTAGGACTCCTGGACTCAAATAACCCTCCCACCTCAGCCTCCCAAAATGCTGAGATTATAGGCATGTGCCTGGCTGCAGTGCTTGTTCTTATTATTGCTTTGGCCTCTGTGGCTGCCCACCGGTTGGATGTGCCCTGGGACCCCTGGCCTTCCTGGGCACCCCCAGTTGGAGGTCGGTGAGGGTGGCCCAGGATAAGGGTAAGCCCTGGTAAGGCTCCTTCTGGCTGTGAGCCTTGGCCACTCCACGAGGTGGGATGCACACCCCCAAGCGAGCCCGGTACTGTGCCCCAGACTCCGGGAGGCAGATCCGTGTGGGCCCCAGCCTGGAGGAGAATTCATCAGGGCAGCCTGTGACACGAGGCTGACACCAAAGGCCCATCCAGGCGAGCCGGGAGGGGAAGTCCCATCCCTGCTGGGTTTCCAGGGCTGATAAAAGCAGTGTCTGCTGGCAGATTTCATTTTTCACCAGGCCATCTGCATCCAGTCAAGGCTAGCTTGTCTTTCCGAAGAAGCTACACGCCAGTGTCAACCCACACTAGCTCCCCCCGCAAGCTGGGCCTCATTCCTGGTGCCTGGGGTCTCCGGGACGTAACATCCACACACACCAGAGTTGGCCAGGTACCGTGGCTTGTGCCTGTAATCCCAGTACTTTGGGAGGCCGAGGTGGGAGGATTGCTTGAGCCCAGGAGTTTGAGACCAGCCTGGGCAGCATAGCAAGACCTTGTATCTACAAAAAATTTAAAAATTAGCCAGGTGTGGTGGTGCATGCCTGTAATCCCAGCTACTCGGGAGGCTGAGGTGGGAGGATCACTTGAACCCAGGAGGTTGAGGCTGTGGTGAGCTGTGACTGTCACTGCACTCCAGCCTGGGCAACAGAGTGAGACCGCATCTAAAAAACAAACAGTGTCATGCTCACATGGGGAGCGCTGATGGCTGGGTGTTGATCCAGCCAAGGCCCTGGTGCCTTTCACGGGCCCAGGTTGCTGCCAACTGGGCTTGGTCTGGCTGTGGACACAGCCCCGGGTGGTGTGTCCATCTTCTCAACCCTGTCGTTCCGTCGTCCCCTGTTTCCGTAAGGACCGGGATTGCTCTCTCTGGTCACTCCTGTTCTCCATCCCTCTCTCTCCCTCATTCCCTCCTCCACTTCTCTTGCAGCCGGAACAGCCCAGTCCAAGGTGGCCAGTCGGGTCCTTGCCTCGGATGCCTGAGTTCTCATGCGGGTGCCCAGGGGATGCCCGGAGGACCCGCTCCTGCCTGTGGTCTAGCCCTGTGGGGGGCTCAGGGGTTTCGGGGGACGCAGGAGAGGGACCAAATTCTCGCCTTAACATCGTCCCTCTTCTTTTGATTGCCAAAAAAGGTGACGGCCAGCTGTAGTGACCTGAGCCTTCCCGAACTTTTCAGAGCTGAGCTTGGCAGGGGAAGCCCTGTCCCTTGAGGGGTCAGCGTCTCCCCATACCAGGGAAGGGACACAGCCCGTTAGCCGCGCTGCCCAGCTACCACCATGGAATTGCTTTCTTGACTGGAGATGTGGGCATCTAAACCGGCCGAGGAGTGAGCTCATCCACTCCTTAACATCAGAGATGCATTTATAACTTCATTCGTTTCATAGACATTCACTGTGAGCCTCATGGGTGCCCAGCCTCTGGTTCAGAGAGAAACCAGGCGCGGTCCTCTCCCCAAGGGTCTCTCAGGCCAGTGGAAGAATCAGAAACTTCAACAGGTAGCATGGGCATGGGGAAAGGAAGAATAAGTCTTGCCTAAAGGTGCTAGGAAAGGCTGAACAGTGTTTTTCAGCCTGGGTTTTGAAGGATTATGGGAGTTTCCAGAAGGGAAGAAGCTTCCAGGCAGAAGGAACTACAAGAATGAACTGCAGGGACTATCTTGGTTCACTGGCATCACAATGGGGATGGAGAAGCCAGGGCCACTGTCCAAAGAGACTTGTGTTTTCAGGGTGGTGTACCTCTGTGCTGCTCCTCATTGGGATGCAGGAGGCTTCACTGGTTTGCTAGTTACTACTAGCTGCACACTCTTCAACAACTGGCTGGCAATGTTCTTAAATAGTTAACACCCAGGCCGAGCTCGATGGCTCAGCCTGTGATCCCAGCACTTTGGGAGGCTGAGGCGAGTGGATTGCCTGGGTCAGCAGGTTTGAGACCAGCCTGGGCAACTTGGCGAGACCTCATCTTTACAATAAAATAAAAAAAAATAGCCAGGCAGGGTAGTGCGCGTCTGTAGTTCCGGCAACTCAGAAGGCTGAGGCAGAAGGATTGCTGAGCCCAGCGGTTGATGCTGGGGTAGCTGTGAGTATACATGCCACTGCACTCCAGCCTGGGCGACTGAGTGAGACTTCAACTCAAAAAAAAAAAAATAGTTAACACCCAGAGGCAGTTGTTAGATATCTAGGAATTCTGTGAGCCACTGTTGTTAAATATTTTTACCTTGCTGAGCTGGTAGCTTGAATTGGGAGTGTTTACACCATGGGAATTGGCAAATGCTACAAGGCAGGACTGCTTTTGTGGGTTTGTTTTCCAGAGAGCTAGCTCACCAACAGACCACGGTGGGCTGTCTTTGGATGGTGGGTGCAAATTTACTCCCGAGAGAGTCTGGGCAGCATGTCTCTTTTGTACTTGGTCAATTATTTTCTTGTGTCAGCAAGTCCCAGCTGAGTGGTCCTTCTTAAGCATTTAGTTTTCAAAGATGGAGTTAAAGAAGAAACAGAAAAAAAATCTGGGCCAAGCGTGGAGGCTCATGCCTGTAATCCCAGTGACTCAGGAGGACAAGGCAGGAGGATCATTTGAATCCAAGAGCTTGAGACCAGACTGGACAGCATAGCAAAATCCCGCCTCTATAAAATAATTTTTAAAAAATCAGCCAGTGTGGTGGCATCTATAGTCCCAGCTACTCTGGAGGCTGAATCGGGAGGATCACTTGAGCCCAGGAGTTGGAGGCTGCAGTGAGCTATATTCACGCCACTGCACTCCAGCCTGGGTGACAGAGCCAGACCCTGCTGCTAAAAAAGAGAAAACCCCAATTCTTGCCATCCCTGAGGATGGCTTGGCTTGCACAGGACTGGTTTCTGCTGCACAGCAGTTCTTGGGCCTGTTCTGAAACCTCCTTGGACCCAGCCTTGGTCAGTCTCCCTGGAGGCCAGTAATAGGCCCTGATGTTTTCCCTCACAGGCAGGACGGCTCTTGTCCAAGAGGGTCCCTCTAAGGCAGAGGCTGGGCCCAACCTGGGAGACCTCAGCTCAGCCAACAGCAAAGACAAGGACGAACTTTTAAAGATGTTTTCTTCCTTTTCTCTGAATCGACCAGTGACTTCCCTGACAGCTGGCACAGCACTGGCCTTAGTAAGCGTGTCATGGTCGCCCCGGCCTGTCATCTCTGGCCACAATCAGCTGTCCCATCGCTGTGAGATGGAAGGGGTGGGACAGTGTGCCCACGCTCAGTGTGGCTGCTGACCGCGGTGGTGAGTAGACACGTCACCCAGCCTCCCTGGACCTCATTTTCTCCATCTGTGTAATGGGAATAATAAAGTCAGTACAAAGCGTTGCTTTGAGGATTCAGTGAGACCATGTGGAGAAAGTGCCTGGCTTGGCTACATGATGTCCTTTACCAGACCCACTTGGGTTCTGAGCGCCCCCTGGCCACACCCATCTCTGCTTTATCCTCACTTTCCACTGGTGAGGCCGATGCTGACTTAAAAGCATCAATCCCAGATCTCCCCACATTTCTTCTACTGGACCTCACCAGAAGCACATTGGTTAGATTTGGGGAACAGTCAGCAACCCATGTAGGGAGAGGACTCAGGAGGTGGCTTTTATTTTATTTTATTTTTTTGAGACAGGGCCGCATTTTGTCATCCAGGCTGGAGTGTAGTAGCTTGGTCCTGGCTCACTGAAGCCTCAACCTCCTGGCTCAAGTGGTCCTCCACCTCAGCCTTCTAAGTAGCTGGGACTACAGGCACACACCACCATGCCCAGCTAATTTTTTTTTTTTTTTAGTTGGAGTCTCACTCTGTTGCCCAGGTTGGAGTGCAAGGGCACGCTCATGGCCACCCATGTCGACTTTCTGGGCTCTGGTGATCCTTCCTCCTCAGCCTTCTAAGCAGCTGAAACTACAGGCATGTGCTACCATGCCTGGCTAATTTTTTGATATTTCACCAAGTTGCCCAGGCTGGTCTCGAACCCTTGAACTCAGGTCATCCTCTCACCTCAACCTCCCAAAGTGCTGGGGTTACAGGCTTGAGCTATCATGCCCAGCCCCAGCTAATCTTTAAAAATGTTATGTAGCGACCAGGTCTCTCTATGTTGCTAAGGCTAGTCTTGAACTCTTGGGCTCAAGTGATCCTCCCACCTCAGCTTCCCAAAGTGCTGGGATGAGAGGCGTGAGCCACTGTGCCTGGCCATGGGGTGGCTTTAATGTCATCGTGCTCTTGTCTTTCTGAACCTGAACGTGGGGATGATAAGAGGGGGAGGCCCAGATGAGACTGTGCGTCCAGGGTGTTGAATCATTTGCCCGGCATGCTGGGAGCACTCGGGTCTGGGAGCTGCTGGTATTGAACTTGGCATGATGGAATTGGTGGAAAGAATTCTGAGAACCAAGGACCACAGAGCTGGTTAGGAGCCTAGAGGCTATGCCTTTCGTTCACAGAAAGACAGTGGGCCGCATAATGAGTGGCAAAGCCAGCCCTCCAATCCAGGTGTCGGGTCAGGGTCAGGGCCACCAGATCTCATCAGCAGGAAGTAGTGAGTCCTCCTCGCAGACGGACGCTGAAAGACCGGAATGGCCCTCAAGGAGGATCCTTAATACTGGGGTTTGTTACTCAAGGCTAGTTGGGGCTTGCATCACTGTTTTCCCGAGGGATAAGCTGCAGGAGGAGATTGGGGTTCCCTTTCCAGGAATATGGAGGCTGCCCTATGCGTCTCTGAGTGCAGTCCCGGTGGGCCAGAGTCCCGGGTGCTGGGACACACATCTGCCCAAAATCTGACTGCTTAGGGCCAGATGCAGAGGCAGGCGAGACCCAAAGCTGGAATTTCAGCTCTCTCGTAGCAAGAGGATGCGTGTTAGCAGATAAGACGAAGCTGGGGAAATTGGCAGAAATCACATAGCCCCGAAATAAATATATCTGGAGCAGAGTGTAGACCATATGTGAAGTGTACAAACACTTGTTAAGTACAGAGGGTGTTTTCTCCCCGCCTTCCTTTCCTGTGTGTTTATTCTGGCCATTGTCTGAGATGACTGGTGACGTTCTTAACTCTGATCATCTTCCGCTGAGAGCTGGCCTGTTTTCTGCTTTTTTTTTCTCTTGTTTTAATCTGAAACACCCAGGTGCACAAGTGTGGGGAAGGAGGGCAGTGAAGGCTGGCCCAGTCTCTGTCCTGTGTGGTGTCACTACACTCATTCCTGCTCATTGTCATCGAGAGCTGACATCGGAGCCTTTTGAGCCGGATAATCTCAGCTTCGTGTCCAGCCCCGCTGTCCTACCCAGGGAATTCCCAGCGAGCCCTTCAGCCTCCACCAATCTCATGCCCTCATCTCTAAAATGGAAATCGATGATAGACCTGCCTGCTTCCGTCTGGATCCAATCAGGAGACAGACACCACACAGCAATTTGAACAGGACTGTTATAGCCTAAAGTATTAAACTGTGATAGGGCTGGTGCAGTGGCTCATGCCTCTCATCCCAGCAGTTTTGGAGGCCAAGGTGGGAGGACCCTTTCAGCCCAGGAGTTCGAGACCAGCCTGGACAATATAGAGAGGCCTTGTCTCTACAGAAAATAGAAGATTAGCTGGGCGTGGTGGCACACATCTGTAGTCCCACCTACTCAGGAGGCTGAGGAGGAAGGATCACCTGAGCCCAGGAAGTTGAGGCTGCAGTGAGCAGGGATTGTACCACTGCATTCCAGCCTAGACAGCCGAGCAAGATCCTGACTCAAAAAAAAAAAAAAAAAATAGGTGAGGCATACTGGAGTGTGCTTGGCCTGCCTCATGGTACATTTTATCTCCAGTCACCACCTTGCCATCGGGACTCACCAGGGTCTTCTGTCTATCCATCCTCTCTTGCTCAGTGCTGTGGAAGATTCTGGAGCTCAGAGAGATGAACTGATTCGCCAGGTCATGAGGCTGGCAGCACGAGTGTCTCTGTTTTCCTCTCAGGTTGACTCTCTTTCCACAGCACCATAAATAATCCCTTTATTACACAGAGTCTTCCAAAACACCAGAGGGAGGACTGACCTGTCAGCTGAGGTGATTGTACGACTCCAATTTGGTTTTGATCTTTAAATTTGACAAGGATACAGCACTGCCCCTACCCTGCCCTCCCCACCACCAAATAACTCAAACTAATGGTACAGGAGAGAAAAGGATGGCATATCAAGTTGGATCAATTAGAATAAAACAGCACATATTAAAAGAATTGTTGGCTGGGCGCAGTGGCTAAAGCCTGTAATCCCAGCACTTTGGGAGGACAAGGCAAGAGGATTGCCTGAGACCAGGGGTTTGAGACCAACCTGGGCAACTTAGTGAGATCTCATGTCTACAATAAATCAAAAAATTAGCCAGGCATGGTGGCACATACCTGTAGTTTCAGCTACTTGGAAGGCTGAGGCAGAAGGATTGTCTGAACCCAGTAAGTTGACACTGCAGTGGCCATGAGTGTACCACTGCATTTCAGCCTGCGTGACAGAATGAGACTCAAAAAAAAGAGAATTGTCTACTCTGGTAATAAAAAGGTTTATTCTGGGCACACGCCTGTAATTCCAGTACTGGAGAGGCTGACGTGGGAGAATCACTTGGGTCCAAGATTCCAAGATCTACTTGGGTAGCACAGTGAGACCCCTTATCTCAAAAAAATAAAATCAATTAAAAACAGACTTAACAGGATTCTTGCTAAATCTGGGCTTTGCAGACCTGAGCACAAGACCCAAATTTGAGACCTAGTTGGGGAAAGGGATTAGGGGACACTGGTTAAAGTTTGGACAAAGAGACAGTCATTGTTATTTCTGTCATGTAGCATAATGTTTCTAGTTTCATCTGTGGGGTGGTATCCATCATTAATTAATTCTTTTTAAAGGGGGGAATTTATTTGGGGGAATGGAAGGTATAATTTGTAGAAACTATTAAGAGTAGTTAACAAGAAAAATAATTATCTTAAAGAAACCCAAACATCTGCAACCAAAAAAGCTTATCATTTTCCTTGATTAAACTCTTAAAAGTTGGTAAGGAGAATTTCTGTGCTCACCCCTCCACACACACACTTACGCTTGTGTCTTAGTATGGTCACACTGCTGTGACAACATGCCAGACACCGGGTGGCTTGTAAACGACCAAAATGTGTTTCTCACGGTTCTAGAGGGTGGGAATTCCAAGGTCAAAGTACTAGTAGACTAGTTGTCTGTGAAGGCCTGCTCTCTGGGTCACAGATGGCCCTTCTAACTGTGTCCTTGTGTGGCAGGGGGGCAAGAAGGAGCTCTTTGAGGCCTCTTTCATAAGGGCACCCATCCCATTCGTGAGTGCTCGGCCTTCATGATCTGATCATTTCCCTGAAAGGTCCCATCTCTCATGCCATCACCTTGGGGGCTAGAATTTCAGCAAGTGAGTTTTAGGGGGTACACAAACATCCAGACCATAGCAACCTGCAAAATAAAACAGCAACGAGATAGTGTTTCACGTTTGCTGGATTGGTTACCGTGGAAAAGACTGACCACGCCACATCCTGCCAAAGACCTGGAAGGCCATGATAGACTTCCATGTCTGAGCAGAGTGTGGGATCGTGACGCCATTCTTTATTTCCTGTTCTGACAGAGTTTAGGTTTCTAGCCAAACGAATACAAATAACATGCACTTGTGTACATGTATACATATATGTAAAACCGTGTTAAATGGGGAAAACAGCTAATAAAAGAATCATTATTTCTTTTGGTACAAAAAGTATTTCCCAAGGTTTACTTTGGTTTTTAGTAATTAATACTTAATTTAGTAAAGTTACAAAATCAACATCTGTGTTCTTCTGTGAACTTCTAAGTTCTGTTTACAACCTTTACTATTTTATTTTTAAAACGAGCACAATGTATAACTCTGATTAATGTTTGATTCTATTTTAAAACTGGGTTTCACTCTTTTTAACATTGTAAGGTACATTTGTACACTTAACATATTTGACTTTACTTTTAGTACTATGTCTGAGTCAACAAACAAAGATTTTCTGGGAGCCTACATAACTTTTAAATCTAATAAACTCACAAATATGGTGATTCTCAAGCCCTCTTCAAACTTGTATGTAAATTTAATAAGAATTTGATTTAAATGTCACACATACACATTCAGCACTCATTACATTTTAAAGCAGTTATAAGACTGACCTGTCAATTCGAATAGACCAAATTCTCCTTAACATTGTATTTAAAATACCAAATACATACAGATGATTTAACCCCAAAATGTTAATGTTTCTGTTTTATTCTCTTGCCATTTCTAGACTTAGGCATAAAATAATCCTCCAGAGTTTCAGAATGAAGGGAACTTTTACCCTCTGAGGAAGCAATTTCATTATCCCAACACTCGTAGGCTACCTTAGGCCCGGCTGGGTCTGGATGCTCACTGCACTGAGGGGCCCCACCGAACCTCACGATGCTCCTGTATCCCGGGCTCTCCAAAACGGGGTGGTCCATGCCAAGTCCCCCATTCTACAGGGGTCCACACCCCTCCCAGTCTGCTACCTCACTTAACTGATTGTGTACTTCTTGGACTCTTAACGTATATAAATCTCTGGTCTAGTTTTGAAAACCCTTGTACTTGATGCATCCCTGCATTCCTTTCATATTTTTTCAGTCTTGGAGTCCCCCAACAAATAAGAGGGGTTAACACAACACCCAACTGCATTCTGCATATTTCTCACTGCGTTGTCTGACCGTGTGCTCACGACTTCCGAAGTCATCTTATCGACAGTGATGACAGGATGGGGATTTGAAACGCCATAACTGTGTAGAGGTTAATGAATTCCATTTTTCTCTCCTGAAGTTGCTATGTTCATAATGACGATGGTTAAGGGAAATAGATGGTTCCTGAGGCTTCATAAATCATAAAACTTTGCCTGGTGCCAAATGTGACTTTTGCCCGGGAAAAGTAATTATTCTCTCTCAGGGCAAGTACTAATATCCAGCCACCAAGAGAAATCGTCCCCGCCTTCATTTAAGTGCCTGTGTTCCCAGTTGTGTAGACAGAGGACTCTCGTTGATGGGTTGAAATCAGAGCAGAGAGAGAGAAAGAGAGAGTATAGAGAGAGAGACAGTTCACTGCTGACGCTGCTGATGCTGACATGTTGAAAAAGGACCCCATTTCCCTTCCCTTTCCCCTCTCCTCCTCCTCTCCTTCTCCCTCCCCTCCCCTCTCTCCCCTTCCCCCCACCTCCCATTTAAAGCAAACCCATCCAGAGTCAACCCTAGCAATCAGCACACATGTCCCTCCTGATCCCCGCTGGCATGTCTTGGGACTCCTCGCCAGGGACGGCTGGTCCTCCCTAGAAGTGCAGAAGCAAGAGCACTTGGGTGGGTTCCCCTGTGGTTCGTTCCTGCTAACTGAAGCCCCCACCGCTGTAGGCTGCCCCGCCCAACCCATTCCCTGGAGACCCAAGGCGAGTGTGCATGTCGCCAAGGACTCACCCAGTTCCTTGGTCTCTTGGACTTGCCTTGGTCCTGTCTTCCTGGCAGTGGACCTGAGCATGAAACTCTCAGATCATCTCTGAGTGTCCTACGCACTGATGGCCGGACAGCCACAGGCCAGGTGCTTCCCTCACCAGACGCCAAGTCAGAGCTGTGCATCTGCGTCTCCACCGGCATCTCCCTGGCCCCTTGCTGTCTCTCCATGTCTCTGCCTCCTCCTCTGTGGTTCCAGTCAGAGACTTAGGGGCCTTTGTCGTATCCACCACCCAATATACTGTCAGTCGCCACCTCTTGAACCTCTTTCCACTGCTCCCACCCGTCCCCAGCCCTCCTACCCCTAGTACCTGTCACTGGGTTATTGTCACAGCACCTAACTGCTCTCCCCGTCATCAGGCTTGCCTCTCCAAGCTAGCAGTCGAATGACATTTCCAAAAGGAAGGTCATCTCACCCTGTCACCTGCTGCCCTGGGGACAAAGCCTTGGCTTCCCAGGGCTTTTCCACCCCTTGTTGCCAACCCCAGCTCCAATGGTCTAGTTTGTTCTCAGTGACTTTTTTTGGTTTTGAGTCAGAATCTCATTCTATCACCCGGGTTGGAGGGCGGTGGCACGATCGCGCTCATTGCAGCCTTGACCTCTTGGGCTCAGGTGATCTTCCTGCCTCAGCCTCCCAAGTGGTTGGGACTACAGGTATGTGCCACCAGCCTGGCTAATTTTTTGATTTTTAAAAAATAGAAATAGGGTCTTGCTATGTTACCTAGGCTGGTCTTCAACTCCTGGGCTCAGACAATCCTCCTGCCGTGGCCTCCCAAAAGGCTGGGATGACAGGCGTGATGCCCAGTCCCCTTGGTGACTTTTGAGCTTTTGTTCTCAACTTTACCTGAATCCCTTCCTCTTCCCCATTTCTCCCAAATTCTTCTTATTCCTTGTCCAGGTCTCACCCTAGACAGAGAAGCTTTTTTGACCCCTAAATCTGGCATTCCTGCACCCCACATCACTCTTGTTCCAGCATTTACCGCAGCAACTGTGGAGTAAGCCTCCGAGGTAGGCGGAATGATGGCCCTCTAAGGTGACGTGTCCTAGCCTCTAGACTCTGGGAATACACTATTGTACGAGGCAAAGGGGACATTGCTGCTGTGATTAAGCGAAGAATTTGGAGATAGAAGACTCAAGCATAATAAGGATCCTTAGACGAGAACCAGGGAGGCAGGAGAGTCAGATCAGAGAAGGAAACAGAACTCGGAGTGAGTGGGGTTCACAGGCCCAAGGCATCAAATGGCTCCTCCCTAGAGCTTCCAGAAGGAATGCATCCCTGCCAATATCTTGATTTTAGTCCCACGGGAACCATTTTGGACTGTTGATCTCCAAAACTGTAATACCGGGATGTCCAACCTTTTGGTTTCCTTGGGCCTCACTGAGTAAAGAGGAATTGTCTTGGGCTGCACATAAGTGATATAATATAGTGTATATGCACAGTAAGACTTCCTGTGTTTTAAAATATTTTTTCTATAACATTTAGAAAAACGAGAACAATATAAAACTAGTGGCAAACTTGACCTTGCTTTTGTAAACTCATTTATCAGTGTCTGGTTCGACGGGAGTGGTCACAATTCTTGGTGAGTTCTCAAGGTATGCGGCAGAAATATTTGTTTGAATTTTGCTCCTTGTGTGCTTCAGAACTGAAAACAGCTGCATGTGTTGCCAAAAAAAACGAGGTCATGAATCAGGCGTGCTCGTGAACTTCAAAAACAGAACTATGCATGGAGTCACGAAGAAAATAAATGCTGAAAAACACATGATACTAAAAGATTTTGTGGGGCTGCGTGACTAGCTATCCTGGACCGCATGTGGCCTGTTAGCCACTGGTTGAACATGCCTGCTGTACTATAATGAACTTTTGTTGTCTTAAGCTACAAAGTAACCTTTTTTTTTTTTGAGTTGGAGTCTCACTTGGTGGTTCAGGCTGGAGTGCCGTGGCACGCTCACGACCACCCCAGCGTCAACCTGCTGGGCTCCGGCGACCCTTCCGCCTCAGCCCTCCAGGTAGCCGGAACTACAGGTGTGCGCTCCCATGCCTGGCTAATTTTTTATTTATTGTAGAGACGAGGTCTCACCAAGTTGCCCGGGCTGATCTCAAACCAGTGGGCTCAAGCAATCCACGCGCCTCGGCCTCCCAAAGTGCTGGGATGACAGGCTGAGCCACCGTAAAGTAATTTTCTAAGGCAGCAATTGAAAATGAATACATCCTTTGTGTAGATTTTTTTCATCTCTACACCCTTAACTGGTCGCAGTATGTGCTCAGTAATGTGTGGTAGGTGACTATTTTGGAAATGCTCACCTTTTTTTTCTTCTCCCAGCATTTGCTCACCCTTCACTCTAGCTGCGAGTTCCTGGGTTTTTCTCCTCAGGAGAGAAGACTGATTAGAAGAATTGGCTGCTGGCCCGACTTTTAAGTATTTAGGTATTTTTGTACTTGTATTTGCCACTAAGTGAAAGATCACAGAGGAAGTGCCTCTGAGAAGAAATCTCCAAGACTTAGAGAGAGAGAGAGAGAGAGAGAGTTCTGATGATCACAGGAGCTTCCTCTAGGCAGAGAGGACTGTTCCCAGTCTTTGACTTTGGGTCTGAGCAGGACTAGATTTGGAGTTCACGTGTTCCTCGTCTGAAGGCAGAGCTGAGCCCAGGGTGGCCATCGTGCATAGGTTCCACAGGCCACAGAGTCAGCTCACCTGGGACGGTGTGCTGAGGGTGGGAAGTCACACCATTCCCGTGGAGGATTACACCCACTTATGGGTGGATTGCCTGCTCATCTCTGTGTAAATGGTTTTCTTTCCCTGGTCAATAGTCACTTTTCTGAGGGAGAGCCAGACGCACTTGGGGATCTTAATTGTTCAAAACAGCGGCTAAGCCCCACTTGGTCAAGATTTTCTTGACTTAGCAGCTGTCCGGAAAGTGACAAATTTATGATTTGAGAGTGATTTCAGTTTTCTGCCTGAACCACACAATAATTTGTGGGAATTAGCCCCCTGATAAGATAAGGGGTGGGGGCGGGGAGAAGTCGGAGGAGGGAGGAGGTCCTTCAATGCCCCTCAGTGTTCCAGGGAGGGCTGTGGAATTTTGGGACGGCCCTGGACGCACTGCAGGGACCATTAAGGGATTAACCAGTCCTGACAGAGCGGCCGCCGGTGGTGAGCTTAGTAAATCACGGGTGGCCGGGTCACCGTCCTGGGAGTCAGCTCAAGCCGTATCCGCAGAGACACCAGCCGTCAAGAGGAGTCTCCAGGGACAACGCCAGGACCCTGCGCTGAACCCGGCACTCAAGGGCTGGGACTTCCAGGTCACAGACACAGGGACTTACTGTCTCTTGGCTCAGACCTTCTCCAAAGCCTTCAATCCCGCCTTCTTTATCAGCGCATTGCTGTGGGAGCAATCAATTCCATGTTAATTTCCCTCCCCAAATTGTATTAACCTTGTGCTTAGTTCCTTTGGGGGAAATTTTTTTTTCCAAAACATAATTACGGACATTTGTAAATAAAAGGAAAGGCTTAGTCTGTGGCATTTGTCAACCAAGAGGGTTAGGTTTTTGCCTTTTCCTTTAATGTGGTCTTTTACTTGATGGGAGGGGGAGTCTTATTTCACGGAAACATAGAACTATTTAGAAAACCGAAGTCATCCATCTGCCCATGGAATATGAAGGCTCTTGACAAAGGCAATAAGTGGAAATAAAAAATGTATTTGAGTTGCTTGTGTTTTGCTCCCCAGATGCCCGGCAAAACGGCAGCAAATCTTTCCCCCGACCCTTGGCAGGACGTGTATTAATTATGCTGCCGAGTGACACCGTGTGAGGGATCTGTCTCTGCATGCTCCTGGACTTGGAGCGCCATTGGAAAGAGCGATTCTGCAAGAAAGAGGGGATTCGGGTTGCTGGCTAGAGGGCTCCAGGGCCCTTGGCGCGCCATGGAGGAAGGAGTGTTAACAGATGAGGTGGAGCTATTCCACCCAAGTCAATCAAGCGACCTGCCACCAAGCGCAGGTCCTGCGGGCATTGGGAGCAGGGCTGGGTGGCCTGGTCAATGGAGGACGGACAAGCCTACTGGGAGGAGGGGGCATGTGTGGTGCTTGAGAATCAGGACCAGGCAATCCTCTTTCAGGTTCTCTCCCACTTGGGGGCTTTTTTGTCTTTTTAATAAACACCTGCTTTCTCAGCAGCCCCCCCCCCAAAAAAAAAGAATCAGGACCTCAGCTGTCCCAGGGCCTGGGTGAAGTCCTGGCATCGCTGCTATTTGTCTGTGACTGTGGATAAGTCACTCGATGCCTCTGAGTGTTAGCTTCCTCATATATAAAATGAAGAAAATGCTGGGCACGGTGGCTCATGCCTGTAATCCCAGCACTTTGGGAAGCCAAGGAAGGAGGATCGCTTGAGCACAAGAGTTCAAGCCTTCGTCTCTACAAAAAATTATTTAAAAAATGGATGGGCACGGTAGCTCACGCCTATAATCCCAACACTTTGGGAGGCCAAAGCAGGAGGATCGCTTGAGCTCAGGAGTTCATGACCTCGTCTCTACAAAAAATTAAAAAACAAAAAAAGATGGACACAATAGCTCACACCTGTAATCCCAACACTTTGGGAAGCAGAGGTGAAAAGATTGCCCGAGTCCAAGGGTTTGAGACCAGCCTGGGCAACTTGGTGAGATCTCATCTCTACAATAAATTAAAAAATTAGCTGGATGTGGTGGTGTGTGCTGTAGTTCTGCTACTTGGAAGGCTGAGACGGAAGGATTGCCTGAGTCCAGCAGGTGGCCATGATCGCACTCCAGCCTTGGTCATAGAGTGAGGCGGTGACTCAAAAACAAAACAAAACAAAAATTAGCCATGCATGGTGGTGCATGCCTATAGTTTTAGCTACTAGGTAGGCTGAGACGGAGGATGGCCTGAGCCCAGGAGGCTAAGGCTGCAGCAAGCCGTGATCCTGCCACTGCACTCCAGCCTGGGTAATAGAGTGAGACTCTAACTAAAAAAAATAAATAAATAAAAAAGAAGGAGAAGAAGAAGAAAATAATGGCACCTTCTACTTGATAGCTATGAGAATCTGGAGGGAGAACAGCTGTGAAGAGCTCAGAGCATGCCTGGCATACAGCCAGCACTGCCAACGTGTGGACCAGCGATTGTCATCTTTGTTCTGGGAGCAAAGAAGTGCTTCTTTGGCTATGCCCAGGACAGAGTCAGGTCATGCCCAGGGGGCACGTTCTGGTTCCGTGTGGGCTGAGCTTTGCTTGTGGCCACTTTTCTGGCCTCACCTAGTGGAGGGAAAGAGCTCAGGACTTGGGGTCGGAAGACTTGGTCTCAAGTACCTTCTCCTCCACCAATGAGGTGAGCAGACATTTCTTATCCTCCCTAGCCTCAGTTTCCTAATCTGTCAAGTGGGGACACACACCTGGACCACACTGATGTGCTGCTGGGGGCGTCAGATTGGAGAGCAAGTTCAGGACTCATGGCAGTGCCGTGCAGGCTGGGAGGCATCCAGGAGCGTCATTCACGATGCCCAGCTCTCCTGGCTGGTGTAATGAAGCCATGTGGGCCACTGATGTCCCGGGCAGTCCCCCGACAGCATGAGATATAGGAGAGGTCAGAATGATCCTAACCCTAGGCATGCCTGTGGTCCCTGGCGGTGGGACGGAGGTGTCCCCCTCCCCCACAGATGTCAGGTAGATCTTTCTGGCGGCAGCCCTGCCATCGTTGCAGTCACATTAGCAAGAGCTGGTGTGATCGCTTCGTGTCTAGCCTCCTCTGGAGCAGTCGTTTGAAGGGCGGTGAGTAACTCCAGGGTCTGGAGAGCAGACTGGGTGCACAGCAAGTGGGGTGACTCTAGACACATCACCGGCCTCCGTTCTTGGGGGTGGTGGAGCAGGGCCTGGCCAGCCTGCTCTCCACAGCTTGTGGTTCTCGGGGGAGGAAAGCAGGGAAGACAGGCCGGGACTTGACACTATGAGGGCTGGGTTGATCTCTGCTTCCGTGAACAACTGAGCTCCATTTAACATGCTGTGTGATGTGCTGTGCTGTATGATTTGAAGCAAGCAAGCCACACCTGGATGACACACGTCGTTAGGGCTCTCTCCAGGCCTACCCGGCACCTTCACTGCTCCAGGTCGGGGAAGGGGGTTTGATTGGAACCTGACGTCCGCCACTCCGATCCCTCCCTGCCAGGACACAGGCAGGTGCCACCTGACACCCCATGCGGAAGACTTCCGAGAGCTGCACCAGGTGAGGGAGCGAGGAAGTTGGGTTATCACCACCATGTCCAGTGGTCCCTGTGCTCCCTTCTGACAAGGACCCATCGGGGCGACCATCTCTAGAAACAGAGGTTTTGGATGAAAGTGCTTTGTGTCGAGGGCACTGCCAGCACAGGCCCCAAGTTCACCTCAGGTGATCGCAGGGGGCTGTCCTACGTGGCCATGTGCTCTCTAAAAGGACATGACTTGGAGTCAGTACACTCAAGGAGTAGCCAAGTTCACAGTGCTTAACTTTGTCGTGTTTTTCCAGCAGTGCACTTTAATTTACCTTCTAATCACCAGCCAAGGACAGAATTTGTTTCTCAGAGTAACTATTAATAATTGTTTCACAACCCCCCCCACCAGCTTGTTTTGTACTAATTAGCTTTTCTATTCCAAGTATTTGCCTCCACTCATAAAACCCAAGTTAATCTCATCAGCTTGCATGACCTTCGTGACACAGACAGACCCCGCCCCCATGGCAGCAGTCATGTGTCTCACCCACCCCTCTGCCTGCTGTCCATCACCTGACGTCAGTACCTGTGCTTACCTGCCCTCCGTGATGAAGTGGAGCAGATCAACCCCCAACCACCTTAACGACCTGCCTCTGTCACAGGGAACATTTAAAAGGATCCGACTCCAAGTGGCCAGTCACCATTGCCTTATTAAACTCTGGTGTGTCCACATGACTCTGAGCTATGGCCGCCATGTCTCCTGGCTTTGGGCCGCTCCTCTACCTTGGGGAGGTGCATCTCCTCTTTCTCTCTAATTTACTTTCTAAATAAACTCTATTTTCCAATTTAGCTTCTGTGCAGTTCTTTGTACCTTTCACATGGCACCGAATTGCACACACACCCCTGTCGGGCCTGACCTCATATTTTAGAGGCCCCGCTGGGAGATATTTTAACCTAACATTCTTTCTTCATTTTAGACATACTCTGTGAGAAATGCATTTCCAGATTATTCCACGACTGCCCACGGAACTCTTCTAAACCCAGCACCCTGTGTCAACAGTACCCTGGGATGGCTCTTTCCCACTACCCTGGCTTCTGCCCCTTCTATTCTGACCCACACCAGATCCTTCTCCAAGGTCAAGGTCAACTTGGTCACGGCCAGTCGTCCAGAGATGGCAACTGCGTCATGGGATCCACACATGGTCAGGAGTTCTATGTTTCGAAGGCTTCCTTTTTAAGAAAACTATTGTTCCAGGAGTAATGTTGCCGAATGTAAGTGAAATAATCCGAAATGAAGTATAGAAAAGAAAAAGTAGGCCTTCCACTGAATCCTCTCCCCTAAGAGGATACACCCAATGTTCATTTGTATATAAAACTTTTCAAAGTAAAACAGAATGCTGCTGTAGCTATCGTCTGCCTTTTTTTTCACTTAAGAATATCTTGGCCATCTTTCCATGGATGTAAATTTTAGAGCAGGAAAGTGGGGTCGTGGGTCCCCAGGGGAGCCCAGGGAAGGACTCCAGGAGTTCATGGACCCTGACGCTTTTTGTGAATGCACACATGTGCTTCTTCTGGGGTTCACAGTGCTCCACGGGTCTCAGAGGGCTCTGTCACTCTCAACGTGGAGAAGCAAAAACACCCCAAGCTTGTGGGCAAGGCGTTTGTGTCCCGGCTGCTCCGGCTGCTCGGAGCTCCAGCTAATACTTGTCTCATTGTTGCTTGCCATTGTGATAAATTAGCCTGATGATGCCTTTTATGAAATTGGTGAGTGTCTTCGAGCACAGAAACCCAGCAGCTTGCCCAGTGGGTCACACCGTACCGCTTCTTGGCTCTGCGAATTTTGCAGCAGCCCCGGGCCAAAAGCAATACAATCTGACCTGGACGAATCTCTGAAGTGACAGCCCAGTTATTCCTGGACTCCCAGGCTGTAAGGCTGCACCAAGCTCCCGGCAGGCAGAATGGAAAGTGAAAGAAACCGCTTAGTCAGGTAACCGCTTGAAAGGAGGCAAGATAGGAGGGCCCGTCTGCCTTGCAAATCAGTTTCTCAGTCTTCCCTTCCTCCAAACACAGCAGGAGTTCATGATTTTAAACGCTCCTCGCAACTCTCCAGCCCCACTGCAAATTACCTGGTTACTTTGTAGGTTTACTTTTTTGTAGAGCTCCCTCACTGCTCCTGGACGCCGTCCTCAGTGGCCCGAGATGCGCGGCCAGAGAGTACTTCACCGAATTCAGTCTGATGATTGAACGAATGAATGAATGCTCCCCTGGACACCTGGAAACTCAGATGGGAGTTTGCCCTTGCTTTTTTTTTTTTTTTTTTGGTAATTTTAATTTAATTTTTTTTTAGAGACAGGATCTCACTCTGTGGCCCTGGCTGGAGTGCAGGGGGATAATCACAGCTCACTGCAGCCTCAAACTCCTGGGCTCTCAAGTGATCCTCCTGCTTCAGACTCCTGAGTAGCTGGGACTACAGGCACGCACTGCCACACCTTGCTAAATTAATTAATTTTTTTCCTTTTGTAGAGACCAGGTCTTGCTATGTTGTCCAGGCTGGTCTCAAATTCCTGACCTCAAGGGATCCACCTGCCTCAGCCTCTCAAAGCTGGGATGACAGGCGTGAGTCAGCGTGCCTGGCTTTGTCCGTGCTTTCTAATCTCCAAAAGCTGTATCTTACCAGAAGCCACAGGCCCAAGCTTCTAAGGACGGACAGATATGGGAAGATGCCTATTTGGAAGCTGCTGGCCTGTAGCAGCTCAGCCCTGAGCCAGTCATGACTCCAGCTGTTAAGGGGATCAAAAGGACAAACATCTTTTCCGTTCCCTGATTACGGGGTGGGAGGCGCTGCTTTTTTTAATTTTTAACCCCGTCCTGGGTTTTAGGATGACAAAATGCACCAGTGTGTACCATGCAGAGATTTTACCCTCTGACACGGTGGGCGGGGCTGAGTGGAGACAGAACACGGCTGGGCCCCTGACCCTGTTCCCACCCAAAGCAGTCTGTGGCCCGTCCTCTTGACCGGCGGCTTGAGGCCAGGTGAGGCCGCCAAGGCTCTGGCCGGGAAAGAGGCCCTGTCCCCCACCCCGGTAACCCCCTGCCCCCGCAACACAGCCATGCCGTCTCTTGGACTCATAAATCCTGGGCTGGGATTTGATCCCACAGAGCAAGATTGTGGTTATCTGGTGGATGGGCCTGTCACGGGGCTTGCAGACAAACCGCAGCCAGGCCGGCCGCGCTGAATCATTAGTCACCAGGACAGAAGTTCCATGCCGGGTCAACCCGGGGGCCAGTTCAGCGCTGGCGGGGTCCAAGGAGGACGGCTCATTACTGTTCTCGGGAACTTGGCGTCAAGCTTTCCCGTTCTTTGGGCGGTGGGGGGAGGTAGGTGAGTGGGTAAATCGCCTGCATCTGTCTGCGAGGCTTCTCGAACTCCAGCGTGCGGAAGAATTCGCCTTGAGCGCGCGCTAGGGACACGGGTGATCAGACTCCATCCCCACAGACGCCGGCTCAGGGTTCTTGTTCCAAGAGGACTCCTCGGCCACCGTAAAGCTGGCTGTGTCACACCCCAAACCTTCCTTTCCTGCTGCCCACCCCTGCCCACTCAGCCCCTGTGCAGGGGTTGGGGGGCGATGAGAAGGCAGGTGTCTCAGGGATTCTGGCACGATTAGTCCACAGCTTCAGGAGGCAGAAGGCAACTGTGCTGAGCAGGACTGCAACTTAGAAGCCAGGAGGGCAGAGCCTGGAACTCCTGGGCCCGCCACTGAGAAACGGGCCAGCTTCTCCTACGGCGACATTAAGGACAACAGCGACTACGGTGGCCTTCATCCACCACGTTTATGTGCCGGGTTCACTGGGTTCTTCTCTTGCAGACGCAGTACCGGGAGGCTAAATGACTTTCTGGCAAGCGTCAGCCTGTCCTCCAAGCAAGATGGACTGTGTTGATTGTGGGGACGCTGTGTCTTACGGCCTTGTCCCTCCAGGGGTGGCTTAGGACCAGCAGCGATGGCATCTGTGACAGTTCTAAAAATACATCCCCACGTGTGTTGATTGACTTCCACCTGGGAAGCCCTCCCGCCCCTCCACTTCTGGGCCGGTGAGGAGACAGAAGCACGCTCATGTCTCCCTGGAGGGCGTTTTTGGCTAGCACGTCTCTTGTCACTCCCTCCTGTCCTCCTCACCCCGTCAGGGAGGCTGGCAGCCTCTGCCCAAGAGCCTCCCCTGCCTCCATGCTCTTTGGCTTTCGACCTGCCTCTCCGCCTCACCCTGCAAGTGACACATGCCTCCTTGCGTGAGAGCCTCAGTAATGGTTTCCTGGAAACACCTCAAGGCAGAGCCGTAGCCGAGAACCTGGGCTACGGATGCCAGAGGATACGCATGTCAGGCATGTCCCCAAAGGGCAGGAGGCTGAGTGTGACTCTTGCCCTTGACACGAGGCGAGCCCACCTCTAGGAGCCCCCCATGTGAGCTCTTAGTGACTCCAGAGGCCAAGTCAACACAATGGAGAGGTGGGGACGGAGGAGGAGAAGGGCGTTCAGATCTTGAGGTGTGAACAGAGGCTCACTGGGAGAGTCCATTCTGAGTGTATTTTGTGTGTCATTGTTCAGAGTGTGTGTCCTGGGGCACAGGCATTTTCTGGAGAACTGAGACTAGCTAGGTCAGGCCTTGGGGACGGGGGAGCAGCCTTGGCCCTGCAGTGGGAATTGATGGGGGTGTGCTGGTTCTTAGCTCATGGTACTGGGGCACATGACATTCTGTTTTGGTTCTTGGCTCATTGGTGAGACACGTGACGTGGTGTCTGCTGGTTCTCAACTCATGGTGCTGGGACACGGGACACAGTGGTCTGCTGGTTCTTGGTTCATGGTGCTGGGACACAGGACACGGTACCTGCTGGTTCTCGGCTCATGGTACTAGGGCACGTGACATGCTGTTTGCTGGTTCTTGGCTCACTGGTGGGACACGTGACATAGTGTCTGCTGGTTCTCAACTCATGGTGCTAGGACACGGGGCATGGTGTCTGCTGGTTCTTGGCTCATGGTGCTGGGACACTGGCCACGGTGTCTGTTGGTTCTCGGTTCATGGTGCTGGGACATGGTGTCTGCTGGTTCTCAACTCACGGTGCTGGGACATAGGGCACAGTGTCTGCTGGTTCTCGGCTCATAGTGGTGGTGGGATACGTGACATGTTGCTGTGACTATGCCAAATGATTCTTCCATTGCTGTTTTCTTGAGCATGTGCCAGTATTAGTGGGAGCATTTTGGGCACATCACAGACAGCTGGAGTAGATGGGTGATGGGGGCTCCCACCGACCTTCCAACTGTGCTGCTGGCCAGTCCCCACCGCGTATTTTTTACTGCGGCCAAATGCAGCTATCTTCCCTTCTGCAAACATCTTGTGGATTTCACACTCAGCCTCTGAGTGCACCCCTCCCTCTGCTGTGGTCTCCTCCTGCCGTGACATGTGGCTATCTTCTACTTATTCTTGAATGCTCAGCTGAAGCATCATCTCCTCTGGGAAGCCACCCTGGATTCCCTGCATTGGTTCTGGTGTCCGTCTCTGTACCTTGATGGCAACATGCACCCTCTTCCCTCATCCTGGCCTTTGCTCCGTGACGGCTGGTTTATTTCTCTCCCCTCTTGGACTGGGAACACCGTTGAAGGGCTGGGTCTCCCTCCTTGCTCCACTTGCCAGAGCATCTGGCACAGAGTAAGTACTCAATATTTCTTTGCTGGACGAATGCGTGAACGCATGCTCCCTGGGTCTAGACCAGTGCTTGACCCTGGAACGAGCTCAGTGAAGGCCTATGGAGCAAACTGGTGCCTGTCACTCCCTCCTCTGGAAAGAGAGAGAAAGCACAGACGGAACGAGGGAGGAAGGTCCGGACATCCCTGGAGGGCCCTGGAAGGCTGGGGATGCTCTGCCTGGGTCCTTCCCGCCCCGTGCTCCAGAGCAGACCGTAGGCTCCAACCCCCATGCCTGCTGCCCTTTTCACGTCTCCGGACTTGATAAATAGAACTGAACTTTCTGGGCTGAAAGGTGCTGCCTTATTGATTCAAACACTGGCAAGAGTGACCCCAGCCCAGAAACATTTCCTGGGGATCAGATGACCAGATCCTCTCAGCACTCATCAATCTGCAGCCTGGCCAAACGTCCACTTACTCAAGGACTTACTACCTGAACCCTAACCCCGCGTCCCCAGGTCAGGGGATGGCCCGAATAATTTACTGTCACCCTCATTTCCCAGGGCTGTAATTTAGAAGAGCTCGCTGTTTGGGGCAAAGCAAAGCAGTACTTTGGTTCACTAATGGCTCTGAGTGGTGCTGCCTTCATGGAATAAAAATAATATTCCCACATCAAAAATACTCTTGGCGTGCATGTTCAAATGCAGTGTACATAAGTTAGAGATAACCATGAGTATCTCCAGTTTATAAGTAAGTAAATAAGTTCAGAAAAGTTGAGTAACTTCCTATAGATGGTCCTCTAACCAGGGATACAGTGTTTCTCTAGATGCAAATAAGAATTATAATAGGAATATGTATTATGAATATAATTGTTTAAATTTGGTCATTCTTTATTAGTAGTGATTATGCTAATTTTTATATTAGAAATACACACTTTGTTACTGATTGTTGTCTCTCTTTCTCTTTTTTTTTTTTGGTTTGAGAGTCTCACTCTGTCGCTGAGGCTGGAGTGCAGCAGCACGTTCACAGTCACCCCAACATCGACTCTCTGGGCTCTGGTGATCTTTCCGCCTCAGCCTTCCAAGTAGCTGGAACCACAGGCATGCGCTACCATACCTGGCTAATTTTTTGGCTATATTGTAGAGACAAGGGTTCGCCAAGTTGCCCAGGCTGGTCTCGAACCCCTGGGCTCAGGCAATCCTCTCACTTCGGCCTCCCAAAGTACTGGGATGAGAGGCTTGAGCCAGTGCATCCTGCCAAGTTGTTGCTTTAGTATCATGTGACATCCAGTGTTTAGTATTCTATGGAGTTGATTAAATCGTCAGACCAATGTTACAGGTTACATATTACCATCGCCCTCATCTGACACTGGTGGATATTGAATCTTTTTTTTTTTTTTTTTTGAGTCGGAGTCTCACTCTGTCTCCCAGGTTGGAGTGCAGTGTCACGATCACAACAGTCACAGTTTTTGGTAGGCTTGAACCGCTGGGCTCAAGTCCTGAGTGGCTGGGACTATAAGTGTGTGCCATCACACCTGGCTAATTATTTTTATTTTTTTTTAATAGAGACAGAGTCTTACTATGTTGTCCAGGCTTGTCTTGAACTCCTGGGCTCAAGCAATCCTCCCTCCTGGACCCCTCAAAGTGCTGGGATTACAGGCATGAGCCACTGTGCCCGTCCAGATACTGAGTCTTTTAGAAGTTAAAGTCTGAAGCCAGTCAAAGGTAGTGCCCACAGGCTAGCCCCCCACACTTCTGAGCTGGCACTCTTGGTTGCTAATCAGTGAACTCCACTAGGGCAGGACACAGCCAGAGAGCCCAAGGCCACATCCCCGTTGCCTGACACAGAGTTGTAGGATGGGGTCCCGGTGAACTGTTGAAGATGGAAGCCCAGTCCTGCTTCCAAATCTGATGTTTCCTCTAGTCTTCTGTCCTGTCCCAAACCTGAGGAAAGCAGCTCTGAGCTGCAGGTCTGAAGGCCTGCTGGACCTGTTGCCCGCCCACCACGGAGGCTTTTCCCACCCCGAGCCTCGGTCTGCTCATCATGAAAGCAGGCATCAGGACAGCCACCATTATCAAATGCCAAGTTCACATGCGGTGCCATCCCAGGCATGCAGTGGAGGTGGATCAGGCCCTCCATGGAGCCCGCAGGGGAGCCGTGGTCACCTGTGGTTTCAGAGAGGATGGCTGCAATTCAGAGGGCAGCCTAGGCGCTTGGCTGAGGTGACAAGCAGCAGAGCTGAGACTGGAAGACACATCTCACACCAAAGTCAGGCTCTCGTGGGTCTTGTTCTCTTTCAACAGCTTTAATGAGATGGCCACCTGTTTGATGTGTCTAGCCCAACGGGTTTTATCCACAGAGTCGTGCAGCCACCACCACAGTCAACCTGAGAACATGTTCTTCATTCTTTCTTTGTTTTTTGAGTCGGAGTCTCACTCTGTTTCCCAACAGAGTGAGTGCAGCGGCATGATCACAACAGCCATGGCTTACAACAGCCTTGACGTTCTGGGCTCAGGCAATCCTTCCACCTCAGCCTCCCGAGCAGCTGGGACTATAGGTGTGTGCCATCGTGCTGGGCTAATTTTTAAAATTTTTTGTAGAGATGAGGTTTTGCTATGTTGCCCAGGCTGGTATCAAACTCCTGGGCTCAAACCATTCTTCGATTTGGCCTCCAAAAGTGCTGGGATGATAGGCATGAGCCAACCTGCCTGGCCTGAACATTTTCATTACCTGAAAAACCCTTACACCTCGGCCAGCTCTGCCCTCTGCCCACCACACGCCCTCAGCCCTAGGTGACCACCAATCTGCTTTCTGGCTCTACAGATTTGCCTGTCGTGGACAGGTCATATCAATGGGCTCACTCGACGGGTGGTCCTTGGGGCCGCCTCTTGCCCTTAGCATGATGCTGTCTGGCTCATCCATGTTGTGGCGTGTTCTGGGCTTTGCTCCTTCTCACTGCCCAGTAACAGTCCACCGTGTGGACAGACCACACCTGATGTTCCCATTCATCCGCTGGTGGACATTTGGGTTCTTTTTTTTTTTTTTTTTTTTAGTTGGAGTCTCACTCTGTCGCCCAGGCTAGAGTACAGTGGCATGCTCACGACCACCCCAGCTTTGACTTGCTGGACTCTGGCGATCCTTCTGCCTCAGCATTCCAAGTAGCCGGGACTACAGGGGCATACTATCACGACCAGCTAATTTTTTATTTATTGTAGAGACGAGGTCTCGTCAAGTTGCCCAGGCTGGTCTTGAACCCGCAGGCTCAGGCAATCCTCTCTCCTTGGCCTCCCAAAGTGCTGGGATTACAGGCATGAGCCATCATGCCCAGCCTTATGTCCAGAATATTTAAAGGACTCTCCCTATCCAGTTATAAAAATGCAATTTCCCTATTTTTTTTTTTTTTGAGTAGAAGTCTCACTCTGTCGCCTAGGCTGGAGTGCAGTGGCACGCTCACAGCCACCACAGCCTTGACCTGCTGGGCTCAGGCGATCATTCCACCTCAGACTTCCAAGTGGCTGAAATTACAGGCATGCACCACCATACCTGGCTAATTTTTTGTTTTATTGTAGAGACGAGGTCTTGCCAAGTTGTCCAGGCTGGTCTCAAACCCGCAGGCTCTGGCAATTCACTCGCCTCGGTCTCCCAAAGTGCTGGGATGACAGGCTGAGCCACTGAGCCTGACCCTATGTTGTTTCTGACTGTTCTTCTCTTACCCACCCTGTCTGCCAGGGGTGTTCTGAAGACCATACAGAAATGAGACAGCAGGCCATGTTGGAGCTAGGAAGCGCTGTCTAAGTAGGAAGTAGTCATTTTTGTTGAGCTGGGGAATCCCAGGAGGGCAGGTCGGCCAATGTTTGTTTCTGTGTTTCCAGTGAGCCTGGCAAGTCTGTGGCCTCGCTGGACATATCGTGTTGGACAATGAGCTGTCTGAACTCAGTGCCATGAGCCGTGCTGCCATGGTCGCTTCCAGCTTGACCTTGATCTTCTGCTGTAAACCAAATGATAGCAAGTGTCTCTTTCAGGGAATAATTTTCATTCGAAGTGATTCAAAAGTCTGGCATTTCACTTTTATGGGAAACAGATCTGTCTTCTCCCACTAAACTAGGGAATTGTTGACTGGAAATAATCTCACTAAACCAATTAAAAAACTCCACGTGGAACTTCCCATCAGCAGCTCAGCAATCCATCTATCTTTCAGATATCGGAGGAGGCGAATCATGCATGTTGCCAAGGCGTCCACTGTGGATATTTTGTAAACACGCAGAGACAGCTCTGAGAAGGAAGCCAGGGCCGCGGGGAAGCGCGCATCCTCTTCCTTATCCTGGGGTGACATGAAACAGAAGTGGGGATTAAGTCCTCTTGTCCGTGTCAATTCAGCAAGTTAGGAACTGTCTCGGCTAAGCCCTGGACAGACTGAAAGCCCCACACATCTTTCCCATGGGGAATATGCTCTGGGGTTCGCCTTTCAGCAGCTGGTGTAAAGGCAGTGTGACCATCCCTGGAGAAGCCATCTGTCCCCGGCGAAAGGCGGCTTCTGCCATTGTCAAAGGCGGCTCTGCGTGATTCAGCGAATGTGTCTGGTGCTGGCCGTGTCAGGCAAAGGACGTGGGACAGGCCCATGGAGTGTCACCAGCCGGAGCGTGAGAAAGGCAGGGAAGAAGGGCGTGAGTCACTTCGGGGCAGCAAGGAAGGCCACCACATGCAGGAGACACCAGAAGCTCATCCTGTGTCGCGTCCACTGTTTGCTGGACACTGGGCCACTGTACACATGCTCTCTCATCCGATCGCTGTGACTTTAGGGTGTGGATTCTGAGATGAAGCCCCTTCCTAAGGTGGGAATTTCTTGCGGAGGCATACCCAGAGTAAGTGAAGGCACTGAGGCCTGGAATCCAGACGGACCCCAAAGCCCAAGTTCCCAACCACTGTCCTAACTCACCTCCCCGACCTGGAGGAGCCAGTCTACCCAGGATGCTCCATGTCCCAGAGGAGATGGGATTTTTAAAGAAGGAGAATGAAGTCTAATTTTTATCACCGCATATTTGATAATTTAACTCTGAAATCTGAGTACTGGGCATAGAGATCAGAAGGTCACACTTTTTACTGTCTGTGTATTCTTGGGATGCACATGCCATTTCAGAAGCCCTCAGTGGGTCTGGGAGGAGGAGGGCATTGCTCTGTGGCACCTCCACACCCCATGCCTTCTCTTTTTTTTTCTTTTTTGGAGTTAGAGTCTCACTCTGTGACCCAGGCTGGAGTGCAGGGGCATGCTCACGGCCACCGCCACCTTGACCTGCTGGGCTCAGGTGATCCTTCTGCCTCAGCCTTTCAAGGAGCTGGAACCACAGGCATGTGTCACCATGCACGGTTAATTTTTAAAAATTTATTATAGAGATGAAGTCTTGCCAAGTTGCCCAGGCTGGTCTCGAACCCCTGGACTCAGGTAATCCTCTTGCCTCTGCCTCCCAAAGTGCTGGGATTAATTACAGGCATGAGCATCACGATCAATCACATCTTCTTTTCTTGACCACCCTTCCAGTCACTGCTGGGTGACCCGTGACCCCCAAGCTGCCCACATCCCAGGTGAGATGTGTTTTCTCAGGCATCAGAGGAAGTGAGTTCTAGACCTGAGAGGGACTGTAGGACATTATCTGGTCTAACACCCCCATTTTCACAGGAGGGAAACTGAGTCCCAGAGAAGTGGATCACCCTGATCACAGAGATATGTAGTAAGTCTCCTGTGAATCACTCCTTTTGGTGTGTAATGGTGGCGCTTTTTGCAGAAACAGGAAAGGGTCTCCCAGAATTTCCCAGAGTCTGAGCTAAAGACCACCGATGTGGTTTCAACAACATTCAGCTTCTCTGTCACTCCTTCTGGTTTGGGTCAGAGACATCATCCCTGCTTGGCCCATCTTTCACATTCAGCACTTGGGAATCTCTTTTTCTTCCTCTTGGAGTCGGAGTCCCACTTCACTCCCAGGCTGGAGGGCAGTGACACAGTCACAGCCACCCCAGCGTCAACCCACTAGGCTCTGGCAATCCTTCCGCCTCAGCCTTCCAAGTAGCCAGAACTACAGGTGCACGTTAACATGCCCAGTTGATTTTTTTTTAATTTATTGTAGAGACGAGGTCTCGCCAAGTTGCCTGGGCGGGTCTCGAACCCAGGGGCTCAGGCAATCCACTCGCCTTGGCCTCCCAAAGTGCTGGGATGACAGGCTGAGCCACTGAGCCTGGCTAGGAATCTCTCTTATTAACAGAGACAGAACAAAGCTCAGTCCCAGAGCCTTTGACTGTCAACTCACCAGCCAGCGTCAAATCACCCTGTTTGGTTTTCACTGTTTTAATCATTATGCCTCCATGTATGGTGAGTGACACTGACATTCAATGTGCAGTACGGATATAAGATTTCCTCCAGAACATATCTGTTTATGTTTTTAAAAATTGACCTAGACTGTTGAGCAAATCATAGCGGAGATGGTTCATCAGCATGGCAGAAATCTCGATGATGGCAAACACATGGAGACGTGGTGGTGAACCGTTTGAGTGGCGGAGTCACGACTAGGGACTCCATGTGGGCCTGCTGTGGATGTGTCTCAAGTCACATGCCCGGCCCCTCAGCTGCTTTGAGAAGGGTTGCCTCTTGTGTGGGATCAATTCGCTCTGACCAATCGCTCCACGCCACGGCCATGGTTCTACCCCTCCCACAGGCTGGCTTCTCGCGGAGTGCTAGGTTCTTGTCTTCCCACCCCCCTGTCCTCTCCATCCCCCAAATGTCCTCCGAGCTCCCCTCCTTCTCCCTGTGGAGCTGACACTCAGAGGCCAGAGGCACACAGGATGTTCCTTCCCACCGAAGGCCGGTGACTCCACGTGTCCACTTTGGCTGGGCTGGGGTGACAGAAACAGCACTACGTGGGGCAGGCAGCCAAGCTGGGGTGCGGGGGGCCCCCGGCCTGCCTCTTGGGAACCCAGTGGGCCCTGTGCATGGGACAAGTCACTGTCCTGCTCTGGGCCTCAGTTTCCTCCATCTTTATGATTGTCCCATGAGCCCTTGAGCTCTGAGTCCAAACTGGTCTGTCCCCCACTAATCTCACCTCTCTGCCCGCGAGGAGGCTGGGCTGAGGGGAGCGGGCGGGAGAAGTAGGATGGGGCCAGGGAAGTGGAGTCCCTGTCTGAGAAATGTGAGCTGTGTGGCCCACGAAGGCCCAAGACTCACAGGGCTGACGTGAGGGTGAATTCATGAAGGTGATGTCTTGCAAATGTCTCGCCACCACGCCCAGCACACAGTCGGCGCCCGATTGTGGCAGCCGGTCTTACCCCTCATGACACCACGGAGGGCGGCTGGCTTCTGAGGCAGTGGGAACTTCGAGAGCCACAGCCTTTGCCCGGGGTTTCTGAGCAGGGAGCCGCCGCTTGGCCTGGACGCGGCTCTCCCCGGCTGGACTGGAGAGTGGGCCTGCCCTGGGACAGGGGGCACCGCCAGAAAAATAACCCCAGGAAGAGCCTGACGGGGCTGGGGCCCTCGGGTGCGGAAGAAGGATGACGGGGCCCCAGTCAAAGGTCAGGAAATCCATTTTTTTTCTCCTTACAGATCTCTGTGCTAGAGGCTTGTAAAGGTCAGTGCTGTCCTTTTAAAAGACCTCCTGGATTTACACCCCAAGGGACACTCAGTCTCCCCCAGGTAAACATGGAGATACAATTAGTTTTCTCTATAATTCAAAGAGCCGAGAAGCAGGCCCTTCCGGCTGGATGGCACCGCTATAAAGTTTCTCGGGGCTACAGGGAGGAGGAACTCCTGGGAGGACGAACTCCTGGGGGGTTGGACTCCCGGGGGGAGGGACTTCTGGAGGGGACTCCCGGGAGGATGGAGTCCTGGGGGTTGGACTCCTGGAGGGATAGACTCACTCCTGGGAGGATGGACTGTGCGTCTCATCTTGCCCCAAAACACTCACCGCTCTTCCTTGCCCTCTCTCCCGCTGCCCGTCTCGACCTCGGCCGTGCTCCTGCCCGGTGATGAGAACGAATTCTTCATCCTCAGTTACTTATGGCTCAGTTGCCCTGAGGACTCTTCTCCCTGACTCGACCCCAGAGGACCTTTAAGGCCTGTCAAGTCAGCGTGCTGCTGAAACCCAAGCTCTCTGGGCCCTGTTTCCAGGCGGGGTGGAGGGCGAGGTGGGCTGAGGGGTGAGGTGTGGGTGTGGGGGCAAGGCGAGGATAAAGGGTGGGAGGGGGAAGGAGTGAGGTGGGTGGAGGGTGGAGGTGGGGGAAGGGTGAGGTGCAGGGTGGAGGGGTGAGGTGGGGGCAAGGATGAGGAGGGTGTAGGGGTGATGGGGTGAAGGGGTGAAGGAGGAGTGAAGGGTGAGGTGGGAGAAGGGGTGGCGTGGGGTGGAGGGTGAGCTGGGCATTTGCCAAGTGCACACTCCCCAGGGCAGGCTCTGCCCCTGCTAGGCTATGGGATAGCCGTGCTGTCCTGAGCAGGCTCATTCTGGGTTCCTGGGATGAGGGGACCAGGTGTGCCCCCTTCACAGAGGGTTGAGGGGATCGGTTGTCCCCCCCTTCACAGAGGATGAGACTCTGTCACGTTGCCGGCGCTCGGGGTCCTTCCCACGGCAGCACTGCGTGGTCAGGGATCTGTGTGTGGCCTGAGTCTGGGGCCTTCTTGGAAACCTGGGGATCCTTTTCGCTCTCTTGTGACCAAGAGAAGAGGCATGCACTCTTCAGGGACAGGGCGATGGCTGGTCCACCTGGCTCGGAAGCCTAGGCAGGAGATGATGGGTCTGCTGGCGTGGGTGCTTGGTGCTGGGATTCCTGACACCGCAAGAACCCACACTGACTGGGCGTCCGTGGTCAGCAGGCCCTGCTAGAAACACTCTTCACCACCTCACTCAATCTCAGAGCCCAACGAGACAGACGCTATGGTCACACCATCTCGCATACCCACAGACCAAGGCTCCCCAGGTTCAGCGTCTTTCTGACGTCCAGGTGAGCAGGACCAGGACACATGACATGGGATGGCTTGACATAGAATTTTCTTCCTCCAGTTCTGATGAATGATGGGAACAGTGGGTGGCCACAGACCTGCTGCTGTGGTTGGGACGTGGCCGAGGTCTCTACTGTTGGCCCTTAAAAAGTTCCTCTTTGGTTGTGACCTAGTCATCCACATGGGAAGCATATCAAATCTAAACGCCTTCAAAGGACAGGACATTCAAGGCAAGTTGACTTTAATAAAGGAGATTTATGAGCTCATTTAGCTGCAAGTCTCAAGCCAGGGTTATCTCATGCCTTGATGATGCCATCAGCTCCTTTGTGTCTTTCTATTCAGCCTTGTGCGGTCAGCTTCATCCAAGAGCTGACTTGCCTCACGGTGTCAGAATGGCTGCAGTCGCTCTAGGATTCACATTCACATGGGCAGAAAGGAGAGCACACTCTTGCCCAGCATTCTGAGCAGGATTCCAAGGATTTTCTCCGGCTGGACAAGCTGCGTGGCAGCTAACACTCAAATCATCCCTATCTAAGGCCAGGGGAGTGGAATTTATTGCCTGACTTCATCCAACCAGCCATCACCCCTGGGGATGGGGTGAAGTCTGCTTCTGCTGGCTATATAAGATGCCCAGATAAAAATCTGGGGAGCCAGGAGAAGCACAGGTTGGTTACTGGGTGAATAATTCACATCTTGGAGTTATTTAAAGATAAAGCAGGGGTTCGAGACCAGCCTGGGCAACATAATAAGTCCTTGTCTCTGCAATAAATAACAAAATTAGCAGGGTGTGGTGGCACACACCTGTAGTTCCAGCTACTTGGGAGGGTTAGGCAGAAGGACCGCCTGAGCCCAGCAGGTTGAGGCTACAGTGGCCACGAGCAGGCCACTGCACTCTAGCCTGGGCGACAGAGTGAGACTCCAACTCAAAAAAAAAAATAAATAAATAAAAGAGAGTGAGCGAGAAAGAGAACATCTTTGGTTAAAAATGACAGCATACCCAATGGCTGAAATGTGAGAGCTTATTCATCTCACTTAACATGATCGCGAAGGCAGGCTGTTCCAGGTGGTGCAGTGGCCTGGGCTCTTTTTCCTCTGTCATACTCAGTGTCCTAGCAATGGTCACCGACTCCAGTCACGGCATTCTTAAATGTGACCCAAATGGGAAGGAGGCAGGAAGCATGGAAACAAAAGGGCTCTTGGTTTTATTGGGGTAGAGGGACCTTTCCCAGAAGTCCCCCGGCCATCTCTCCCTTCCATCCATTGGCTTGAACTGGCTCACATGGCCACTGCCAGCTGCCAAGGAGGCTGGGGAGCAGAATCGCTGGAATTGGTCAGCATCTGTCATGGGACGCTGGCGAGGAAAAAGTGAGTTGGGAAAGGCCTTGGGTAGTCGCCCAGTCATGTCAAGTTTGGGTAATTCTGTGCTCAAGAACTGAAGGCCACGTCCTGAGATTGTTCTGGTGTCCAATACAAGTGTGGAGAATGCTACCAAGAGCTGACCTCAGCCTCCTCGGCAAAAGTCACACTCGCGGCAGCGAGCTTTCATCCACATTGTCTTCGAAGGCGAGGTTCGAGGTCGCATGAAGTATTCAAGTGCTGACATCCGCGAGCAATATATCAGAAGCAAACTTAGGCATCCACCCACCTCACACTGTTCACACTGAACGAACACCTCACCCCAGATGTCCAAAGTAGGGTTATAAAAATGGGAAATTCCGATATGGACAGGCGGCTCGTTAATCTGGAGTGCGTTTTTTTCTAGATGGCAAAAATATTTCCCTACTAATTAATTGTCTAATCTTCAGGGCTCTGAGTTCAGTCTCAAAGTACATTACAAATATCCTACCACTCAATAAATTGCGGCTAGTATCAGCAAAATATTTTTTGGCTTACTTGAAGACTGGTGCGACCAGGCCAAGAAAGTGACTCAGTAGATTAGAGGCACAGTGGAGAGGGGGCCGAGAGCAGTTCCAGCACACACCCGCATCTGCTATGTCCTTCGTTTTGAACTGTTCCAACTCTCGGCATTTTTTTCTTCCTTTGAAAAATGACATGAGCACAGTTTTCATTGCAGTTGGAAGTGGACTCTGTTAGAAGACAGAGGCCAATGGCAGTGGAAGGTGTGACAAATGGCTCTGCTGGGAGGAGAGAAAAACGTGAACCATTCGCAAAGCGGGGGACCTAGGAGTGCCAGCAGCTGGCCAAGCAGGGCTGCATCTCGGCACTGACTCAGAGCTGGCATTTTGTGGGGCCTTGGCATTCAGGGGTGCTCATGCCCATATCGCCCATCCACGTGGGCATTAATACATCTCTGCTGGAGCAGGCTTGGTTCACACAATCACAGGGTGAACAGGTGTTATTTCTGGCAGCCCAGTGGCTTGTCCTCCATCTTCCCTCTGCTGGCAGCTGACTGAGGCCTGGCCAATCGCAGTGCCCATCCACTTGAACTCACAGTGGACCAATGGGGGCCTTCCCCTGGGATTTTGGTGCAAAATCCTGGCACGACCCACCCACCCCATCGCCACCCTCTGCTGTGAAGCTGGAAGGGAAGACCAAAGGGGAAGAGGGGAACAGCGGTGAGAACTCAGCAGCACATTGGGGGCCACATTCATCTGTGCCTGAAGTTAGAGCCCTTGGGATGGCCTAGTTAGGTGAGCTGGTACATTCTGCTTCTGGCTTAGCTAGTCTTAGGTGAGTATCAGTCACTTGCACGGAAAAGCCCCGACTGACACCCCCATTGACACAGTTACAAGCCATCCCTACAGGTCCAGCTGGAGCAGAATCTTCGCCGATGGCTCTTCCTTCTTCTAGAAGTTCCATTACTCACCGACTGGGGCACACAGTCAGTACAGTGTTGGGCGCAATCACCACAGTCTCCTGTTTTGCAAACCTCTTTTCAGTTGTGAAGCCCCATGGAAATGGGTAATACAGCCCCCAGACAAGGATTCCAAATAATTTGGGGGGGGGCTTATTTGGTTAGAACTTAGGATTCATTTCCCCACAGAAGTAGGGTAAGCCATGGTCAAGTGCCCAGGCTAGCTCACAAAAGCCTGTTTTATGATGTGTGCACAGCGGCAGCGGCAGAGTGAATGAGGTGTCATGCAGAAAGCTGCTGCTTGAATTTGAGAAGACAGGGAGGTTGAAGCAGAGTTTTTGGGACTACCTGGGGGAGCTTTAGAACTGTGTTTTTCTTTCTATTTTTAATTTAATTTTATTTATTTATTTATTTTTGAGTTGGAGTCTCACTCTGTCGCCCAGACTGGAGTGCAGTGGCCGCTCCTGGCCACCACAGCCTCGACCTGCTGGGCTCCGGTGATCCTTCCGCCTCAGCCTTCCGAGTAGCCGGAATTACAGGCATGCGCTACCATGCCCGGCTGATTTTTTGATTTATAGTAGAGATGAGGTCTCGCTGCCCAGGCGGGTCTCGAACCCGTGGGCTCAGGTAATCCACTCACCTCAGCCTCCCAAAGGCGCGGGATTACAGGCTGAGCCACCGAGCCCGGCTCTTTTTTTTTTTTTTTTTGAGTCAGAGTCTCACTTCATTGCCCAGGCTAGAGTGCAGTGGCACACTCACATCTACCCCACCCGCTGGGCTACAGCAATCCTTCCGCCGCAGCCCTCCAAGTAGCCGGAACTACAGGTGTGCACTACCACACCTGGCTAATTGTAGAGACGAGGTTTGGCTAAGTTGCCTGGACTGGTCTCGAACCCTTGGGCTCAGGGAATCCTCTCACCTCGACCTCCCAAAGTGCTTGGATTACAGGCTTGAGCCACTGTGTTTTTCTTTTTAAAAATTAGCTTTGATTCTTGCCAAACTCACACCCCCACATGGTTTAAGGAGTCAAATCGTTCTACAAAGTTTATCACCAAAAATAGCAGATAGAGAATTGCCTCTGTCTCCATGTCCTGCTTCTTGGAAGAAACTGCTTTTAGATCTTCTGTTTGTTCTGGTATTTAACACACAAACACCAACTTAAGTCATTCCCTGATTTTCTTTCTTAGGGAATATAAGATAATATTAATTTCTCTTTGGGAATATAGGAAGTCAGTTGGCATCCTCATCTGCCCACCCCAGCACACACTGCTCACACCCATCTTCTTGACGCCTCTTACCATAAATCTGGTTAGATCAAGACTTGGTGTCCATGTTACGATGCCCAGATACATGCAGTTCATTCATGAGTCACGCAGTGTCAGAGAGTACCTGAGTGGCTTTTCTTTTCCATCGTGACTTCACGTTTTCTCAGGAATGCTAATCTTGCATTTTGTTGACTTGGTTGGGTTTTTATGTAATTATTAATTTAGCCTCAGATTTGCTCCCATTTGTTTACATGCCTTCTCCATAAGGTTAGCAACCACTGTGTTTCCTATCACCTCATCTGATGGCGGCGTGGCTCCCTGAGCCACCTGACGGCTCCTGTTTGGATTGATGGTTCTCCAGTAGCGTTTTCAGAAAACGTGTGTGAGAGAGATATTTTTTGAGCACATGCATCTCTAAAAATGTCTTGACTAGCTGGGCGCGGTGGCTCACGCCTATAATTCCAGCACTTTGGGAGGCTGAGGCAAGAAGAATGCTTGAGCCAAGGAGTTCAAGATCAGTCTGGGTGACGTAGCAAGACCTCGTCTCTACAAAAAAATAAGAAAATTAGCCAGGCATGGTGGGGCATGTCTGTAGTCCCAGCTACTTGGGAAGCTGAGGTAGAAGGATTGCCTGAGTCCAGGAAGTTGAGACTGTGCTGAGCCATGATTGTGCAGTGAGCCGTCATCCAGCCTGGGTGACAGAATGAGACTCCAAGTCAAAAAATAAAACATTTTAAAAAGTAAAAATTAGGCCGAGTGCGGTGGCTCAAGCCTGTAATCCCAGCACTTTGGGAGGCTGAGGTGAGAGAATTGCCTGAGCCCATGGGTTCAGGACCAGCCTGGGGGACTTGGCGAGACCTTATCTCTACAATAAATAAAAAAATTAGTTGAGCGCGGTAGTGCATGCCTGTAGTTCTGACTACTTGGAAGGCTGAGGCAGAAGGATCACCTGAGCACAGTGGGTCAAAGCTGGGGGTGGCCGTGAGCATTTCACTGCACTCTAGCCTGGGTGACAGAGTAAGACTCCAACTCAAAAAAATAAATAAAAAATAAAAATTAAAGTGTCTTGACAGCCTCATTTTTGGGGCTAACTTGGCAGGGTACATAATTCTTGATAGGATGTCTCTTTCTCTTTGAATTTTGTAACTGTATGGTGTGCCAGTTAGGACCATGGGCTCTGGAACTACCTACCTGGTTCAAATCTCAGCTCTACCATTACTATGAGTGTCTACGAGCTCTACCATTGGACGAGTTACTTTGCCTCTGTGTACCTCAGACTCCTGTCCTGCAGCGTAGAGAAGATAGTAGTAGCTATCTCACTGGATCATTGAGGATGAATTGCAAAGCAGGTAAAACAGAGCATGGTGTGTAGCTCAAGGCTGCCCCATGGGGAGTTGTAGTGTCCTGCTCCTGAGAAGTCTGTTCTGATTCTTTCTTTTGTGGTAACTCATTTTAAAAAATGGCTAAAATCTTTTTGTACTAATGTTCTGAAATTTCAGAATTTCAGATGTCCCTTTGTGTAAGTCTACTTTCAATCACTTTTCTGTGCACCCAATGGGGTCTTTTCTTTCTTTCTTTTTGAGTTGGAGTCTCACTCCGTTGCTCAGGTTAGAGTGCAGCGGCATGCTCATGGCCACTCCAGTGTCGACCTGCTGGGCTCTGGCCATCCTTCCGCCTCCCCTTCCAAGTAGACAGAACTACAGGTGTGCACTACCACACTTGGCTAATTTTTGATTAATTGTAGAGATGAGGTCTCGCCAAGTTGCCTGGGCTGGTCTTGAACTCGTGGGCTCAGGCAATTCACTCACCTTGGCCTCCCAAAGTGCTGGGATGACAGGCTGAGCCACCGAGGCCGGCTTGGATCTTTTCAATGAGAGAACTCATATCTTTCAATTTGAGGAACTCCTATTAATTAATTAACTTTCTAATCTAATGATAGCCTCAGCTCCATTTTTTCTGTACTCTCTTTCTGGAACTTCTGTCATTTTCTTGGTCTGGTCGGCCTTTTATTCTTATATATTTCCACCTGCATCTTTTATTCCTCAATCATTCTGTCATATACGTAATGGCCAAGAACTCTGCCCTGTTTGCACTTCCTTTTTAAAAACCAAACCAAACACAGCAGCCTGTTCTTGTTTTGTAGATGCATATCTTCTTTGATCTCTGAGAATTTTGATGAAAAAACCCCCAAACTTGTTTTTCTTTTCCCTTTTGGATTTGGTTTCCCCCAGCTTGCTTTCTTCTGTTCTTCCGTCTTTAATATTGGACTCTTTCTTCTAATATCCAGTGGTTTTTGACTATCTGCCAAGTGGGACAGAATAAACCAGCTGGGAGCTTGGTGCTTGGCTGGGCTTTGTCCACCATGGGCTACTACACAGGGGGACATTACTGGGTGTGGCCAAGAGCTCCTCGAGTCAGAATCTTTGTCTTTTCTCTTTGGCTGGTCAGCTTCACCAGAGAAGAATCATGCAACTTCCTCTCTGGAAGATGGACATCACTGCCAGCCTGCTGGTGCGAGGGCTGGGGCAGGATGTACATTTTCCCTTAACCCTCTTGTTTTTGTCTTTGAGTTTGGGTGTCACTCTGTTGCCCAAGCTGGAGAGCAGTGGCATGATCATGGTTCACCACAGCCTCAAGCTTCTGGGCTCAGGCGATCCTCTCACCTCAGTCTCCTGGGTAGCTGGAGGTGCACACCCACAAGTCTAGCTAATTTTTAAAATGTTTTTTGTAGAAACAAGGTCTTGCTATGCTGCCCAGGCTGGTCTTGAGCTCCTGGGCTCAAGAAATCTTCCTGCCTCAGCCTCCCAAAGTGATGAGATTACAGGCATGAACCACTGTGCCTGGCCCGTCTTGTTTTTTGTTTTGTTTTGTTTTTGAGTCAGAGTCTCACTCTATCACCTAGGCTGGAGTGCAGTGGCATGCTCACAGCCACCCCACTGTCGACCTGCTGGGCTCAGGTGATCCTTCTGCCTCAGCCTTCCAAGTAGCCAGAACTACAAGTGCGTGCTACCATGCCCGGCTGATATTTTGATATATTGTAGAGATGAGGTCTCACCAAGTTGCCCAGGCTGGTCACAAAACCCTGGGCTCAGGCAATCCTCTTGATTCGGCCTCCCTAAGTGCTAGGATTACAGGCTTGAGCCACCTCACCCAACCCAGTCTTCTTGTTTTTAATACACTTACCCTCTCCAGAAAATAAGCCTTCAGTATTTTGCTGGGTGTGGGACAGTCATCCAGTTGTAATGACATGGAGAGGATACCTAGATGTCTCTTTAACAGACTTTCCACCAGAGCTCTGTTTTCTTCTGCTTCCCATTCCTCCAGAGCAAATCTGGGTTCTTTTCCATGTTCGCTGTCATCAGCTTTTCAGGTTCTACTTTTTTGGGTCTTCTGTGAAATATTACCAGCCCCCTTTCTTTTTAAATAAGAAAGGAGCGATTGTTCACATGCAAGTTTTCACCTTCCATGTCAAGAACATTTTTCCATGTCAATAAGTAGTCTCTGAAATAGAATTGTTAACAGTTGTCTTGTATCTCTTTGTAGAAATATATCATCATTTATTTAACCAACATTCTACTGCCGGACAGATTTGGGTTACTTCCAAATTCTTTAAAGTATAAGCAACATTGTGTTGAATATTTCTGTTGCAAAAACCCTGTTGACACTCTTAATTATTTCCTCAAATTCAGTTCATTGCTGCTTCTGCCAGTTCTACTTTGGAAGCTCATTAATCCCAGGAGATGCTGTGTGAAATAAAGTTTCTGCAAACATGTATGTCTGGGGACACAAAAATCCTGTGAGGGTCTGGACACCAGTTATTTATTTTTTGAGTTAGAGTCTCTGTTGCCCAGGCTGGAGTGCAGTGGCACACTCACGGCCACCTGCTGGACTCAGGTGATCCTCCCGCCTCAGCTTTCCAAATAGCTGGAACCACAGGCATATGCCACGACGTCCGGTTTATTTTTTGATTGATTATAGAGACGAGGTCTCACCAAGTTACCCAGGCTGGTCTCGAACCCCTGGACTCAGGCAATCCTCTCGCCTCCGGCTCTCAAAGTGCCGGGATGACAGGCGTGAGGCACCACGCCCGGCTGGAAACCAGTTTTAAAAGCTCCACCAATTCTGCGGCTGTGGTCCTGTCTGGAAGTCACCACGTTTACCGCCTCAGCTCCCACCTCCCTAAGGAAAGCTGGCCTGATTAAGGCTGGAGTGAAATTGTAGCAGGGCAGCCGGTGCCCGGCTCCGAGTACAAACAGCCCAAGACCAGAAAGCCCACCATCAGGGGGTGTGCAGAGAGCCCTAGGCACCAAGAAGTCATGCTTCAGGCGTAATTCCATCTGAAGAATTCATGACTCTCTGAAATCAGGCACATTTGTCTGGAGGCCAAACTTCGGAGTACTTTTTTAAAAAAAGAATGTTTACACCGCTGAGATTTTTAAGGGAGGGTGCCAGACGGAACAGCAAGCTCTATTTCAGAAGAATCCAGTAAAAGGCCAAGTCTAGTGGTTCTCAAGTTATCGCCAGCAGAATGCTCCCGAGGTCAGCTTGCTAACATGCAGGTTTCTCATTCCTCTTAGTCCAGCTCCTCAGTGGTGGTGGTGGCCCTGAAATTTGACACGGGAGGCCCATGCACCCACAATTTGAGAAGGTGGCTGGGACAGTGTACAGCCCGAAGGGACCAGGGCTGCTCGAATCTGGAACCATCTCTGGAATTCCCTTGTTGACTATCACAGGAACTTGAGATTAAGGCTGAGAACAGTTTTTAACACCAAACAGGGCACCCATCCCAGAAGACATGCTCAGCTGATCCGCTTCCAAGCGGCTTTTATGGGGCCTTAGCGTGTCAGACAAAGGTTGGGGCAGCAGGGCTTTCTAACCTTCTTGTCTGGCCAGCTGCCGGGTTAGGGGTACTCAAAAGTCATGCAACCCCTCCAGAGAGCGAGGGCTGTCAGGATAGAGGCCTGGTAATGGGCCTTTAAAAACAGTAATTAGAAACACGGAAAAACAAAGCGAAACAGGCAACTTGCTTTTTGGCTCCAGGAATAGAAATGGCCACTTAAAATTGTAAAGTACATTTTTCAGGGTCCCTGCTCCTCTCTGCGCCTGACTTCTTGTGTCCTAACAATGACCCTCCCCTCGGAGGCCTGTCTCTACCTGGAATAATTCTGGAGAGTAACCGAAGACGCAAATCTTCAAATCTTTGACCCAAACAAGTAGCCAGCGCCTTCCACCTAGAAGGTTCGGGTTCAGGCCGAGCGGGGTGCAGCTCTCTCCACGAGGGGACGCCATCTTCGCGGCAGGGCAGCCCTGCCACCCCCGCCCTTTCTGTCCTTCCAGCGGTGGCTCGCGGGCTCTCCGGTCAAAGGTCACAGGGGCGGAGCCAACCTGTGGGAGCCTGAGGGGGGGAGGGGTGCTCCGGGGAGCTGAGTCCCGAGGCGCCACGTGACTCCGCCCCGCCCCGCCGGTCCGTCCTGTCCCGGCAGGCCGAGCGACGCGGTTCGCGAAGGGTAAGCGCGGGGCTCCGGGCGCGGGTCGGGCCGTCGGGCTCCAAGTTCAGGTTCGCGACGGCGCCCGGGAAGGGCTGTGGCTCCGGGGCTTTTCCGCGCGCGTCCGCCGTCCCGCCTGTCGCCTGCTGTCGCCTGTCTCCGCCGCCCAGGTCGCTTCGCCCCGCACAGCCCGGGCGCGGGTCTGTCTGCGGACAACATCCCCCTTCCCAGTACCCCCCCGCCTCGCCCCAGAACGCGCTGAAGGGGGGAGCTTTGGGTCAGGCGAAGTGCTCTGGGCCACCTCGGGCCGCCTTCCGTGCACCTGGTTCTAATAAGCGCCTGGGGAGAAGTACGGCGGGGACGGGGAGGCGGGGGAGGGTCCACGAGAAACGCTCCTGGAAGGGAAGCGAGGCGCTTGGGGCGCCCTGCGAGGACCCGTCCGCTGTGCGCGGCGCGCAAGGCCTCGCGCACTTCCCGACTTCCCCTGCGTCCTGGAGAGCCGGGAGGGTGCCCCGGGCTTGCAGACCAGCGCCCAGCCGCGGCCAGCAACACGTTTACTCGCGTCGAGGCGGGCAGGGAGCCCGCAGCACGGTGCACGATGTATTCTTTTCTTCCCGGCTTTAAAAACCAAAGGGGAAGAGTAAAGTTTTATATGATGGCGGCTACTAGAGATTGTCAGCGCTGCTACCATTGATTCTGCCTTGTCTTAGGAGTTCATCCTCATAAAATTCTAAGTTTGCAATAAAGATTTTGACAGCCTTTGACCTCCAAAAAAAACACAAAAAACAAACCCAAAGGCGAATGCTGGAAAACAGACGCCCCTTCCTGTCACGGGTCCCACCCCCAGGCCTTGGCATCCGGGCGCCCTCAGGTTTACATAGTTGCTGTAGAGGCGCACTGGGCTCCCATCTCGGTTGGTTCAGGTTCTGGCCCAGGGGAGGTCAGTTGCACCCTAACAGGGGCGTCCGCCTGAGTTCTAAGAACAGGACCTCACCGCCACGTGCTGCAAGTTCAAGACTGGATCATGCTTTCAGTCCGTGTTGTAAAAGTTCAAAGGTCACAGGACACGAAAGACCCTCATGAGACTGACAGACATTAGCCCCTATCTGCACGTCTTACTATGGCATCTTCCTTTAGAGCCGGGACAGTTCTCTCCAAGGCAGGCCTTTGACCTTGGCACTCTTAAGAGAGTAACGCTGACCCTACCTGGCACCGAGTTCTGAGAATACCGCGGTTCTATGAAACTCTTCCTATGGTCCTTCAGCATGTAGCCAGCGGCCTCAGTCTCTTACACTTCTGTTCCCTTTCTCTAGAATGCTGTTCCTTGGACTTTGCAGTGCCAGCGCTCCTTATCATCCATTTTCCTTGCCCCTGCACCCCAGGCAGCGCGGCTGCTTTATCTTCCCCAAAGCACTGACCACAATGGGAAACGGTTTCCTTAGCCGCCTCACTGTCTGTCCCCATCCCCTCCATGATGGAAGCTGCGGAGAGTAGGGCCCTGGCGTGCAGCTTCCTGTCGTGTTCCACAACCCTCCTTCTGCTGGTATTTGGTAGATACTAAAAAGAAGTCTGCAGTGTGGAGTAGCCTGGGGAGCGCTTGCTAAGGGAAGGTGACCCTTGGGAACATCTTCAGTTCCCTTGTCTGCAGCCTCTAGTCCTTTCCCCTGGAGGTCTCAGGTGTCGTTGCTGTCTAACCTGCTGGCCTTCTTAGGGTCTCACCTGCAGAGCCCCAGGGTCCCAGGCCAGCCTTAGGAAGTAGGACCAGGAGGCAGTTGGCGTACCCAGGAAATAGGACTTGGAGGCGGCTGGGCCTCGGGCAGTTTCTCTTGGGTCTGGCTTTTGGACTAGAGAGCGGCAGTGACTGTCCCCAGAGACCTGGGGCTGCTGGCCCCACACGCCCTCTCACCCCTTGGCACTTCCTGGAGCTTGGCTGCATGGGTGATGCTCTGGGGCTCGGCTTGAAGGATGCTGTTTAAGTTGGACTCCGGGCGCAGGGAAGAACTGGGGGAGGGACACACTGCCAAAGTAGAGGCCTCTCCTCATGGGCCGGACCACGAAGCTGCTGCCTGGACTGTGTGCTGGCGAAGGCCTGGGTTCCGAGGATGCCTGCATGGTTCTCAGGAAGCAGGGCCCAGGAACCTTGGTGGGGGGCAGGCTTGGGCGGGGGCAGAAAGGTTCTCGTGGTTCCTTGGGGGGTTTGATGGCTGCCAAGGACCCCCTGGCAACACTGCAGTGCAGCTGGGCCTGCTTGTCTTTCCTGGAGGCTGCTCGGGGCTCCTGGGGTCTCACAACCTCCCCTGGCCAGGGCCCACCTGGTGAAGTTCAAAGACAACAGCCGTGGGAGGCCCCGGGTATTCTGAGCTGCTGGTTGCCAGCTAGGAGGAAGCTTTTCCCTAGGTTTTGCCGTGCCCGGCACCGTGCCTGGCGCAGTGGGTGTTTAATAAATGTTTGCCCAATTAGGAAGCACGAGAGTGCCCACAAACGGGGTCTGGCCTGGCCGTGTCAGGTGTTCTGCAAAAATGATTAATTTGGTGAATACAGACCCAGGAGTCTGACTGTCTGGGTTCAAATTCTGACCTCTGAGGCTGCGGGGGGGGGGGGGGGGGGGCTGCGCACCTGCAGTCTTGGCTACTCAGGAGGCTGAGGCAGGAGGATCACTTGAGATCAGGGGTTCAAAGCTGCAGTGAGCTATGATTATATCACTGCACTCTAGCCTGGGTGACAGAGACCTTGTCTCTAAAGGAAAAAAAAATTCTGACCATGCCATTTATGAGCTGCTAGTAATGTTATCCACATGGGATTGTTATGAGGATTCGAAGTGATACATTTTGTAAAGCACTTAGATAAGCCTGGCACATAGTAACAGGGCAAGTGCTTAAAATATTAAGGATAAAATAGGGGCCGGATGTGGTGGCTCAAGCCTATAATCCCTTTGGGAGGCTGAGTTGAGGGGATTGACTGAACCCATGGGTTTGAGACCGGCCCGGGCAACTTGGTGAGACCTCATCTGTACAATAAGTAAAAAAAATAACCGGGGTGGCAGCGCTTACCTGTAGTTCCAGCTGAGGTGGAAGGATCGCCGGAGCCCAGCAAATTGACACTGGGGTGGCTGTGAGCGTGCTGCTGCACTCCAGCCTGGGCAACGGAGTGAGACTCCAACTCAAAAAAAAAAAAAAAGAATAAAATAGGGAAAAGGTAAGAGTTACCTCATGGGGTGGAGTCAGGAAGGGCCACGCTGGATATTTCCAAAGTTGAATTCATTTTCTCTTTCTTAAACTGAAGGAGCATGCAGCTTTTGTTATAATGTGCTTCTTTATAATTGACACATTGCTTGTAAATGTTTTAGTATCCGCTCAATATACAAGTAATACGTTAAAACTGCACACTCCGATGTGTCATATGCTGCATTTTAGCACCCTGAAGACCACCCAGGTGTTCACTTGTGCGTCCTGTCTTGTTCTCGCACCACCTTTTGCGGGAAAGGTGATTACCGCTTCCAACTCACAGATGAGGAAACAAGGCCGAATGAATCGCTTATGGGCCACACTACTAAGCAGTGGAGTCAGAATTTAGATCAGAGTCTGCATGTATTTGCTCTGCATGGCATTTCTTATGTGTCACTGATACAGTGGGTTGCACCTAAGCTTAAAGAAAACAACAATGAAATTCATCACCCTGCCAGTGTCCACACACAGAGAACCACACACTGCGACTTATCTGTGTGAATGAGGCTTTTTGTCCGGAGTGCAGAACCAAGTCAGAGGACAGACATAGGCTGCACGTGGCAAGGGCTGACTGTGAGGGCCACCGTGACCCTCTGCTTCAGATGCAATGTTTATCCAGATTGCCTGCTGTTCTCAGTAGTCTGCTTTATAAGGAATGCTACCTTTTCATTTAAATTACATTTATAGACAGCCCCGGATTTAGGGTTTTCAGCTTTACAATGGTGGGAAAGCAATGTGCATTCAGTAGAAGCTGCACTCTCTTTCTCTGTGTCTCTATTCTCTCTCTCTCTCTTTCTCTCTCTCTTCCTCTCTCTTCTTTTAAGGTAGGCTAGGCTAAGCTATGATGTTCCATAATTTAGGTGGGTGAACAAAAGTTCTTTGAAAGGAAATTTAGAGGAAAGAGACTTTATTTCAGTTTCAGTAAACAATTTGCAACTCTCTCTTTTTTATTTTATTTTATTTTGAGTTGGAGTCTCACTCCGATGCCCAGGCTGGAGCACGCTCCTGGCCACCACAGCATCAACCTGCTGGGCTCTAATGATCCTTCCACCTCAGTCTTCCAAGTAGCCAGAACTACAAGCACTTGCCACCACACCCGGCTAATTTTTTGATTGATTGTAGAGATGAGGTCTCACCATGTTGCCCACGCTGGTCTTGACCCCGCAGGCTCAGGCTATCCTCTTGCCTCTGCCTCACTAATTTTTTGATTGATTGTAGAGACAAGGTCTCACCATGATGCCCAGGCAGGCTGGTCTCGAACCCTTGGGCTCAGGCAATCCTTTCTCCTCCACATCCCAAAGTGCTGAAATTACAGAGTTGACTCACCGTGCCCAGCCGGTTTGCAACCCTTTAAGAGAGAAAGTTCTTGCCTAGGTTCCCACTGGGTCTACTTATGCAAATAAAGAATTCAAAATTACTTAGTTCTGATTGGTTGATGCTTGCTGGGTTCTGATTGGTCAGGGAAGGTCACCATCTATTGGTTGGTTCAGGTAGTGTAAACAGGAATGAGTGGCTGGAGAAGTCCCACCACTGCTCTGAGGTGTGGGTTTTCCTGGGGACTTCGAGTACCTGTGTGACACCAACTCAGAAGGTGGCCGCTTGGCTCTCATTTGAATTTAGGCCCAGTTAGGAGTCTCAGGGATTCATTTCGAGTAACTGGCTCTTTAGGGTTTACAGGTTATGAAATGCATCTTCAACGTGATATTTTCAATTTATGATGGACATTGCACATAACCTTATACGTTGAGGAGCATCTGTATATAAAAAGAGACCCCAGTTATGTGTGGTTCAATCTGTCTATAGAACACATATCAAGTAATTAGGAAAAAGGATCCAGGATGCGAGAAAGAGGAGGAAAGAACACTTGTCACTGTCCTAGGAATATTCCTGGAGTTTGAGAATTGGTGGCGTGTGAGGCGGGACTGAATGTTATTTCTTGATTCAACAGATACGTTGTAAATGCTTCTTATATCTAAAGCATTGCATCAGGCACTCAGGTTAAGATATAGAGAGGAATGAGACAGTTTGATACCTGAGGCAGTTTGAGGCCCTTTAATCACGTAACGTATGAATACGCAACTGACTATACCGGAACTTGGGACGCCAATCAAAACTGACTGTGCCAAGGACCCTGAGATTCTTACAGTTGACGTGTTTCAAGGAATTCAAGGAAAGAAGGAGGACCTGGAAGTTGGGTAGGGAGGAAGGGGAGGGAGTGCTCAAACCTGGCTAAGCATGTGAAGATGGGTGGTGGTGGGAACCCCTGGGGCCTGCCGGAACAGAAAACAGCCGAAGTGAGTTGACCCTGCGATTCCCCTGCTAGGAAGTGAGGCTTGTTGGGCAGGTTGGAGTCAGAACTGCCAAGGATCTCACAAGTCACTCAGGGTGTCAGAGCAGAGTTGTGGCACGCTCAGCATTGTGCTCTGGACGTTCTTCTGTGGGTGGTGAAGATATTGGGGGAGGAGAGCTGAGGCCAGGGAGGAGGCTGCTGGGATCGTCTTAGGGGAGAGGCCCGAGGATGCAAGCTAGTATGGCGCAGGGAAGACAGGAAAAAAACAGTTTGGTGGAAGAGGCAGGGCTGGAGCCAAGTTTATAGTGTGATAACGGGTGGAATGTCTTGACAGAGGGGAAATTAAAAAAAGACTCCAAAGTTTGGGGTTTGGGTGCCACTGACAAAATAGAGATGTCACAAGGAAGAAGAGCTAGGCACAGTGACAAAACAGACGACTCCTGGGTGTGAAACTGAGAAGTGAGAAGACGAATTCAGTTTCCTACCTGCAGGACTTCTCAGAGCCTTTAGAGAGGATGCATTACCTGGCATTTCCCAGGTTGACTGTAGAAACCCTCCTCTCCTCCTCCCCACACATTTCTCAGAACACAGCTTGTCCAGAGACCAGGCCTACGAGTGTGGAGAAAGCCCAGTGCTTTGGGCCTTCCGGCTGTGTCTTCAGTAATGTCGGTCAAGGCCAGGAGTGGTGGCTCATGCCTGTCATCCCAGTACTTTGGGAGGCAGAGGTGAGAGGATTGCCTGAGCCCAGCAGGTCGAGGCTGCAGTGGCCGTGAGCATGCCCCCGCACTGCAGCCTAGGTGACAGAGCAAGACTCTGACCCCCCCCAAAAAAAACCCCCAAAAACAATGTCAGTCCTACATGGCGCAAGGACACACCTCCCAGCAAGGCCCATGCCCAGGACATGGGATTTCCTGACCAGCCTGCGCTCGCCCATGTCTTCCAGCTGCTCTCCCGGGCCCTGTTTTGATATGCCTGGATCTGTAGTTCACGGAGATTGACAGCACGGACTTGGAAAGAAACAGAGTGGGAATGTCCCGTGGTGCCCAACGCGCTGGGAACTTGCTGGAATTGGGAACTTTCTTGAGACTGCTGGAGGTCTGGAGAAAGGGGAATTTCTCCTTCTAGTATGGGACTCCTGCTGCCTTGTTTAAACACCGTTCCCTTCAGAAGCGGATCCTCGGGGTTTGAAACAGCACACTTGTTGATCGCCCGGACAGACGGCCTCCTCTGGGTCTGTTGCTCTGCAGGCGACTTTTGAGGACTTGATTCCGGTTAAACCAAAGCTTCCGCTTGGTTTGGACTTAAAAAAAAAAAAAGTGGTGGCTGGGCTTGGGGGCTCAACCTGTCATCCCAGCACTTTGGAAAGCCAAGGCGAGTGGATTGCCTGAGCCCATGGGTTCGAGACCCACCTGGGCAACTTGGCGAGACCTCGTCTCTACAATATATCAAAATGAGTCGGGTGTGGTAGCGCACACCCGTAGTTCTGGCTACTTGGAAGGCTGAGGCGGAAGGATCACCAGAGCCCAGAGAGTCCACGCTGGGGTGGCCGTGAGTGTGCCACTGCACTCCAGCCTGGGTGACAGAGTGAGATTCCGACTCAAAAAAAAGGTGTAAAATATATAAAACATGCAGCTTACCATTTACACCATTTTTAGCCATTTCGGTGCCACTAAGTACCTCACATCGTTGTGTGGCCATCACCCTGTCCATCTCCAGGACTCTTTGTCTTGCAGAGCTGAAACCACACACATCTAACAATAACTCCCCGCCCCTGGAGGCCCCGTTCTGTTTTCCATGACTGTGACTCCTCTGGGTTACTCACAGAAGTGGGACCATGCCATACTTGTCCCTTCGGTCTGGCTTCTTTCTCTCAGTGTCCTGTTTTCAGGGCTCATCCGCATTGTAGCATGTGTCAGAATTTCTTTCCTATTATTATTATTGTTATTTGAGCTGGAGTCTCACTGGCCGGAGTGCAAGGGCACGCACCCGGCCACCGCAGCATCGACTTGCTGGGCTCAAGCGATCCTTTTGCCTCAGCCTTCCAAGTACTGGAACTACAGGCATGCACCACCACGCCCGACTAATTTTTTGATTGATTGTAGAGACGAGGTCTTGCTATGTTGCCTGGGCTGGTCTCAAACTCCTGGGCTCAAGCAATTCTCTTGACTCTGCCTCCAAAAGTGCTGGCATGCCCGGCCTGTTATTAAAGACTGAATAATATTCCATTGTATAGATAGATAGCTTGTGTAGGTAAACCACATCCCCAAAAATGGGAACTCGGGGGTGCACATGCAGTTTGTTACATGCGTATGTTGAGTGGTGGGTTCTGGTCTGGGCTTCTGTTGAACTCATCACCTGAATAGTGGACGTGGTACCCAGAGGGGCCTTTCCCACCCTTGCCCCTCCCTCCAACTTTAGGACCCTGGTTCCTTGTTTTCTTCTGTCCTTGTAGACAGACCACACTTTGCTTATTCATTCACCTGCCGATAGACCTTTGGGTGCTTAGAATTTGAGACCCTAAGCTGGGCTTGGTGGCTCAGCCTGTAATCCCGCGCCTTTGGGAGGCTGAGGTGAGTGGATTGCCTGAGCCCGCGGGTTCGAGACCCGCCTGGGCAGCAAGACTTCATCTCTACAATAAATCAAAAAAAAAAAAAAATCAGCCAGGCATGGTAGTACATGCCTGTAATTCCGGCTACTTGGAAGGCTGAGGCGGAAGGAGGCGCCGGAGCCCAGTAGGTGAGGTTGCGGTGGCTGGGAGCGGCTGCTGCACTCCAGTCTGGGCGACAGAGTGAAACTCCAACTCAAAAAAAAAAAAAAGAATTCGAGACCCTCATGAAATCACGCAGAACAGGACGCGGGGGCAGCCCTGTTCACCCCATCCCAAGGTCTCAAAATGCACCGTACCCAGCAGCCAGGCACGTTCTGTTAGTAAGTAGCTGATTGGTCACCAGTGCATTAGACTATTTGTTTGATGTCCGTGCACCTGCTTGTCCAATGGCCACTAAATTGTTAGGACACAGATACGCCTTAAGTTGTTTGGGCCCTCCTACTTAATACATGGACTTGTTGGGTGTTTCCTTCATCCCAGGGTTACCGTAAACAAAGCACCAAGACGCCACGGATACGGTGTGCCAAGAGAGTTTGGGAACCTATCAGAAAATACTCAAAATTGTTGTTGAGTTGGAGTCATACTCTGTCGCCCAGGCTAGAGGGCAGAGGCATGCTCACAGCCACTGCAACCTCGACCTGCTGGGCTAAGGCGATCCTTCCGCCCCAGCCTTCCAAGGAACTGGAACTACAGACTAGTTTTTTGATTTATTGTAGAGACGAGGTCTCGCCAAGTTGCCAAGGCTGATCTTGAACCCCTGGGCTCAGGCAATCCTCTTGTCTCAGCCTCCCAAACTGCTGGGATGACAGGCTGAGCCATTGTGTCCGGCCTGTTTACTTTTAAATACAGTAAACGTGGAATTGGAGATGAGATAGCAGGAGGAATAAAATAAGCACTTTGCTTTGCGATTTTCTAAATTGCTTTATTTTTTGGATTATAAAATTAGCATATGTAGCTTGCCAAGAGTTCAGAAAGGCGCACAGTGGGAAGCAAGAACTCAACTCCAGAGAGAAAGCGCTGCCAACTTGGGGTAGATATCCTTCCAGACTTTTTCCTGTGTATGTTTAAGGATAGATATTTTACAAAAATTGCACTGACACATTCTACCGTTGTCTGGGTGTTGTGACTCACGTCTGTAATCCCAGCACTTTGAGAAGCTGAGGAGGGAGGATTGCTTGAGTTCAGGAGTTCAAGACCAATCCAGGCAACATCGTGAGACCTTGTCTCTACAATAATAATAATAATAATAAAAATTAAAAAAATTAGCATGTCATGGTGGTGTGTGCCTGTAGCCCCAGCTACTCAGGAGACTGAGGCAGAAGGATTGCCTGAGCTCAGGAGGTCGTGGGTGTGGTGAGCCATGATCGTGCCACTGCACTCCAGCCTGGGCGACAGAGTGAGACCCTGACTCAAAAGAAAAACCAATAATAATAATAATAAATTCTACCCTTTGTTGCTTTCTAAAATTCACTGCATTATTGCCGTCTTTCCATAGCAACATGTATTTGTAATTATACATGATGCGTATATGTTTATTTTAAACAGACCTACAAATAGCTTTCAAAGGAGAAAGACTCCCAGTTCTGAAACCTTCGTTACGGATGGCGGGTCGATTCCACCATGAGGAGTGGCTCGACAGTGTCCCCTCGTGGCCTGATGCGGTATCGAAATGTTTTCCTCTCATTATCGCCCCGCTCTCACCTGTCACGCTGCTGGGGCCCTCATGTCGCATCCCTGGTATAAGGCTGTTTAGGGCCGGGAGGGCAGAAAAGTGCACGAAATAGATCTTTCCTAGGCAGTCACTGTCCCTGAGAGGGGTGAGACACCCTGGGACGTCACGATGAAAGCACAGAGTCACAGCTGAGATTCCACAGGGGAGAGGTCAGTCCTCAGGAAGGGGACACGCTCACAACCGCACAGCAACCCCAGTGACCCAGGACACTGGTGCTGTGGACGGGGGCTGCGGTTGAGTTTGCCGTGTTCGTTGAACGGGTTTGGCTTCTTTCATCCAGGCCTTTAAATGTGGACAGGGTTTCCGCTTAGAGGGACAGTGGGGAGGGGCTGGCGCTCCAGGTGGGGAAGCTGCAGGAGTGTAGGGGCAAGGGGGTCTTCGCAGAGAGGACCGAGCCTCGCAGCTCACTGGGCACTGTGGGACCCCACGCCAGGACTCCCTGGCCGGGGAGCAGAACTGTAGTTCAGGTGACGGGCGGCGAGAACCAGGGATGCTGACCTGACGGGAGCCACCCCCCAGCAGCGTGATAGGTGAGAGTCGAGGCCGTCGGGAGGCTGCCGTGACACTCCAGGTGGGGTCGAAGTGGGGTGCGGTGGAAAGTGGAGAAGAGGCCTCCCTGGTAAGTGGCAGGAGCTTCCCCAGGAAGCAGTGACAGCAGCATCTGGCCCTGGAGTCTCATGTCTTCATCCTTCTGGAAAGCCACTGAACACCTGATAGAATTTGAATGCAGGTCTTCACACCCTGCAGGCTTGCTCTCCAGGAACAAAGCGGATCGGTTCACCAGTTCACAGGCTGATCTCTCCCTCTTCTCGGAGAAAATAGAGACCTTAAGGACACCCGCTAGACCACCCTGCTCAGCCTCCAGAGACCAGGTCCTGTGTGAAGATGCACTGTTCCTGGCTCTGCTCTGAGCGTGGTGAATCGTACTGAGGAATCGTGTTCTAGTGTTTCTCTGTGTTTCCCACGAATCTCAAGTGAGAGAGAGTTTGCCAGTTGGGAGCAAGCAGGAGTTGGATTAGACTTGAAGAACTGACTCGAAGGGAGAGTGACACAGACACTGTGCCTTTAGGGTGGCTGCAACATGCTGTCCTGTGGCCATCTTTAATGATAAGACAAAGGCTGGGCACAGTGGCTCATGTCTGTACTCCCAGCACTTTGGGAGGCCGAGGAGGGAGGATTGCTTGAGCCCAGGAGTGCAAGACCAGCCTGGGCAACATAGCAAGACCTCGTCTCTACAAAAAATTAGCCGGGCATGGTGGCGTATACCTGTAGTCTCAGCTACTCAGGAGGCTGAGGCTGAAGGATCACCTGAACCCAGGAGGTCGAGGCTGCGGTGAGCTGTGATCATGCCACTGCACTCCAGCTTGGGCAACAGAGGGAGACCTCGACTCAGAAAAAAAAAAAAAGAAAAGATGCTTTTTTAATTTTTATTTTTTTGAGTTGAAGTCTCACTCTGTTGCCCAGACTGGAGTACAGTGGCACGCTCCCGGCCACCGCAGCCTCCACCTGCTGGGCTCCGGTGATTCTTCCACTCAGCCTACCAAGTAGCTGGAACTACAGGCGTGCGCTACCACGTCCAGCTAATTTTTTATTTTATTTTATTGTAGAGATGAGGTCTTGCCACGTTGCCCAGGCGGGTTTTGAATCCACGGGCTCAGTCAATCCACTCACCTCAACCTCCCAAAGTGCGGGATTACAGGCTGAGCCATCGAGCCCGGCCAGAAGAAGATGCTTTTTAATGGGCTCAAACCTGTCTCAAAAATGGATAGGGTGTTGCTTTGTAATGAAAAGTGAGGTGCATATGCTGGTGTTTCTCCCTACTAAAGCTGTCGGAGTGATTTGTGTGTCTTCCTCCTGGTTCCTCTGTGTCTCTGGCTTTGCCACGCCCACCTGAGCATGCCCCTACATAGCTGAAGGGCCACCGACCGGGACAGAAGTGACCATGTTGATTTCTCTCTGTGCATTTCCCAGTAGTGAATCACTCTGGACTTGTGGGATCTCGTCAGGGTTACTCCTTGAGAAACTGTCTTGAGTGATGACACGTCTTGGAGACCTGTGAGTTGAGTGGGGAGAGTTGTGTGAGGGCTTTCCAGGGCATTTGGGACCTGCATCTGAGAAGGCTTCGCATGACTTTTTTCTCTGAATGTGAGAGAACGTGCTTTCGGTTCTGGGCAGAGAGGTGTGACTGAGGATAATGTATGCACAGTCCTTGGGTTCCTGGGTCACTAACGAACCTGCTTGAGCTGTTTCCATCTTCACTGGAGCCATAAGTCAAGACCGATTTACCACTGGCACAGTATCGCATTTCAAACCCTGTTGGATGACAGCTATGTGCTTTATCACCTTTTAACCATTTAAATTATATTTCTGTTAATAGGATCTGTGTTTCCATGTCAACAGGTGGGTGGTCGGATTGCAGGTTCATGTCACGTTGAGTTTTTCTGGCCAATTGGGCACACATGTACTTGACTAAGCTCCCTACTTAGAAGTGAACGATTTTACTAAAAATGAGCAGATTTCTATAATAGGCAGCTTATTTTCATCTGCTTAAGTAGTTTTTTTACACATGTACCATTTTTCAGTCCAACTGTATCTTAATGTGTTAACTAATTTCTTTGAACACAGATTTCTTTCACCAGCTTAATGGGAGTTCACAGAAATCATAGCCTTTTAATTAAAGCCAATATGTTCCAGTGCCAGATATTCTGAAGAGTTCCAATGAACCAAGAAAGGACCCGTTTCTGAACTGGAAGAGTGCATCTGGGACCCTTCAGGGCCTGACAGGAGCGCCTGATGGAAGACTTTGAAACAGGACAGAGATCAACAAGGACATCGGGGTGGTTTCCAGAAGAGCTTAAATAATGTGTGGAATGAAATGACTTTCTACACCCATGGAAGGTTTGATTGAAAAATTGAGACCCATGCATAGTATTGGTGCTGTAAAGTCTAAATGTGACTCCAGCCTGTTTTGAAATAATCACAACCGTCTACGACAGCCATACGGTTTGAACCTAAACTAGTGCAAGTGACTGTATTTTCAGAGCCAGTACAAGTAGCCTGACAGGCAGATTTGTAAGACGAGGGAACAGAACGTTTGAAATGGAAAGGATCTCTGAAAAGCCGCATTGTATGGTTATGGTGGTGGCAACTCTAAGGAAACCACAGATTTGTTTGGGTACAGTTTAGTCAAACAGAAAGAGCTGGGACCAGAAATCATATCATTAAACATTGTTTTGTTTTGTTTTTAGAGATGGGGTCTTGCTCTGTTGCCCAGGCTGAGTGCAGGGGCATTATCAGAGCTCACTGCAGCCTCAAACTCCTGAGCTCAAGGGATCCTTCTGCCCCAGCCTCCTGAGTCGGTGGGACTATAGGCAGACACCACTGCGCCTGACTCGTTTTCTTTACTTTTTGTAAGACGAAGTCTTGCTATGTTGCCTGGGCTGGTCTCGAACTCCAGGGCTTGAACAGTCCTCCTGCCTTGGCCTCCCAAAGTGTTGGGATTGCAGCCATGAGCCCCCCTGCACCCGACTCAGATCCTTAAATATGATGGTCGCCCTGCACATGCGTGAGTAGCTGAGGAACCGTAACCTTGATGTGTGTCTGTGCTCTATGTTGTAAAACAGTGGTGGGCTGTCCATCAACCATCTGAGGAGGTCATGGCGAGGATCCCAGCGAGCTGTTTTCCGAAAAGCAGTGCCAGCGCGTGACGCCGTGGGTTGGGTCTGAGCAGTGATGACAGACTGAGACTGTGTCCCTCGCAGTCCCTCACTCAAGTGCTTGGCACCTGCCGGGTGCAAGGCAGGCTCCAATGAATGAGTAACCCTGTCTCTTGGCTCTAGTTGATTTCTCCCTCCGAGAGTTGGGCCAAAAAACAAAATGAAGCTTGTGGCCTGCATCCTGGCAGACGTCTCAGTGGGTGCAGGGGTGCGCGAGGTGAGGGGAGAGACTTCCTGTAGTGTTGGATTCGAGGCCGGAGCCCTGGGGCAAATGCAACATTGGGAAGAGAGCCACCACGCTGTGGCCTCTCCCATCCCTCTTCCACCTGCCGTTGCCCTCTGGCTTTTGGTGGAGACTCAGCCTCCTCTTTTCCCATGTCCTTCTGGGAAGGTGCTGGGGAGGGAAGGGAGAAGGAGCGAGCTCTCTGGGTTGCACTCTTTCGGGGGAGCAGCGCTCATGTATCTCCCCCCTTTCCAAGGGTGGGAATGAGGTTGGGGGTGGCTCCTGCGACAAATTCAAGGAGAAATTGAATTTGATGAGAAATTGCTTCTGTCGAGCTAGAGAAAAGTGGGTGGGGTTTCCTGCCGGCGCCTACCTGGCCTATGCCTGCAGATCTGTCCCTGGGTCCCCCGGGGTGCAGGGGCCAGCTGGAGAGGGGTGGCGGGCGTGGAGGGCCGACCCTGGCAGCCGTGGGAGCACGGCTTCCAGGGCAAGGGTGCCCGGGTGGCAGGTCGGGCCGCTGGGGTTGAGCCTCTTGCTGGTTCTCTCACCTGGAGGGTGGCCATGGGGTGAGGGACCACCCCCAAGCGTCGCACATCCAGCTCCCGCTGGCAGTGAAGTCAAGAGTGACTTGAACTGGACTGACTGGTGACAGTGACCAGGAAGTGACAGTTTCGCCTGAGATCCACTGCTCAGGAGGAGAGGAAGTCTGGGCAGCACACAGAGGAAAGCAGTGGTAAGACGGGAAAAAGGAAGAGAAAGCAAAGCCCTCATTCCTGCTGGTGTGACCTGAGGGAGACTCTTCCTCCAGTGATGCACTGATTAGAAACCATTCTCCAGGCCGGGCGTGGTGGCTCATGCCTGTAATCCCAGCACTTTGAGAGGCTGAGGCAGGAGGATCGCTTGAGCCCAGGAGTTTGAGACCAGCCTGGACAACATAGTGAGACCCTAACCCTAACCTTAACTGTAACCCTAAGAAATTAAAAAAAAAAAATGGCTGGGCTCAGTGGCTCAGCCTGTCATCCCAGCACTTTGGGAGGCCGAGGCGAATGGATTGCCTGAGCCCACAGGTTCGAGACCAGCCTGGGCAACCTGGCAAGACCTCGTCTTTACAATAAATAAAAAATAACTGGACATGGTAGTGCACGTCTGTAGTTCTGGCTACTTGGAGGGCTAAGGCGGAAGGCTTGCCAGAGCCCAGCAGGTCAACGCTGGGGTGGCCATGAGCGTGCGTGCCTCTGTACTCCAGCCTGGGCAAAGGAGTGAGACTCCAACTAAAATATATAAATAAATAAAAATTAAAAATTGCAAGAAATAAAAAAATTAGTGTATTGCCAGCTACTTGAGAGTCTGAAGTGAGAGGATCACTTGAGCCCAGGAAGTTGAGGCTGCTGTGAGCCGTGATTGTGCCACTGACCTCCAGCCTGGGCGAGAGTGAGACCCCAACTAAAAAGAAAAAGAAAAAGAGAAAAGAAATGGAACTGTCCTCCTGTGGTTGATCTCCAGGTTACCTAAGCACAGAATCCCTGGTCTGAGCAGAAAAGACCACCGAGGTCCCTCCTCTAGTAGAGTTTAGACTCTGTTCCACGGAGTTCAGGGCAGCAGGGCAGCCCCCAGAAGTCGCCCCGACTCGCTAGACAGAAGGATAAGAATAGGGTTTGGTGGTGAGTGCAGGGCAGAGGGCAGAGGCGCCCAGGAGGTGGGACTTGTGGCCCCTCGCCTCACCCAGAAATAAGTTTGCTCTCACCCGCTTGTGCATCTCAGGCTTCACTGTGAGGTTCCATCTGGACAAAAAGGGCTCCTCCTAACCCTGCCCCTTTATTTCTGAGCTAAGTAAATTGAAGTTCAGATGGGGGAGGTGACAAGCTGCAGGCCACAGAGCCCTGGGGGACAGGGGCGGGTCCCAGGTCATTTAGCTCAGTGCCCCCTTCCAGGAGAGAGGGTAGAGTCAGCCTCGCGGACCTGGTGTGCATTTGCTGAGCACCTACTAGATACACTCGTGCAGTGACTTCTCTGTCTCTCCTTCCTGAAAGATCTGCGCCGTCACTGCATCCATCTGGTGCATTTACTGCTGGAAAAATAACAACCCGTTGGGGTGTTCTTGGGTTACCTGGGTAAGAGATCCCGGCAAGTCAAACACGGTTAACTTTAATGAAGTGGCTTTGATGGCGGGAAGAGACAGCTGACACCGTGTTTTCCTAACAGTAAACCACTCGGACAGATCAAAACAAACAGGCTTCAGACAACGTACAGCACTGGGAGACAGGGCCGGTCATGATGGAAGGCGGGCATGAGCCATGCTTGACTCTAATGCTGTGTTTCTCCATCTGTTGTGGAAATTTCTAGAAGGCCAGGCAGAAACCACTGCCTGGGTTATTATGAGGATGGCCCCGGGAGGAATTTTTAAATCAACGTGGTACCACCGAGGGCTTGTTCTAAAGACCCTCCCTCTTCACTCTGCTTTGGCCATGGAGTCTGCAGTCTGTCCAGTTCTGGCCAGCTGGGTCATATACTCCCAGCCCGCCCCGCCGTGGGGTGTCCCAGCCTGCCAGTGTCATCTTTGTGGGGTGAGCTTCTCAGCCTCCAGACCCACCCTGCGACCCATGATCACCGTCCACCAGCAACCAGGATGGGACCTGTTCCCTTCGGGTCCCAGTGGATGACTTGGCCCGAACAGAACCGAAAGCAAAAAGCCCGAGGTCGGATGAGGCTCGGTGTTCATGTGCGTAGGAGGCTGTGGAGAGGGACACGGGTGTGACTTGCAGCCCTGACACAAGGGGACCATTCGTCACTGGACTCGGACTTTGGTTTGTCTGCGACAGGTGACACATACTAGCTTTAAAACGCGCATTCCCATTGCCTCACCGGGACGTGCCGTTTTTGAAGCATCCTACGCTGTGGTCTTCACTGGGGCTGCTTTTCTGTGTGCAGTGGGGGCGGGGAGGGGATCATTAGGACTGTGCTTTTGAATTTCAAGTCATTTTCAACACGTGTGTTCTCATGTGGCCTCCACAGCCTCCCGTGGAGGTGGGTTTTCTGTGGCCCATGGACTCGCCTGGGGCCAGCAGCATCGGAGCTGGGACTGAGTGGGCTTCAAGGCTCATCCCACACGGGTGGAAAGTTCCGAAATCTTCTCTGCGTGGGTGTTAGGGTGGAGGGGCTGCGAGGCAGAAGAGCCTACCCTGGGCTCCTTACAGAACCCCCCTGGGATCCCAGAGCCCCCATTTAACCTGGGGAACCGTGCTGTGGACTCAGTTGCTGGGATGAGCGACAGGCACCCGCTTTCACGAAGGCAACCGCTACGTAGATGGCGCCAGGCCCTTATGCAGGCCCTTGACTTTGTCTTTCCTGTTCACACCAGCCCCAGGAGGGCTCTTGCTACCTTCAGGCTACAGAGGAGGAAACTGAGGCCGAGAGACTTTAGGTGACGCTCCCAGGGTCGCCCAGGGCTCTGCAGAAAATGAAAAAAAGGAGCCAGGGTGTCGCAAAGGGCAACACATGATCTCATCCCAGCCTCTGTGTATTGTGGGGTTGTATCGTGGACATGTGGCCCGAGGTGACTAGCAGGAGGGAGGGAGACCCCGGGCTGGCCAACAGTACATCAACACCACATGCTCATGTTCACCACACACACGCCAGCACCCGTGCTAACACTCACCCGCGTGGTCTTGCTCGTGACCCTCCTGGGCGAGGGGGGCTCCGACCCGCTTGGCACGGCCCTGTGGCGAGGGTTAAGAAGTGTGAGGAGAATTATGTCTGCCTCACACAGAGGCTGGGAAGACATGAGTGCCTGGCCTGCACAGGGCACTCTGGGAAAGTGAGTCGAGGTGATGAGGTGGGTGTCACTGTTTTCCTTTTAAAAAAATGTTTATTATTATTATTATTTGTGTTAGGATCTCACTCTGTTGCCCAGTCTGGAGGGCAGTGGCATGATCATATGTCACCGCAGCCTTGACCTCCAGGGCTCAGGCAAGCCTTCTGCCTCAGCCTCCCGAGTAGCTGGGACTACAGGTGTGTGTCATCACACCTGGCTCATTTTTGTCATTTTCTGTAGAGAGGAAGTCTTGCTATGTTGTCCAGGCTAGTTTTGAACTTCTGAGCTCCAGCCATCCTCTCACCTCGGTCTCCCAAAGTGCTGGGGTTACGGATGTGAGCCCCTGCTTTGTCATTTTGCAGAGAAAAGTTCAGACAGGCTAGCCCAGCCGAGGCCACGCCCCTGGCTCCCCGGGCTGTAGTGGGAAGATCCAGTGAGATTGGGGCTCCCCTCCAGGAGGTCTGCAGGTGGAGACTGGAAGGTCACCAGCATTCAGGGCGTCACAAGGAGCCACGCATGATCTCGTCCCAGCCTCTGTGTGATGCCGTGAAGGAGTTAATCTTATTCTCACCCTCAACAGGCGAGGAAGCAGGGCTCAGAGCAGTTCAGGAGAGGCTGCTCTGGACAGCAGTCCCTGGGTCCTGGCAGGCTTTGGCTGTTTTGCTCGCTGTGGACTTTGGCTTGGGGGACACCATCACCTGGCCTCAAACTCGAACTCCAGGTTTGAAAGAGAAAGGCCCGTTGCCCGCTCCCACAGCCGTGGCTGAGCTCAGAACTCTCTCTGCCAGCTGGACTGGGAGGGCTCGGGTGAGGAGGCCCTGCGGCAGGGGTGGAGGCTGATTCCTGGTGGCCAGCGACAGCCCTGTGCTCAGGTCCCCAGGCAGGGGCAGGCGGCGGCGTGGGCCTCTGCTCTTCTGGCGTGAGCGTGTTCTTCGAGACCAGAGCGACTGGGTTTTGTGGGAGGCTGCCTCCGGCTTGGAGCCGGGCTGCTCACCGGGGACCACAGGAGAGCTCCGATGTGACACGAGAATGTGATGGGCCCAGAGCCCGTCCTTCCTCACCCCACATTGTCACGTGCAGAGGAAGCCAGGGCTGCCTGGACATCAGGGCATGGGGACGGTGGGCAGGGCTGCAGGGGAGGGCCTCCTCGGCCCTGGGAGTGAGCAAGCCATGCGCCCCTGCCCAGGGAGGCCGCGGGCAGTCAGTGTCCCTGGCCTTTCTGCCCTCAGTCCCTTCAGCACGGGGCTGCCTCTGTCAGGCAGCGATGGTGCTCTGTCCGTGAGGACCCCGGGCCCTGGCAGGTCTTGGCTGTTTCGTTCTCCGTGGACTTTGGCTTAGGGGACACCGTCACCGCGTTTCCTGTGATGACTCCGGGCAGTGGCCGGCAAGCAAGGCAGGGGTGGCCGTCATCAATTTCACATCATCACTAAGCTCTGCCCTCTGGTGGCTCTTTGAGAGACGTTCACAATATCTGGGGGAAAAAAAAGGACATGTTTGAACGCAAACTGGATTTTCAGCCACACCGTGGGCAGACGTCTCTCGTGGCTACAACCGGATACCCCTTTCTAAGTTGTCACCTCTCCCTGGCCGTGGATGACTGTGTGAGCCCTGACTCACACTCCGTCTGATTCCCGTCCTCCGGCCAGGGTCTCCGAGCCTACGACTCGCAGCCTCGTGTGCTCACGTGACCGACGGGCCACGCAGTTGGGTCACGCGTGGCCTGGAACCCCGTCTTCTCTGTGAATCCCCCGGCTTGTTCAGCCCTCCAACAGGTGTTTCCATCTTCTCTGTGTTGGTGAGAAGACGCCTTCCGTCCCACACCCACCTTCGGAGCGGCCTTTCTCCGCGTCTTCAGAGCGAGGCAGGATCCTAACTGAACGTGGCGGGCCGAGCCGCGCGCTCCTCCCCAGCCTCTAGCCTTACCCTCCAGTTGACTCCGGCCTACGCGTGACCTCGCCCCTGATTTTTCCGTTTACTTCCTGTGCTGCATTTGAAGTGCCCATAAATCACCTCTCGGGTCAGCCCTTGCCTGAACATGAATAATATTTGTATTCGCACTGTGCAATACAACTTTACAACAATGTCAATTAATTTTTTCTTGGCAGTCCAGACGTTTGTTTCTTCTTCTTCTTCAAAGCCCCGTGACATCTCAGGCCTCTCTTTCAGCTTCTGCGGTGATGGCTGCTTTAAAGCACCCCCCTTCCCAGGGCGTTATCTGGAAAGTGTCACATGTGAGGTCCAGGTGGGCCGACTCGGCCTGATGTGGTTCCAAGTGGGACTGTTCCCAGTCGGGGTGGAGGGGTGGAGGTGGATGCAGAGGGAGAGTTTGGGGCGTGATGCTCACCTGGTCCTTGGGCTGGCCCTCGCGGGCTTCCTGCCCATCCCCCTCCATGCAGGGCCCTCTTTTATTTTTATTTTATTTTTATTTTTTGAGTTGGAGTCTCACTCTGTCGTCCAGACTGGAGTGCAGTGGCCGCTCCCGGCCACTGCAGCCTCGACCTGCTGGGTTCCGGCGATCCTTCCGCCTCAGCCTTCCGAGTAGCCGGAATTACAGGCATGTGCTACCACACCCGGCTGATTTTTTGATTTATTGTAGAGATGAGGTCTCGCTGCCCAGGCAGGTCTCGAACCCGCGGGCTCAGGCCATCCACTCATCTCAGCCTCCCAAAGGCGCGGGATTACAGGCTGAGCCACCGAGGCAGGGCCCTCTTTTAATGGAAATGACAGACTTGAGTGACCTCGCCCTTCTTGGTTTGTTTCCAGAAGCTATCAGATTGCATGTGGAAGAGTCAGTGAGGCAGGAACAAGATCCGCTGACCTCATCGCCCATGCCACGAGGGAGGAAAGTTCAATGTTTGGCACAGGAGGGATAAAAAAGATAGGATTCTGTTTCCATCATGTCTTCTGAGGGCTTCGCTTTCCGTGATGAGCACTGGCCAACTCCCATCATGCCTTTCTTTCCCTGGAAAGCCATTCCACTGTGGTTGTGCCACCGTCTGCCTGTGGCGTCCTCGGAGCTCGGTGAGTGCCGAGTGCCCGTGGTCCAGGGCTTGGACTTCTGCCCATCTGTGCTCAGTCACCCAGCCTTTGCCAGACAGTCGGCACACTCACAAGAGCATGGGCGCCCAGGACTTAGGGCACCACCCAGAACTCGGGACACGGCCAAGGTGCAGCCCAACTTGCTCCTGGGTGGGTGGACAGACAGCTAAGACAGTGGCCTCCCAGGCAGACAGCGTCCCTGTGTGGCCTAGGCATGCTTTCCAAGCCTTGGCTTTTTCATCTGGAAAATGGATATAAGAGCCACGTGGCTGAAGATGAAATGAGGCGGTGGGGGTAAAGTTCTTAGCACGCAGCGTTCGATGCATCTCAGCTGTTGACAATTGTGAGGATGAAGGTCCATTGTGGGGTCGGCTTGTGTGAGTCGAACTTGGACCATGGGGTCCGGAAGGCCCGAGGCTGGCCCCTGGCCCCTGAGTGTGGGTTTGGGGATTCTGGAAACCTCGTGTGGCCACCTGAGTGTCCCCTCAGAGCTGCTGTGAGGCCTACAGTAGATTAGGATGTGCCAGGTTTGGCCCAAGAACCCTGTAACCAGTGCTAGCAGCTTCCCACTCTCCAGGGTTCCCGGAACCCCCTCCTGGGTATTGGCTTCAATAGGCATTTCAACCCTAGTTTTGCTTGACATGAGTCAGACAGATTCCAGCCTGGGCAACATAGCGAGACTTCGTCTCTGCAAAATGAATAAAGCAAATAAATAAATGGAAGTTAGCCAGGCATGGTGGTGCGTGCCTGTAGTCCTAGCTATTTGGGAGGCTGAGGCAGAAGGGTCGCCTGAGCCCAGGAGGTTGAGGCTGTGGTGAGCCGTGAGCGTGCCTCTGCACTCAGTGAGACCCTCCCTAAAAAAAAAAAAAAGAAAAAAGAAATAAAATAAAGAAAACGTGATCCGTTAGAGCGACAGACTCCCTCTAAGTTAAAAGCAACTGCGTACCAATTCCTTTCAGACATCTTCAAAATCCCAGGTGTAATTGGCTCCACCAGGTGAAACATTAAGTTACTCGAGACAGACATTGCTGTTCTGTCCAAATTAGATGAGCGCCTCTATTGTTACAGAACAATGAATTCGAAATCATGCTAATCCTTGCCCTGCAGAACAGAACACTCCGCCTGGGCAGTGGCCCCGAGCCACCGTGTCTGCTGGGGACACCCAGGGCTCGTCTGTGAACATCGCCCTGGCGAGCGGCCGCTCCACCCTCCCTGGGCCCTGCTCTCCTGGCTCGGACCCAGGGTACCTCTGGGCAGACTTTTTGCTCGCGTACCCAAGAGGACTTCGGTGAATCAAGGACTAAGCTTGTCCCCAGCGCTCCCTGGGGGCTGGAGCAGCGTGAGAATGTTCAGCTCTGCTCAGACCCCGGCCGGCTGCTCCCCGGCGGCCCAAGAGGCGGTCACGCCGCCCGGGTGTGAGCCGTCTGTTCCCTGCTTACGTCCACAGCCTTGATTTATCATCACGTCCAACGGCATCTGAGTCTAATTACCTGGGTATGGAGGTTCAGGGGATCTCAGCTCAGCCATTCAGGGATGCGCTTTACCAGAAGCAGATGGAAAAAATAAAACACTTTGGTTTATGACTATTTTTCTATTCGGGGGATGGAGAAAGAACAAAAAGAGTTGCCAAATTGATCCTTGTCAAGCGCTAATTAAATATTATTCATGATTAATTCTGATGTTGATGTACTCGATGTTTTCGCATCGTCATAAATATCTCAACGAAATAACTCAGTCCTGTTGCCACCATAAATCGCACATACCGGGGTCCCCACGTGGCTGCCAGGGCCGGCCCCTAATGTTGTTGTTTTGAATACATACACTTGTTAGTGACTTTTCTGGAATGTTATGAGGGATCTAAGGAAATAATTTCCTAATCATGCTTTGCTGTTGACATTTCATTTCATTGAAAACAAATGCTTTTGGAGTTACTAAAAAAAAGAAGAGTTTCGCTCATTCATAGAGAGATACTGAAATATTTACAGGTGAAACAATGTATCAGGCTCCTACCTCATTTAAAGAAATCCAGGTTGTCTGGAAGAGGGTCGGGGGTGGGAATGTGGAGGAAACAAGGGGAGCCATGGACTGATCATTCTAGAAGATTGGTGATGGGCCCATGGAGTTCATTCTAATAGTCTCTATTTTTGCAACTTTCTGTAATAAAAAAAAAAATAAAAGATATTTCCTTAAGAAGGAGCTCAAGTTTATTTCCTTAGAAAAATGAGAGCAGGCAGGGCATGGTGGCTCAGCCTGTCATCCCAGCACTTTGGGAAGCCGAGGCGAGAGGATTCCCTGAGCCCAGGGGTTTGAGACCAACCTGGGCAACTCTGTGAGACCTTGTCTCTATGATAAATCACAAACACTAGCTGGACGTGGTAGTGTGCGTCTATAGTTCCAGTTCCTTGGAAGGCTGAGGCCGAAGGCTCACCAGAGCCCAGCGGGTCAAGGCTGTCCAGCAGGTCGAGACTATGGCGGCTGCGAGAGTGCTACTGCACTCCAGCCTGGGTGACAAGAATGAGACGCCAACACACACACACACAAAGAAAAAATAAAAATGACAGTAACCAGTTTTCGTTGTAGGCATACGTTCTTTCAGTTACAAATCCCGGCCAGAGAATGTGCATCTAGTTTGGGACTGACAGACGGACAGTGGTGATGTGAGATGTGACAGCAGCAGCTTCTGCTTAACTGACTAGCGACGCTGTACCAGGTGCTGTCATATCAGATGCTTCCCACACTTACTTAATCCTAAAATGATCATGCAGGTTAATCATTTTATCCTGATTTTGTAGATAAGAAAACTGAGGCTTGCTGGGCGCGGTGGCTCACGCCCGTCATCCCAGCACTGTGGGAGGCAGAGGCGACAGGATTGCCTGAGCCCAGGGGCTCGAGACCAGCCTGGGCGACTTGGCAAGACCTCACTCCACAATAAATCAAGAAATTAGCTGGACGTGGTGGGGCATGCCTGTGGTTCCAGCTACTTGGAAAGTGGAGGTGGAAGGATCGTCTGAGCCCAGCAAGTTGAGGCTGCGGTGGCCATGAGCGTGCCCCTGCACTCCAGCCTGGGTGACAGTGAGACTCCGATTCAAAAAATAAATACATAAAGAAAAAAGAAGAAAAAAAGAAACTGTGGCTTCAGGAGATTAAGTCACATGTGGAGGCCACAGAGTCAGTGACAGAACAAGGTCTCTGAAGTCCCAAAGCGAATTCTTCTTCTCTCTCTGTGAAAGAGAGGGTAGTTAGCCAGACAGGTGTGCTAACACCATTGGTTCAGATACTCTGAGCAGAAAGGGACCTTAGGGATTTCGGCGTCGAAAGACACCACTGGTGACACGCTGGCCCCTGCTCCCCTGCCTGCCGGACCAGACGTTGCTCATGGACGCGGCCCTCACAGGCACCAGCTTGAAGTCTACCTCAACACAGTGCCCGAGACGGCGCGCGTTCACATAGCACCTGTGGTCGTCTCTGGTCATTCCCACCACCTTCACGGACGAGAAGAGCGAACCCAGAGAGTGGCGGGTTGGCCTCGAGGTCTCACAGCTGGCGGGAGCCACGCGTTCATCCCTCCTGACACAGGCCCGGGCTCTGTCCATCGCAGGAGTTGAGGCTCCTTCCGGATCAGACTGGCCGCGATTCTGAACGTGCGTGTGTTCACACACAGAACCTGCCTGGAAAACTGCCTGGGACACGCTAAGTACCAGGTCTGTTTTAGCAGTTATTATTATTATAAGAAGGGGAAGACCGGGCACAGGGCCTCATGCCTCTAATCCCAGCACTGTGGGAGGCTGAGGCAGGAGGATCGCTTGAGCCCAGGAATTCAAGTTCAACCCAGGTAGCACAGCAAGACCTCGTCTCTCCAAAAAATTAAAAAAATAAAATTATATCTGGGGGTGGTGGTGCTTGCCTGTAGTCCTGGCTACTTGGGAGGCTGAGGCCGGAGGATCGCCTGAACCCAGGAGATGGAGGCTGTGGTAAGCAAGCCATGATCGTGCCGCTGCACTCCAGCCTGGGCAACAGAGGGAGACCTCAACTCAAAAAAAAAAGGGTGATGGCAGGGAACTTAAAATATGCTACCCGTAAGATGTAAGGATTGTGAATAAAATTGGGCCAGTTTGCAAACGCCTCGGCTAGGTTCTTAAAACAACCACAGAATCCTGGACTGAAGTTGGTCAAATGGCTGCAGCCTCCAGCCAGGGCCCTGGGCAGCTCGTGAGGAGTGTTCAAGGAAGGCTCTGTCCCGTCCAGCCCGGACGAGTGACGGACAGCAGCCGGTTTCAGCGTCGCCACCGCGTGGCACCAGCGGTGCCCGCCCATCTCATCTTGCTCACGTGGGGCAGACCCGTGAGCCACCCAGCCGCACGCAGGCCCCTGCTCTGCCGTGGCTTCTCTCGTCATCCGGGTCTCCCTGCTTCCTCTGAGGACTTCTGAGTCCTGGGAAGACTCTGACCCGCATGAGTCCCAGCCCTCCGAGGATAGTGTTCACACCCACAGAACGTGTGTCCTCCTGGGCCTTTATTCCAGGCGGCTTTGCGGGTTGGACCGGTCTCCCTGGAGACCCAGGTGGGAGGCACTCGCAGAGTCCTGCGAGTGAAACTTGTCTTTTTTTTGTAATCTGTGAATTAAGCAGCGAATAGAAGCCCATGTAGTCTGTGTGACAAGTGACAGCTTGTGTGAAAATAACCTACCTGTATCGTGTTACACATTTGCATCCATTATGCCAGGTAGCACCCTGTCTGTCACCCGGAGACCATTAAGACACAGCGTTTTCCTAAGTGAAAGGGTAATTATTTTTGCTGTTTGTTCGTAATTTATTAATAGTCAGTGAAGAACATGAGGGTAAAGGATTATTTCAAACAAAACAAAGTGACAGATCGAATGTGTGGAAGGTACAGTGATCCGGCGAAGGATAAGAAAAGCCGCTAAAGATAAACTCTGGTTTGGGGTCTGCACGGGCGTGACTTGGCACACAGATAACATAGGTACATGCACAAGACCAAGCAGGAACCAGGAAATGGTTGACTTCGGGGGGTTTGCGTATGGCTACGTGATACGCATGGTTAGTAGTGGTATGCAGAGTGACTGTAAGTGGTATTCGGACATTTAAAAAATGGTTACATCTGCATGTAAAATGTGCCAGGGAAAGGCTAACATGGCTTCTCAGACTATTGATTTCTTGGATTGTTTATTTATTTTGTTTGGGCTGAGGCTAAACTAGATATTTATGTCTCCAAAAAGTGAGTTAAGGAAAAAGCGAGTTCAAGGAAATAAATAAGCTGGGCATAGTGGTTCGTGCCTGTCATCCCAGCACTTTGGGAGGCTGAGGCCTCAGGAAGATTGCTTGAGTCCAGGAATTTGAGGCCAACCTGGGCAACATAGCAAGACGCTGTGTCTTCAAAAAATTAGCCGAGTGTGGTGATGCATGCCTGTAGTTCCAGGCACGCAGGAGACGGAGGCAGGAGGATCGCTTGAGCCCAAGAGGTTGAGGCTGTGGTGGTCTGTGATTGCGCCACCGCACTCCAGCCTGGTAGACAGAGTGAGACCTTGACTCAAAAAAATAAAAAATAAAAAGGAAAAAAATAAGTAAATAATGGTGAAGGTGGGATTCAGATATGACAAAAATGGAAACAGTGATTTGCCCGTGAATGCTGAGGGAACACTGGGCTAACGGCTAGTTTGCCGGGAGCCTTGAGGTTGGCAGTTGTTAGCTGGGTACGGCCCCTGTCTTGACATCATGTATCCTGTGATGGGATCATCTGGAGCTCTTACAACATTCTGCCTTTTTCTTACGTTTTCAGCATGCATTAGCTTGTGAAGCAAAAACCAGAACACAGCACGAAAGGCAAGTCACACTAGTGTTGGGAGGAACTTCCTGGCGTTTTCCTCTGTGTGTGGGATGAAAGGGTTAAAGTCTTGGGTTGACAGGAGAGCCCTCAGCTGAACTCTGCCACCAGTTTCCCACTTGACCCCTGGGTCGACCTCGACTTTCCCGGACCTCCGTCTCCACGTCTAAACGAGGGGTTGCGGTGACCTCCAAGTGACCTTCCAGCCCTGACTTGTTAATTCAGGCAGAATTCAGGAAGCAGGAGAGAGACACGCATCCTACCATGGTAGGACGTTCCAGGAGATTTTAGGCACTGCTGGGTCTCCCAGGCGGATTCCCAGCACCATTCACCTGACGGATCTCCTGAAACAGACGCAATGCCTTCTTTAGAGGGGCCGGCACCTGTCTGGAGTGTGACTTCCGAGGTACTTGCTAAAGCAACACCTGGTCCCGGTGCTTTCCATCACACCCTGAGTCTTTTCGGTCATGGGTGTCACTGTCCGGGCCCGGGGGGACAGGTGGAAGATGATTTCCCAGGTGAGGAGCCCTAAAGTGGCTTCTTGTCCAAAGAGAGCCAGCCAGAGGCACAGGAAGACCGCTCAGCGGAGAGGGTAGCTAGGCCAAGACAGGGGTGGGAAGATGTGGTTCCCTTAGGGAATGTGAGTATCCGTCCACACAACACGTGGCGCATGTCTGTGCTGGGCACCGTGAGGATGCAGTGGTGAGCACCATGGGCAGATGTTTGCTAGCTGCAGGGGGGAAGGGGTGGAGAGGGGGAGGCGAGAGACAGGTGAGCCAGGCTGGCCCCCGAAGGCCTCAGAGGCCTTGCTGAGGAGTCTGGACCTCTAGCAGCCACTGTCCGTGGTGAGGAGGCTGGCGGTGAGTGAGGACAGCTTTGGGGTCCGGAGAATGGTGGGAAGGATGGAGGCTTGGGATGTGCCCCCATTGAAAGGGGTGGGCTTCTGGGGCTCCACAGCTCTCCCACTCCCTGGAGAGAGGCCTTTGGAGTCGGGTCTGGGAGGTCTGTGAGAGCCTATATCTCCAAACACCCCTGTCCCCAGCTCTGGGAGCGAGGGACGGAGGGCAACTGTCCTAGTGTGTGTTCCAGGTGACCTCTGATGCGGGGTCACGTCAGCCATGGGGAAAGCTGCCTTGCTTCTCTGAGTGCTTCCTTGCAGGGGGAAACACCCATCTCGAAGGTGTCTCTGCAGATGAGGAACACGGGCATGTTTCCTTTTGCAAAAAATCCTTCGCTTTGTTGAGAATTTGCACGGACCGTGTGGGTATCATTCTTGAGACGAGCTGCTCGTTCTTTCTGATTATTTTAGACACAAGTGGCCTGTTCCCTCCTGTTAGGTAGATCTGGACAAGTCGTTGCCAATCTGATAAAAGCGCCACACTGGCTCGAGTGAGGCCATGCTGAGCCGGAGGTGGGCACAGGCTTCCTAGAAAGACTTGGATACATTGTGGGAGAATCTGGGAACACAGTGTCTTGCAGTGACGCACACAGCTGCTTGGAACTGCATAGAGTTCCTGCCATCCTCACCCCAAAAAAGCCCAAACATCAAGGGTCCTACCCCCCACTGTTCATTTTAAAATTTGCATTTGATAACCATCCTTTTTTTTGAGTTGGAGTCTCACTGTATTGTCAGACTGGAGTGCAGTGGCACGCTCATGGCTCACCATACCCTCGACCTCCTGGGCTCAGGCGATCCTTCTGCCTCAGTCTCCTGAGTAGCTCGGAGTACAGCTGCCACCACATCTGGCTAGTTTTTTAAAAAAAAATTTGTAGAGATGAAGTCTCACTGTATTGCCCAGGCTGGGTGATATCCATCCATTTGAGGAGTTAAACACAAAGACTACTTGCCTAGTGGACTTGCTGGACTGCTGAAGTTCAAAATCTAATTCTTCTGCTGATAAGCTTTGAGGCCTGTGCAAATGGCCAAGTGTCTCTGTACCTGACTTTCTTCTCCGTGAATGGAATAATAGTACAACTTTTTTTTTTTTGAGTTGTAGTCTCACTCTGTTGCCCAGCTGGAGTGCAGTGGCTCAATCATGGCCACCCCAGCGTCGACCCGCTCGGCTCCGGTGATCCTTCCACCTCAGCCTTCCAAGTAGCTGGAAAAACAGGCAAGCATTATCACCCCCGGCTAATTTTTTGATTCATTGTAGGGATGAGGTCTCGCGAAGTTGCCCAGGCTGGTCTTGAGCCCATGGGCTCAGACAGTCCTCTCGCCTCGGCCTCCCAAAGTGCTGGAATGACAGACTTGAGCCACCGCGCCCAGCCAGTTGATGTGTTCCTTATGGATGTGGGCTCGACTGGACGGGAAGGTCAGGCGACTGTTCCATTTCACAGGGCTGTGAATGAGGACCAGTTTACCAACACAAGAGTGGTGCCCTGACTTGCCTAATCCTTGGCGTGGGTGAGAGCTACGGCTGGCACCCAGCACTCAGTCTCTCGCACCACGGCCCTGCGGGCCTGAGGCACACCCGAGCATCCGGAGCCTAATATTCAGTTTCATCTGAGCTCAGGGGGCCCTCCTGCCATGCTGGGATGGTGTGTGCGGGTGGACGTCCACTTGGAAAGCAAGAGGGACTGTCTTTCTCGGGGACTGTCCCTGACCCCCGTACACATGGGTGTAAGGGCTGGGCCTGGCGTCTGCCTCAGAAGCTTCCTTGCAAGACCGGGCCCCCAGCCTTGTCTTGTGTGGGTCACTGCAGCTTTTGGGGCCGTCGATTCTGGCTTGGTGGCCTGCAGGCTTCTTGTTAGAGCGGGCCTACAGTTCCAGGGCTTGAGGCATAGCTTGAATGACACTCCTTCCTCTCTGTGGAGATGGGTTTCTGCAGCCCAAGCCCCCCGGCATATGCTGTCCTTGCAAGATGTCATGAGACGGAGCAGAAGGGCGACCGGACAGAGCGTGAGCACGACCGGGTTCTAGCCCCAGAGTGAGACACCTCATCTCTGTCGTGGCTTTTCCTTGTGCCACGATGAGGGAGCTGGTCAGTCACAGCCAAGACGCCTTCGTCTCCAGCTCTGTGGTGTCTGAGCAGTTGTCCAGGGACAAGCTAGAAAATTGAGAGGAACACCTGGCTAAACCGCGAACTGGCGGGTTGTAGAGACATGGATAATTTTTATCCTTTAAAAAGTGTGTTTGGTAGCCATACCAGGGATCATAGAAACAAATAATTAAGCATTTCTAGGTATTCTCTTCTCATGAAAGTGAAAAGTCTTTAATTTTTTCCCCCACCTCCAATTTTTTGTTTTTTAAGTGATGAGGTCCTGCTGTGTTGCCCAGGCTGGTCTCAAACTCCCGGGCTCAAGCGATCCTCTCGCCTCGGCCTCCCAAAGTGCTGGAATGACAGGCGTGAGCCACCGCGTCCCGCCCAGCCTCTACAGTCAATCTTAGAATGTTTTCATCACCCCACAAAGAAACCCTGAGTCTTCTAGCTCTCATTGCCCACCCCCGTTCTCCCGGCCCCAGGCAACCACGGGTTGCGGGTCTGTTCTCTGTCCTTATAGATTTGCCTGTTCTGGACATTTCATGTAAGCGGAGTCGTACAACGTGTGGTTTCTTGTGACTGCCTCTTTCCCTGGCATGGCATTACCAAGGCTTGAACGTGTCGCGATGTAGATTTATCAGACCTTATTCCCTTCAGGACTGGCTGATTGTCCCTTGTGAGGACACCCCGCATTTTATTGATCTGTTCATCCACGGATGGACATTTGGTGGCTTCCACTTTTTGGCTACTGTGAACAGCACTGCTGTGAACCTTCGTGCAAGGATTTTTGTGTGACTAGATGTTTCCATCCTTGGGTTTATCCCTGGGAGCAGAACTGTTGTGAATCACACGGTCACTCCATGTCTGACTTTTGGGGGCCTGCTTGGGCTGCTTTCCGAGGTGGCTGCACCATTTTCATTGCCACTGTGGGAGGACTCTGGCTCTCCATGTCCCTGTTGGCCCTGACACTTACCTCTTCCCCCCATGATGGCCTTCCCAGTGAGCATGAAGTGGCAGCTTCTTGTGGTTTGCTTTCTGCCATTTTTAATTGTGAGTGATTCCCAGCAAACACCATTGATTTAATTCTGCCAGGGAAAATCTTTCTCAAATTACAATGAACTTGTAATTGTTCGTTGTAGAGAGACTAAACAATACGGATAAACCAGGAAGCACAAAACCCAAATCACCCACAAAATCCTACCACCTGTGGAAAACCCGTATCACATTGTGAACTCTTTTTAGGAATCCTTCCTTTGTAAGATGCTTGCTTTTTAAGAATTTTATTTTGCCGGGCTCGGTGGCTCAGCCTGTAATCCCGTGCTTTGGGAGGCTGAGAGGATTGCCTGAGCCTGCGGGTTCGAGACCCGCCTGGGCAACTTGGTGAGACCTCATCTCTACAAGAAATCAAAAAATTAGCCAGGCGTGGTAACATGCGCCTGTGGTTCCAGCTACTTGGAAGGCTGAGGTGGAAGGACTGCCGGAGCCCAGCATGTCGAGGCTGTGGTGGCCGGGAGTGGCCACTGCACTCCAGTCTGGGTGACAGAGTGAGACTCCAACTCAAAAAAAAATTTATTTTATTTTATTTTAAAAATGTGGGGTACAGCTCAGGGTCAGGTATACAAATGGTCATTGTGCAGGTACTCTTGTTGATGGAGTGTGCCCCTCTCTCCCCTGGCAGTTTCCCACTACTGCCAATCCCTTCTTATAGGATTATGATCAGTGTTCAGGGTCTGCTTATGAGTGAGAACATGTGGTACTCAGTTCTTTGTGTCTGTGATCGATCACTGAGTATGATCGACTCTAAATCCATCCACGTTGCTGCGAAGTCCATAAGTTTGTCCTTCTTTGTGGCTGCGTAATATTCCATCATGTATACGTGCCACATGTGTTTTATCCAGTAATGCTTGCTTTTAAAAGAACTTTTGGGACTTCGTTAAACCAATCGGTGGAATTGTGCAAAGACGTTTTTGAGTAAGAGGCCCCTACCCTTTCCTCCCTGTCTCCTGAGACGAGGCCAGGGCTGGTCCTGCCATTTACCCCTCAGAGCCTCTGCACTGGGCGGCAGGCGGAGACGCCTCTCCCCCTGGCCCCAGCAGTCCCTGAAAGCTGTGCCTTTCCGTCACGTAGCTGTTGGTTGTCACTGAATGAAACTCTGATGCCACTGGATGCTGGATCTGGCATTGGGTGAAGGCCGGGGTGGCTCCATCCCCTACACCCTGAACCTAAGAAGCCTTTGACATGGTGCCGAGAGACACAAACGCTTTTATTGGGATTTGCTTATTTTTTATGTGGCTCACATCAGATTCACTCGTGGACAAAAGGTTGATGGATGTACAATGCATCTCTGGTAAACTACCCAACATTTTGCACAGATTTTTAAAAGGATCCCAGCACTTTGGGGGACGGAGGTGAGAGGGTTGTCTGAGCCCGAGGGTTTGAGACCAGTCTGGACAACTTGGTGAGACCTCGTCTCTACAACAAATAAAAAAATTGGGTGTGGTGGTGTGCACCTGTGGTTCCAGCTACCTAGAAGGCTGAGGTGGAAGGATTGCCAGAGCCCCAAACTGTGATCTGATTGTCTTAGAATACATGCCCCCCGAGCGACTGTGGCCTGCTAACTGGAAGCCAGGCTTCCTGGTAACACAAGACTGTTTTTTCCTCCAGTAATAGATACTAAATGATGGGGTGTTCATGACATCTCAGTCCTTTTCCCCGGACTGTTTCGCGGAATCCTCACAGCCATCTCACACGGAGCCGCCGGGAGGTCAGACAACTCGCCCAGGGTTTGAATGCAAGAAGTTTGGCTGTGGCATCTGGGATGCTGGCATCCTAGGAGATCCTACTTTTTCAAAACTGGTAATTAAACAAAACGGGAAACAGTTCAATTTTTTTTTGGATCAGAGTCTCATGCTGTCACTCAAGCTGGAGTACAGTGGCACGAACACAGCTCACTACAGCCTTGACCTCTTGGGCTCAGGCGATCCTTCCACCTCAGCCTCCCCAGTAGCTGGGACTACAGGTGTGCACCACCACGCCTAGCTAATTTTTTGATTTTTGTAGAGACGAGTTCTCGCTATGTTGCCTGGGCTGGTCCTGAACTTCCGGGCTCAAGCAGTCCTTCGGCCCCGGGGTTTCCAAAGCGCTGGGATTACAGACGTGAGCCACTGCACTGGACCTAAACAGTAAGGTTGAGGAAGAAAGGTTTACTTCTCTCACTGGCCCGAGCTTGAGGATGTGAGGGCGTCCCGACTCGGTGGCCCCTTCTATTTTTTGTTAGAGGCTGGCTGGCCTTCTGGCCCCTTCCACTTGGGAAGGAGGTTTCGAGCCAGAGATAAGCCTCTCCTTGGGGCATCGCTGCAGTTCCCTTCTGCTAATTCAGCACCTTTCCTGTGGACGCCCCAGGGGGGAGAGAAGCTGGGGTTGCTGCACTCCCTCCCCTTGACCTTCCTCCTCCTCCCTCCCCTGCATCCCAGCTCCAAGGTCAGGAAAGGATTCAGGGGCTGTGGGGGAGAGAAGGCAGGGCCCAGACAGTGGGCAGCACAGCGAGGCCTTCAGGGAGGAGTGGCCGTGTGGGTGTGGGGGACTGCCTACCGCCGGCCCACGGGGGCCAGGCCGGTCTCCCCATCGGGACGCCCTCGCCACGCCGCTCCTGTCACAGATAGCGAAGGGAATCCGACTTTATCCCGGGAGTGGGTGTCCTGAGATCCTCTTGGGAATAGGCTAGCGCTGTCACCAGGGAAGCTGCCATCCCTGTTTGATGCTCAGAGTGGGGAGATGGCCCTGACATCACACAGGACCTATGTGGCGGCACCGGGGGCTGCCGATCAGCCCCGGTCCTAAAGGCTTGAGTGACGACACATTTTATTTATTTATTTATTTGGAGTCTCACTCCGTATCCCAGGCTGGAGGGCAGTGGCACACTCACGGCCACCCCAGTGTCGACCTGCTGGCTTCCGGTGAGCCATCTGCCTCAGCCTTCCAAGTGACCGGAACTACAGTGACGCATTACCATGCCTGGCTAATTTTTTATTTTTATTGTAGGGATGAGATCTCGCCAAGTTGCCCGGGGCTGATCTCAAACCCTTGGGCTCAGGCAATCCACTTGCCTCAGCCTCTCAAAGTGCTGGGATGGCTGACTGAGCCACCGAGCCCAGCCGACACATTTGTTTTATGGAGCTTGGGGCGCCTTTGCTGCTCCCTTGCGGGGCCCGGAGTGGAGGCCCATGACAGTCTGCAGGCTGCCCTGGCAGAGAGGAGGCCACAATTCCAGCCCTTATTACTGGGACCTTGGTGCCAGGATGGGGGTGGGAGGGCCCGAGGAGGAGGGAGACACATCCCCAGGAGAGGCTCTGGCTGTGGAAGGGTGTCCCCACCCGACCCCCTCAGCCCCGGGACAAGCAAGTGCTGAATTCCCAGCTGCATATCCCACGCTTTGCCCAGAAAATGCCCGGGGTGAAGCAGCGAAGTGGCTGAGATTGCGCTTCTGAAGCTTTTTTTGAGTTGGAATCTCCATTGCCCGGGCTGGGGTGCCATGGCGTGCTCACGACCACCACAGCCTCCATCTGCTGCGCTCAGGCAATCCTTCCTCTTCAGCCTTCCAAGTAGCTGGAACCACAGGCATTCGCTACCATGCCTGGCTAGTTTTTTTGTTTTTGAGTTGGAGTCTCACTCTGTCGCCCAGACTGGAGTGCAGTGGCCGCTCCCGGCCACACAGCCTCGATCTGCTGGGCTCTGGCGATCCTTCAGCCTCAGCCTTCCGAGTAGCCGAAATTACAGGCGTACGCTACCCCACCCGGCTAAATTTTTGATTTTCTGTAGAGATGAGGTCTCGCTGCCCAGGCGGATTCACATTGTAATACTCAATAAGTACCAATAACAAAAGCCACATTTGACTTCTGCAATCACAAGAGGTGTCCGGGGTGGTTCCCATTGGTGACCTGACACTTCTGATGACTGAGAACTGAAATACGTAGATAATATCCTTTAAAATGTGGATATGCATCTTTGGTACCCTGGCATTTAGAGACAGGGTCTGACTCTGCCACCCAGGCGAGAGTGCCTGGGTGCGATTGTGGCTCACTGCAGCCTTGACCTCCTGGCCTCAAGGGAGCCTCCCACCTCAGCCTCCTGAGTTGTTGGGACTAGAGGCGTGAGCCACCACACCAGCTCACTTATTTTTTCTAGAGACAGGGCCTTGCTAGGGTTCCCAGGCAGGTCTTGAGCTCTTGGCCTCAAGTGATCCTCCTGCCTCGGCCTCCCAAAGTCCTGAGGCTACAGGCGTGAGTCACCACACCAGGCCCCTTTGTTAATGAGAAGTGGACGATACTACCCACTTGGAGGGGTTGCTGGGAGGATACTGGGCACGTGGTAGGAGCTTGAGGAATGCTAGCTGTGACTCTGTCTTCGCCCGTAACCTTTCCTACCTCCATCGGGAAGACATCTTTGCTTCCATCCTCACTGAGACCCAGGAGGTTCCCCTGTCTTATGGAAGGCACCCAGGAAGGTCTTGGGCCCTGCCTTGGTAGGGAGTTTGCTGGTTGGTTGGGGCCTTCAGGCTCTGGGAGGCAGATTCTCCCAAGACTGCGTGCATTACCCACTGACACCTGACTGGGGCCAGAGGTGATCTATCAATTCTTTATTAAGACCAGTTATTTTTTATTTATGATGCTTGCGGGTTCATTAAAAACGGCACTCCCTGTTGGGGATAACAGCGAGGCTTTTAGCCAGTTTTTATCAGGTTGTTAGAGTAGATATGAATATTTTAATAGCAAGAAAGAGCAAAGCCTTCAACAAACTTAATTTGTTCTAGAATCTAAGTGACAGGCTTAACAGGGGTGCCAAGTAATTCAGTATAATCAGTCCAGATAGTGCAATAAGGAACACAATTAAATGGACCAGGGAGCCCTTCCAGAGGGGCCGCAGGGGGATCCCCCACCCCCAGCAGCTGCAAATCACTATGTCCTGGGATCTTTTTACCCGGGTAAGACTGGGCATAGCCATGGGCGGCTTCCAGACCCCGTGAAGCTTCCTGGAAGCCTGGAGAGTGTTTTTGCAGATTCCATTTGAACATTTATGGACTTCTTTTCCCAAGATGCCAGTCTTGCTAAATTATGTACAAAATGGTGGTAAAGCTGGGCCACGGCTGCCTGTCAAATGCGGATGTGAGGCCCCAGCCTGGAGGCCTGGATTGCCCTGGGAGAGACAGTGGCTGGAGTCTTGGTGTAGTTTAACCAAGCGTCCACTTGGGGGAGCTTTATGATTGAATGTTCATATCCGTATCAGCTTTTATGAGCCACGTGTGATCCACGGACGACCCCCCCCTTGCACCCACCACGGTGACAAGCCACTGACGCAGGTGATGGCAGAAGAAATACAATGATCCGTCTGCGCCATGGTTTCACTTCGCTGGCCATTCCTCCCTCTGGATTTTGAAGTTATGTTTGGCTTTTAAAAGCCTATTACCCCTTCAAGCTGAAATAGTTCAGAGACAAGGGAGAGACGGCTGTGCGTTCTGTTGTTTCTGGGTGAGGTCCTGCCTTGTGTGATGCAGACCTCAAGTGCACACTTAAACAAGGGCGTTAAATTTGCTCTCAGTTAGCTTTAAATAACCAAAGCGCCAGAAAAGTCTCCTCGGATGTTTGAGGAACGTGGTCAATTGCGAGAAACGGGGCCACCTCCTCTGGTCACCTCCCACTGTGGGAACTTTTCTGTCCTCTCAATGAATCCTGCTTTCTCACCTAAAAAAAAAAATGTGAGAAAGGTAAAATCCTAAAACCAGTGTCCGAGTCAGCAGACTGTCTTCCTTGCACCCACCGCCCCCCTCCGTCACCCTCTCTCTCCAGGTGGGGCTGAGGAGGGGCCATCCACTGCCACCATTAAAATAATGGAAAGCGAGTCAGGGTTCCTAGTTGGGACAGTTGCTGGAGAATGTTGTCACGGTCGGTGCACTTTTAACCCATTTTGGAAGGAAACACAATTGATGACAATCCCACATGGCCGCGTGTGCCCCTGATGTCCTCCTGCCTACGCGGAGGGGCCGAAGATTTTCAGGGGAGTTTGGCTACGGCTTCAGTCTCAGTCCTGTTTTCTTCTGTTCTCCCTTGTCGTCTTCCTTGGAGTAGCTGGCACACAAGCGTTTCTCGTCATGCCCAGCGATCATGGGAACATGGCTTTGCCGTCCACAGGCCTCTTTCTTATTTTCCCACTCTCTTTCCAGAAGAGGAGAAGAAGCATCTGGGGGCCTCCCTGCAGCCTTTAGCCCGGCTGTGTCTGGCAAGCGCCCACCTCTTCTGCACTCCCTGCCTTCCTTGAGCTCTCAGGGGATGTGGTCTGCTCTGACCCCCTTGGGACAGGCCAACCTGTTTCCTCGCAAGCATCACCCTCCGTGGTCACCTGCTCTCTGAGGACAGGTGATGGGGAAGCCCGGCCCTCTGCCCTGCCGCTTCTTCCCATCTTCACTGGTCACATCGGCATGACTGTCACTGTCTGCTCCATGGAGGGGAAATGTCACTTCCTTGGGAACCTGTCGTCCTCCCAGGACGACTTTTCTTTATGAGAAAAAAATACTCCCCACTCCCATCTTCATGCCTTTTTGCCTTAATGTGGTGGTTTCTACACTTTTTCTTTTTAACCACTGAATTTTGTTTTTAAGAGACAGAATCTTGCCTGTTGCCCAGGGTGGAGTGCAGTAGCACAACCACAGCTCACTGTAGCCTTGACCTCTCAGGCTCAAGCAGTCCTTCCACCTCAGCCTCCTGAGTAGCTGGGAATACAGGTGTCTGCCACCCTGCCTGGCTCATGTTTAAATTTTTTGTATTTTGCTGTGTTGCCCAGGCTGATCTCAAAGCTTGACCTCAAGCGATCCTCCTACCTTGGGAATTTTTTTTCGGTAAGAATTAAATCATACACAGACACCTAGCCCAGCCATCACCTGGCTTCAAAGGGCCCCATGGCAGGTCCTTTTCTAGAAGACAGTTCCTGGATGTCTCTGCTGCTTCTCCCAACACAGGGTGGACTGTTTCCCCTCCCCTGGAATCTGGTGGCCTTGTGACGTGCTGCGGCCACAGATTTTGGCAGACGTGATGCGCTCCAGTCAAGAGGCATGAGCCTCACACCTGTCCTCCTGGGCTCTCACCCTGAGACCTCATGGGAGACGCTGCCCTAGCTTGCTGGTGGTCAAGGACACGTGGAGATGGACTGAGGCCACCGACCGATGGCCAGCACTGTGGCCACACACTTGAGCGGGAAGACAGGCATCTTGGACTTTCCAGCCCAGTGGTCCTCCTAATGGTCGTGGAGGGATGAGCAGGCCTCTGGGAACAGCAAAGGGCAGAGTTGGGAGACGGGGCGGGTTCTTTTATCTTAAGCCACTACATTTGGGGGCAGCTTGCTGTGTGGAAACAGACACCCCAACAGGCGCCATTCCCTGAGACTCCTTGCTAATTTGCCTGGGTGTGTACACCAGCTCAGTTTAAATTGTGAGGCATGGGCCGGGTGTGGTGGCTCAAGCCTGTCATCCCAGCACTTTGGGAGGCCTAGGTGAGGGGATTGCCTGAGCCCACGGGTTCAAGACTAGCCCAGGCAACTTGAGGAGACCTTGTCTCTACAATAAAAAGAAAAATAAAGTAGCTGGGCATGGTAGCGCATACCTGTAGTTCCGGTGACTTGGAAGGCTGAGGCAGAAGGATCGCTGGAGCCCAGCAGGTCAAGACTGGGTGGCCATGAATGTGCCACTGCACTCCAGCCTGGGTGATGGAGTGGACTCAAGGAAAAAAAATTGTGAGGCGCGTTCCCGAGAGGAAGACTCAGGCTGCCCCATGATGTTATCTCCTCCCGGTCCCCTTCCTGCCCTGAAATGACACACCACACTGCCTCTCGGCTGAGCTTGTGCAGTGTGTTCATGCACCGGGAACATTTTACAGATGCTCGTGGCCAGTGTTCCACATAACCGGATTTATGTCCAATGAGCTTCACCCCACTTGTGTCAGTCAAAACACCCGCATTTAAGGGCACAGGGGGACCTGACCTGCTCTGGCAGCCGCCGGACGCTCCCTCGGGTATCTAGGGATCCCCAGGGCTGTGGATCGGATAGCTGATCCCTCAACACCCCCCTGGGCCTTCAGAAAACTACAGTCTTCAGGATCTGCCAAGCTGACTGGATGTGTACAGTGAGCAGACGCCACCCTCTCCTGCAAGGGGGTGATGTTCAAAGTTCCGTTTAGGAAGTGTTAGGGAGATAGCACGAAGCTGGGACTGCACATCCACCCACTTCTGGAGGTCAGACTTGGTGTCCATTTTCCTGGGACTGCCTTAGTAGTGATTACCTTCCTCTCATGCCTGCCCGTGTCCAGTTCTGTGCTAAGCACTTTGCATAAGCCCCAGGCTTCTGAAAGATCCTGTGAGCCAGAAGGACCGGCTTCATTTTACAGATAAATTGTACTTAGAGAGGTGAAGGCTTGTGTCCATCAGAGCCGGGCACTGCACAACTCTAGGGGGCGCCGTCCATATTGCCGTCTACGTGAATGGTGCCCCTGGGTTTGCAGTTCACTTGGTGGCTCTGCCCAAGATGAAAGTCTAGAAGATGGTGATGCCGGGATCTCAGGCCGTGAGGGTTGACCCTTCGTTTTCTTCCTTCCTTCCGTTTTTCTTTCCTTCCCTCCCCCCTCCCTCTCTCCCTCCCGCCCTTTCTTTTTTCTTTCCCTCCCTCCTTCCTGACTTGGGGTCACACTCCATCTCCCAGGCTAGAGTGCAGTGGCACGAGCAGGGCTCCCTACAGCCTTGACTTCCTGGGCTCAGGAGATGCTTCCACCTCAGTCTCCCTCCCAAGTAGCTGGGAAACAGGTGAGTGCCACCACACCAGGCTAATTTTTTGCTTTGTGTTTTTGTAGCGATGAGGTCTCGCTATGCTGCTCAGGCTGGTCTTTAACTCCTAGGCTCAAGAAATCCTCCTCCTTGACCTCCCAAATGTTAGGATTACAGGCGTGAGCCGTCACACCTGGCCAAGCACTTCTCTGTCCAACCCTCCAACCATCCTCCTTCCCTCTCCATCCACCCACTTGCCCACTCATCCATTTGGTGGAAAAGTATTGGGGAGTCTATCAAGGGTGTAAATATCCAGTTTCCTGAAAGGCACCTGGCACATTAATTCTCTTCTGCCTGTTCTTATGTTTAAGTTCATTTAAGATAGAAATGTTAATTATGGAATCATCATCATCATTATTATTATTATTTGACTTGGAGTCTCACTCTGTCGCCTGGGCTGGAGTGCAGCGGCACACTCACGGCCACCCTGCTGGTGTTGACCTGCTGGGCTCCAGCAATCCTTCCACCTCAGCCTACCAAGTAGCTGGAACTACAGATGTGCGCTCCCACGCCTGGTTATTTATTTATTTTTAAAAATTTATTGTAGAGATGAAGTCTCGCCAAGTTCCCCGGGCTGGTCTCAAACCCACAGACTTGGAAAATTCATTTGCCTCGGCCTTCCAAAGTGCTGGGATTACAGGCTGAGCCACTGAGCTCGGCCAATTATGGAATCTTTAAAACATTCAGAAAGGAAAGCAATTTTCTGGAAATCCGCATGCCCATAAGCCAGATTTTATCATGTACCCTACTGGCTTCACACGGCCTCTGTTCTCATTTTAAGAAAGTCAGTGCCCCGGCCCTCCCTTTCACTTCTTTCTGAAGCCTCAAGTGGGCATGCTATATCCCTGCCGTGTTCCCATGAGTGGTTTTATACTTTGTCTGCATCCATAAAGAAGAATCCATGTTGTGCTGAGTTTTTCTTGTTTGCATTTACTCTCTATATTCTTTTGCAACTTGCTTTTGTTCTCTGATGCTGCATTTTTGAACTGTTTTCATTTTGTAACGTGCACATTTGCTGATGGGAGGTAGACTTTCCTCTCCTTCTCCCGCTGTGACAAAGGAACACCGCAGCGAGTGTCCTGCGCATGCCTGGTGCCCACGTGCACAAGCATCTGTAGGGTGGACGCCAGGGGCGAACCGCATGCCCTCAGCTCTCCTTGCGAAAATGCTTTCCAAAGTGGCTGTACCAACTCACGCCCGCCAGCACTGCCCGAGCGTGTGTGTTTCCGTATCCCCAGCAGTGCTCTGTGTGGTCTGGCGGATAGCAGGTGGTGTCTCGTGTCTGACCTCCATTTCCCTGAGGGTTGCATGGTTTCACGGAGCATCCGGACTTCCTGTTTTGTGAAATCTGCATTTATGGTGAAGATCCTTCACCTTTTTCTCTTCTGGGTGGCCTCTGTCTTTCTTGTTGATTCGTAAGAGGACTTTTGGTTTTGGTTTTTAAATCTTTTCTGAAAACAGGTTCTCGGTCTGTTCGTTGCTTTGCAAATGCCCTTTCCTGGGACTTGCTTTTCTCTTAACTTGGCCCTGTCGATTTCTGCAGGTCTTTGACACCTTACATCTTACTCCTGAACACTTTTAAAGTGATAAATCGTTTCATTGAAATTCCTCTTCACAGGGATTGGCAGTAGTGGGAAACTGCCAGGGGAGGGGGCATATGTACTCAACAGGGGTACCCTGCATAATGAATATTTATATGCCTAACGCTGAAGTACCCCCAACTTTAAAATGAAAAATGAAAAAAATTCCTTTTTGCAACATGGTGGGGATTCACGCAGCTAAGCTTTCCCTGCTTTTCTGCAGGAGAGATTTTCAGGAAAACATGCATTGAGCTCTTACTATGGACTCTGCGCTGTCCCAAGTACTTCCCATGCATCAATCAACCCTTGCGATAACACAGTGAGACAGGTGCAGCCATTATCCTCGTTCTAAAGGTGAGCGCACTGAGGTTCAGAGGGATTTAGGTATTGACCCAAATTATGCAGCATTTAAGAAGTGGTTCTGGATTGACTCCAGGAAGTTAGTTCCAGGACTTGAGTAAGCCTAAGAAGAAATGCTCAGTGCCACAGAACTCACCGAAAGAGAAGCACACGTAAACAGGAACCGTCGCACCATGAGACAAGCCTAGGTCAACACATACTGTCACGGGGCACAGAGGGCTTCGTGGAAGAGATGGCCTTGGAGCTGAGTGAAGGAGAGTGCAGAGCCGAGGAGCTGGGCAGACAAAAGGAAGGAGGGAATCGAGTCGTCCCTCTTTGCAGGCAACATGATCCTATACCTCGAAAACCCAAGAGGATCTGTCAAAAACCTCCTTGCGCTGATAAAGGACTTTAGCAAAGTCTCAGGGTGTAACATGTGCAAAAGACAGTTGCATTCTTATACACCAACAATAAACAAACAGAAACCCAAATAAAAAGCACAATCCCATTCACAATAGCCATGAAAAGAAATGAAATATCTCGGCATCTTCATAACCAGAGAAGTGAAAGACCTTCACCAAAAAAACTACAAAACACTGCTCAGAGAAACTGTGTGTGACACACGTGTGTGACAAAGGGAAGAGTGTGAGACACACCTGTGTGACGAAGGGAAAGGTTTGTGTGACACGTGCGTGTGACAAAGGGAAGGGTGCATGTGTGACACGCACATGTGACAAAGGGAAGGGTATGTATGTGAATGTGACAAAGCATGGTGTGTGTAATATGTGTGTGTGACAAAGGAAACGGTGTATGTGGCACATGTGTGTGTACACATGCACTCTCTGTGGGGAGGGGCAGGGCGTTCCAGGCAGAGGGAACAGCATGTGCAGGGGCCGGGCTGGAGGGAGCACGGTGAGTTCTGCCATGGTGAGCAGCTCAGCATCTCTGGAGTGTGGCGTTTAGGGGTGGGGTGACAGAGATGGGACCAGGAATGGTGCCTGGCAGTTGCTGTTGTTACTTGCTGAAGACATGAAGGAATAGAAGCCTCCAGCGGTACTAATGCTGTCACGAGGCGAACCCTGAGTTAATGTGCATGCTCAGGGCCCGGCCCCCATTCCTGGCAGGGCCTCCCCCGCCCGCCCTGTGCCTCCTGAGTTCAGCCTCTCTTCTGCACGTGTGCGGAACTGCACGTCTTACTTCCCATACCAGAAGTGCAATGTGACAGGCCCTGTCCAGCCTCCAGGAGTGAGGCCAGTCCAGCCTCCTGCAGCGAGGCTCTTCCAAGTCTCCAGAGTGAACATTCAGAATGCCCTAGATCGTTCCCAAAGATGGAGCTGCCAATGCCGCTGTGCAGAAGACTGAGTTGAATGGACTTGCTCCCTCTAAGACAGGGGTTGCTTATGCCTAGGACGGGCTTGTCTTCAGGTAAGATGCACCAGTGAGGAATTCCAGGGTTGTTGATTCAGCCCCTTAGCTAGCACCGCTTTTTTGGCAAATGCAAATGGATCTACACTTCTTTCAGGCAAACAGGTTCTATGTTTGCTCATGGGAACCGAGACTTTTTTTTTTTGAGTTGGAGTCTCACTCGGTGGCCCAGACTGGAGTGCAGTGGCCGCTCCCAGCCACCGCAGCCTCGCCTGCTGGGCTCCGGCGATCCTTCCGCCTCAGCCTTCCGAGTAGCCGGAATTACAGGCGCGCCCTACCACGCCTGGCTGATATTTTTATTTATTGTAGAGATGAGGCCTCGCCGCCCAGGCGGGTCTCGAACCCGCGGGCTCAGGCAATCCCCTCACCTCGCCTCCCAAAGGCGCAGGATGACAGGCTGAGCCACCAAGCCTGGCTTAGGAACCGCGACTTTTGACTACTTGCACCAACTCAACGGTGGCTAGGCGTGGTTTTGTGAAGTGGAGGCTAGGGAGAGGGAAACACAAGTCGGGCCGATGAAGTCGTTGCAGTGCCCCCATGCGAGCCACGGAGGCTTGGACCATGGCTGTGGGGATGTCGTAGTCAGGAGGCCGAGAACATGGTCCGCGCGAGGGTCCCTTTCCTCTGCCTCGATCCACGCCCAGAAATGCCGCCTTCCCCAGGGACCATGCGGGTGGTTCACAGCACACTCCTCAAGGCAAGTCCAAGCACAGTCTCTCCTGCCATGCGTCACTCGCTCCTCTCTGTATGCGACGTATTTATTTGGACACTTGCTGAGGGAGCCAGGGCCCTGGTGGGATGAATTCCTGAGCCCCAGAGAATCAATCACCTCGTGTGCCGTTACTGACCCTTGTGCAGTGTCCAGCCTTTGTGGCATTGCTGAGGTGGCCTGGGGAGAAGGTAGGGACCAGGGATTCCTTGGTGGCTTCAGGGAGAGTTTTCTTTTGTCCAAGCCATCTGGGGGATGGAGTGGGTGGTCTCCAGGGAGGAAAGAACAAGCCCCTCTTGCTGTTTGACCAGTGGGAGGGTACCGGTGGGGACAGAGATCTGTTTTTGCCACCTCAAATTCAGGGTCATGAGATGGTTTTCTACAAGACCCACATTGCAAGTAATAGTTTTTCTGAGTAGCTCACCAAGCTCTATTTGCTTAACTAGTAGCTGAAGGCAGAATACATTTTAGTTGTTTGTCTTCGTTTGTGTGTTACTGGGAAGTTGATGAGAAAAATTTATTGGCATGCAGTTCTTCTGGCTGGAGGACTGGGCTTCTGGAGAAAGCCTCAGGTTGCTGCCACTCATGGTGGATGGCAAAGGGAGCTGCGTGGGCAGAGATCACATGGCGAGAGAGGAAGCCAGAGGGGCGGGAGGTGCCTGGCTCTTTTGAACAATAGCTCTTATGCGAATGAATACAGTGAGAGCTCCCTCATGACCCTGAGGGATCCACCCCCATGACCCAAACACCACCCACAAGGTCTGCCTCCAACACTGAGGTCACATTTGGTTTTTTTGAGTTGGAGTCTCACTCCGTTGCCCAGGCTGGAGTGCAGTGGCTCACTCATGGCCACACCAGCATCAACTTGCTGGGCTCTGGGGATCCTTCTGCTTCAGCCTTCCAAGCAGCCAGAACTACAGGTGTGTGCTACCACAGCTGACTAGTTTTTTATTTTATTTTATTGTAGAGATGAGGTCTCGCCATGTTGCCCAAGCTGGTCTTGGGCCCACAGGCTCAGGCAGTCCTCTCGCCTTGGCCTCCCAAAGTGCTGGGATGACAGGCTTGAGCCACCATGCTTGGCCAGTGGGGCCACATTTCAACATGAAGTTTGAGGGACAAGCATCTGAACTGTCGAAACATGATAGTTCCATAAAAGGCAATGTTTTTAAACATTTTTGCCCCCCACAGTGGAACTGTTCTTGCAGACAAATGTACAAGGAAGCATGAGGAATACAACAAGACTTATGCAGGACTGTTATGATTGAAGTGGATGGGGCCCAAGGCCTGGGTCTTGCCCTTGAAATTCACTCTGCTCTTGGGGTTGCTTCACAGTTCGCAGCTGCCACCACCCCTGCTGTGCCGAGTGGGCACTGTGCACCATGACTGCTCCCTTGCAAGAGGAGACACACGATCTGTGATCAATTCTCCAAGACCCAGAGGGGAATAAACTTAGCAGCGGGCGAAAAGGAAAACCAGTGGTCCTTGAAAACTGGTCTCCATCAGTGTGGCCTGGTTGCATAAGAATCACCCGGGAAATACACACCAGGTAAAATAAAATCTGAGCCATTCCTCAAAATTCCAACTCAGTGGACCATGGCAGACCATGGACTCTGTATGTTAAAAATGGCCATGGTTGGGCATGATGGCTGACACCTATCATCCCAGCACTTTGGGAGGCAGAAGTGGGAGGACTGCCTGAGTCCAGGGGTTCGAGACCAGCCTGGGCAACTTGGCGAGGCCTTGTCTCTACAATAAATCAAAACATTAGTTGAGCATGGTGGTACACGCCTGTAGTTCTGGCTACTTGAAAGGTTGAGGTGGAAGGATTGTCTGAGTTCAGTGGGCCAAGGCTGTGATAGCCATGAGCATGCCACTGTACTCCAGCCTGGGTGACTCCTACTCAGAAAAAAAAAAGATCTGTAGCCATATTTGGAGACCTGTGACTTAGGTCTTCCAGCCTTCTGAACACCACTCCACCTTCAGCTGGTGGTCACCTCTTATGGTAAGGGGACCTTTCTCTAACCTGGGTGGGAGGCCAATCCAGACATGGGAGACAGTCTGAAGGAGAAACAGGAGCATCTGGGGCTTCCTAAGGTTTGCCCCTCACAGCCTGGCCTCTTGTCTTGCCAGCGGGCTCCGCACGACACCCTCCACACGGGGCCTTGACCTCCCCACTGGCCTTAATGAAATCAGCACAGCACAGTCCAAGGCCACGTTTCGTCCCCAGAGTGAAACCACAGCTGGGAGCCAGAGAGGTTGTTTTCTTATTGCTAACCTGGGAACTCATTCTCTGGTATGTGATTTTTTTGTTTTTTAGAAGAATGTGCTTAAAGTCTAAATGATCCCCCGTAAAGGAACCATCCCAACCACAAATCCTCTTGGAATAGACCCCTTGGGATTGTTTTGTTAATGTTGCCAGAATAATTCTCCTGATTCGTGAAATGTTGGCTCATCGTTAACAATTAAAGGAGCAGGTTCTAGATACAACACAAAAGGAAATGGGCCAGTGAGGGAGAAAGCTGGAAGGAACCAGGACTTGGAGAGAAAGAAGAGAGATTTATAGGGATTAGTATTTTGGCGAGGGGATTTGGGGTCCCACATGAGAGGGGAACGTGCTGGATAATGGTCACAGCGACGGCTAACAGGCTGGGCTGGTGCTTCACAGAGTTCATCTCGTCTGATCCTTGCCGTCACCCGAGAAGATGGGCTCCTTCACCTAGTAAGCAGGAGAGGAGCCTCAGGCAGGGGGATGTTGATCACTGGGCTCAGGTCCTGTGTAGCTGGTGTGTGTGGGGCCAGAGTTGGAACCACTCAGACCGACGCCTGCAGAGCCTGTTCTCGCGTGTGCCTGTGTTGTGTTTATGGCTGTTATTGTGACAAGTGCTTTAAAGTAAGCCTCTGTGGAAATCAATGTGGCGATTTCTAAAAGCTCTAAAAATTGACCTTCCATACGACCCTGCAATCCGCCTACTGGGAATATACCCTGAAGAACTCAAATCACTCTATCAAAAAGATACCTGCACATGTATGTTTATCGCAGCATTGTTCACAATAGCAAGAACCTGGAACCAACCATGCTGTCCATCAAAAGAGGACTGGATTTTAAAAATGTGGTACATATACACAATGGAATATTACACAGCCATAAAAAAGAACAAAATCATGAATTTCGTAGCAACCTGGATGGAATTAGAGCTTATAATACTGAGTGACCTCTCACAGAAACAAGATCTGAGTATCACATGTTCTCACTCATAAGTAGACCTTGAACAACTACCGTAATACTATAAGAAAAGGATGGACAGTGGTGGGAAACTATGGGGGGGGCAGCCCAGGCTGGAGAGTAGTAGCACGCTTACGGCCACCCCAGTCCAGCCAAAAATAGGAATTTTAAAAATGTAACCCTGGTGCCCTTATGATACCTACCAAAATTGGCAGGAATTCCTTGACATGACAGGTAGTCCAGGCATATGCAAGTTTCCCTGGTTGTCACAAAAGTGACTCTTGAAACTCTTGATTCCTGTTCAGGAATCAGCATGTACACAGTGACCTCTGCAATGGTCTTCATGTCACTTAACCTTGTTTTCATCTAAGCAGATGCACCTTTTAAAACAATGCTGTAGGCCGGACTTGGTGGCTCAGCCTGTCATCCCAGCACTTTGGGAGACCAAGGCAAGTGGATTGCCTGAGCCTGCAGGTTCGAGACCAGCCCGAGCAACTTGGGGAGACCTCGTCTCTACAATAAATCAAAAATGAGCTGGGCATGGCATGCACTTGTGGTTCTGGTTCCTTGGAAGGCTGAGGCGGAGGGATCGCTGGAACCCAGCAGGTCAACACTGGGTGGCCATGAGCGTGCGTGCCACTAACTCCAGCCTGGGTGAAGAAGTGACACTCTGACTCAAAAAAATAAGATAAATAAATAAATAGATAGATAAAACAATGCAGTGGACTCGTTGAGGAAACTCCATGGATTGTCCTGTCGACATCCCCAATTCAGATCCGCCTGTGTGTTTCTCCGAACTTGCAGAGCCTGTTAATGTAACCCCATTCTTTCTGTCACTTCTCTTAGATGGGTGTTTCTGGGTCATGTGACTCAAACCTCCCTGTCACCTCTTGGAAAGACGTCAGGGGAGACTGGACTTCTCTGTGTTTTCTCTTTGGGTTTTTGGATTTGTTTTTAAATATCAGCCTTGTATTTCTCTTGGGGATGGGCTACCATTTACTTACCTGTTTTCTTCTCTGCTGTTTTATATTTTATCTGTGTATAGCTTTTTTTATTCTTTAAATGTGCTTCAGTGAGCATCTTTGCAAGCATAATGCTTTTTATTGTTTCATAGAACAAGCACCCAGATATGGGTCAAAGGTTATGATCACTTTGGTGGCTACTGAAATATGGGAAAATTACTTTCCACAGAAATGCATCACATTAAAAAATCACAACGTGAAGTTTCTCAGACTCAGTTGGAAGATCTCAAAGGTTCTTTGGGTGACTCCTGTTAATGTGCTCATATGTTCAGTTCGTACGTTAAGCCTGTGTACCAGTTCCAGCTGGACTTCTCCGGGAGGCGTTGACTGATGACTTGTATCCTGAGTCCATTTCTCTTTTTCCCCGTGATGGCCTCACCCCATGCTTCCCGTCGGAGTGGCCGGAGCTAGCCCTGGGTCTCTCTGGAGACAGCCGAGTGACGTGGCAGCTGTGGCAGACATGGGAGCTAGCCCCACAGGGCTGCATCCCCTTGGGGCGTCTCTCTCTTGTCTCATTGCCATGTCCTTGGGTTCCACTGTTCAGGTCTGATTTTGCGGTTTGTTTGCAGAAGTTGACATGGCTGGTTTTACACCGATAACCTGAAGCCCCGGTTGTGTCTCTTTACTTCCAGGGGCCTCTCCACCCGACCCACAGGACATAAGTGCCCTCTGCTCATCCCCGGATGGCCACCACAGCTTACAGAGCCAACACGCCGCTCTGTGGTGCCCTTGTGTGTCCTGAGTGCGGCGGCATTTGGCCTGGCCCCAGGGACATGAAATGAGGGGTTCTGGATGCCTTTGGCAGACTTGAGACCAGCAGAAGACAAAACCCCATTGTGTTTGAGCCTCTGAATGGGCCATGTTGGGTTTTTGCTCTTTGGAAGCATTGTGGGGCGGTCTGATCTCCATACCCCCACCGGCTGGCAGTGAACGTTTTGCATAGAGTAATTGAGCCAATGAAATACTGAATGTATAAAAGGTAGCATTATCAAAGTGAATGAACGAACGCTTACCTAGCAGAACTGTGAGACGTGGAAAAATAGGAGACAAGTTAATGACCTAGAAATTGTATAGCTTCACTGTCGTAGAATCATGGCAAGTGGGGCTTATGGCATTGGGTCATTTTTTGCATGGATTTGAAAAGAAAATGAGTTTATTTTACAAATAAATGGAGTTGGTGTTTCTGTTTGCTATTCATGACTGTGATGTTTACTTCTCCTGAAATAGAAATATGTCACCTAAATATTAACTCTACAGAAGGGTTTTTTCAGCTCTTAATGAAGAATTTTCCTTTACGTGCCCACTTCAATAAACACCTTATGCCTTTTCCTTCGTTTGCTGTGATTTTGTCTGATGAGGCTGTCTGTGAACAGAGGCATCTTCAGGCGGAAAAAAGGAACTGGGGAAGAGACAGACATGCAACGATTGTTATTGTCTGTACATTAGAATTTTAGATGAAAGCCTAGGATCAGAACCACTTTATTTTCTCATAGAGTTTATGCTACTCGGTGTTTCCATTTCCTCTTTTGAGATCTGAAATCAGCCCAGAATTGCATTAAAATTGCCATTAAGAAGTCGACCACATTCATTGTTGTCACCATAGTGGACGTTCATCATTTTAGTCCTGCACACAGCCCTTCTTTCAGGTCACGGAAGCCCTCTCTCCCTGTCGAAGCTATCCCTGTCCCGTTCTCGGTTCATGTGAGCCAATGCAGGCCATTCAGAGGCCTCGGGAATTGGGTTCGTCATGGGCGTGTGTCACATGGGTTAGCGTGACTGGGTTAGTCTGAGTCAGATGCGAGACTTTGGAGGAAAAGGGCATTCTCTGTGCGTGGAAATGGCTAGGCTGGAAGATGAAGTATGAAGCTTACGGAGGTGATCTGGGCTCCCACATGCTGATAATCCACCCGAGACTAGAGCCAGCTCAGAGAAAAGTGACCCAAAGAGCTGCAGAAAGATCTCTGACCCTATTGCCTGAGCATTCATGTTGGAAGTAAGATTCACCCTTGCCACCGAGTTTCTTAGTTTCCCCTTCTAACTATTGAGTTGAGCTTCTTTCTGTGGTAGTTGAAGGAATTCTGGCCAATACAAATGGCCAGCGAGCATCTGTTCAACCACGGGTCACTGCATATTAACCACTTAAAAATGGCTTCATGCAGAACAGAAAAATACAGTATTAGAATTGGAAGGGTGTCTGATCTGGTCTCACATCCAATGCAGAATTCCCTTGGTCTCCTTTACCCAGAGTCATCCCAGAATAAAAATTACTCCAGTAGGCTGGGCTCGGTGGCTCAGCCAGTAATCCCTGCACTTTGGGAGGCGGAGGCTGGTGGATTGCCTGAGCGCGTGGGTTCAAGACCAGCCCCGGCAACTTGGCGAGACCTTTTCTCTATAATAAATCACAAAAATTAGCGGGGTGTGGTAGTGCATGCCTGTAGTTCCGGCTACATGGAAGGCTAAGGTAGGCAGATTGCCAGAGCCCAGCAGATCGACGCTGGGGTGGCCATGAGCGTGCTATTGCACTCCAGCCTGGGCGACGGAGTGAGACTCCAACTCAAAAAAAAAAAAATCACTCCGGTCTTCCAGTGATTTCAAGACCCACTGTGCTTTCCTTTTCTCTTCTGGGTTTTAGAAGAGGCCCCAGATTTCAGTATAGTCCCCACTTTAAAAAAGTCACCACAGTGTCAGGTAGCTCTCGGCCATATACACTGGTTGGTACCCTTCTACCTTGAAAGTTGCCATTCTCAAAAGGCTTTCCCTTTTGTGAGTTGAAACAGGTTTTATTTTTACTTCCCTCATGGGCCCTAATTCTGCTCGGAACTACGCAGATGAAAGCAAACCCCTCTTCTGCAAGACAGCACTTTAGACATTAGCAATAACAGTCATATTTCTACTGCATCTTCCTTGTGCTCAGTGATGTGACTACAGATGGGGCTGTCTGGAATACCTGGGTGGACTTTGCCTCGGTTTCCCTGTTGGTTCAATGTCCCTTTTCACCTGGGACCAGTGCTGAGCTAACACTTCCTTTGCTTTTTCCTCGAGACCCTTACCTGAGTGCGACCTTGTACCCAAGTACATTTCAGGGCTCCTGTTTCCACAGTTTTGCGTGCTGGGAATGAGCACTATCTTTCTTTCCCTCTCCTCACCCTCCGCCCCCAAATGGTTTTCAGACGAGATCTGAGTTTACATTTTGATTACTTGAATCTGTGTTAGGACTTTGCAAACAACCATAAGCATTTTTCCTCTAAATACCCACCACTGTGTGGAGGAGATTGTTTTGCCCCCATGTTTTGGCCTCCTCGGGACCTTTATTGTGCAGACGAATGTCACAGAGAAGGTGACGGTGTCATCACTGTCGCTGGCCACTGAGATGCCCACTGACCGGATGAGAGGATTCACTCTGCTGGGAGATGCTTCCAGACGTAGGTGACAGAGACTCCAAAAAAGTGGCTTCAGAGCCGGACTCAGTGGCTCAGCCTGTAATCCCGCGCCTTTGGGAGGCTGAGGTGAGTGGATTGCCTGAGCCTGCGGGTTCCAGACCCGCCTGGGCAGCGAGACCTCATCTCTACAATAAATAAAAAAATCAGCCGGGTGTGGTAGCGCATGCCTGTAATTCCGGCTACTTGGAAGGCTGAAGCGGAAGGATCGCTGGAGCCCAGCAGGTCGAGGCTGCGGTGGCTGGGAGCGGCCACTGCACTCCAGTCTGGGCGACAGAGTGAGACTCCAACTCAAAAAAAAAAAAAAAAAAAAAAAAAAAAGTGGCTTCAGGGCACGCAAGAAGGCATGGGAAGAGGCGGCCCAGAGCTGAGGTGGGGTTTCCATATAGCCAGGAAGCCCTCAGCCGCTGCTGCATGGATGTGCCACCACCCACCGCATGGCTCTTCTCTCAATGCAGTCTCTTGGCCCTAGACGGCCTTCCTGATATCCCATCCACGTTCCAGACGGTAGGAAGGACAAAGTTCCCCCCAGCTGAGTCAGCACCTTTTAAGGAGTGCCCCCAATCCTCATCTTCATCTACAGCTCACTGGACAGTGTTAAACCATATGGACACGGCCGGCTGCCAGGAAGGCTGGGCTCCTGCTGGGCTCCAGTGATCCTTCCACCTCAACCTTCCAACCTTCCAACCTTCCAAGTAGCTGGAACTATAGGTGTATACTATTGTAGAGACGAGGTCTCGCAAAGTTGCCCGGGCTGGTCTCGAACTCCTAGGCTCAGGTAATCCCTTTACCTCGGGCTCCCAAAGTCCTGGGATGACAGGTTTGAGCCACAGCACTGGGTCGAAACGTTTTTACAAATACTTTTTCAATATTTCTACTGCTTTAGACCAGTATACTAAACAAATTTTTATTTTTCTATTTTTTCATTTTTTGGTAACTTTATAACCAATAGTGAGGGAGGTTTTGACAACATTTTAAAAGGTCAAGGAGTAGCCAGATGTGGTAGCTCACTCCTATAACTTCAGCACTCTGGGAGGCTGAGGTGGGAGGATCACTTGAGGCCAGGAGTTTGAGACCAGCCTGGGCACCATAGTGTGACTTTGTCTCTACAAAAAAGATAAAAAACCGAACTGGGCTTGGTGACATTTGTAGTCTCTGTTCAGGGGAGGCTGATGCAGGAGGATCACCTGAGCCCAGGAGATCGAGGCTGCGGTGAGCTGTGATTATGCTGCTGCGCTCCAGCCTGGGTGACAGAGTGAGACTCTGATTTAAAAAAGAGGTCAAGGAGCAATGATCCTTTTCCTCATTGATGAGTAAGATCATTTTGCATGGTTCCACAGTGCCAAGTAGGAACTGCCTGGAGCTCACGAGGTACCCTGTTTAATATTCACCACAATTCTGCAACTCAAGGCAGAACATCATCACTCCCACTTTGAGTTGGCAAATGAAAGACAGAGATTATGTATATTCAAAACTATGCAGCTAAGAAACTGGCAGGCCTTGAACCAAGGAAGTTTCACCTTAAATTCTGTGCTTCTTACAGCCTCTCTGCCATGACACCCACATTTTTTACTGTTTTTCTCATGGACGTGTGAGGTCTGAACATGGACAATGTCCTAAATGTTGAGGCCCCAACACTCTAATGCGTTTCATGTCACATGACACCGATGTGGGCCAGTGGTGTCCGCATGTTGCAGACATCAGACACCAAGCCCCAGTTGGTAGGTGACTACAGCAACAGTCTCCAGTGCATAATTTTTTCGTAGGTCCACTTTCCTTGGCAAGGTTTCTTGGCCACTCCTCCCCTCCCATGAAGACATGGAGCCTCTCCTCCTGTCCCTTGAGTCTGGGCTGGTTTGAAAACTCTCTTTGACCAACAGGATGTGGTAGAAGGGAAGTTGCCGCCTCTCCTGTCATCCTCTCAGAACATTTGTCCATCGAGGAAAGAGCCCAGTTTAACCTGGAGGTGAAAGGCCACATGGAGAACTGAGTAGTCCAGTTGACACTTCAGCTGTTTTCCAAAGAGGGAGCAAGTGAGGTTACTTGGGATGAGCCAACCCTGGCAAATCTGCCTGCTGACTGCTGATGCTTAAGTGGATCCAGCTGACACCACGTGGTGCCAAGTTAGCCATCCCAGCTGAGCCCAGCCTAACTGTTCCATTGGATTGTGGGTAACTGATGGTTGTCTTAAGCTACGGATTAAGGAGTGGATTGTTATATAACAGACCACTAACTTAAGCAAAAAGGGGGATGTATTGGGAGAATATAGGGTTGTTTGTGGGACTGAAGGGATTGCTGGAGAAGAGAAAGCCTTGGAGCAGGAATGACCACCTCCTGAGCGAATGAATACTGGCTGCTGCTTTAGTTCTGTGGTATTCTGCTGGAGAAGTCCTGGGGGAGAAAATATGATCAGTCCCATGTCCATGCTATGGATGTATTGGCTTATGAGAGGCGAATCTGGTGGGAGAAACTTCTATCTATCCTCCCCCTTCCCCAGTAAACATTTTTGCCTAAAAGAAATCAGGGTGCCATAAAGACAGGGAATGGACGCTGGACATCTTCGGAATGACAACTGTCCACTAAAGTAGCTTATCTTCTCTGATGAGGTTTTATGACCACTTAAAAATATACACAGTTTGTTATTTCACGGCAAATGAATTGTGGGAAATCAAAGGAGTTTTATACCTACATAGCAGGCATATGATTGAACATATGGAGAGAAATTGTATCTTAGACTCACAGGATGTCAAAGGTTAAAGGGCATTAGAGCCCAGGGAGGCCGAGTCCCTCATTTTATAGATGAAGAAATGAAGTCAAAGGTGACGAGGCACAGGATAAGTTGAGGTCATGGCAAAACCAGGCTAGAACTTGGGGCTTTAAAAAAAAATCCCATAACCTTAGATGGATTTGGGAAGGAAGAATAAATGCATGTGGGATGCTTGAAATTTGCACAAGACCTTCCTTTGTGGGTATTCTCACAGAGAAGATTCTCTGAACGGCCTCCCCTGCTGTGTGTGTACCCTCCTTATCCTCCCCACAGCCCTCCCACCCCCCATCATCTCTTTTCCACTCCCAAACTTGGTCAAAGGTGCGTTTCAGACAAATATTGCTCTGGGACAATCTAACCCTGAAAAGTCAGATGTGGCTGATGTCCAAGACAGGGCAACACAGTCCCGTCAAGATGCAAACCTTCTTGAAGCTTCAGCTTGGTGGCAGTTACTCTGCGTTTTCCATGTGTTTGAAACCTCCTGGTTTTTAAAAGGATATCTGCATAAAAATAGCATCTTCACATTCTTGTCCGTTCCTGAGGAGCCCCTGTTGCTCTAAAGTCTTATTCCTGTTAAGGAAGCACATCAATTAGACTGTATCGTGGGGGATCACAGGGTCTGAGATGGAACAGCCAGTTGGAGATGCCCAAACTCTGTATGAACATAGACCCATCCAGGAGAAAGCAACCTGCTTATTATTAATGAAAACCATGATAAGAAATGAAAACAAGGGAATTGTGGAAAACAACATATTGAAGGAAAATGATTGCAAAATACCTTGAATTTAAAGAATATTTAGATCTAAGATCTAGAAGAAATCATAAGAAACTAGCAACAGTAGTCACCCCTGGAAAGGAGAATGGATGCTGGAGACCTGTGTAGGAGAGAGGCTTTTCCATTTTTAACCATGTCTTTGAATGTTTTACCTGTTCAAAAACAAATCAGGAAAAGAAGTACAAAGTGTTACCCACAAGCAACTTTGAGAACTTTGAGAACTTCCATTGTGTTTGTTAAGGTTTCAAGCAAGTTTTGCAAACAGCTTTGGGGAAGGAGTTTTAAAGGCATCTCGTTTAGCTTTGTTTTCTGGACTAATTATTAAGTAACATGGTGTCTCAGTCTGTTTTGCTATAACAGAATACCCCAGACAGAGTCATTTAGAAAAAACAGGAATTCATTTCTCATGGTTCTGGGGGCTGGGAAGTCCAAGGTTCAGGGCCCCACATCTGGCAAAGGCATCATCCCAGTGTGGAAGGCAAAGGGTGGGTGGGGGATGGGGGTAGGAATGGGGCCACACTCATCCTTTTATCAGGAACCCACTCCCTCCCACGACAGAGACCTAATCACCTCCTTTTTTTTTTAGATTCAAAAATATAGTTTATTAGGAAGTAAATGAGAGAGAGAGAGAGAGAGAGAGAAAGGACATTCACCTCCCCAAGGTAGGGGGGAGGCCAAAGCTTAAGAAAGCATGGTCTGGCCATAGCTCAAAGAGCACATGGCCATACCACAGTCTAGAAAGGCAATGGCCGCAATGGCCTGGCAATGACCCTAATCACCTCTGAAAGGTCCCACCTCTCACCATTGCTGCACTGGGGATTAACTCTCCAACACATGAACTTTGGGGGACACATTCAGACTGAAGCATGTGGGGTTTCCTTTGCCTAATATTTTGATTGTTGCTACCCTTAGTGGTCCTTTTTCCTTCAACACATCTTGTTTCAGTATTCTCAACCTTGTTATTTTTAGCATCCTGAAGATGCTTTGACGAATAAATCGTATTCTGTTTTCCACCTTTCTCTTTCTGTGCACAATCTGCTCTTTTAAAACTAGTTCCAAATCCCCTTTAAGATTATTATTTTCTTAAACGATACCTCCTTTCTCCCCTTAAAATGTGCTTTTTCTGCATATTGGGCCAAATTTTCTCATCTGAAGGTAGAGGGTGCCATTTTGCCATGGGCTGCGGTTTCAGTGTGGAATGAGTTAAATCGAGGCTTGTGACTCTAAAGGCTCCACACTGGAGAAAACAGAGGGAGCAGTTCTCAGCAGGTTCAGCTTAATGGAGATTTTCCCGTTTTGGAAGACGTGGTCTTTCAGGTTTTTGCCATGGATTTGCCCCCTCTAGAAATAAAACCAGGGTTGCCAGTATGTGTGATAGGAGAGAGTCTATAGAAAGAAAGGACATTGGCTTCGCGGTGAGGGTTTTGGCAGGTCCAGTGCCATCTCATTGGTGATGAAGCCTTCCTGGAAAGCACGCGACATTCAGCTTGCAAAGCACAATTGAGGGAACAATTCATTTAGTCTCTCTATTGATGCTTTCCTGCAGAGGGACCAGTGTGGCTCGGGAGACTGGAGACGGGAGCCATGGGCTTTTCCCTTGACGTGGGCGGCTTGGATCGATTTGTTAGGGTAGCAACCGCACAGTATCTCCATCTGATGGCTACATGGCGACGCACACGACACAGACGGTGGTTTCAGGCTCATGGAGAGGCGATCACATCTCAGTATCCAGGAGCCCAGCTGGCAGAGCTATGTGAGGATTATACTAACATGATTCTGTCCACTGTGCCTCAGTGAAACTCATGTCCTGAAAATCCTACTTGAAGTAAAGCGAGCTTTAGAATATTCCCTTATAGTGTGGAGGGGAGGCCTCAGCTTTCTGCGTGAGTCAGAGGATGAACGCGTCTGGCTTGTTGACTTGGGTTGAGAGGCTGCCGGAATCTTTAGGTTAAGATTTCTCGGCCGGGTTCAGTGGCTCAGCCTGTCATCCCAGCCCTTTGGGAGGCTGAGGTGAGTGGATTGCCTGAGGCCATGGATTCGAGACCAGCCCGGGCAACTTGGCATGACCTCTACAATAAATAAATAAAAAAGAAAATAGCCGGTGTGGTCACGTACACCTGTAGTTCCAACTACTTAGAAGGCTGAGGCAGAAGGATCACCAGAGCCCAGCAGGTCGATGCTGGGGTGGCTGTGAATGTGCCACTGCACTCCAGCCTGGGTAACAGGGTGAGATATCAACTAAAAAAAAAAAAAAAAGATTTCTTCTACTTCTCTCCAGCATTTGTGGATGCCAGGGGTTGTGCATCCACTCATGGCTGGTACACACTGCTTGATGAGACCGGTGCTTGGTTGCAGGGTTCTGTGGTCAATTTGTGGTAAGTCGTGGCACACTGTAGGCTGCATGAGGCTTCTTGTAAATGAAACAGATGTGCTTACGAACTGAACAGCCACTCAGGCCTAGGGGAGTTCCTAACTACATTGATTGACCCACTGGTTGTCCCCAGCATTTTTTCTAATCCTAGTATTTAACAATCCTCTCCTACACACACACACACACACACACACACACACACACACACACACACACAAATTCTATTTTTTTTTTCTGGTTGAAAGAAGGAATTCACATCTGGGCCTTGTATAGATAGCATTTCAAAGTTGAATGCAATACTTACATATATAGTCTATATTACAATATACATATTGGTGCTGGAGTTACTGATGACGTCTGCCTGTGGCTGTGGTGTTTTAGAAAGTTACTGCTTAGGCTGGGTTTGTTGCCTCAGCCTGTCATCCCAGTAATTTGGGAGGTCAAGGTGAGGGGATTGTCTGAGCCCGCAGGTTAGAGACCTTCCCTGGGCAACTTGGGGAAACCTCCTCTCTAAAATAATTTAAAAATTAGCCAGGCATGGTAGTGCGTGTCTGTAGTTGTGGCTCCTTGGAAGGCTGAGGCAGAAGGATCACCGGAGCCCAGCAGGTCAATGCTGGGGTGGCTGTGAGTGTGCCACTTCACTCCAGCCTGGGCGACAGAGTGAGACTCCAACTCAAAAAAAAAAAAAGTTGCCGCCTGCCTGAGGATTCTTTAAAGGCTCAACAGAGTTGCAGCGTTGGGCCTATGAGGGCATCCTGATAACTATGGAAAACAAAGTCTCTAGAGTGCTTGGGGGGCTGCGGGCCTAGAAGCTGGACGGCCAAGGCCCCTCTCGTCCACACCCACCCGTCCGTCCCCAGGATTTCCTTGGGGTCTAAAGGCTTTCCCGAGACCCGGATGCCTCTCGGTGTGGACGCCGCGGGGCTGAGACTTCTGGATTCCGACTTGCCGACGCCAGGCACCGGGTTTCAGACGACGCACGCCCCTCCCCGGCTCTCCCGTAGGCCTCGCCACCCGACTCTCCCTCTTCCCACGGTGCGGATGCCCGTGCTGAGTGGAAACCACCGAGGCGTGGCACTGAGCTCACTAGCAGGCGGCGGTGCGGGACGCGGTGACACAACTTCGCGCTCCCCTTGACGCATCCCACGTGGTTTCGGGAAGCTGGGGGGCGGGGAGGGCGCCTCTCAGGGCGGCCGTGATTGGCTCTGCCCGCACTCCTTTCCTGGGGTCTTCGCAGCACTTCCAGTCTGGGGTCAAGGCGGGGGGGGGGGGGGGGGGTGTCAAAGCGGAAGGCAGTAGAGGGTGGGGGCGGGGGCGGGGCCGGGGGCGGGGCCGGGGTTGGTTGGTCCTTGAGGATTACATCGGCCGCGGATGCAGGTGTCCGCGAAAGGGCCTCTCACCCAGCTCTGTAGCACGTAATGGCGGTGTTCATTTCTTTACTTTAAAGATGAACATGTCTCTTACTTTCTTGTGAGTCCCTGTGAGTAGCAGACACTGTGTTGAAGACATTTTCTAAACGCTTTTGCCTCGTTGTGGGAACATTGGCCACCCTGGAGAAAGGCCCGGGGGACGGCAGGCTTGGGTCTCCTCCCGCGTCTCTCCAGCCTGAGGGGACGGGAGGCTCAGGGGTCTCTCGGCTGGGGACAGAGGCCCCCGTATGGGTCCTGGGACGGTTGAGGACGTGGTGAGGTTGAATGTGTGACAGCCCCCTTGGTCATGACATAATAAAATGCCAAAGGTTGCCTTGTCATCATTATCTGATTAAGGTTTGTGATTTAAACTGCAAGGTGTCACTTAGGCACAAAAGTGAAAAGGGGGAGAGTTAAGTTGGATCTTTCTGTTGGCAGGAAAATTATCAACTCAAATTTATCTGCGGATTACAGAAACGAAGTGGGATGTTTTTTCAATTCCTTAGGTGAAGGCTGTGCGGATCCTTTTTGCAAATTATCAGAGAAGCATCTTGTGGGAGGTTATAAAACTGATTCACTGGCTTGCAGGAAAACTGCTTTGACTTTTTATCTCCCGAGGTTGGCAAGAAATACTTTGATTTGGTTTGGAGGAGAAAGGTTTCATAACCGCCTCTTTTCCGTGACTCATAACTTTCTGAGCAGTCCCATTGTGCTGTACAGTGAGGGCTGTAACGGGTGTTTGGGGGAAAGTGTTACCTAAAGCGAGCCGGCCATTTTGGGTATGAGAGCATGAAATAAAGAAAGAGAAGTGATTGTTCTTCCAGATTTCACATTTGCAACATACCCAGACCCTAAGAACTAACTTTCCTGTGACGAAAAAAGAAATTGGGTGGCTGCCTTAAAACAAACAAAAATAATTCTGGCTTTAGAGCTTTCAAACAGACATTTTAAACTTGCATAGGCCACCCATAATTTGAGGAAGATCTGGCTTTAGGCTAGATTGTTTTCTCTGTTGGTGAGGGTGAATGTGTATGAGAGCTATTTGTTTCTCATGTCAAGTTGGATCTGTTGACATAAGCATATTTTTAGAGAGCTTAGAGAGATAAGTCTGCATGAAAGACTTTACTCCAAGTTGGCTCTTCCTGAGAACTGAAATTTAGTCAAACATGTTGCTGTGAGATGAGTCACAATTCGAAAGAAACATTTTACATTCATTTCTCTCTGAATTTGTATCAGAATGAGCTTGTAAAGCAGAGTTAAAAGTCAATGTCAGACTGGGGAGTGACAAGCCTCAGGTGTTGAAATGGCTCTGGGAAGGAATCCTAGAGCTAAAATAGTGAGATTGTGTGTGTGTTTCTTCTCTTTTCCTCTGTTGCCTGTTTCTGAATTCACAATCACTTCCTTTTTTCATGTCGAAAGAGAACTAAATCGGGCTAGTAGAAAAACGTAGAAATGCTTATAGACTTGGGAAATTGAAATATTAAAGTTTTCACATATTCTCTGTTATCATTTATAGCCTAGGAAAGCAAAGGAAGCATCATAGTAAGCTAAAATAAGGTATGACTGGAGTTCTGACTTAAGGTGTATGGAAGGTGCAAATTTGTTTGTGACAGTGTGATTTGAGGTTGAAATTCCTTCCTTTCCTTCTTCCTCCCTCCCTCCTTTCTTTCCTTCCCTCCCTCCCTCCCCTCTCTTCCCTTGAGTCACATTTGACAGTTTAGTATTTCATAGCATTTGTTGGCAGGTCCTGCTCAAAAATTAGTGCAAACTTTCACCCTTCAATCTATATTCCAGTGCCACGTGTCTTTCACCAATGATTGGAGGAAGAGAGAAAGGAAAATAGGAATGCATGGCTATTGTAATTAACTGTACCCACTGGCCATGCTGCTTCATCACATTTAGCTCAATCAGATGAACTGGATCCCAGAACTGGTTCTGCCATTATCTGGCTGATTACCCCTGGTCATGACTCCTTCTTCTTTCTGAGTCACACTTTCTTATCTGTTGAAGTTGTGGGAAGAGCTGATTAATAAAGACCTTTCCTTGGTTCTCTGCATATCCTACTTTTCCAGACCTCTTTCTGGGAATATTTTAATTTGCTTTCTGTCTGATTTCCCAATGAATGGTGGATTTCATCTATGGCTGGCAGGATGAAAAGAAGCAGGAATTCGGTTCTGCAGATTGTTCTCAAGGCAACTGGAAAGCTGTTTTCCAAAAGCAAGATGGGTCGAGTTGAAGTCCACTGCTCGCCAGGTTATCAATCCCAACAGATGGACGTCATCCCCACAGCAGTTCTTTCTCTCTCTTGCTCTCTGTCTTCCCCTCCCTTCATGCTTTCCCCTCTCCACCTCTTTCTTACCACACCCCTACTGTCATTCCTACTTCCTAAATATTTCTTGCTTCTGACTTCTGTCTCCATTGACAGTATCCCAATCAGGTTGCCATCGTGTCTTCCCTAAATGACTCCAGCACTCTGATAACTGAGGTCCCCAGTTCCAGTCCTGCTCTCTTGCACACAGTAGCCAGCGTGAACTCAAGGTCCATGCTCCATCTCACCCACATGCCCCGGTGGTAGCCTCCTTTTGACTCCCGTGGAATGCCGAGCTCCTTCCCTTATCAGGAAGCACACTGTTCCCTCTACCTGGGGCACCCTTTCTCCTACCTTTTATCTTTCTGGAATTTTCCCTTGCAGCATATCTCGGCTTAACTGTCACCTCTTTTGAGAGATCATCCTTGACTAAGCAATTCTCTATCAGTTTTTCCTTCTTGGTACTTACTACAGGTCGCGCTATTGTTTGAATGTGCCCCCCCCCCGCCAAAAGCATGTGTTGGAAACTCAATTCATGTAACTGTGTTAAGAGATGGGGCCTTTAAGAGGTGATCAGGCCACGGGGGCTCCGTCTTCATGAATGAATTCATGCCGTTATTGCAGGAGTGTGTCTGCTGTCGAGAGAGTGGGCTCCTTATAACAGGCGGGTTCAACCCCTTCTTGCTGTCTCTCATTCTCCCTCACTTTTCCATCTTCTGCCACGGGATGATTCAGCACCAAGGCCCTCACCAGAAGTCCACCCCTTCATCTTGGACTTCCCAGCCTCCAGAATTGTGAGGATTAAATTTCTCACCTCTATAGATTACCCCGCCTCAGGTATTCTAGCAGCACAAAATGAACTAAGACAGAACATTGGTACTGAGAAGTGGTGTGTAGCCATAACAAATCTCTGAAAATGCAGAAACAGCTTTGGAACTGGGTAGTGGGTAGAGGCCGGAACAGTTTTGAAGTGAATGCCAGAAAAAGCCTGTATTGTCATGAATGGGGCATTGAGGACAATTCTGGTGAGGGTTCAGGAGAAGAGAATAGGTGTGGGCAAAGCCTAAGCCTTCTTAGAGATGTCTTAAGTGGTCATGATCAGAATGTTGGTGGAAATATGGATGGTAAAGGCAAGCCTGATGAGGTCTCAGATGGAAATGAGAATGGCATCCTTGTTATAAACTGGTAAAGAACTTGGCTGAATTGTGTCTATGCCCCAGGCTTTGTGGAAGGCAGAATAAAAGAATAATGAACTGGATATCTGGCAGAAGAAATTTCTAAGCAAAATAATGAAGGAGCTGCATAACTTCTTTTAACTGCAATGACTTAAAGATGGGACTGGACTTGGTGGCTCAGCCTGTAATCTCAGCACTTTGGGAGGCTGAGGCGTGTGGATTTCCTGAGTCCATGGGTTCAAGACCAGCCCGGGCAACTTGACGAGACCTCATCTCTACAATAAGTAAAAAAATTAGCTGGGTGTGGTGACACACGCCTATTGTTCTGGCTACTTGGAGGGTTGAGGCAGAAGGAACGCTGGAACCCAGCAGGTCGACGCTGGGATGGCCATGAGCATGCTACTGCACTCCAGCCTGGGTGACAGAGTGAGACTCAAAAAAAAAAAAAAGATGGAATTTAGATCGGGGGTGGTGGTTCACATCTGTAATCCCAGCACTTTGAGAGGCCAAGGCAGGCAAACTGCTTGAGTCCAGAAGTTCGAGACCAGCCTGGGCAACATAGAAAAACCTCATCTCTACAAAAAATACAGAAATTTACTGGGTGTGGTGGTGTGTGCCTGTAGTCCCAGCTGCTAGATGCTGAGGTGGAAGGAGTGCTTGAGCTCAGGAGGTTGAGTCTGCTGTGCGCTGTGAGCATCGTGATTATGCCATTGTACTCTAGCCTGGGTTGCAGAAGGAGACCCTGACTCAAAAATAAAAAATAAAAAGTAAAAATGGAATTTAGGCTGGGCGTGGTGGCTCATGCCTATAATACCAGCACTTTGGGAGGTTGGGGTGGGAGGATTGCCTGAGGCCAAGAGTTCAAGACTAGATTGGCCCAACACGGTGAATCCTTGTCTCTAGAAAAAAATAAAAAATGTATCCAGGTGTGGTGGTGCACATCTGCAGTCCCAGTTACGTGGGAGGCTGAGGTGGGGGCATCACCTGAGTCCGGGAGGTAGAAAGCTGAGATGAGCTTTGATTGCGCCACTGCATTCCAGCCTGGGCAACAGCATGAGACCCTGACTCAAAAAAATATATAAGTGAAAATGGATTTACAATAAAAGGGAAATAGAATGTAGGAATTTGAAGTATTTGCAGCCTGGACAAGAACTGGGGTTGGGGACACACACACACACAAATAGGAATTATCTCTTGGAGGGTGGATCCCTTGTAGTCCAGGCTTCCCCTGCTAGGTGAGTGTTCTAGAAACCCATTGGCATCAGTGGACCAGCTGGTGTTGTTGTGAGAGGCTACATTTGGTTTCAGTGAATGTTTTTTAAGATCCTTTCAACGCATTTGACCATTTTATGATGGGTGATTGATTAGCGCACCTGCCCACAATGCACTGAGTGTTTAGCAGTTTTTGACCCAAAGTGAAATGACCCCTGTACCCCACCCTCCCTAGTCACCTAAGCCCACCCCAGGCAACTTTTTTTGTTTCCCAGGATGATAAAAGTCCTCAAAGAGAAATGTCTTGCCAGTGTGGAAGAGGTAAAACAAAAAAATGCAGAAGCACTAAAAGCCAACCAAATCGACGAATTCAAAACTGTGCTGAGCAGAGGGAAAAGCATCTCGATAGGGGTATTGCATCAAACAGAGAGGACTTTGAGGGTAACTGAAATTTAAACACGTAAGAATAAATACACAATTTATTTTTTTTGAGTCAGAGTCTCACTCCATCACCCAGGCTGGAGTGCAGTGGCACGCTCATGGCCACCCCAGTGTTGACCTGCTGGGCTCTGGGGATCCTTCTGCCTCAGCCTTCCAAGTAGCCAAAACTACAGGTGCAGGCTACCATGCCCAGCTAATTTTTGATTTATTGTAGAGATGAGGTCTTGCCAAGTTGCCCAGGCTGGTCTCGAACCCGTGGGCTCAGGCAATCCTATCACCTCGGCCTCCCAAAGTGCTGGGATGACAGGCTTGAGCCACTGCGCCCAGCCCACAGTTCTTTATAAATAGACTCCATGTTTGGGGTCCCCCTCGTGAAGAACAAAAAGTCATGCAAGGGTGCAGCCGGGCCAGCTGTGGATCGGGGGCGTGGCTGTATGGAGGGAAGCCAGGTGCTGTTGTTGGTCAGGTAACTCGAGAATGCCCTGGAAGAATCTCAAAGATCTTCAAGGCAGCCCAGGGTGCTCTTCACAGCCTAGGGTCTCTGCTCCCTGCATTCCTGCAGGACGCCCCTCAATCTCTCCAGCCATGCTCAAGCGGGCCCAGGTGTGGCTTGTGCTGCCTCTCTTGAGATGAACTTGGCAAATATGGCAGCGTCTACCTGGTGCTCATTCTGCAGAGTGCTGAGTGTGAAACTGTGGGGCTATGGCGGCCTCTGTCTAGATTTCTTTTCTTTTCTTTTTTGAGTCAGCTCTCACTTTGTCATCTAGGCTGGAGTGCAGTGGCACAATCACGGCTCACTTCCTGGGCTCAGGTGATCCTTCCGCCTCAGCCTTCTGAGTAGCTGGTACTATGGGCGTGCCATCATGCTCAGCTAATCTTTTGATTTCTTTGTAGAGATGAGGTTATGTTGCCCATGCTGGCCCCAAACTCCTGGCCTCAAGCGATCTTCCTGCCTCAGACCCCCAAAGTGGTGGGGTTATAGGGGTGAGCCATCACGCCCGGCCTCTCCCTGGATTTCAAAGGATAAATCAGACAGCCTGGAGGCCCAGGCAGGAACATGTCACAGAGGCAGAGTCACTGCAGAGCCCCACTGGGACACTGCCTAGTGGAGCCCCAGCAATGGGGCTGCCACGGAGACCCCAGAACTAAAGAGCTGCTAGCATGTAATGCCCTCTGGGGAAGAATCTGGGGCTGTGGAGGGAGCGGGGCCGTGGGGTGAGGGCCACGGGGTGGTTGGCCCTTGAGTGGTACATGGACGATAGGTGCCGGTTTTCCCCAAAAGGGGCTCTTACCTAGTTCTGTACCACATAGTGGTGGTGTTAATTTCTTCTTTTTTGAGTTGGAGTCTCACTCTGTCGCCCAGGCTGGAGTGCAGTGGCACACTCACGGCCACCACAGTTTCCATCTGCTGGGCTCAGGTGATCCTTCTGCCTCAGTCTTCCAAGTAGCCAGAACTACAAGCGTGCTATCACGCCCGGCTAATTTTTTGATTTATTGCAGAGATGAGGTCTCACCAAGTTGCCCAGGCTGTTCTTGAACCTATGGGCTCAGGCAATCCTCTCACCTCAGCCTCCCAAAGTGCTGGGATTAATGGCCTGAGCCACCGTGCCTGGGCTGCTAATTTCTTTAATTCAAAGCTAATCATGTCTCTTACTTTCTTGTGGGTCCCTGTGAGTAGCAGACACTATATTGAAAATATTTTATAAACGCCTTTGCCTCTGCTGTAGGAAAATTGGCCACCCTGGAGAAAAGGTCTTCTCCCTTGGGTCTCCTCCCTGTTTTCCCCAGCCTGGAGGAACAGGAGGCCCACGGGTCTCTTGGCTGGGGACAGAGGCCCCACCTGTTGAGTTCTGGACTTACTGGGGTCCCGGTACCCCATTTTCCTTGCCTACTTCTCCCTTTCAGAATGGGTGTGTGTATCCTCTGCCTGCCCCACTACTGCATGTTAAAAGTGGATGATACATTCGATTTCACAGGCTGATGGCAGGAGACCAGTTTGCCTCAGAATGAGCCACACTTGTAGTCCTGGCCAGACAATATTTTATTTTATTTTATTTTATTTTTGAGTTGGAGTCTCACTTGGTCGCCCAGACTGGAGTGCAGTGGCCGCTCCCGGCCACCACAGCCTCGACCTGCTGGGCTCTGGCGATCCTTCCATCTCAGCCTTCCAAGTAGCCAGAATTACAGGCGTGGGCTACCACGCCCGGCTGATTTTTTGATTTATTGTAGAGATGAGGTCTCGCTGCCCAGGCGGGTCTCGAACCCACGGGCTCAGGCAATCCCTCAGCCTCCCAAAGGCGCGGGATTACAGGCTGAGCCACCGAGCCCGGTGGCCATATGATATTTTAGATGAGGCTTTGAACTGTTGAGGTGATGCTGAAGTGAGTTAAAACTTTATGGGGATGGAGTGAACATACTGTGCATGTGAAAGAACATGGACTTGGGGACCCAGGGGCAGAATGCTGTGGGTTGAATGTGTCTCCTAAAAAACATGTTTTGGAAACTGAATTCCCAGTGAAAAAGTATTGAGAAGGGATTAGGTCATGAGAGCCCCACCCTTATGAATAGACCAATGCCTTTATCATGGGGGTGGGTTCCTTATCAAAGGGTGAGCTGCACGCCTGCATGATCTCTCTCCTCTACTCTGGCTCTCTGCCTTCTGCCATGGAAGATGCAGCAATAAGGCACTCCAAAGTGGAAAGGAATGTGATAAAAATATTGAGCAATAATGCTCCAAATATGTGGCAATGGCAGCAAATTGTTATGACTCAAGGTTTTAAAGACTGTCCCTGAACTTAAGTGTGCTAACCTCATCAGAATACTAAGTGCATCTAAATGGGCTTAGCTGTCTTCCTCTCGTGGGTTTTCTGGTCCATATTTCTTTTCTTTTTTTGAGTTGGAGTCTCACTCCCTTACCCAGGCTGGGGTGCAGTGGCATGCTCATGGCCACCCCAGCACTGACCTGCTGGGCTCTGGTGATCCCTCTGCCTCAGCCTTCCAAGGAGCCAGAACTACAGGCACATGCTACCACACCCAGTTCAATTTTTTTTGATTTATTGTCAAGACAAGATCTCACCAAGCTGCCCAGGCTGTTCTTGAACCTGTGGGCTCAGACAGCCCACTCACCTGGGCCTCCCAAAGTGCTGGGGTGACAGGCTTGAGCCACTGCACCCGGCCTCTGGCCCATATTTCAACGTGATTTTCTCTCGCAGATGTCATTTTCAATATTCTCCCTAATGTGATATGCTGTCATTGTGTAGGTCCTCTACTGGCCCCCTCCCCCTTCAGAACAGCAATCAACACAAGCACCAGCATTGAACAATTAACACAGGTGAAAGATACATATATGTCTCTCGACAGTTGTCTGTCTTCTCCCTAGAAGACTTTATTTTCCCTTAAGGCAACACAAAAGTGTTAATTCCTAGAACAACTCAACACATATTTTGGTCGTCTACCACTTATAAATATTAAAAGCACGTGTTGGACATTTTCTGAGTGCTCTCTCTCTCTCCGCTACTACTAGGTGCTGGATAGAATGTGTTCTGTTATCCCTACTTCACATGGATAACGTATTGGCCATTTTTCATAACGTAACAAATGACCCCACGACTTTGCAGCTTAAAAGAACAAACATTTATTATGTCACTGTTTCTTTGTGAAAGGAAACTAGGCCCAGCTTAATTGGGCATCTCTGGCGCAACATCTCCCGTACATAATTGCAACCAAACTGTCGGCTGGGGCTGCAGCCTCATCTGAAGGCTTGACCAGGGGAGGGACCACTTCCAAGCTCACTATTGGAATGGCAAGATCTATTTCCTCAAGAGCTGTCCAGTTAAAGGCTTCTGTTCCTTGCTGGCTGTTGGCCAGAGCCCTCTCTCAGTTCCCTGGCACAGGGCAGCTCTCACAGTGTGGCAGCTGGCTTCCCTCAGAGAGAGCGACCCAAACTAGAAGTCACAGTACATGTATAATCTAATCTCAGAGGTGAGGCCTATGCTTTCTGCCGTGTTCTATTTGTTAGAAATAAGTCACTAGGTCAAAGAATTACACAAGGTGTGGCTACCAGAAGTCAGGGCTTGTTGGGGGCCATCTTGGAGGTTGTCTACTATAGAAAGTAAACAACGTTGCACTCGTGTGCTTCTGAAGGAATACACTTACACAGGCGCCTGCACACACACAGATGAAAGCTACAAAAGAGCCCTTGTTTCCCAATATTTCTGCTTTAAAACTAAATGAACACATTAAGGAAAATGCCCATGTACAGCAAACGCTTTCAGAGCACATAATAGAATTAGACACTGTTGTGAGACTTTTTTTTTTAAGAGTTAACTAAAATTGTGTTGGAAAAATTCACCAAGACTATGACCAAGCTCCTCTCCCCCAGGCAGAGATGACACAGAGAATAAAGATTAAGACAACCATTGTTCTTTTCTAACTGAAACAACCTCAGCATTTACCGTTCGAGGCTATTTTAAGACTACTTTCTTAGGCTAGAGCAGTGATGAACAAATCCTTTTGCCTACAGATGTTAAACTTTTAAATATCAGCTTTAATAACAATGATGGGGCTATTTCAGTCTCCATCTGCCTTCTTCTTTTGTTTTATATCTCAATTGATCAGAATTTGACAGAGAGAGAGGGGTATTCCAAATCAGTAAACCTCAACTAGTGACCATCAATGACAGAGGATGGCAGAAATTAGACACCACAAAACCCCTGACACTAATAAGATATTTGAGTCCCTCCTGAATCTCAATTGCCTTTAAAAAGAAGAAAAGGAGACAGGTGAAAGGAAAGCATTCTTCATTGATAGGGTGTTTACCAAAAAGAAACTGAGTAACTCCAGAATTATCTAAAAAAAATTTTTTTTGAAAGTGAGAAAGCAGGATTTATTGAGAGCACAGAAAAGCTTCCACAGTGGGAGGGGACCCGAAGGGGTTGCCCCAGAATTATCTAAATTTATCTTGACCCTACAAGTGTTTCCCTCCCCTGTCCCCAATGCCATCAATCCATCAAACTAGGGCTCACGAACAGACACAGGTTCATTTGTAGAGAGATAACACTCCATTTTTGCACAGCTATGTTTTGTGGAGGTTCATATTCATCACAGTAGTGAAGACATACTTTACAATCTGGCTTAGTCCGTTTATGTGGCTGTAACATAATACCTGAGACCGGGTGATCTTTCAACACATTCGCCCATTGCATGACGGGTGACTGACGAGTGCACCTGCCCACGCCGTGTTGAGTGTTCGGCTGTTTTTGACCCCAAACGGCAGGATACCCGTGCCCCACCCTCTCTATTCACCCGATCTCATGATGAGAGACTTTTTTTTTGTTTCCCTGGATGGAAAAAGTCCTCAAAGGGAAACGTTTTGCCCATGTGGAAGAGGTGGAACAAAATACGGCAGAAGCCCTAAGAGGCATCTGAATGCACGAGTTCAAAACTGTTTTGAGCAGTGGAAAAAGTGTCTCAATAGGTGTATTGCATCAAACGGAGAGGACTTTGAAGGGGACTGAAGTTGAAAGAACAAACACACAATGTTTTATAAATGAAACCCCGGTTTTGGGGGTCCCCCTCGTATTCTCTGCAAGTATCAAATGGGCAGGAGGGGCTGGCGGAGTCTCAAACTGTGGGAGGGAGAGGAGTTGACTCAATGCCCTTCCACAGGGTGGAGTCTTGGGGGACGATGACAGGAGGGCATGCAGTGGGGGTTGGTTTTAGACAAAACGCACAGGGGCTGAGCTGCATTACAATAACTTTTAACTTTTCTCTTTTAAGTAAGACTTGAATTTCAGCTGAACAAGCTTAACACTGAGATGATCAAGAAACTCAAAACAATTGTCTTTGCAAGCTTTTGCCCTTAACATAATTCAGTTCAAGAAGCAGAATTTTAATCTCACCGGTCCAATGCCTAGGATTCAATCGTGTCCATGATGCCGTTTCCAGGAAGGGCCTAAGCATATAAAAGGCATATAAACCAGGTGTTGCCAAGGCTTGAGGAGTGCAGACGTCCTACAAGACCAGGTTTGCATGAAAGAGAGCAGAGGGGTTTTTTAGGACGTTTAGCTGTGGGGGAATTTGCAGGCAGAATAAACCTGACCTGACGAAACAGCAACTTGAAAGGGAAGCCCTCCAAGTTCAGTATTTGATTCAAGTATCTCCAGCTCTTCCTGGGTTCGGAAATGTTTTTGCTCATCTTTTTTTTCAGTATAAATCTTTTCAGTGGTCAGGCTCTGGTGCCCAAGGATTGACTACCTCTAAGCAGTGCCGTTGGGGGTTCTCTTGGTGGGTCACTTATTCACTTATGCATTGATTCATTCATCCAGCAAATATGAATGAGTACCTGCTGACTGCTATGTCTTGTATTAGGCCCTGAGATGTAGTAGTGAACGCAATAGGCCTGCGTTTGGAAGATGTTGCCTTTTTTACTGACTCCCATCTCCCCTCTTCAGGAATAATTAGAATGCCTTTGAGCGCATTAAAGGCTCTGAGCAGTCCTGCAGTAAAGAAACCGGACTCACTTTTCTTGACATACTGTTTTCCAGACTTGCTTGATGACAGAATTCTTTTTTCATTGGACAGCTTTTTGTCATTAAGGGACTATTCTTTCTTGGAATACACCGTGGTAAATCTGGATTAAGATGAACTGTGCAACCTAAAAGCACATGATGACATTGGACAGCAAGCCCTAGTCAAAAATGGCGGTCATTCATACTTGTTGGCTGCAGGGACTCCACTTAACAAAGAGGCAGCAGGACCCTGCCTTGATTTCATCAGAGACTTTTCCATTCCTCATGTTCACGACAGTCACGTTTTCCAGTTTGGGAGACAATATAGGTTCAATACAATCAGGAAGATTTTCGGTCTGTCAGAAATGGTCAGCTGGGTGTGGCGGCTCATGCCTGTAATCCCAGCACTTTGGGAGGCAGAGATGGAGGTGAGAGGATTGCCTGAGTCCATGGGTTCGAAAACAGCCTGGGCAACTTGACTAGCCTTTGTCTCTACAATAAATCAAAAAATTAGCTGGGTGTGGTGGCGTGCACCTGAGGTTCCAGCTACTTGGGAGGCTGAGGTGGAAGGATCGCCTGAGCCCAGCAGGTCAAGGCTGCAGTGGCCAGGAGCGTGCCACTGCCCTCCTGCTTGGGTAACAGAGTGAGACTCTGACTCAAAATAAATAAATAAATAAAAATAAAAAAGAAAGAGAAACGGTCGTGGAGCTAGCTGTGTGCCAAAGGAAGCCTCCTTACCCAAACGCAAATGTGGGTTCAGTTGCGTTATTTTTAAAAAAACATTCCGGCCCAGTGCAGTGGCTCAAGCCTGTAATCCCAGCAATTTGGGAGGCTGAGGCGAGTGGATTGCCTGAGACCAGCCTGGGCAACTTGGTGAGACCTCCTTTCTACAAAAACCACCAAAAAAAATTAGCCTGATATGGTAGCTTGAGCCTGGGATGTCAAGGCTGTGCTGAGCTGTGATCATGCCACTGCACTTCACCCTCCTCCACAGAGTGAGACCCTGGCTTAAAAAGTAAAGAAGAAAATTCCGACAAACCCAACTCATCCGAAAGAAGAGACACTGCCTTTTGGGGAATCGCACCCTTTCATAAGGTTAAGACACCCACTGAGTGTGCATTCGTGCACCCCAACAAATTAATGCCCGCAGCGTGATGGAAGCCTGTGGTACCTTTAATTTTTCTGTGGGCCCAGGGCACCGCTCTCTGCTCTTTTCTGGGAAATCACTCATCTGGTAGCGACTGGGGAAAGGGAGCACTCCGGCCCCCTTTCTGGGAGCAGTCCAGTGCGGTATGGATATTAATTAAATTTATTAAACAAATAACACAGCGACTCGGGGAGGCAGGGGTCCATCTGCCAGCCTTGCAGACGGATCTCTGCAGAGACGCGCGCTGAATGGTGGCGGCGGCCGAGCCGCGGGCTCAGCAGATGGGCTCTTGTCTCCAGTGGGGAGACTTGGTGGCGGTCCAGCAGCTCTCTCCGCCTCCAGGTTTTTGTTCCTTGCAACCGTGGTGGAAGAAGCCCTCCTCTGTCTTTTCCCAGCCCATGCCTCTCCCCCGCCCGCCCCCCTTTGTGGATGCGAGCAATGCTTAAGTCTGAGTGATTTGCCGGGGAAGCGCGTCCCGGCTGATCTCGTTTTGTGGATGAGTTAAGGCTCAGGCAGGAAATAATTAGCAGGAGGTGACCCCATTGCCTCCACACCCACGTGTGCACGCAGGAGCCGCTGGCCCAGGCCCTGGAAGAAAGTCCCTGAAAAGGCTAGACCCTGGTCAGCAGCCCACGCCCTGCACGTTCAAGGTCGTGTGCTCTGAGGTTTGGAGGCGTCTCAGTCTTCACCTGCTCCTTAGGCCCCTTTGAGGCCAATGTGACTTTTAAACCCTGCAAGTTAAGGATTTCTTGCTTCCCCTGCGTCCTGTGTCTCCAGATTCTGCTGGCCAAGTGTCTGAGTGCCTCAGATCCCGCTGTCTCCTTCCCGCACCACCTGGGAGGAGATGTCATTGACGGAGTTCAATCAGCACATTTGGGACCTCTACCCCACCTCCCAACCCACGTCCTCCACAGAAGACGGTGGGTCGACACCTCTCTGTGATGACAGGCGGCTTTGCTGTGTTGGGGATCACTTTCCAGCGTTTGGTCTGATTTTGACAAAAGCCCGCTTGGACAGAGCCTCATCCTGGGATGGTCCATTCGTGTAACTCATGCTCCCCACCCCCACCTATTCTCCCTACCTGGACCTCTGCAAATATCATTCTGTAGAGGGTCTCTCCTCTCTGGCTGTGTCGCCTCCCCCAGGGGCCAGCGCCTTTCAGGGGGCCACAGAAGCCCCACGAGGCAAGTTGTGTGCTCTGTCGATGGCAGAGTTTTGGACTACATTGATGCCACCTTGGGCTTGGTCCTGAATTGCCCTTGCCTTGGAGAGATAGGTCCGGTTCCAGCCAACCTGCCAGGCCGGGGAGACTCATGTGCAGAGATAAAGGCCTCTCTGTGGACTAGAAAGTCCTCCAATGGCAATGTGTTCCCTCCCTGCCTGCAAAGCCCGCCCTTGTCTGCTAGCAGGGTCTCAGCTAGTTACAGACCCAAGGAGAAGGCATTACGGTTACCCTGAGGTGTGCTGAGTTTTATGAACGTGTGGAAGTCAAACGTTTAATCCAGTTTGTAGGAACAGCCAACAAATGGAGATGGCAGCTCAAGGAAGTCTTAGCCCGCCAAGCTTCTGTCCATCCAGGATGGTTGGTTTGTTTCTGCAGCACGCAAAGGTGTTCGCTCAAGTCCTTCCTTGATGCTGCTTCTTGTTTGTGCTTTCTGAGCTCAACTGAAACCCTCATCTCCCGGGCTTTAACCAGGAGGTGGGACATTTGAGCTGCTGTGGTCAGTTCCGGCCTCTCCCTGGGGCTGTAGCTCACCCCCGCACCACGCCAACGCGGGTAACGCGAAGGCGTCTGCTCCTATGGCAAATGGTTGGAATTAGGAGGAGATTTGTGTTTTCCAGAAGAGCCCTGCCAAGGAAGACTGTGGACTCGAAGAGATGTCATTACACCCCAGTTTCTTCTGAGCTGAGACAAGACAGTCAGAAAGTAGCTGGTGAAAGATGTTTGTTTATCAGTGACTTGTAGGTGGACTGACAATTTATTCCTCTAATTGGTTGGAAGTCAGAATCTACTGGGGGCAGAGCGGCGACTGCATTTCGAATGCACAGGCTGTTAGCCACGGTGTCACTCTGCCGGCCTGCCCGCCCGGTGTACCTGGCTTAATTTTGTTCTCTGATTCAAGTCGCAATCTAGTTGTGCTGGCATCTCAATTTAAGGGAAGATTGGACGTTATTTTTCAAAGGAATTGCAAGTGTTTTACTCTTGTCTGAAGACAGATTGTGGCTTCTTTCCCAAGGAAGGGCTGAGAAATGTCATATCGTTCTCAGGGTTTTATTCGTAGCAAAATGTTTTCAACCTCTTTGTCCACACATTAGTATACATGAATAAAACAGAGAAACACCCTGACAGGCTGCGCGTGTGTATTTCCAATCAGTTTCCTGAGCCTGCTGTTGTGCTAAGCATGTTGTTTACTCTTGGACTTCAAATTGCTTTGTTGCAGATTTTGGAGGCAGCATGATAGTTTGAGACTAAATACATTAAGAAGCTTTTGACTGGGAATAAAAGTTAGTACTCATCTGTAAAGAACTGGAGAGGGGCTGCAAAAATATCAGCTTTTAAAAAATTACTTAAAAATCTTAATGATTTTATCTCTGTGGAGACAGGGCCTTGCTATGTTGCTCACGCTGGTCTCAACACCAGGCCTCAGTTTATTTTTAAATTGTCGGATAAGGACAGGCATCTTTTAGCTGTTGTTATTCATTTGACTTTGATGTACTCTTCTTCCGAGAGCTCAAGTGTAAACTTTAAAAATGTTCAGCTCGGCTGGGTGCGGTGGCTCAAGCCTGTCATCCCAGCACTTTGGGAGGCGGAGGTGAGGGGATTGTCTGAGCCCACGGGTTCGAGAACAGCCTGAGCAGTTTGGTGAGACCTCATCTCTACAATAGATCACAAAATTATCTGGGCGTCACCATACATCTGTAGCTCCAGCTCCTTGGAAGGCTGAGGCAGAAGGATTGCCTGAGCTCAGCAGGTCGAGGCTGGGGTGGCCATGAGTGTGCCACTGCATTCCAGCCTGGGCGACACAGTGAGACTCTGACTCATTAAAAAAAAAAAAAAAAAAAAAAAATTCAGCCTCTGGCCTTCTCGTTCTCCCGCTCTCCCACTCTCCTGATGAGCATTTTGTGAAGGAACCATGTTTGGGAAGACGACTCCTCGTCTAACGCAGTCCTGTGTCTAGAAGTAAATATGCCCCGCCGAAACTTGTCCTGTACTGTGTACCAGAGGGACCGAAAGATGAGGTGTCTCCCACAAATTCGAACGTGACCCAGGCCTGGCAGCTTCTGACCTTGTGCCTCAGGAGACACGGCTCAGCTCCTGGGACTAAGCGAAGGCTCGTGGTCATGGCCATCCTTATGATCTCCAGTCTGTTTCTATGAACTCGGCCTGATTTCTGGACCCACGTCTGGTGCCCTGCCCGGCTTTGTGTGATGCCAAGGAGCTGCTCACATTCCTAGATGAGATAAACGCCGATGGATTTTGACTCGATTTGCATTTGTTTTCCAGAAGCTAGGCCAAATGATCCAGCGCCCTGGGCTTTGGCCTCTGGCCAGTGGAGTGTTCCCTGGGCCTGCAAGTCCCGATCTCTGCCGAGTCTCAGAAAACACCCTGCGTCCTTCTAGCTGGTCTTCTGGGGTCCGCTGGCTGGAGGCCTTCAAGGGCAGCGGGATTCTTGTGTCTTCACTCCACAGTCGGTTTTAATTCAAGGTCAAGTCTTACAGAAGGAAGGGAATTTGCCAACCCCTAGCCCAAGTCCCTCCCAGTCACGACCATGGATCATGCTGTCTGTCCAGTTGTAACCACACAGCTCACCCTGCACTGTTGCCGTTTATGTATTTATTTTTGCATCGGGGCCTCACTCTGTCCCCCAGGCGGAAGGGCAGTGTCCTGCACATGGCTACTGCAGCCTCGACTTTCTGGGCTTGGGTGATCCTCCAGCCTCAGCCTCCTGAGTAGCTGGGATTACAGGCCTGCACCGCTTTGCCTGGCTAACTTTTGGATTTTTTTGTAGAGACGATCCTGCCCAGGCTGGTCTTGTGCTCCTGGGCTCAAGCCATCCCCCTGCTTTGGCCTCCCAAGGTGCTGGGACTACAGATGTGAACTACTGTGCCTGGCCTTGTTGTAATTTTTAATTTTGTGAGTTTTTCAATGTTTTTGGTGCTATCAACATATTCCTTATATTCATGAGTGTACACTTCCATCTGAGGAGACCCTTAGTTTGTTTCTAGAAGTGGTGATGATAAAATCTCAGTTCACACGGGTTCAAGACCAGCCTCGGCAACCTGGCGAGATTTCAGTTCTACGATAAATCAAGAAAAATTAGCCGGGTGTGGTGGCGCATGCCTGTAGTTCCAGCTCCTTGGAGGGTTGAGGCGGAAGGATCGCCTGAGCCCAGCAGGTCGAGGCTGTGGTGGCTGCCACGCCAGCTTGCCGCCGCATTCCAGCATGAGTGACAGAGTGAGACTCCAACTCAAAAAAAAAATCTCAGTTTGGCTCCCTGTTGTCACCGTATTCTTTCCACACTGCATGTCTCCAAATACCCAGGAGTTGAGTGATCACTGCCACCCTTGCTTGAGTACGTGCAGTGCTGGCCCCTTGGTAAGTGCCTGATATCCTCATGACTTTGCTCTTCTCAACATGTTGATATTCTCATTTTAAAGACGAAGAAATGGATAGTAAGAGTCATTAAGCAACTTGCCCCAAGTCCAGTCCCATGAATCGAAACTAACATCGTATCTTTGTATCTTTTTTTTTTTGGTCGGAGTCTCACTCTTGTTGCCCAGGCTGGAGTGAAGTGGCACGCTCATGGTCACCGCAGTCTCGACCTGCCGGGCTCAGGTGATCTGGCAACAGGACACTGCTCCCTGCAAAGAGCTTGCGGTCCTGCTCCCGCCTTCTTCTGACGATGGGTAGAAAGTTCAAGAAACTGGCAATGCTGATGCAGAAGTGCAAACTTAGAGAAAATAGGGTTACCGTTTCTGAAAATGGGAAGGGCTCGTTTGGCCTGTCTTGCTATTTTGGTTTCCAACTCTGCGATTTCACGTGCACTTTGATATGAAGAGTCCTCAGTTTCCTTTCAGCTCTAAGTGAGTTATAAATGAGAAGCGACACAGCAGTGTGGCTGGGTTCAGGGGTCTGGCGTCAGCTGTCTGGATTCCAAACCAGTCACCAGTGTGTCTTCGGGGCTCTGCAGAGGGTGTCAGGTGAACCTTGAAGGGGGTCAGAGAAGGCGAAGCAGGTCTATTGCTTGACCCAGGCTGCCGCTACTGGGGCAAGTTTCTTGGGACAGGTGCTGGGTCACACCTGAGGGCACAGGTGACTTGGGAGCCTCAGGTACGGGGGGTAGGAGGAGGAGAAGATGTGGGATAAGACAATATTTGTCTTTCTTGTGAATTCTCCCCGAATGCTATTTTCATTTTTTGTCTACACCACTTGAAGCCAACCTTTTTATTTCTTTTTGAACACTTTCCTTTTTTTTTTGAGACTGGGTCTTACTCTGTCACCCAGACTAGAGTGCAGTGGGCAATCATAGCTCATGGCAGCAATGAATTCCTGGGCTCAAGTGATTCTCCCGCCTCAGGCTCCCAAGTAGCTGGGATGACAGGTGTGTGCTACCACACCTGGCTAATTTTTTACTTTTATGTTTAGCAGGGACAGAGTCTCCATTTGTTGCCTAGGCTGGTCTTGAACTCCTGTCTGCAGGGGATCCCTCCACGCTGGCCTCCCAGAACACTGGGATTACAGGCATGAGCCACCGTGCCCGCTTTCCACGCCTCTTAGAGTGAGGCAGGACATAGACAAATGTCTGTATATGTATACAGACACACATACATACACATAAAATATTAGGTCGAAGGGGACTGTTATTGAAATCCTTCTTTGTCTTCTGAGACAGATAAAGAAAGGGCATTTCATAGGAAGAAGCAAAGAACCTCAGGCTCCCGGGAAACCTGACGGCCGGCATGGCTGTGGAGTCGCTGCCTCTGGCCTCAAATTGTGCCCGTCCCAGGTGCCACGGTCTCTTGGCCTTCGCCACGCTGGTGGTTTTCTCTGGGACATAGCAAGCTCCCCTCAGACTAGAACACTGTCCCTCAAAGCCATGCAGGAAGAACAGAAATGCCCCTGCCAATCTATGGCCAGGGTCTTACTTCTCTCCACGCTTCTGAAGACGGTGTTTGATTTCAACCATCACATCCGTCTCAAGGTGTATCATGTTGACCTTGTAATCATCAAAACCCCTGGGTCCCTTCCAGATCTCCCAGCCTGTGTGTGTGCAGCTGGCACTCTGCCCCTCTGTTCAGAACGTGACATGAATCATGTCCATTTTATGGATGGAGAAGCGGGTGCGGGTGTGACCAAGACGTTCCATTTCTGCTTTTGAGAAGCAGGCTTATGCCTTTTTCTTTTCTTTTTTTTTTTTTTTTTGAGTTGGAGTCTCACTCTGTCACCCAGACTGGAATACAGTGGCTGCTCCCAGCCACCGCAGCCTTGACCTGCTGGGATCCGCCTCAGCCTTCCGAGTAGCCGGAATTATAGGCATGCGCTACCACGCCCGGCTGATTTTTTGATTTATTGTAGAGATGAGGTCTGGCCAAGTTGCCCTGGCAGGTCTCGAACCTACGGGCTCAGGCAGTCCACTCACCTCAGCCTCCCAAAGCACGGGATTACGGCTGAGCCACCGAGCCTGGCTGCCTTTTTCTCCCCTTAGCCTACATGTTAAAGATTCCTCATTCCTTTCTTATCTAATTGAATGCGTGCCTGAGAGAGTCCAGAGGCTGATCTTGGAATAGCGGGGTCTGGAGACCCCATGGTGGAACTCTCCAGGGCTCGCGACTGGGACTGCATCAGTCGGTCTTCCGGGTGGCTGAGGACTCGAGGTAACACAGAAGCAAGATTGCATACAGGTGCTCCTCCTTCCACTCGACCCCTTTTTGATTCCCCGTCCTCAGCCTAGACTGTTGAGATGGTTCCTTTGAGCCCTGAGCCTCGCCACTCCCCATCCGCCGGCTTCTGGAATAAAGTCCCCTCCTGGGACTGCTTTTCGTGCTTGTTTATTTCTGCCTGCAAGCGACCAGTAGCGGAACTTGCGATTGGGAAAACACGAGGCTAAGAAACTCCTTCCTCTCTTGATCTTCTGCCCTTTTTCTGCCTCCCTTGGGGCCCGTCATTTTGTTTGTTTGTTTGTTTGCATCCAACTCTTTGAGTTTTGCCACTTCCTAGCTGACTGATTTCATTGTGCTCTTGGCCAGATGGTACCAGGGCACTGAATGATGGATGGGGCTAGGGAGGACTTTCCCCGTGGTCTTCTCTGGGTGAGGGTATTTGCAGAGTGTGATAGACCATTCATTGATTCTATATGATCTTATATGATCTTATGCCAGAGTGGTTGCCTTTCTCTGTCATCTTCGTGCACTCTGCCTCCCACCCCAGGAGGAGGCCAGAAGGAGGAAGAAACCCTATAGTGAGATGGGAGCCCGGAAGCCCACTCATTGCTGGTGCCTGGGCTAATGCTTGTTTTGTCCTCCCCAAAGAACATTTGAGGGTGTGCTTGCATGCCCCAGGTGGCACTGGCTCCCAGTTCTCACCACAAGCCCTGCCTGGCCATGTTCAGGGTGCCAAGGCCAAGTCAGGGGGGTTTGTGGTGTCCCAGACACAGGTTTATGGCTGGAGGGGAGGGTGTGGGCCCCTTGTTTTCCACTGAGAGAGAGGGTGGCTTGTGGCTGGTCCTTTCTGCCCTGAGATGTCTCCCAGGCATCAGAACCTTCTGCCTATGAACATGGAAACTTTAAGGGATAAGGAGGAGCCGAGTGAAGAAGCATTTGCCTTTGGACAGGTCACAGCACAAGGAGGAAATCTCCTTTTTCCTTTCCTTTAAGTGCATGTAGGCTGAAGCTGCTGCTTCTTAGCTGGGGTGACTCAGGGAACAGGAAGGTCTTGATCTGAGTCATGGGCACATGGCCCTTTTTGTCTCTGACAATGGTGTCCTTCCAGCCCACATCAGAGATCACTAAGGCACAAAGACACGTTTTGGTTCAGCTCTCCAGGACTTCACTACTTCTATTTATTTATTTAAATTGATAACTAAAATTTGTAGATATTATTGTGTGCAACGTATTGTTTTGAAAGTAGAGCCTCATTCCTTTTAGTACTCATCAAAATTCATTCACTCTGTCATCAAATATTTGTTGCGTGCCTGCTCGGATCAGGGTGTGCCATAAAACAAAAACAAACAAACAAAAAACAGTGGGTCTCTGCTCTCAAAGAACTTCTGTGTAGAGGAAGACACACATAGATATTAGACAATCACACTGACAAATACATAATTACAAAAGGTTGGAGGTGATGTGCGAGAGGATGGACAGGGAGACCTCTGTTCGTCTGGTGGCTACATGACAATCCAAACCAGACTGAATGTGGAGATCCAGGTGTGGGGTGGATGGAAGATGGAGTGAGGAGTCAGAGTAGGTGGACAGTAGACAACAAGCTGTTTCTTACTGAGCTCCACATAGAAAGCCGGTCACAGAGACTGTGAATATTGACAGGGAAGAAATCTTCTTATTTGAATGATATCAGTCAATGAGAACAGGACACTTAATCTCAAATCCATCTTTCCATGCTGCTGAAGTCAGAGGTTTATAAAGTGGGACAGGAATGTAGAAAACAGGAACTAGGGAGGGAAGGGAAGAGGAATTGAAAAACTGGAGGGCTCTGGCATCTCGTCGTCTGGTGATCTGGTGAGTTTCATTTCATTGACACTATAGGCCTAAGGGCTGGTTTCCTGAGAAAGAAACTCAGGTAAGACAAATGTAAGTTTTAAGCTTTAAGACTCAGAGGGCAAATTTCTATGTTTATTAAAAACAAAGAAACAAACAAAACAACAAGTAACCATTAGACCTGTGGGGAAGTTGGAGTGGTTTAATGTTGAACCATATGGTAATAACTATTTGTAAAGATAACCTTTGACAAGATGAATTTTTCATTTAATGCTCTTCTATAGTGCTCAAATAGTTGATCAAATATACAGGTCACTTTTATAACAAGGAAAATTTAAAATTTAAAATAAAAATGAATGAAGATAATAGGCTGTGATGTTTTACCCCTGTCAGAAGTTCATTCATTGGCTGATTCTTCTAAGATGCCATCTTTGTCTGTATCTCATTATAGAATTTTAGGGGCAAACAAAATATTCGTGTGATCTTTCCACTAAAAAATAGTAGATGTGAAAATGGGAAAAATGTATAAATGTTTGTGGAACGTTGAATGAACCATCAGTATATATTCTAACAGTGTTTACAGACTAGGATATACATTTTAATGAATTGCTGTGTTGTTCTTTGTATAATCTCAGTCATTTGGAAAGCAACAGGAAGAACACGTTTCCCACTGATGTGCGACCTTTTGTCTTTTTTTTGAGTCAGAGTTTCACTCTGTTCCTACGCTGGAGTGCAGTGGCATGATCACAGCTCACCACAACCTCGACCTACTGGGCTCAGGGGATCCTTCCACCTCAGCCTCCTGAGCAGCTGAGAGGGACTACAGGCATGCGCCACCATGCCCAGCTAATTTTTTTGATTTTTTGTAGAGATGAGGTCTTGCTATGTTGCCCGGGTTGGTCTCGAATTCCTGGACTCAAGCAATCTTCTCAACTTTGCCTCCCAAAGTGCTGGGATTACAGGCACGAGCCACTGCTTTTTGCCATATCTTATCCACGTATAACCTTCTAGATGAGTCACTCACTTATATTTTTGTTTGCTATCTGACTTCTTCCACAAACATGCCAGCGTGCTAAGGGATGCCATATTAGTTTATTTTGTTTGCTGATGTGCCCCGGCCCCGGGAAGTTTGTTGAAAGCACGAAGGAAGGAGGTGCTCGTGGCTCTCAGTCTGATTAGAGGTTGTGGACAGAGGGGGTGGATGATCAGGAAGCACATGATGGAGTAGGTGACTTCTGAGCTGGGCTTACAGGGCGAGTTGAAATTTCAAGGGTAATGGGCGTGTGTGAGAGCACATCACATGCGAGAGCATGGGGGTCGGAGGGAGCCCAGTGTGTGGGAAAATATGAGGGTCACCATGGCAGGAACCGAGGGCATGTGACAGAGGACAAAGAAAGTTGAGGAGGATGATGAAACCCCTCCCATGGGTTGTTTATCACTGAAGAACTGTCGACAGTCCTAAGACAGCCTAGAGAGCTGGGAACAGAGAACTTAAACAGCCGTGTGGTACGTGTGGAGACTCTCTGACTTCTTTTTCCCCAACCCCACTGTGCTTGCCCAAAGATGGGAATTGAGGAAAGGACTCTTGATGAATGTCCCTGGGCTTTGGATGAGGCTGGAGGGGCAACAGAAGACCTGGATGTTGTTTTTATTTTTATCATCTGGCGATGCCTCCTACGTAGTAGTTGTTCAATAAATGTAGACAGAAATAAATGAAAGCACAAACTTGCTAGGCAGCATCCAGATGACCCTAAAAGGAGAAGGAATGACATTGAATGGGTGTCCAATTCTGTCCCCTTTGGAATTCATTTTTGCTGAAGTGAATGCTCCCTGGACATGGCCGATAATTTCGGTGGTGTCTCTCTGTTTTTATAGTTTTGTGATAAAGAGCATGAGCTTTGGAGTCAGACCCACTGGAGTTGGAATCCTGACCTCATTCCTGTGTCTCAGCCTGTGCTTCTTTAACAGAATTCTTGAGACTGGGTGATTTGTAAGTAATCAGGATTCTGGAACTGGGAAGACCAAGATCAAGGGCATCAGCAGGTTCGGTGTCTGGCGAGGACCCCCGTCTCTGCTTCCAAGATGGTGGCTAGGACACTGTGTCCTCTCTTGGTGCATGGGACAGAAGGGCAAAAGGGCCCACGCCCCTTTATAAGGCACTGATCCATTCATGAGAGAAGAATCCTCATGATTTAGTCACTTCCCCGAAAGACCCCTCCTCTTAATGCCACCTTCATGGGGACTGAGTCTCGGCAAGAATGCTGGAGAGGACACTGTCATTTGAACCATAGCAGGTTCCTAGCTTCATGTAAGGAGGTCAGTACCTAATTGTCTAGGATTAAATGAGGCAGATGAGGTAGTCTATGAAAGTGTTTCACGGCTGGGCGCAGTGGCTCCAGCCTGCCATCCCAGCACTTTGGGAGGCCAAGGCGGGAGCATTGCCTAAGCCCACAGGTTCAAGACCAGCCAGGGCAATATGGTGAGACCTCGTCTCTACAATAAAATTAAAAAATTAGCCAGGTGTGGTAGTGTGCCCCTGTAGTTCTGCCTGCTTGGAAGGCTGAGGTGGAAGGACCACCAGAGCCCAGCAAGTCGATGCTGGGGTGGCCGTGAGTGTGCCACTGCACTCCATCCAACCTGGGTGACACAGTGAGACTCCGACTCAAAAAAAGAAAAGTGTTTCATGCAGTGCTTGGAACTTAGCATTCACTAATGGGTGACTATAGTCAGTCCCCTACATACAAACGAGTTCTCTTCTAAGAGTGCTTTTTAAGTCCAGTTTGTTCCTAAGTCCAACAAAGTTATTCTAGGAACACAATAAACACATCAGCTATCTAGTTCCATACTGTAACAGGTCTATAATACTTTTCACACTCATAATACATAAAAAACAGACAGACAAAAAAAGGAACATTTTAAATTTTATAGTAGAGTACCTTGAAAAGTACAGCAGTACAGTACAACAGCTGGCATACAGGGGCTGGTATCAAGTGGACAGGCAAGAAGAGTTCCTGACTAGAGGAGGGAGAGGAGGTGGGAGACAGCAGAGCTGAAGGACCATTGGCAGTAGGAGTCGGAGGGCAAGACAGACGTGAATGGACATGAACACACATGTTCACATCTTGAAGGTTTGTATGTAGGGGACTTACTGTACTGCTGGAGACCACTGCCCTGCTTGAACTCTGCTGAAAACATATTTGGCGTATGTGCAACATCATAACCAGCCAAGCATGCCTATAATGGCAAAGCCAGATGGCATGTATGCTGAGGCAAGTTCTAAAAGTGCAGTATCTGTTGTGTTAAATTAGATAAAAGTTATACATTGTCTTGCTAGCAGCTGCGCTGTATTTTGTAAACAGTCATGCTTTATCACAAAAGCTTTCTGAGATCAAAACAGGGAGTTTTCTTTGCACCATCTGTACTCTGTCCTTGAAAGCTTACTTAACTACGTCATTTTGTACTAGTAAAAGTCTGATGGGTAAGAAACTTGGGCCTTTGTCCTGTGAGGCAAAGTGCCCCCTGGTTTCCCCACCTTCTAGTTCTAAAAAGGGTCTTGTGAATTGTTTTGTACTGTGCCTTTCCTCTTTTGGGATCCTTTGCCACCCAGTTGCACAGGACGCAGCACTGTACTCCCTTTTTCATATGAACGGGGAGGAATGAAGTGTCTGGGTCAGCCTTGAAAAGCATGCATCGGGTTGGGAGACACGGATGGTTTCATTCGCTTTAGCCGAAGCCAGAGGAAAACAAGCACGGTCCATTCCATTCCTTTCCCTAGTAGGTTGGTGAACATTTTCTTTGTGCCAAGTAGTAGTTACAGAAACAGAAACCTAGCAGTAGAATTACAGAAAAGATGTGGTTTCCCGGTGCCCCGTAATGACCCAATGAACCACGGATTGCATTCCTCCTACACACTGCTCCTTGTGGGGAGGTCTGGTAAAGGGAGCTGGTTTGAGATGGTAATGATCATACAAAGTCAGGGTTGTGGTTCTGATGCTGAAACTGACCAGCTAGTGCGACACAGGGAAAAAGTCCACCTTTTGATTCCAGAGAGGCCTGGAATGTTGCAGATGACCTGTAGAATGAAGTGGAAGAAGAGCGGCGCCTCCCTTCTGGAGGGGCCCTTAAGGCTCATGTCCTGTGTGTGGGCCATTCATGTCAGTTGCATTGTTGACGTCTGACTGAGAACGCATCAGGACCCGTGCGAAGCGCTTTCCACGGATCGTCTCACTGAGTTCATAACACCGATGTCAGTGTGATTGCCCCCATGATTTATCCACTAATGAAGCTTAGAGATGTGAAGGACCGGATCCTTGAAGAGGAAGAGGTGGAGTTGAGATTTGAACCTGTGCCTTCTGCAGTCTCTGTTCTTCGCTTCTGAGCTGTGTGTTGTGGCATCAGGGTGTAGCTATCCCGTGCTTAGAGTCTTTTGTCAATGCAGGAGAGTCATTTTCTTAAAAGTAGAGCAGAGCCATTCGAGTTCCTGCAAGACACAAGATGTGTTCTTTTTCTTACTCTCTAAATGCCAGCAAAATCATCTGTGAAGGTGACCAGACAAACATCTGTCTGGCAAGCTCAGTAGTAGACTGTTATCTTGCTATTTTGTTTGTTCATTCAAACAAACCTTAGGAACTCATTTCCTTACATGGACTCATTTAAATAGTGACTTCATAGAGAGGGCAGGAAAAAGTGACATAATTAATTTTACTTACTGCTCTTTGTGACAGGAGTTTGGGATAATAGGCATAATTTGTGTATCACAGATCAAAAATAACTTTTAAGAATTCTAGTTTCAGGTAAATAGGTACATTTAATAATAAAAATGAATTTTAAAAAGCCAATGAGATGATCGTTTGGGTCATAAACTACATTTAAGATACCCCGATAGTCAGATGAGTCCAGTTAAAATTCTTTCCGGAGCTTAAATCAAGCATTTTGGGAAGTGGCATTCATTCTTCCAGACTCATTCAGCATACTGTTACAGCAGATTAATACTCTGTGATCCGAAAAGCCCAAGCCATCTGTTATTCCTAGAGGTCCTGGCCATGAGCCTGGATGGTGAGTTGGGTTCTTACATGGGTCTCTTAGCTTCACACAACTCCCCTCCTAGACGGGCTTCAACCCTGACCAGAGTACCTATATGTTGACTTTTGGGCTCACAAGGGATTGAGTGAGATAGGGTGAATCGTTTATGCAAATTCATTGCAGCTACCAACAAAGAGCACGCCCTCTCCACCCCTGACATAAGCACATACCTCATGGTTGGCAAATTCAGCAGCTGCTCTTAGAGGGCATTGCCATCAGAACATTTGAGAATATGTATCATGCATGCTAGAGTCTGGCCTTTGTTTACTGAAACACTGTTCAGTCTAAGCATGAAACACCGTGTAGGGGCCCTTTTAATTTTTTTCTGGTTAGATGTTTAATTCCACTCTAAAGACAATTCGAGTGAGAAACCTCAGGACGTTGATTTTGTTCTTTGAGTCATTGCCCTGTAATTAGCTGAGCTGAGTTTTCAACGAGGCGCGAGAACATCTTTCTTGTCTGTTTATGTCAGAGAAAAATGGTTAATGAGCACTTATCAAAAGGATGAACATGTCTGCATTAGATTAAGTGAAATCAAAACAGATTTATAATGTACGATTATGTTCCAGCTTGGAATGAATTGAGTGAAATAGCGAATATCTTCACAGCTTCCTGAGAATTTCTTGGCAGAAAAGAGCCCCTTCCCCTGCCCCCCCGACTCTTGGACTTCAGGAACGTGCCCAATTGTGGCTACCTTCTGCATGGCACCAAGGCCCATTTCTGAGGGGTCTGGAGTGGCCTTAATGTCATTTGTCCCCGCCTAATGAACATTTGTATACCTAACCCTAAATTGCACCCCACATCTTTAGAATAAAAATTTTTTTAAAAAGATTGAAACAAGATAAAAAAATATTGTTTGACAAATCTGAATACCGAAAAACAGATGCCAACACTGGCTGTCCTTTGTTATGCCAGTGTGCTTTGCTTCTTAATACAGCTCTTTTTGTTTTTGAGTTGGAGTCTCACTCAGTCGCCCAGACTGGAGTGTAGTGGCTGCTCCCGGCCACCGCAGCCTCGACCTGCTGGGCTCCGGCGATCCTTCCGAGTAGCCGGAATTACAGGTGCGCGCTACCACGCCCGGCTGATTTTTTGATTTATTGTAGAGATGAGGTCTCGCTGCCCAGGCGGGTCTCGAACCTGCGAGCTCAGGCAATCCCTCAGCCTCTCAAAGGCGCGGGATTACAGGCTGAGTCACCTGTAGAAGTGACTTCCCTCTACTTCTTTTTTGTTTGTTTTTCTGCTTAATCTCTCTTTTTATTTTTTATTATTGCTATTTTTATTTTAAAGATATGGAGTACAATTCAGGATTAGGTATACAAGTGGTCATCATACAAGTAAAGTTTGGGCCTCCATTTTTTTTTTGAGTCGGAGTCTCACTCTGTCACCCAGGCCGGAGTGCAGTGGCACACTCACAGCCCCTGCAGCCTTGACCTGCTGGGTTCAGGTGATCCTTCCGCCTCAGCTGGAACCACAGATGTGCACCACCACAACAGACTAATTTTTTTGATTTACTGTAGAGACCAGGCCTCGCCTAATTGCCCAGGCCGGTCTCGAACCCCTGAGCTCAGGCAATCCTCTTAGCTCTGCCTCCTAAAGTGCTAGGATGACAGGCGTGAGCCACTGTGCCCGGTGCTCCTCTACTTCCTCATAGTTGTCTATCAGAGCTGCCTGGTACTCAGAACCATGCAGGGCTTTCTTTTATTCTGAGACTTTTTATGTGCTCAGGTGGGTGGACGCTAGCTTATGTGTTACCAGATGATTCAGATGATGAAGACTGATTCCTCAGGAAAGTTTAGGAACCTTCTCCGCCGGGCATGGTAGCTCATATCTGTAATCCCAGCGCTTTGGGAGGCCAAAGTGGGAGGATTGCATAAGCTCAGGAGTTCGAGACCAGTCTGGGAAACCACAGGGAGACCTCATCTCCACAAAAATTAAAAAAAATTATCCAGGCATGGTGGCACTTGTCTGTACTCCAAAGTTACTCAGGAGGCTGACGTGGGAGGATCATCTGAGCCCAGGAAGTTGAGGCTGTGGTGTGTGATCATGCCACTGCCCTCCAGCCTGGGCAACAGAGTAAGACCTAAAAAAAATAAAAGAAAGAAAAACCTTCTCATGTTGAATGTCTCCCGGGTGGTAGGTCCTTTGAGGTTGTCAAGACTCTTATTCATTACTGGCTCTTCTACTTGGTGAAGTGAAAGCCCACCTTCACTCTGTGCCTACTTGGTCCTGGATAACAGGTGCATGTCCACAAAGTGACTCACAGAACAAGGCTTTATGTGGGTAAAGAAGATTGTCTTCCTCAAGTTTTTAAAGTTTGCATTAAGGGTAGGGGTCAAGGGATACATTCTCTGTACATAAAAATGGGAAATAAACTGCTCCGTACAATAGACTTAATGTAACCATATAACTTCTGTCCACATAGCCTGTTTTGGGGGAAGACGCTTTTATTGAAGCATAGTGCATTCAAAAAAAAGCTTGATGAATTTTTACAAATTCCACAAAATGACAGACCTGTGTAACTAGTGCCCAGACAAAGGCTTGGAACATCGAGGAATGTTCTGCAGGACTGCAAAAGCTTTCTTCATGCGCTTTTCAGTCACTACTCCCCACTCGGAAGCACCCACCATGGCGAGTTCTATCACCGTAGATGGCGTCTGATGTTCTGGAATTTTATGGCGTCTGATGTTTTGGAATCATCCAGTGGGTACTTTTCTGTGTTTGGCTTCTTCCCCTCAAAACAATGTTTGTGAGATTTATGAATGTGATTCTGTGTAGCAGAGCATCATCGTTTTTCATTGTTATATAGTATTCTGTGATGTGCCAGTATTGATTTATCCATTCTACTATTGATGACTATTTGTACTTTCTCCAGTTTGGGGTGGTTGTGAACGATGCTGCTATGGATATTGTTGTATGTGTCCTTTGATGCATGTGTGCATGCATTTTGTCGGTCCTGTCTCAAGGAGCGGAATTGTTGGCTCATAGGCTGTGTATTTGCACAATGTTAGCAGATCCTGCCAAATGGAATTCTAAATTACACAGACCCTTTTATACTCCCACCAGTTGTGTTAGAGTTCTAGTTGCTTTGTAGACTCATGGACACTTCATTTACTCATGGTCTTCATTCTATAGACCTGGACACTTCAAAGAAAATTTTAGCCATTCCGAGGGTTTAAAAATAAGTCACTGTGGTTTCAGTTTGCATTTCCCTGATAACTAATGATATTTAGCACCTTTTATTACACTTACTGGTCATTTGAATATCCACTTTCGTTTAGTGTCTATTCAAGTATTTTGTTTGTATATTTTTAAGTTGGGTTGTCTTTTTTCTTCTCATTGACTTATAGGAGGTTTCTATACATTTTGGATATGAGCGCTTGGTTGGCTATATGTATTTCATAGCTTTCTGGTATCTTTTGGTAAGCATAAACTCCAAATTTTAAAGAGGTTAGACTTACTAATCTTTTATGGTAATTTTTTGGATTGACAAATAAAAACAGCATATATGTAGGGTGTACAGCATGATGTTTTGAAATGTGTACACACTGTGGAATGACTAACTTGAACTAATTAGCAGATTTATTACCTCTCATGCATCGTGTTTTATAGTGAGAACACTTAACATCTATTCTCTTTGGAATTTTCAATAATACAATACATTATTATTCACTGTAATCACCATGTTGTATGGTATATCTCTTGAACTTATTCCTCCTGTCTAACTGAAATTTTGTATCCTTTGATCAACACCTCCCAACTTCCCCACCCCCTATTGTGACTTTTGTGTCTTATATTAAAAGATTATTTTGCCCATCCAATGTTAAGAATTTATCTTGCATTACTTTCACAAGCTACATTGTTTTTCCTTTTACATTTAGGTCTGTAATTCATGGAATTTTTTTTTTTTTTGCATAACTTGGAGTGGGATAAAGTTTCATTAAACATCAATTATTTAAAAACTTTTCCTTCACTGCATTCCAGTGTGCTTCATAAGCTAGGTGGTCTTGTATGAATGGTTTTGTTTCCTGGACTTGGACTCTCTATCCTGTTCCAGTGAAATATTTGTCTCTCATGTGCCAATATCTGTATTTTAGTTACTCTATACTTTTTATAAGCTCTTTAACTTTGTTCTTTTTCATGTTGTTTTGCCTTTACATGTAAAATTTAAGATCAGCTTGTTACATTTCCTAGATAAGAATTTTGATGGCGATTACATTAAACCTATAGATCAATTGGAGAGAACCGATATCTTCACAATATGTAATCTTCCAGTCCACAGACATGGTATACCTTTCATTTATGTAGATTCCTGAAATTCTCTCAGCAGTGTTTTGTAGTTTTTAATGTACAGCTCTTGAACATTTTTGTTAGATTTATACCTGGGTATCTGGTGTTTTGATGTTAGATAGCCATAGATAGCTTACATTATCCTAATGTAAGTTATTTTGTTTTAAAATTTTGTTTTTCAGCCAGGCTCGGTGGCTCAACCTGTAATCCTGCGCTTTGGGAGGCTGAGGTGAGTGGATTGCCTGAGCCCGCGGGTTCGAGATGCGCCTGGGGAACTTGGTAAAACCTCATCTCTACAATAAAAAAAAAAAATCAGCCGGGCGTGGTAGTGCACGCCTGTAGTTCCAGCTCCTTGGAAGGCTGAGGCGGAAGGATCGCCGGAGCCCAGCAGGTTGAGGCTGCAGTGACCAGGCGCAGCCACTGCACTCCAGTCTGGGCGACAGAGTGAGACTCCAACTCAAATAAATAAATAAATAAATAAATAAAATTTTGTTTTTCATTTTTTTAGTGTTATTATATAGACATGCAGTTGATCTTTAAGTATGATGTCTTCTGTGTCCAGTGATTTTGATAAATTCACTGTTTAACTTTTAATAGTCTATGTATAGCTTATTTTGAATATTTTATGTTTGCAGTCATATAATCTGTGAAGAATGGCAGTTTTTTTCTTTAAACATTACATAGTCTTTAAATTTATATTTCTCAGACGACCAATACAGTGTTTAATAGAAATGGTGATTTCAGACATCCTTGTGTCAGAGGAAAAATTCCCAATCTTAGGGGAAAAACTATTTTACCATTAATATATTTACTGTAGATTTTAAAAAACATGGTATTTACTAGCCAAGATGGTCCTTTCTATTCTTAGTTTGTCAAAATCTTTAAAAAATCATAAATGAGCATTGAATCTCATCAAATACTTTTTCCTGCATCTATTTAGTGACTATATAACTTTTCTCATTTATTTAGTTAATGGAATGAATTATATTGATTGATTTCAAATGTGTAATCAGTCTTGTGTCACCATTATAAGTTAACTTGGTTAAGAGCTAATTCTTTTTATATATAACAAGATTTGATCTGCTGTTTTTATTTCATTTTGCCAAATTTCTGTATCCATGTCCATGAGAGAGATTGGCCTATAATGTTCCTTTCTTGCAAAAATTTTCCTTTATTAAAAAGTTTTGGTATCAAAGTTTTGTGGGCCTCATAAAATGAGTTCAGAAGTGATTTCATTTTATTTTTCACTTATCTCTCATTTTCTTATAATTCATATGAAATTGATGTTAGTTCTTGAAATGTTTAAAGAATTTATAGATAAATTTCTTTGGGGCTAGAAATTTTCTTTGTGGGTAGCCTTATTTTAATTACTGATTCATATATTTAACAGCATATAATACTTTCAGTATTCTAATTTTTTGTGTTGGTCTTGGTAAAGTATTTCTAAAAATAAATTTGTCCATCTCATCTAAATTATACAGTTTATTGGTCTAAGGTTATTAATAATATCTCTTAAGTAGTGACATCCTTTATATATATATATATATATTTTTTGAGTTGGAGTCTCACTCTGTCACTCAGACTGGAGTGCAGTGGCCTCTCCCAGCCACTGCAGCCTCGACCTGCTGGGCTCCGGTGATCCTTCCGCCTCAGCCTCCCAAGTAGCCGGAACTACAGGCGCGTGCTACTACGCCCAGCTAATTTTTTTTTTTTAATTTATTGTAGGGATGAGGTCTCGCCAAGTTACCCAGGCGGGTCTCGAACCCGTGGGCTCAGGCAATTCACTCACCTTGGCCTCCCAAAGTGTTGGGATTACAGGCTGAGCCACCGAGCCCAGCCTATTTTTTATATTAATAATTAGTAGTTTTTTTAAACAGGTTTATTGGAGTTGTGTCACTTTTGTTCATTTTTGTTCATAGAACCCACTTTTGGCTGTCCCATCTTCCTCTATTACAGACACTGGCAAAATATTACTAATCTAAAATCTAGCCCATGACCTGATTTATAATCTAGCTTTATTGGAACACAGCCACATCTGTTCAGTTGTGTATTTTCTACACCTGCTCTTGTACCACAGTGGCAGAGTTGAGTAGGTGACAGATTCCATGACCCACAAAATCTCAACTATTTACCATTTGTCCATTACAGAAAATGTTTCTGTTCTCTTTTTCGATTTCACTGACTTTTGTCCTTACCTTTATCATGGCTCTTCATACTGCCTTTGAGTTTATTCTGCTGTTCTCTTTCAAGCATCTTGGGATGGATCCTTAGACCATTGATCTTCATTCTTAGATTTTAATTTACTTATATTTTTAAAGATTTAGTTTTACTTTCTTTTTTTTGAGTCGGGATCTTGCTGTCACCCAGGCTGGAGTCATCCTTAGATTTTTATTTAACCATCATGTGTTCTCTAAGCACAGATCAACTGTGACCCACAAGTTTTTATATTCATATTTTCATTGTCATTCAGTTGAAAATATTTTCTTATTTCCATAGTAATTCCTTATTTTACTCACAGGTTATTTGTGTTGCTATAAAGGAATACCTGAGGCGGGGTGATTGGTAAAGAAAAGAGATTTATTTGACTCATGGTTCTGCAGGCTGTATAAGAGGCATGGAGTCAATCTTGGTTTCTGGGGGGCTTCAGGCTGCTTCCACTCATGGTGGAAGGGGAGGGGGAGTTGGTGTGTGCAGAGACCACATGGTGAGAGAAGAATCACCAGAGAGAGGAGAGGGAGGTGCCAAGCTCATTCCAACAAACACTCATTGAGTGAGAACTCACTCATTACTCATTACCACCAGGAGGGCACCAAGCCTTTCATGAGGGATCCGCCCCCATGACACAAACACCTCTCATTAGGCTCCACCTCCAGCACTGGGGATCACATTTCAATGTGAGATTTGGAATAATCAAACAAACTAATCCATAGCATGACTTCATTGGTTGATTTCCAGACCCCTGGAGATTACAATTTTTTTAGGTTTTGTTATTGATTTTTAGATTAATTCCACGGTGGTCAGAGAACTTATTCTGTTTGATTTTAATTCTTTGAAATTTGTTGAGACTTGTTTAATGGCCCAGTATATGTTTTATTTTGGTAGCGGTTTCAAACGTACTTTAAAAAATGTGTATTCTACAATTGTGGGGTGCTGTGTTATAGTGTTCTAGTTTTGTATATTTTAGCTAATTTATCTTCTGCTTGTTCTTTCAGTTGAGAGAGGTACATTGGAGCTGCCCACTGTTGAAATAGGAACCGAGTGCTTAATTCACAGACACCAACACCAAAAGTACAAGTTATAAAAAGAAGTTTTTATTAGCCAAGAGCCGGGCCGGTGGCCACTTGCGTGCTGGGCATAACAGTCCCACAGCAAGAGGTGTCCATTGACTACAGGGGCTTGCTTAAATGGGGGAAACCCACGTTGGTACTTTCCAATGGGCCAAACCGCAACATCCTGGAGGCCTAGGTACCTTTTAAGCAATGCTAGCAGGGTTCACAGAAGTGAAAAAAAAGCTGGTAAACAGTTTAACCTAGCCAGCAGGTGCTGTTGCCAGTTTCCAGGAAGGGAACTTTTTAACTGTGCAAAGGCTGAGTTCATGTTTAGCCTAATTTTTGACATTGTAGATGTCTTTTTAAGCCCCCTTCCACACTGTGACTAGGAATTTGTCTGTGATGGCTTTGATTTTGTTAGTTTTTGTTTCATGCACATTTGATGCTCTGTTATAAGATCTTCATGTTGAATTGATCATTTATCTTTATTGAAAGTCTCTCTTTTAGGTGCACTAATATTTCTTGCCTTTAAGTCTATTTCAACCTCCTTTAGTAGATTTACATTCACCTTTCTTGTTAATTTTTGTAGATTTTACCCTTTTACTCCCAACTTTTCTGTGTCCTTATATTTAAGGTGTATCCCTTATAAGTAACATATAGTTGGGTTTAAAAAATCCATTCTAACACTCTGCCTTTTATTTGGAGTATTTAGTTATGTCTCATGTAATTATTGCTATTTTTAATTCAAACTCTCTGTCTTACTCTTTGCTTTTTTTTTTTAAGTTGGAGTCTCACTCCATCACCCAGGTTGGAGTGCAGTGGCATGCTCACGGCCACCCCAGTGTTGACCTGCTGGGCTCCAGCGATCCTTCTGCCTTGGCCTTCAAATAGCTGGAAAAACAGGCACGTTCTACCACACCCGGCTAATTTTTTAAAAATTTATTGTAGAGGTGAGGTCTTGCCATGTTTTCCAGGCTGTTCTTGAACCTGTTGTCTCAGACAATCCTGTCACCTTGGCCTCCTGAAGTACTGCAATGACAGGCTTGAGCCACTGTGCCTGGCCACTCTTTGCTTTTTGTTTTTCACTTTTTGTTTTTTTTTTCTTTTTTCACCTCATATGTTACCTTCCTTTGGTTGAAAAGTATTTTTAATGGTTTGCTCTCCCTTTGTTAATTAAAAATTCTTTTTTCTATTATTTTTGTGACTATCCTAGAGGTCATAGCATGCATCCTTGATTTATTATAGTCAGCCTTAAATTAGGTTTGCTGCCACTTGCTGGAAAATGCAAGGACCTTACAACACTACAACTGAATTTACACTCCTGTCTCTTCTGCTACCCTTGTGGGATATTTTAATTCTTTCTGTATTTCAAATGCTACAAGACATCATTATTATTGTTTCAAGCAGTCAATATCAATTAAATTTACCCATTTATCTACTTGTTCCATTGTTCTTCTTTCTATTTTTGAATTATTATTATTTCATTGAGGAGCACTACCTTCTGCCTGAAGGGTTTCCATCAGCATTTCATTTCATGTAGTTCTGAGATGAATTCTCTGTTTTTGTTCATCTGAAAATAACGACTTAGTTTTCAGTTTTGAAGGGTATTGTCTCTGCATGTAGAATTTTAGTTCTGTGATGATTTACTCTGAGTACTTCAAGGATGCCATTTTTTCTGTCTTCTGTCTTCATTGTTTCCATGGAATAAATCAGCTTATTGTTATTGCTTTAAAATCCTTTTGATTTTTCTTTTTCTTTTTTTTTCTTTCTTTCCTTCCTTCCTTCCTTTCTTCTCTCTCTCTCTCTCCATTCAAGGTTTTCTTTGTCTTTGGTTTTTGGTAGTTTATGATGTATGATTTTCTTTAATTTGTCCATCTTGAGTTCATAATGATTCTTGAATCTGTGGTTTCATGTCTTTAAGTTTGGGAATGCTTGGGCAGTTTCTGTTAAAATATTGCTTCTTACCTATTATTTTTCTTCTGTTCTTCTAGAACTTTAATTACACCAATTATGTTACATTTTTTAAAAGTGATGTCCTGTGTGTGCTAATGCTTTGTTTTTGGATTTTAAGTCCTTTTCTCTCTGCTTCACTCTGAATGTTTAGAGTGAACTTATCTTCCAGTTAATTAATTCTCTCTTCAACTGACAATCTGCTATTTAACCTATCTGTTGAATTAATAATGACAGTATTTCATAGATTCCAGTGCTCTGGTAAAACTACCAAATTGTTATATATTTTCTTGAACATATTAAGGACAACTTTTTGGGATAGCTTTTAATTTTTTGGTAATCAGACATACAGAAAACATAAGAATGGTAAAAACAGTTACTGTATGTCTTCTACCTAGATTCACCAATTTCTTACATTTTTCCCATTTGCTTTATCATCCTCTCTTCCATGCACATGTGTCCCTCCCACCTTCCGCATTATTTTTGAACCATTAGATAGGATGTTGCAGATATCATGCCTATTTCTAAATTCTCCAGTTTGTGTTTACTAAAAACAAGAAATGCCTCTTATGTAGCCACAGCACAACTATATGAAACTTAGGAAGTTTCATATTGATACTGAAGAGAAATATATATAATTTTTTCCTCAACTCTCATAAGTTCATTGCTGGTACAAACTCCTGTAACAAAAGACCAATTAGCAAAAGAAAAGCAAATGTATTAGCTCATGCAGTGAACACCCTGTGGGAGAAAAGTTAATCAGACATGGTGGTTGAGAATCCTGGCTTATATAAGGTTTTCAACAAAGAGCAATACATTTTGGAGAGCCCACATGACAAACATTTTAGCAGCCTCAGGCTTCTGACAGCAGGAAACCTGTGGAAGGAATGAATTTTGCTCCCAGAATCTTCCGACTCCATTTCTGACCTGATTACTTGCTGTTCAGTGAAGGAGAATTTACACCTGTCTGTAGGTGGGAAGGTGGGGGGAAGGCAGAAAGATCTTTTGCCTCTGTATACCTCTGCCCTGTTTTTAGCCAGACCCGTCCTATCTGCCTCTTAATTATCTTCAGCTCCACAATCCTTCATATTTTGGGGAGAAATATTCTGGTTTCCTTTAATACAATACTACTATCTGATCTATAGTCTACATTCAAATTTTATCAGTTATTCCTGTCATGTTCCTTATAGCTACATATTTTTTGCCTGCCCATTGTGTCCAGTGAGGATCATGCATTGTACTTTGTTGTCATTTGTTTAGTTATGCTTGATTAGAAGAGTTCTTCAGGCTTTGTCTTTCATAGTCTTGATGTTTTTGAAGAGTATAGAACAGTTACTTTGTAGAATATTCCTCAGTTTTCTCTAGTCCGATTCTTCATCATGATCAGATTCAAACAGTACATTTTTGGCAGAAATAATACATAACACAGAAGTGGTATTATAGCCTCCTCAGTCCAAAGTATCAGGAGGCACATGATGGTCATGTGACTCATTACTGGCAATACTGACTGTGATAACTCCGGTAGGGAAGTGTCTGCCAGTGTGCTCTATCATAAAGTTACTATTATTCATTTGTAATGAGTAAATAATGTGTGGGCTCATACTTTGAGACAGTTTAAATATTCTGTTCCTTACCAGATTTTACCCACAATATTTTAGCATCCATCAATTCTTGACTGAATCAATTATTACTTTGATGTTTGCAAAATGATGATTTTCTAAATCTTTCCTTGTGAATTTTCTGTTTGTGAATTTTGCTTATTTTCTATAGGGTTTTGGATCCCCCCACCCCACCCCCAATTTTAGAGTTCTTTCTGTATCTGGAATGGATAGTAGGCCTTTATCTGCAATGCATATTAATCACAGTTATTTTCAAGTCTGAGTCTGTGGGACTGTTCTTATTTTCTTTTAAAAAAAAATTCACCGGGCTCAGTGGCTCAGCCTGTAATCCTGTGCCTTTGGGAGGCTGAGGTGAGTGAATTGCCCGAGCCTGCGGGTTCGAGACCCACCTGGGCAGCGAGACCTCATTTCTACAATAAATCAAAAAATCAGCCGGGCGTGGTAGCGCATGCCTGTAATTCCAGCTACTCGGAAGGCTGAGGCGGAAGGATCGCCGGAGCCCAGCAGGCGAGGCTGCGGTGGCCGGAGCGGCCACTGCACTCCAGTCTGGGCGACCGAGTGAGACTCCAACTCAAAAGAAAAAAAAAATTCTTTTGGGTTTTGGTCATTTGTACCAACTTCCTGTCAGGCCTTGCGGTTTTTGGTCTGATACCAGACTTTGTGTGTACAATGTTGTAGAGGCTTCTGAGATGTTATTTCTGCTGGAGATAACTTCTACTGGCTGACAGGCGATGGGTAGATCACCTTGCTCAAGGCTGGTTGATTCGAGGTTTGTCCTGCACTCTGAAGGACACAGCTGGAAGTCTGGGGATCTTGCCCAGCTCCTGGGCAACCCTGTAAGCTGATTTTTGCATCCTCAGCACTGTGAGACACCCGTTTCCTTCTGAGACTGTTAGCCTCATGGCAGTTTCTCCTGCTGGTTTTCTTCCCTGTTCTGAGCAGGTGCAGCTTAGGAGTCAGTGAATACCTGGAGGGAAGTTTACTTATTGGGCTCACTTCTCTGCAGCTGTATTATGCAAGTCCTCTATATATGAACCTTCAGGTTATGAACTTTAACAACACACACCTGCTTTCTTATGTATTATTTCTATCCACCGGGTATTAGTATAGCTGTTGTATTGCCGATTGTGTTAGTCGGGTACCTAGGGTAACTTTGTTGGACTTATAACAAGTTGGACTTCCAAACACTCTCTAGAATGGAATTCGTTTGTTGGGGAGTTCCTGTCGTCTTTCTTGCATTGCTTTAAAGGAATGCTTGAGGCCGGGCAGTTTATAAAGAAAAGATTTATTTGACCCGAGGTTCTGCCTGGCACCAGCATCTGCTTCTGGTGAGGCCTCCAGAGGCCGCAATCATGGTGGGAGGGGAAGGGAAGCCTCACGTCATGTGGTGATAGCGGGGAGGTGCCAGGCTCTTTTGTTTTTATTCTTTTTTTCTTTTTATTTCCATAAGAACTGTAGGGGACACAAATAGTTTTTGGTCACATGGATGCCTTGTACAGTGGTGAAGAAGTCCGGACTGTTTTTTGGGTTTTTTTTTTAGCTGGAGTCTCACTCCATTGCCCAGGCTGGAAGGCAGTGGCACACTCACGGCCACCCCAGCTTTGACCTGCTGGGCTCTGGTGATCCTTCTACCTCAGCCTTCCAAGTAGCTGGAACTTGAGCAGCATGCGCTGCCATGCCTGGCTAATTTTTAATTTTTATTGTAGGGATGAGGTCTTGCCAAGTTGTCCGGGCTGATCTCGAACTCGCGGGCTCAGGCAATTCACTCGCCTCGGCCTCCCAAAGTGCTGGGATGACAGGCTGAGCCACTGAGCCCAGCCGAAGTCTGGGCTTTAAGTGCACCCCTCAGTTCCACCTGCGCACGTTGTGCCGGACAGGTGACTTTTCATCCTTCATCGCTTCCCTCCAGGCTCTTTTAAGCAACAACTCTTATGTGAACGAACAGAGCGAGACTTGCTCCTGACCACGAGAGTGGCGCCAGTCATTCATGAAAGTTTGCCCCATCACCCAGGCCCGCCTCCAACACTGGGGACCCTACTCCGCCTGAGATTTGGGGAGGCGGCAACATCCCTAGGGCAGCAGGGACATTGTGTGATGAGGCTCGCTTCTCTGTGGCCTTCTTTTCCCCAGGACGGTGGCCTTTTCACTTCGGTCTCCTCCTCTGGCAAAGCAAGACCACCGCAGGCTCCCGTCTCTTCTTCCTCAGCCAGTACTCCCCACCGCTGAATGGGCGATGACGAGAAAGAGCCATGGCCCCCACAAGCTCCCGCGTGGCGCCCCACCCCCAGGGCTGCAGCCCGTGAGGTCCTGCGCCCTGATGGCTCCCCGATCCCCTCCCACAGGGACTCTTGTACGTGTTTTCTAGCTGTTATGGCGGGTCTCAGACAGAAGAGTCACTCTGGTGCTGGTATTTCATCATAGCTAGCTGCAGCATCTTTCCACTTAGCACATTTTATTAAATTTGCATGGAAATGAGAGAACACACTCAAATTGACGAAGCGTCTTCAAACGGACAGGGAAATTGGCTTGCTCACACGCTGGTGGGGAGCGGAGAAATCGGCACTTTCTGGAGCGCGTTAATTTCTATAAAAGCCTTAAAATTGCACGTGCCCCTTGACCCGGCAATTCTGCCTCCAGAAATTTATGCTAAGGAAATCATCCTGAATACCTGGGAAAATCTGTTTGTAAAGATTTACATCCCATGACCAAAATTGGAATCAAAACCCTTAATATGCACCAATAGGGACTGGACAGATTGTGGTGTTTCAATGCAGTGGAATGTAACAGCATTTGGTACTACAAACGATGGAGAGGAACATTGAAACATATTAGTGATTGACCAGGCTCAGTGGTTCAGCCTGTCATCCCAGCACTTTGGAAGGCCACTGCAAGTGGATTGCCTGAACCCGTGGGTTCGAGACACCCAGGCAACTTGGCGACACCTTGTCTCTGCAATAAGTAAAAAATCAGCTGGGCATGGTAGCGCGTGACTGTAGTTTCAGCTACTTGGAAGGTTGAAGCGGAAGGATCACTGGAGCCCAGCAGGTCGATGCTGGGGTGGCAGTAAGCGTGTCACTGCACTCCAGCCTGGGCAACGGAGTGAGACTCCGACTCAAAAAAAAAAAAACAAACCAAAAAAATAAAATAATAGGACTGGGCGCAGTGGCTCAAACCTGTAATCCCAGCACTTTGGGAGGCCGAGGTGAGTGGATTGCCTAAGCCCACAGGCTCGAGAACAGCCTAGGCAATTTGAGGAGACCTCATTTCTATGATAAATCAAAATATTAGCCAGACATGGTAGTGCGTGCCTGTAGTTCTAGCTCCTTGGAAGGCTGAGGCAGAAGGATTGCCGGAGCCCAGCAGGTCTATGCTGGGTGGCCATGAGCTTGCCAAGGCATTCCAGCCTGGGCGACGGAGTGAGACTCTGACTCAAAAAAGCAAAAAACAAAACACCACCACCACCACCCTGATACTTGGTTGACCTACTTAAAAATGTTTTCTGGCAAACATTTCATTTGATACTGGTGGCCTGAGCTCTGTTTTTATAATCTTAGAAGCTTTAGAGACTTCATCAGAAACTGTACTCTCCCTGAAGTATTTGGTGATATGAAGGGCCTCCCTACAAGCTTTCTTTAAATCCCCACTAGTCAAAAATCAAACAGAGGCTTCACCTGTTTCTGGCAGTGCTTGCCAATACCTTTCTAGACAGGAGTACTTTACAAAAGTAACAGGTTTGTGACAAGGACCTGGATTATATGAGAAGATTTATTTCCTGGCGGGGGGGAACCTCCCTTTGAAACCAGTGGCCAGAATCAAATGCAGTTGCTTTTGTAAAACTCAAACCAAGATTTCTGAAGAACATTCGTAAACACTGTTGCTGTTTTTTTCTCGAAGGTGCTCTCCAAAGCAATGGTGACTATGGCCTTTTGGGTGTGGAGGCTGTTGCCTGGGAATGCCCGTTCCTTGGTTACATCGTCCAAGAGCTGGTGTGCTGAGGACCGCCGTCGGCGCCAGGAGGCCTATGGGTACTTCCTGCCCATCCAGACGAGGTGGCAGGACAACGACCAGTACGGCCACGTGAACAACGCCGTGTACTACGGCTACTTCGACACTATCATCAACCACTACCTCATCAGGTAGGCGTGGCTTCTGCAGCCCCAGACCTTCTTGGGGCCTCTGCATACCCTTGGCTGGGGGTTCATGCAAGATATTCTGGGAGGAGACCCCCCCATCCTCCTCGGCCTGTGCACCTCTTTTTTTGAAGGAATGAATGTCAGCTGATTCCCAAGAAAAGGAGCGCTGACATGTGAGTGAAAACGTGCAGCCCGCGGCCCCTGCAGTCTCAGGTGTTCCCACATCTTGGTCCTTTGCACTAAATTGTCAGCAAATGCGTGGACTTTGAATCTCAAATAGGCACCCACACAATGCGCCACATGATGTTCAAACCCCGTGCAACCCGGGCAGCCATTCGCATCCACCCTCCAGGCCTTTTTGTGCTCAGAGCAGCTGCTTCCTCCGTGGAGGGCACACGAAGGGGAGGGGACAGGCAGAGACGCCAGGATGTTCATTCCATCCCCCGAGTGCCATGACGACACGGCTGCTACTGTGAGGCGTGTTTGCAAGATTGGGCCACCTATATCTGGTCGATATAATTGTCTCTGTGACAGATTGTGTTGTACAGAGATCTGGGTGAGCCCTAGCTGCGCCCTGACCTCGCTGTTCCACTGTGATCAAGGTGTCTCACCTTAGGGAGTCCTCTGCAAACAGAATTCTCATTTATCCAGAGCTTTTCCTGCATTCTGCACCATGAAGCATTCAGTGTAGACTTTTTGGTTTAGCCCCAAGGTGACTCGAGAGAGTCACAGACATTGTCAGTGCACTGACCTTGTCTTGCCTTTTTTGTCTGTACCCTTTTCAGGGCACATAGCCTAACTGTCGCCATCACCAACATGCCTTGCCCAAGGACTTTATCTGGCCGCCAGAGTGTCTTTTGCAGGGAGGCCAGCGTGCTGAGGAATTGATGCCCCTAGAGGCAGGCTTTAGTTCCTGGCTGCTGGGAGTTGCTGTGTAAACACCCCGGCTTCCCACCTCTGAGATAATCCTGAGGTGCACGCTTGACGCAGGCCCTAGGCTGCCCTAGTAGAATCCGGCTTCAGTTTCCTAGACTGGTATTGATTTTTGAAAGACAAAAATTATGTAGCATAAAATCCAGCACTTTGACCGTTTCAAAGTGCACCGTCAGTGGCTTTCAGCATATTCACAACCTTGTACACCGTCACCACCATCTAATTCCAGAACATTTCCATCACCCCCCAGAAGAAACCCCATCCCTGTGAGCAGTCACTCCCAGTCCCCCTCCCTCCATCCTGGCAACTTCTTATCTCCTTTCTGTCTCTGTGGATTTGCCTTTTCTAGACATTTCATCTCGGTGGAATCATACAGCGTGTGGTCTTTTGTGCCTGGTGTCCCTAGCGTGACGTTTTCAGTGTTCATCCTGGATGGGGCATGTGACCGTCCTTCATTCCCTTACATGACTGAATAATACTCGCTTGTCTGGATGTGCTGTGTCTTGTTTATTCATCTGTCAGTTGATGGGCATTTAGAGCATTTCTACTTTTTGGTTATTATGAATAATGCTGCTGTGAACATTCTGCATACAAGCTTTTGTGTGGGCATGTTTTCAATTTGGGGGAGTCTATACCTAGCATGGAATGCTGGTCATGTGATATCTCTTTGTTTAACTTCGTGAGGAACTGTCAGACTGGTTTCTGCACCCATAGCCTTGCCAACACTTGTTATTATCTTTTTGATTGTAGCCAGCCTGGTGTCTGTGAGGTGGTATCTCATTCTGGTTTTGATTTACATTTCCCTGGTGACTGATGATGTTGAGCACCTATTGGACTTTGGATTATCTTCTTTGGAAAAGTGTCTATGCACATCCTTTGCCTATTTTTTTTTTTATGAGTTGGAGTCTTACTCTGTCACCCAGGCTGGAGTGCAGTGGCATGCTCACGGCCACCCCAGCGTCAACCAGCGGGGCTCAGGCGATCCTTCCATCTCAGACTGCCTAGTAGCTGGAACTACAGGTGCACACTACCATGCTTGGCTAATTTTTTGATTTATTGTAGAGATGAGGTCTCACCAAGTTGCCCAGGCTGATCTCGAATCTGCGGGCTCAGCCTTTGTCTATTTTTAAATTGGGTTGTTTGTCTTCTTATTATTGAACGGTAAGAATTCTTTATATATTTTGGATACTAGACCCTTACTGTATATATGACTTGCAAATATTTTCTCCCGTTCTGTGTTCACTTTCTTGCTAGTGTCCTTTGACACACAGAAGTTTTGAATTTGAGTGACAGCGTGGAGACTCTTAAAATAACAAATGCCTTGTTGGTTCCTTCCCTTCCTGCCCCTTCTTCCTTTCTGCAGGAATGCTTAATCTACAAAAAGGACCTCAGAGCTCCCACGCAGATTGCAGCTTTGTTATGTCAGGCAATTTAACATGCTTTTTCCCCCCTAACGGATAGTATAAAACAACTCTTACCTTGAGAGTGCCTGTCTCCCTCGTGGGCCACGTGGTCCTGAAACTTCACGCTAATTTTGCTTCCTGTGTACCTCCCAGCAGTTCTAAAAGTCGCCCCCGCTGGCTTACTTTTGAATTAATGAATTCCTTTTCCAGCACTCATTTTAACTTCTCAGAGAAGGTATGCTTTATACTTTGAAAGCCACAGCAGAAGGTAAAAACAGAACTTGCGGTTATTTGTAATTTCCCATCATTTGTCACATAGAGAAACTTTACATGGAACTTTTCAACTCGCTCAGGACCACCCTCACTTTCCTAGGAAGGGTCAGCCTCATCCCCTCTTTGGGTTCACTCTTGAGAAAGTGCAAAACCATTGAGACCTAGTGGCATTTGACTTTTGTGGCTTTCGGATGTCTTCCAGGAAGGGGTTTCTGGAAAGTCAGTGTGCAATTAATGATGGTTGAGTCTTCTTTTTATTGTTGAATTGAGAGTTCTTTGTATATTCTGGGTACTAGACCCTTACTGTGTATATGCTTTGTAAATATTGTGGGGATTGTGTCTATGTGGTTCCCGTTTGTTACCCAAGGCTGGCTTCTGCCAGTTTTGGGAGTGGGGAGGGGGTTGGCAACAAGTGAGGAAGAATTCCTGTTGCAAACATGTCCTCTCTTAAGTCGAAGCCTCTGGATATTATACATTGACTCTCAAATTGTGAAAACACCCTGAGCATTTTGCCCAGGGACTTTCTAGTCATGATTTTGTAAAGAAAATAGATTCACCTCTTGATTTTTTTTCTAGGAGACCTGAGGGTTGTTTAGTAAAGGGTTCCCCAACCCCAGGGCCATGGACTAGGCTGCACAGCAGGAGGTGAGAGACAGGTGAGTGAGCAAAGCTTCATCTGTATTTACAGTCTCTTCCCATCGCTCACATGACCACCTGAGCTCCGTCTCCTGTCGGATCAGCAGTGGCATTAGATTCTCCTAGGAGCATGAACCCTATTGTGAACCGTGCAGGTGAGGGAACTAGGTTGCACACTCCTTACAAGAATCTAATGCCTGATGATCTGAGGTGGAGCTCAGGCTGTGATGCTAGTGCTGGGAGTGTCTGCAAATATAGATGAACATCAGTAGTGGGGTTTGACTGCACAGAGACTATAATAAATCCATTGCTTGCAGACACATATCAAAACCCTAGTGAGTGGCAAGTGAGTTGATGTGCTTCAACTGTACAGCTGTATCTGGTGGCAGGCTTTCAGTCAGAATCCGATGATGCTTACTTTACTCCACATGTGACCCGCCCATTATTTTATTTATCATTTCCATCCGTGCCTTCTTCCTGCACTGTGTACTTGTCTCAGCCACAGTTTTCGTAAGCCCACATGCTAATCCTACTCAAAATGGGTAAAAAACAAACGTCATTGGAGAACCTCTTTGGAAAGAGAGAAAGACCCAATGATGAGACAGCAGAAGACACGAGGACTGCCAACAAAAAGAAAGCTGTATTGAAAAGAAAATACCAAGGGTCCTACTAAATTATGGTTCATTGCAACAGGTGATTCACATTCTCCCAGCCTGCTTGGTATAATTTTTGACAACCATCTGTCCAACGAGGCCATGAAACTTTCAAAACTGCTTCGCCACATGGAGACCAAGCACTCTGCACTAAAAGAAAAATCTTTGGAGTTTTTCAAAAGAAAAAAATCGTGAACACGAAGAACAGAAGCAATTATTATATTATTTTGGAGTCAGAGTCCTACACCATTGCCCAGGCTGGAGTGCTGTGGCACACCCACGCTCACCCCAGTATCGACCTGCTGGGTTCCGGCGATCCTTCCACCTCAACCTTCCAAGTAGCCAGAACTACAGGCATGTGCTACCACGCCTGGCTAATTTTTGATTGATTACAGAGATGAGGTCTCGCCAAGTTGCCTGGGCTGATTTCAAACCTATGAACTCAGGCAATCCATTTGCTTTAGCTTCCCAGAGTGCTGGGATTACAGGCTGAGCCACCGAGCCTGGCCTAGAAGCAATTATTGAAAGCCATCACTTCATCAAATGTATCTGCACTGAGAGCATCCTTCTTAAGTGGCTGCCTGCGTTGCTAAAGCTAAGAAGCCCTGTTGCTATTGGTGAAGAGTTGATCCCACCTGCTGCTAAGGACACTTGTCGTGAACTTTCAGGAGAGGCTACAGTTCCAAAGGTGGCATGTGTTCCTCTTTTGGCTAACCGCACGAATGGATGACACAGCAGAGGATATTGGGGCATAGCTGTCAGAGAGGGTTCAGGAGTCATGGAACGCAATCCAGTCTACCGATGTGGACAACAGGGTGTCAGTGCTTGTTTTTGTGTTATGTATTTCCAGAAGGATGTGCATGGGGATATGTTATGGCACTATTGTTGCCAACCAATACCCCAACTGCAGAACTATTCAAGTCATTGAACGAATAAATATCAGGAGAACTGAACTGGTCATTTTGTGTTGGTATATGCACGGACGGAGCAGCTGCCGTGACCAAATGGCTTCCTGGTTTCACTACTTGGGTCAAAGAAGTTGCTTCTGAATGCGAGTCTCCGCACTGTGTCATTGATAGACAAATGCTGGTTAGCGGGAAGATGTCACCCGAACTTAATGTCATGCAGGATGTGATTAATATGATCAATCGCCGTCAAGTACACGCCCTTAACGCACGTCTGTTTGCGCAGCTCTGAGGAGATGGATGCAGAGTGCACACGTCTTCCCTTGTATGCAGCAGTGAGATGGCTTTCTCAAGGTAGATCACTGGCCAGGGTTTGTGAGTTACGAGAGTCGCTCCAGAGATTTCTTTTCGAAGAACAGTCACCACTGGCAGCACATGTCAGTGACACAGAACAGGTCGCAAAACTTGCATACCTGAGTGACATATTCAACCTGCTCCACAAACTCAATCTGTCCCTTCAAGGAGAATGACCACTGTGTTCAAGTCGGCTGATAAAGTGACTCCATTCGAAGCCAAACTGGAATTATGGGGGTGATGAGTGAGCATTGGGAATTTTGACATCTTTCAAACATGAGCAGAGGTTTTGAAAGAGACTGAGCCAGGTCCTTCTTTCTCAAGCTGGTGCACGGTCGGTCACCTATCTCAGCTTTTCAAAGGGTTTGAGCATTACTTCCCAACCACAAAGACCCCCGATCTGGGAAGGAATGGATCCGCGACCTACTTGTGGATAAGTCAGGTGAACTGACTTTGTCCATGCTAGATGAGGACCAATTGCTTGAGATCACAGATGACAGTGATCTTAAAAGTATGTTTGAAGCTGAGCATGGTGACTCAGCTTCATCCCAGCACTTTGGGAGGTGGAGTTGAGAGGATTGCCTGAGCCCACAGGTTCGAGACCAGCTGGGGCAACTTGGCGAGACCTCGTCTCTACCATAAATAAAAAAATTAGCTAGGCGTGATGGCGTGCACCTGTGGTTCCAGCTACCTGGAAGGCTGAGGCAGAAGGATCACTTGAGCCCAGCAGGTTGACGTTGTGGTGGCCGTGAGCGTGCTGCTGCACTCCAACCTGGGCGACAAGAGGGAGACTCTTGACTCGAAGGAAAAATGTTTGCAGCAACTTCGACTCTCCATACTCGGAATATCCTGAGATTGCCACAAAAGCACTGAAAAGTTTGCTTCCATTTCAGCGTCCTATCTCCTTGAAGCAGGGTTTTCCGAAGAGATGGCAACCAAAGTAAGATGATGGAGTAGACTGGACAGAGGCAACACACGTCAGGTGCCACTGTCTCCCGTCACCCCCAGATGGGCCCGTCTAGTTGCAAGAAAACAAGCTCAGGGCTGTCACCGATTCTGCATGATGGTGAGTTGTATAATTATTTCATTATCTATTACAATGGAATAATAATAGAAGTAAAGGGCACAATAAAAGTAATGCATTGAATCATCCCGAAACTGTCTCCTCCCCCTGGTCCACAGAAAGATTGTCTTCCACAAAACCGGTTCCTGATGCCAAAAAGGTCGGGGACTGCTGGTTTAGCAGGCTGCTTGTGGGCTGTCAGAAGCAAAGCCGGCACCAGCTGAAAGTGTGAGAACGGGAGGACCAGGTCGTATGTGGTGACACGGCCTCGTTCTGGGCAACGCCAGGACGCGCAGCCAGCCGGTTGCAGTGATGATTCCCCCCTGCACCGCTGGGGCCTCCTCTCCTCCGGGCTTTCCAAGGGTGGTCAGCGCTGTGCACGTGGGATAACCCAAGGGCCATGTCCTGGCCCAGAACATTCCTTCTTTGAGGGGGCTTCCCCAGGAGAGGGCACCAGGAAGACTGGAGGCCTGGTGGGGAGGCTGAAGTAGTGCGCCGGCCGCAGCCTGCCTGAAGTTCCCATCACTTTGACACGCGGAAGGGGTTAAGTCATTCTTGAGCAGTTGATCGCTCACCAATTGTAATTAAGTATGTTTATATTAAATTATGTTCCGTAATTCATGTAAAATCCTTTAGCCTATGCTGTTATTAGAACCAGATGCTGAAGGACCAATCATATTTCAACATGACTGTGCCGCCTCGCCAGCTGTCTGACTATAATTACTTTAATCTCAGCTTGTTATCTAATTATCACCTTTGTAAAGGGAAAAGTACTCTCTAATGCTCACTGATTGTTTCAGATGATGGTGAAGAGCGGAACAGCTGTCAGAGATCGCGGGCCCTGATTATCACAACGGAGGAGCGTATTCAGGGCCCGGTGGCAGAGCTGGGACGTGCCAGGCGGGGACTGGGGCCCGGCCAGCGAGGGGAGGCAGGTGCTGGGGTGGAAGGGTGCAGCCCCCGCGGAGAGGCTGTCAGGTGACACCTGCCTCCTCCCCAGTGCCTGTCTCGTCTGCTTGAGACTCAGTTGCCTTGTCCATGACACAGAGACAGCCAGGACACTACAACCCAGCCCAGAGGGTTGTGAGAAGCATTTGGGGCGCCGAGGCCCAGGACCTCCGAGCACAGCACTTGACCATGTGTGGCCATCATCGCGTAAATTCTTCTTCCTTTAGCCCTTTTCCCGTTGACCCTGAGAATACTCGTCGGTGGTGCTTGTGGCTGTGGCGTGGACCCCGGGATTAAAAAAAGGAATGACAAAATACAGTCCTCCTTCGAAAAGTGTGTGATGTAGCATTAAAGTAACACAGCAGCGAGCTGCCCATTTTTCCCCCTAAACGGAAGAGAGTTACAAAAAAATCAGTGTTGGTTTTCTTCATTCCTATCTTAGCTGCAACAGTCAAATCTGAAAATTAAAACGGGTGTCTAGATGCCAGCCGCGTGGCACTATTGGTTTGTTTTCCAAATTATGTTGAAGTTCTCTCCTTCTGGGACCAGAATTCACCTTTGCGTTGCTTATTCCAAATCAGTTCGCCAAAGCAGCCAGCAGTATAAATAAGTATTGTCAGGGCAATCTTGAGGGTCCTAAGGAGGGGAGACTCTATGGAACATCCTCTGGGGTGTGTGTTTGCATGTCAGCTGTGCAAGTGGTGACCGTAGTTTGTTCCTGAGTAATTACTGAAGGAGGTTCCCTTGGGATGTCTGGCAAGCTTTCAATATTCTCTATCCCTTTACCTGTGTGGGGCTGCCCTCCCATCAGAGGGGAGTTGACAGAGAATCACTCTGCCGTAAGAGTGGAAGGCTAGACCACTCAGAGAAGGATCTCCAGGTGGGAGAGGGGAGGACTGAGGGGGAGGACAGAGCTAATGAGAAAAAGTGAGACTGCAGGAGAGGGCTGCATCATAGCATTAGGCTAGACCACCAACAAGGTCTGAGACAATGAAGTAAGTTCTGGCACTCAGGAACCAAGCAGCCAGAGCTTAGTTCCTTTGAGGGCAGGAAGTAGGGGCCTCTCTCCATGATGGACATCTTTCTTAGGCAACAGAAGGAGGGAAAGGAGTCGGGTACAAGAGAAGAGGTAGAAATGCCAAGATATAAGAGCTCAGAACAGTCCTTTGTACAGAGGGACAGGAGAGGATGGTGGAGGCAGGACAGCAAAATGGAGAGCGCTGGCTGGTGTCAGAGGGGCCTCGGTTCCGATTCCGACTCACTTCCTTCACTAGCTGTGTGACCTCAGCCTTGGGGCTTTTAATTTAGTTCTTTAAAATATTGTTTAGCCCCTCAGTGCGTGATCATTAAGACTAGTGTTTGCAAAGTACATAATAAGTGACCAGCAAGCCATAGGCTTTATTGCTGGGTGGGACCAATGCCAGGGAAGCATGCCCAAGGCAGTACAGTCAGGATGGTGAGGAGGAACCCGTGGAAGTCCTGGAAATATCTTTTCTGATAATTATAGATGCAGACAAATGAAGCATGTCCATTAGGGTCCAGTCAGGAAAACAGAAACCTCTCTAGGTCTTTCAAACAGAAGGAGTTTAATGCAGGAATTTGGCAACATAGGTGTTGGAAGAACTCAAAGAATAAAAAAGGAATGATAACAGAACACAGAGCCTAGCAATGGCAGGACATCTTTTTACTTTCAGGGCTGGGAGACAACAGAGAGGAAGCACTATTACCAGAGCCCAGAACTATGGAGGACCGGACCCTGGGAGGGGTCTGGAACCCTGGAGGAAGGGCTGTGTGGGCCAGGGGTGGGGCTGGGGTGGGGAAGGCAAGTGCGAGCTGCTGGCGGTAGCTGGAGCCCACAGCTCTCTGCTGCCCAGTCCTTTCTCCCCCTCCTCCCGCCTTCTAAACTCCCTCCAATATCTACCGCCATGGGAGCCATCAGAAGCCAGCAAGGGAGTGTGGGGGTGTCCTAGTGCCCCCCAAGTAAAAGCAGAACATGGAGGCTGGGACTGGGGCTGAGAGCCAGTGAGTGCCTGGCTGTGGAAGGAAAGCCAAGGAGAACAGGACATTTAATCTCAAATCTGTCTCCCCATCCCACTGAAGTCAGGGGTTTACACAGTGGGGCAGGAATGTAGAAAACAGGAATGAGGGAGAGGTGAGAAAGGGGGGCTGGCACATGGGTGGGCAGGGGGGGTGCTCTGTCCTCTCACTGACTGGGTGATCTGGTGAGTTTCAGTTCCTTGATGCAATAGGCCTGAAGGTGGGTTTCTTGAGACAGAAACTCAGATATCTAAGACAAACATATGTTTCAAGCTTTAATAAGATCAGGTAGGTCCATTACTGAGTATGCTCAAATAGAAACTGTCGCCATGAGTTCTGGAGGAAGTTGGGCTGGTTTCATGCTGATGGGTCAGCTTGCTCCACATGACTCAGAACTCCAGGGGAAGCTGAGCTTGCAGGGGTGGAGGGGAGGTGACCTACTGACTTGGGAGCAGGCAGCCTGGCCTCGTGCAGGTGTTCACATCCATTGCGTTGGTTCTATCTCTATCTCCAAATGGGCCAAAGAAAAATGGGTCTATCTGAAATCTACCAAGCAGAAAACTCTGCAAACGGTTGCTTCTTCACCTGTCAGTGCAATCATAAGTGATGTTTGTGACCTTGAACATGGAGACCCAGGAGACTCTCGGGGAAGCAAATTTGTTTCCGTTTGAGGCATTTGAGTGCCTCACAGCTCTTTGACTATCAGACAGATGCACGGGAGGCTGGAAGTGTCAGGCGAGCCAGCTTCTGCCTGTGCATCTCCCAGGGTGAGGCACGGGGGTCATAGCCTCTCGCTGCCCTAGGACCTTCTGGGGAAGCCACTTGGGCATCTTCTCTCCCTTGAAGCCTCCTCTGACCCTCCCTCAGGCAGGGACATTTCATCTTGCACCCATCACTTGACAAGGAGCCACGGGGCAGCACTTCCTCCATTGCAGAGCCAGGTGAATTTCAGATGTGTGTGTCTATCTCCCCATTTGATTGGGAGCCCCTTGAAGGCAGGATGGTGCCTTGGTTATTTCTCTGTCTCGACATATCACCCTGCCTGGCATGTATTGTCCTCAGTGAATGTTCCTTGAAAGAACTGAAGCATGGTGTGGTCACCTATGCCATGCTTTTCCAATGACATCAAGAAGTGCTGTCTTGTCTGACAGGGCGGCTCAAACCTGTAATCCCAGCACTTCAGGAGGCGGAGGTTGAGAGGATCGCCTGAGTCTGTGTGTTCGAGACCAGCCTGGGCAACATGGGGAGACCTCATTTCTACAATAAGTCAAAAAATTAGCTGGGTGTGGTGGCATGCTCCTGTAGTTCCAGCTGCCTGCAAGGCTGAGGCAGAAGGATCACCTGAGCCCAGCAGGTGGCAGCTGCAGTGGCTGTGAGCAGCGTGCCTCTGCACTCCAGCCCGAGTGACAGAGTGAGACTCTGACTCAAATTTTAAAGAAAGTGCCGTCTTCTGGGCCCACGTGGCGGTTCACAGTCTCCCACGAATATTCTGCCACACGTGACTGGGTTCTCACACCAGGAAGCCACAAGGCAGTCTCTTGGGGAGACATCATCCTCCAGGGGATCTGGCTGCAGCGGTCACAACTCAGCTGTGGCTGGTTTAGCAGCTACAGGAATAGGAGGCAGGAGCTGGCATATCCCCCGGCAATGGGATGGGTCTCTCAGGAATGCCCAGGTACAGAGAGGGGCTGCTTGAGGAGCTGAGGCTCCCCTGGCCCCACGCATCAGAAGGACATACACGCAGACTTCCTGCAGTAGGAGGTACATGCCACACTCTGGGGTTACTCTTTGTTACAGCATCTTTGGTGACTAAAGAAAATGTCCTAAGGCAAGAGAAATAATCCAGCAACAGAGATCTTCAAGAAAGCCCTGCTAGGTGGTTGATTTCACCCATGCCAGCTCTGGTATGTCTCTCTTTCTTTTTCTTTTCTTTTTTTTGAGTTGGAGTCTCACTCGATCACCCAGGCTGGAGTGCAGTGACACGCTCACAGCCACCCCAGTGTTGACCTGCTGGGCTCCAGTGATCCTTCCACCTCGGTCTTCCGAGTAGCTGGAACTACAGGCATGCACTACCACTCCCAGCTTAGTTTTTTACTTATTGTAGAGATAAGGTCTCGCTAAGCTGCCCAGGCTGGTCTGCAACCTGGGACTCAGGCAATCCCCTCACCTTAGCTTCCCAAGTAGCTGGGACCACAGGCATGTGTCACCATACCCTGCTAATTTTTTGATTTTTTTTTTATAGAGACAAGGTTTTGCTACGTTGCCCAGGCTGGTCTCAAACTCCTGGGCTCAAGAAATCCTCCCACCTCAGCCTCCCAAAGTACCAGGATGATGGACGTGAGCCATCGCGCCCGGCCTTGTATTCTGTGCTACGGAATTTTCCCTCTTGGAATGACAAGACATCCTAATCCGAACTCCTCAACTTGGGAACTGTAGTGTCTTCACCTTGATTTCCCCCAGAAGCTGTGCAGAGACAGGATCTTGCACGAAGGTAGTTTGTTTTAGAAATTGATCCCAAGGAAAAAGAGTGGGGACCCAGGAGAAGTGAATTAGAGGAAGGAGAGACAACCTGACATTCCTGAGCTGATCAGGTGAGCCAGGGGCTAACTCCTTCCAGGATCCTGGAGGTGCCGTGTAGAAGGGGTCTCAGAATTTCTGCCTGCAGGACAGCAATGGAGAGCACTTATCCCTGTCTCCATCCCCTGCTGGCCATGGCCTGCCCTAGGGGTGTCGTGTGTGAAAGTGTCAGAGCCACGAGCAGACTCCTGCCAGTCTCCCGCTGAAATATTAGTAACCGGTCACAGGGTGAAAACTGTAGAAAAGACCTGAACCCCGAAAAGCTGTAACCATGGTTAGAAATGAACAAATCTGGACTGGGCCTAGTGACTCATGTCTATAATCCCAGCATTTTGGGAGGCTGAGGTGGGAGGATTTCTTGAGCCCAAGAGTTCCAGACCAGCCTGGGCAATATAGTGAGACCTCTTCTCTACAAAAAAATAAATAAAAGCACCAGGTGCATCCCTGTAATCCCAGCTACTCAGGAAGCTGAGGTGGGAGGATCAACTGGGCCCAGGAGGTCGATGCTGCAGTGAGCCATGAGCATGCCACTGCACTACAGCCTGGGCAACAGAGTGAGACCCTGAATAAAAATAAATAAATAATAAAAATAAGGCCAGGCACGGTGGCTCAAGCCTGTAATTCCAGCACTTTGGGAGGCTGAGGCGAGAGGATTGCCTGAGCACATGGGTTTGAGACCAGCCCGGGCAACTTGGCGAAACCTTGTCTCCACGATAAATCCCAAAAATAGCCAGGCGTGGTAGCACATGCCTGTAGTTCCGGCTACTTGGAAGGCTGAAGCAGAAGGATCGCTGGCGCCCAGCTGGCTGACGCTGGGATGGCCATGAGCGTGTTACTGCACTCCAGCCTGGGCAATGGAGTGAGACTCCAACTCAAAAATAAAATAAAATATGATAAAATAAAAATAAAGATGATCTACTTTATAAAAAAATGAACAAATCTATAGTTCCTAAGTTTGCTTTTACTCCAAGAGGGCAGTTGATGACCTTCCTGTGCTGACCCCTGGGGTGGCGAGCTGCCCTGCAAGGTGGGAGGGCGTACTCTTCCTTAGATAATGGACCGAAGCTGGGGTTAGCAACTGATGGTCAGGGAGAGGTTTGGAGCCCACCTGGAGGATGCGGTGAATTGGGTCTGCCCGGCGAGGGGGCAATGCTTGGGTGTCTGGGGCCAGGCATAGGACTTCTGCTTCTCCTGCTTGCTCAGAATGCTGGCCTGACCCATGCCCACCTTGAAGGCCTTCTCGTCTCTCCCTGCCACCCCATCTCAGGCTCAATGAACACACTCTCCCTGCAGCCTCCCCAGGGGCGCAGGTGACCGCCAGGTGGTCAGTCTGCCTGTGGCCTCAGCCAGTATGAGGTGGCCTCGGGGGTAACCCTGAGCCATCCCAGTCTGGCAGACATCTCATAGACCTTGTTTTGTTTTAATTTTTAAATTTGTTTGTAGAGACAGGTTCTCACTATATTGCCCAGGCTGGCCTTGAACTCCTGTCCTCAAGCGATCGTCCGGCCTTGGCCTCCCAAATAGTATGAGCCACTGTGCCCGGCCGGGGCTCAGTCTTTATTCCTTCTGCTGAGCCAAGTCTCAGAGAGCCCAGACAGGGCCACGCTTTGTCTTTGAGGCATTTGCATCTCAGGGCCTGAGCGAACATGATGGATTCTGTCGGTCTGCGGGCCTCCGTTCAAATATTATGATCTGTCTCCTCGAGCCCAAGGAAACCTCATTATAAAGAAAGTAATCTCGTTTGTGGTTGTGTTCTGTAACCCACAGGCTCAGAAACACACGGATATAGTGTGCCCGGGAAGTTGGGTTGTCAGATTAATATATTGTGTGAAAATTGGAGCTGGAGGTCACCAGTCTCCTGACACGCAAATCTCCCTCTGAGAATCTCATTTCATTCAGACTATCAGTTAGATTAGACATGCCCTAATTATCCCACTGAAATTAAATTACTTTATGTTAGGGCAATATAATGAACAGCCATAAAGAAGATATATCCAACCAATCATGTTATTAGTCACAGCGAGACCAGCCCATACACTAAAAGGACCTTGCTGGGATCTGCTGGCTAGTCCCGTCACATAGGGAGAGAGGCAGAGGGGGCAGGTGCTGGGCCTGTCCCGGCTGTTCCTGAGTTTCACTGGGACAGGTGCTGGGTTCCTCTGAGGTGCTGAGTGTCTCTCAGAGGTGCTGCCCGCAGTCATTGAGGGGGAGAGAGTTCTGGAACACCCAACTGCGTCCTGTGTCCACCCCCGTTGTTGCCCTTCACTACTCATTCCAGGAACCTCAGGGTGCCTGTCAAGGGGTTGGCTCCGTGCTAGGGACCCTTGTCCTCCAGAAGGACCATCCTCTGTTGGCTGTGTTTGTCAAATTACATAACACCAGCTACTGTCGTGAAGTATCCCATCTCAGTGACTTCACACATCAGTTATTTCTTATTGAAATCACGAGCTAAGGCAAGTCAGTGCCTGTGTGTGCATGTATATGTATGCCTATAAGTGTATACGTGTGTGTGTGGGGCACTCTGATCCACTGGCTGGGTGCGGTGGCTCATGCCTGTCGTCCCAACATTTTGGGAGGCAGAGGTGAAAGGACTCCCTGAGCCCAGGGATTCAAGATCAGCCAGGTTAAGGGGGTGAGACCTCATTTCTATAATAAATAAAAAAATTAGCTGGGCATTCCGCCTGTAGTTCTGGTGCTACTTGGAAGGCTAAGGCAGAAGGATCACTTGCAGGAGGTTGGGACTTCCCTGAGCGTGCCACTGCACCCCAGAGTGAGACTCAAAAAAAAAGAAGAAGAACCCTATCCTCTTCCGGGTCAGATGGGCATTTGGGGGTGCACGATTCTCTGCTGTGGGGTCGTCCTGTGCCTTGCAGGAGGCTTAGCCCCACCCTGGCCTCTACCCACTACCCAGTGGGATATGCTTCCAGCTGTGACACCCCAAAGGGTCTCCAGACATTGCCAGATGTCCCTGAGGGAGGGGACAAGGTGGTCTTTACGGCTCTCCAGGGGCCTGGGAAGTGAGCAAAGGCAGCTCTGTTCGAGGGTCCCATGGGCAGGCCTGGAGGTGGCACGCACATCTCCCACCTCTGCTGGGCGGAAGTCACATGGCCTCTCCCAACCAAGGAGTGGCTGGAAGTGTCACGTGGCCATGTTCCCGGGAGGAAAAGGACCCGGGGCTTGTTGATCATGGCCATGCTGTGCCAGACAGACAAGTCAGGTATAAGCCTGGATGCTCTTGAGCCTGAACTTGGGCCTCCCCTTGCTGGCCGGGATGCCTTCTGGGCTGTTGGCGGCCACCGGGCACCCCGGGCCTGCCTCGTGTCTCTCCACCGTCCCCTGTCTCCTGCTCAGGGCTCGCCTGTCTTGCCGTCTACTTGTGCAGAGCCCCAATTTCTAATTAATCCAGTTGTTGAATCCCTGCTGCCATGGTCAAAGGATGCTACTGCTCTCTGGGTGGCAGAATTAGGAATTTTTAACTGAAACAGAGGGATGGTGGTCTGAGGGGCGAACGGGATGTGTCTCTGCATGGCCTGTGTCGGTGTTGTGTGGTGACAGCAGGATGGTTATAACTAGGAAAACAGGGATAAGTCAACGAACACCATCAGCGCAGGGAGTTATCTTAGTCGCGTGACTGGCAAATGTGAAATTAGTTTAGCAGAATGAACACCGTGGATGTTACCTCAATAAATCACTCCAAAGCAGAGCCCTGGTTCTCGGGATGTGCTCAGACGTTCAGGTCCTTTGGGTGACCCTGGTCTTCCTCATTACCGATGCATATGGGGTCTGACAGTTAAGTTCATGAATACATCCTAGAAACAGAGCTCCATACCTCATGGCTGAATATCACAACGGTCACCTTCGAGGTCCTTCCCTTGGGGAAGCTAGGCGCCGATGCCAATGCCTAGTCCACCCATCAAGGCCATTTTGGAACTCTTTTTCTGGAATGACCACCAGAGCTGTTGTCATATTACCCTTGATGTCCTGAATGTCACCAAAATGTCTACCCTCCAATATTTCTTTTCTCTTCGGGTAGAGAAAAAAGTCACTGGGAGCTGGTCAGGTGAGTAGGGAGGGTGTTCCAATAATGTGCTTACTGGATAAAAACTCCCTCACAGACAGTGCTGTGTGAGCTGGTGCACTATCGTGATGCAAGAGCGCCTTCGGGACCACTTTTGCACACACATTTCTCATGCCAAGATTTTCGGTTAAGGTTTTCCTGTTTCTCTATTGACGTCTATTTGGTCTGCTATGCTTTTCTTGCAGTCAGCTGACAATCTTGATGCATAATGACAATCTTCGATGAATTTTGGTAATGTTTTCGTCAGTTCTGCTCGTCGTTACTGGCCACCCTGACCTCTCTTCATCAGTGATGATTTCTCTTCCCTCAGAAAACCGTTGAGTCCATTTGTATACTGCTGTTTTCTTCATAGCATTAACTCATCGACTTGAACTCACATGTCCCTGGTTTCACGTCCACTTGCCAAGTTGAACAAGAAATTTAATGTTTGTTCGTTGCTCTAATTCAAGCTCTGATTTTCTCGAGACAACACACAAAAACCTGCAACATCAGTGAATGCTGCTCAGCAAGACACCGCCACACATCGACACGAACACAGCTGTGAGAGACAGATTGGCCAAGGTGATGACACCTTACCGAGTTGTTTGTGCAGTGCGACCAACGTAAGCGCAGGGTGGCAAGGTTGTGAATTTAGTTGTTAGACCTCGTAAGCACACTGGTGGAGACTGGAGGTCAGATCCTTAGAATCGTTTTCGTCATTTTGAAGAGCACGCACTTGACCTTCTGGGGTAGGCACGGAGTGGAGACGCTTGGAACGAGGCCCCCGGGTGTGTGGTGGGGACGCCCGCACCAGAGCCAGTCCCTCAGGCCTGACTAGGTCAAGACTGTTGTCGCTGAAAGACGGTGGCGCGCAGTGAGACTCAACACCCTGTAAGGCCAAGAGATTTAATGGGGGTGAGCGCGGTGGCTACAGAACCTGAGAATCAGATTGCAGCATGGAGGCAGGGGTGTGGCGGGTTTTATAGAAATTTAAAGCCACCTGTCGGTTACCTATTGGTCGGCAGGTGAGGTATTTTTGGGATTGGTGGGGGCTTTCGCGGGCGCGGGAACGGTGGGCTTTGTTGTGGAAGAAGAACCCGGAGAGCCTTGTCTGAGCCTCCACGTTAGTGTGTCTGGGCGCCTTCTTAGGCGGGAGCGCCATTTTAGGTGGGGGCCACGCCTAGGCTTAGCCTTTGGAGGGGGCGGGTTCCTCGTGGCTGGCTGGGGCCTTTCATTCCCACCTCTTTGGTTAAGGGATAAAGGGGTGGAGTTGATCGGTCTGGCTACTTCCTGCTGGCGGGGGGCGTTGTTGGGTGAGGTGGGTGAAAGAACCAGCCACATGAGGCCCCATAAGAAGGCGCCGAAAGAAAAAATTTCGCTGGGGTGGAAGTCTTGGAAGGTGCCCTGGAGGTAGAAGAATGCAAGTTGGTCCAGCCAGTCGTCGAGTGGACACGGGAAAGGGAGGAGCCATTTGTCACAAAGAAGATGGTCAAGGAACGCTGAAAACCTGAGTTGGAGGTAATAAGGCCTGAGAGCCATATCTGTAATGAAAAATGGAGTGAGAAGGTTTAGGAGGCAGTAGGTCTTGGGTTGTTGAGGGCTGGGTCCTCGGTGGGTAGGAGGTTGTAACTTTGTAAAAGAAACTGGTTAATGGTTTGATTTGAAATTTTTTGGAGTTGAGTTTGAAGAAATTTTATAATGCAAGGGAGAAAGGAGCACAAGCGGAGAAGGAGAACGACTGGAGTAACGACAGGAAGAAGCCACGTGAGGAGGGAGTTTGGAAACCAACTGCTAATTTGAGTGGGCTTTGTTCGTTGAAGCTGTGAGGAGAGGTCGTTTAGTTTGTTGATATTTTGTTCAATGAGCCCTGATTCACTGACATACTAGCAGCATGCTTCCTGGAGGAAGAGGCAGGTGCCTCCTTTTTCGGCTGTTAGGAGGTCTAGGGCTCTGCGGTTTTGGAGGGTTACCTGTGCTAAGCTAGTTACTTGTCTTTGTAGTGACCCGATGGATTCTGAGGTGGTGTCTAGCGCCATTTGGATTTTGTTTTGTAGGTCTTCTACTGCCCATAGTGAGTAGCCGAGAGCTCCTCCCGCCAGGCCGAGGGAGGTGAAAGCGGATGCGAGGGACAATCCAGCCATAACCGGGAGGAAGACGGCCCTTTTGTGTGAATGCCTGGCGGTTAAAAGTGTCTGGAGGTGGGTCATGGAGTATAAAGAGAGCTGAGGGACCAACGTGACAATTAGGCAGGGATGAATTCGGTTTGAAGCTCGGGAGAGGAGGGTGCCATTGCACCACAAAAATAGGCCGGGCGGCAGGAAGTGGGCCTCTGTGAGGTTTGTGTAGGCCGAACAAAGAGTGTTGTTATAGGGGGCACGTGGCGAGTTGATACAGAGGTGGGAGGAATTAGAGGCTAATTCCCAGAGGGGTACATGAGGTTTGACTATAATTTCCCCGTGGGCGGACGTGTTGAGAGTATAGTTGGGAAAAGCTGGAAGGGGAACGGCTGCTAGTAAGGGTCGCTGTAAAGAGGCGCAGAGGAAGCATTGTGAAGAAGGGAGGTCAGGGAATGATTGGTTTAGGAACCGTAGAGTGTGTTCTAGGATGGTGAGCCAAGAGGGAAGGTGTTGAGAGGGCCGTGAAGAGAGGTGTCTTCTGAGGAAGGGGGTAGGGGCTGAATGGCCTCTTCGAGTTGTTGTTCCTGATTTTTTATGTGCTGCACGATAGAAACTTGAATGGAAGGAGTGAAGGTGGAGCGTGAAACAGACAAGAGGCTGGCAGCTGTGCGGTAGTTGTCAGCAGGGTAGACCCCAACGTATCTGAGAGCATTCCAAAAAGGACTGTGAGGATCTGGAATTTTAAAGACATAGTGGGAAAAGCGGGCACCTCGGCCGCGCCAGGTGCCGGACCCCAGTCCACCATATTCTAAGAATGGTGGGTTACCAGTGTCCGTGGCTTGTTTTGGGAGTTTATATATAGGGATTAAATAGGAGGGAGTGTTGGTGTGTCTGGCCGGGTCAGGGTTGGAGAAATGGATTTTACATGACCAGTAGGGGCAACCCCTATAGAGATCTGCCCATTTTTTGCAGTTCGGGTCGGTTTGGTTATCTACTAGGCAGACATATGCATCAAGTGCGATACCCGGGTCATCAAGTGCGTGTACCTTTTCCAGAGAAAGAGAAATGGATGTGCAGTTGTCAGTGAGGCACGATTGTATATCTAAGTTTTTTACCTGGGAAATACCATTTAAAGTATAGAGTTCACGGATGGTGAAGCAGTAATGGAGGCCAGATGGTGAGGGGTGGCTTGCCTTGAGAGCGGGAGGGAGGAGGGAAGTAAGGAGGATTAGGGGTGAAACTTGAGCCATTGAGATAAGGAAGGAAAGCTGAGCCACTGAGATAAGGAAGGTGGGCGTTTATGGGCAGCAATGAGAAAGGAGGACGAATAGGAGTAGTAGGAAAAAGGGTATGATTATTATTAAAGGAATGATCAGATTGAGGGCTATCATATGGAAATTTGGTTATGTGGAGTTTTCCTGGATGGAGGGCAGAGAGGGGGAACGACTGACGCGGGATATTTGAAGTTTGAGAGGATGACCCGGTACTGTGGAACAAGAAAGGGTCAGCGTTTCTGTGGAGGGAAGGAGAAGAGGAGATATTTTAGCTGGCTTGAGGCGCGAAATGTGGATCCAGGGGGTGAGCTGTCCTTTTTCTATGAGCAGCTTGGCTGCCGTGGGAGTGGAGAGAATTATTTGGAAGGGTCTGGTCCATTTGGGTTGTAAGTGAGCTTTGGCTTCTGTGTCTGAGAGGTAGACCCATTGTCCCGGGGTGAGAGGCTGTGAACTTGGTGTGCCTATGAGTGTGGGCAGAAGGAGGTCTTGGTACTGCCAGATGTTGGATCGGATGAAGGACAGGAGAGGGTAGATTACATGAAGAGGGATGGGAGGCGGAGAGGTTGAGATACCAGGAGGGAGGGCAGGCCGTCCGTATAGCACCTCCAAAGGTGAGAGTTGACTGGGTTTCTCTGGGAGGACGCGAATGCAGAAGAGGGCTAGGAGGAGGAGGGACACCCAGTCTTTGTGGAGTTCGAGAGAGAGTTTAGTAAGAGTATTTTTTAGCGTGCGGTTAGTCCGTTCAACCTTCCCTGATGATTGTGGGTGATAAGGAATGTGAAAGTGCCATTTGATATTAAGAGCTGTCGTTAGAGACTGGACGACTTGTGAGGTAAATTCAGGTCCATTATCTGATTGGAGAGAGGAGGGGACTCCGAACCGAGGGATAATATGGTTGGCTAAAATGGATCCTACCGTAGCAGCCCGCTTCTTGGAGGTGGGGAAAGCTGCAACCCACCCGGAAAAGGTGTCGACAAAGACTAGAAGATATTTGGTGTTACGGACGGGGGCATAACAGTGAAATCCATTTGCCAGTCTGACCCGGGGAGCTCTCCCCTAGCCTGGTGGGTGGGGAATGTTCTGGGTTTCAAGGATGTGTTGGGGTTTGTTCGGAGGCAGGTGGAGCATTGGGAGGAGAGAGTGTGTATGAGTTTTGTATGTTCCGAGGTGAGGTGAAAGAAGGTTTTAAGGAAAGAGGTAAGGGCTGCTGGGTTAGGGTGGAAAAGTGAGTGTAAATAGGGTATGATATTGGAGAGTTGTGGGGCCTCATTTGCTGATGAGGAGGCGGCGTTAACAAGTATGGCAGGAAGAGGTTTTAGGGCCGCTCTGTGGCGGGCTGCTCTGTCGGCTCGTGAGTTTCCTTGGGTGATAAAAGATGAATCGACCTGGTGGGCTTTACAGTGGGAGATGCCAATGGCTTTGGGAGTAGGGAGGCTTGAAGGAGGTCGGAAATGAGCTGAGCATTTGTGATGGCTGATCCCTTGGTGGTTAGTAGTCCCCGTTCCTGCCAGACAGCTGAGTGTGAAACCAGGACGTGGAAGACATACTTGGAGTCGGTGTAAAGTGACAGAGAGTGTCCAGCGCCAGCTGGAAGGCTCGAATAACCGCTGTGAGTTCTGCCTGCTGGTTGGTGGTGTGGGGAGGGAGAGGGTTAGCTTCTGTGACATCAGTGGCTGAGGTGACAGCGTATCCTGCTACTCGGGACCCCTCATGTATGTACAAACTTCCGTCTGTGAACCATATGTAAGAGGGCTTAGATAAGGTCCTTCCTGAATATGTATGGGGCAGGGAAGTAGGGACTCGAGGACCTCAACACAGTTATGGATTGGAGTGTCAGTGGGAGAGGAAGGAAGTAGTGAGGCCGGGTGAAGAGGCACGCAGGCTTAGAAGGAGATGGAAGGATCTTGGATAAAGAAGACTAGAAGGGAAAGAACCCGGCCGGGAGGGAGTGTTTTGAGGCCCTTATATCCTAGGAGGTGATGTAGGTGATGGGGGGAAGTTACAGTGATAGGTGCTCCAAATGTGAGTTTTTTTGATTCACACACCAGCTAGTGGGTGGCTGATAGAGCCCGCAGGCACGGGGCCCATCCCTGGCCTGTGTGGTCGAGTTGTTTTGAAAGATAGGCTACGGGGCAAACGTTTGTCTGCTAAATTGACCTAGGACTCCTAAGGCTGTACCCTTATTTTCGTGGACGTATAGGGTGAAGGGCCGGAGGATATCAGGTAGTTGTAGGGCAGGGGCCTGGAGGAGAGCCTGTTGGAGGGCAGTAAAAGGCTGTTTAACAGCTGAGGGGGAGAGTAAGGGTTCCTTTGGGTCGCCTTTAGCGAGGTTGTAGAGTGGCTTGGTGAGAAGGGAGAAATTGGGGTTCCAGGCTCGGAAGTAGCCTGCTAATCCCCAAAATGACTGGATTTCCTCCTTTGTCTTTGGTGTTTGGAGGGATTCAATAATGGCTTTATGGTTGGTTGTTATGGCCTTTTGTTGGTGTGAGATGGCGACCCCAAGGTAGGTGACCTGTGTTTTGGACAATTGAGCCTTTTGGGGGGAGGCTTGGTATCCCTTTTCTGCTAGAAAGTTAAGGAGTAGGCCGTGTCATTGTGAGAGTCTGTAAGAGAGGGGCTGCATAAGAGGAGATCATCTACACATTGAAGTAGAGTGGATTTTGAGAGTGATAGGAGTGTGAGGTCTGCTGCCAGTGCCTGACCGAAGAGGTGAGGACTATATCGAAATCCCCGTGGGAGGACTGTCCATGTGAGTTGTTGGGAGTGGCGGAAAACGGGGTCGGTCCAGGTAAAGGCAAAAATGTCTTGGGAGTCAGCTGCCAAGGGAATGGTGAAGAATGCGTCTTTGAGGTCTATGACTGAAAAATAAGTTGCCGTTGGAGGAATGGTGGACAAGATGGGGACTAGTGGGTGGATGGGGAGAACGGCTGCGTTTATTTGTCGGAGGTCTTAGACGAGCCGGTAGGTTCCATCAGGTTTTATGACTGCCAGAATGGGAGAATTGTAAGGCGAGTTGGTGGGTCTCAAATACCCCTTCTGTAGCAGGGTTTTTATGACAGGTTGTAGACCTAGCAGACTGGCCCTGGGGAGGAGATATTGTGGCTGACTAGGGTGGGTGGACGGGTTTTTTAACTGGATGTGAACAGGCGGGCATTGGGCTAATGAAGGGGTGTGTATGTCCCAAATCAGTGGGTTGACTGTCGAGGCGAGTGGGGGAGGGAGTGAGGCGGGTTGTGGGGAGGGGGTTGAGGGGGTAGAGGCTAAAAGGAGGAGTAAGGAAGTTGTTGGGGATGGGTTAGTGAGGGCAGCGCTGGGGTTAAAAGTAATGGATGCCTGAAATTTAGCCAAGATGTCCCTTCCCATAAGGGATACGGGGCACTGAGGCATGACCAAGAAGGAGTGGGTAAATGGGATATTAGCAAATATGCATGTTAGCATAGGGGTTATGTGTGGGATAATGGTTTGGCCCCCTATCCCTACTACCGGGGACCGAGACGGTGAGGTTGGCCCCCAGAACTCCCGCAGGACAAAAAGAGTGGCTCCAGTGTCTAGCAGGAAGAGGATGGGACGTCCATCAACTGTAATTTTGACCCTAGGCTCCCGAGCATTTGAGATATGTGTCGGGTGGGGGAACCCAGGGCCCCGTCATTCCAAGGCAGCCATGCCCAGTAGGTCCAGGGTGGAGTTGGGGACTGACCCTGCTCCTCTCTGGGGGCCGGGGCAGTCCACTGCCCAATGTCATGGAAGGTTGCATTTGGGGCAAGGTCTTGATGGAGGTTTGGGGTTAGGGCAGACTCGTGCCCAATGTCCCTCCTTGCCGCACTTGAAACAGGGCCCTGGTGGGTCACGTTTGGTTTGGATGCCTCCTTTACTGTTACGGGGGCCTGTGTCTGTCCTGCGGAGAGCCTGAGCTAGCATTTGATATTTTTGCCGCCTAGCCTTTTCGTCTCGGCTGTGGTACACCTTAAAGGCGGTAGCCAAAACCTCATTTTGGGGTGTAAGGGGCCCTTGATCTAGCCTTTTTAATTTGGACCTAATGTCTGGATAACTTTGAGAGAAAAAGTAAGTCATAAGGAGTTGTCGCCCATCCGGAGATTCAGGGTCCAAATTAGTAAACTGTTGGAGGGCTTTTGTGAGGCGATTGAGGAAGGTGGAAGGGTCTTCATTCTTTTCCTGGATTATTTCCTGCAGCTTTTCAAAGTTAATAGCCTTTTGCGCTGCCCTCCTTAAGCCGGAAAGGAGACAGGTGGAAAATTGATCTCTGGCCTGGAGGCCATTCGGGGAATTATAATCCCACTCAGGGTCTTGGTCTGGGACTGCTACTGCCCCAAAGGGATATGTTGGGGAGGTCTGGTGGACCTCATCTGTATACGTTCTTGCCTGTCCCCACACCCTTCTGCATTCTTCAGGGAGAAGAGTGTTGGAGAGGACCATGAAAATGTCATGAAAGGTGAGGCTGTAAACCTGGAGAAGGTATTGGAATTCCTTGGTATAGGTGGCTGGGTTAGTTGTATAAGACACCAGTTTTTTCTCTATTTGAGATAGGTCTGAGATGGAAAATGGGACATGTACTTGGATAATGCCTTCAGGGCCCGCCACTTCGAGGAGAGGTGCGAGAGTGGCAGGATTAGTTTTAGAGCTGGTTACGGGAGGACTACAAGGGGGTGGGGTGGATAGAGGCTAGGCACGGCAGGGGTAGGTGAGGCTTGGAGCGGCTGAGGTTGGGGGGGTTCTCGATATGGAGGGGGCTCATCCGCAGGGTCAAAGTCAGAGTTAGGAGAAGTGGCTGGAGAGGAGGGGATTTTAGCCAAGAGGAGGTGAGAGGGTTTACAAGAGAGACAGAGGCAGGGATGTTTTTGGAGAAGGGAGAAAGATTGGACGTAGGGAATCTCTGCCCATTTTTCTGAATGCTCGCAGAAGTTATAGAGATCCCGAATAATGTCGGGATTTAGGGACCCATGCGGGGGCCACTTACTTTGGTTATCTGAGGGATAGGTAGGCCAATTTTGGGTGCTGAGGCGGATTAGATGCTTAGGCTTAATATCGGGAGTGAGGGAGAGTGTAGAGAGATTATTTAAGAGGCACTTGAGGGGGGTGTCGGCCGGAAGAGATGACGAGTTTCCCATTTTAGCAGTGGGGGCTTGTCAGGACGTCCCCTGGACAAGCGACCACTGAGGAACGGGTAGGTTACAATAAAGCCTGTCGTCACAGGTCGTTATTGTAGACCCGGATTCTCCTGGAGAATCGAGGAGGTTAAGGGCAATGCGGTACCGGGATTTTTGACAAGAAAGTTACCCAAAATCGAATGGAGGGAAGGATTTAAATCTCTAGCGGCTGAGGGAAAACCGATGGGGGTCCGCTGTGGTCATAAAGACCTAGGCGGGGTGTGGCCGCCCCCTTGCCCAGGGCCGAAGGAGCTGCCGGACGATCAACGGCCAGTTTCCCCAGTTGTCCCAGGCAAGGTTTTAGGTTTTCAGTGTGGGGACACTTACCAACCCGAAGGCCAGTGGTGGATGTAGCGTTGGCGTTCAGGAGAATGGGCGAAGGCCTTAAGGGGTGAGAGAATACCCGACCGAGTCACAGGCACCGATGAAAGACGGTGGCGCGCAGTGAGACTCAACACCCTGTAAGGCCAAGAGATTTAATGGGGTTGAGTATGGTGGCTACAGAACCTGAGAATCAGATCGCAGCATGGAGGCAGGTTTTATAGAAATTTAAAGCGACCTGTCGGTTACCTATTGGTTGGCAGGTGAGGTATTTTTGGGATTGGCAGGGGCTTTCACGGGCGCGGGAATGGTGGGCTTTGTTGTGGAAGAAGAACCCGGAGAGCCTTGTCCCAGCCTCCAACGTTAGTTTGTCCGGGTGCCTTCTTAGGCGGGAGCGCCATTTTAGGTGGGGGCCACGCCTAGGCTTAGCCTTTGGAGGGGGCGGGTTCCTCGTGGCTGGCTGGGGCCTTTCAGTCAGGGTCGCTGGTGGCTTTCCAGAGCCACCAGGGGAAGGGCTGCTGGGTTTGCCCACCCACTGCCTGGGGGTGGCACCACAGCTTGGAAAGATGCCACTACTAACCTCGTCATGCGGTGGTGGGAAGAATCGGGGTCAGAAACTGGTGTCCCAGGCACCTGAGCTGGCTGGGCCCTTGATGGTGGGACTCTGGGTGAGCCAGGTCGCCGGCAGGGCTCCACGGTTTTCCTTCATGGCTGTTTGCCAAACAGCTCACGGTCTCCCTGCAAGGTGACCTCCAAGCTGCAGCCAGGGAGATGGGGTCCAACCGGATGGATCACCTTCCGCCCCACCCCCACCTCCCGCCCCACCCCCACCCTCCATCCCACCCCCACCCTCTGCTCACCCCCGCTTTCTACCCCACCCTCACCTTCTGCGCCCCACTTACCTTCTACCCGCCTCCACCTTCTGCTCCACTCCCCACCTTCCACCCCGTCCCCTCCTTCCTCCCCACCCTCACCTTCTACCCCGCCCCCACCTTCCGCCTCACCTGTACTTTCCACCTCACCCCCACCTTCTTCCCCCACCTCCCACCCATACCCCCGTTCGCAGCTTTTCTCCGGCAAGTAGTCTGTGTTTCAAAGACACAACTCCTGCTGTCCTGGGAAACCCGCGGTCTGTCTCCCCAGCGTCAGGCTGTCCTGCCCGTGTCCATCCCCGCCACACCCCTCCCCGCAGGGCTCTGCCGTGCTATGCCTTGTGTCTCAGTGCACCTCCAGAGGCGTGGCCAGGTCCGTCCCCTCTGCCCGGCTCCTGGACCACCCCATGTGGCTTCACCATATTGTGATCGCCACCTGTTGTGTTGGTTATTTGCATGCGCCCCGCCCTCGTTTGGGTGTAGGCCTCATGAGGGCCCCGCCCAAGTCTGGCTCACCGCGGCACCCTGGGCCCGGTGCACAGTAGGTGCCAATACACGTGTCTTGCGTGAATGAATGAATGTTCAGGAGTCTGAAAACACTAGTCACCCAGGCTGGACACTGAGATGCAACCTGTTTGATTCCCTGTAACGCTGCCAACACTTTGAAAATATGGGTCCCATGGCCTCTAAGCGTGTCCCCAAGAAAGTCCAGGTGCTCAGTGGAGACAGTGTGGCATCCATCCGTATCTGGGTCGGCTTGGCTTCATGTGTCTATTGTCTATCTCAGTGGAGCCGAAAACCCCACAGCCCTTGGGAGTCTTTTATTTAAAATGCATGAACCCGGGCAACCCAGGAGCCCACTGTGCTGTGAGGAACTGTGCCAGGAACAGGCAGGTCTGGGGAAGAGAAGACAGCTCACTGTGTAGCCTGACACCAGTCTCCTGGGCTGCATCCTTCCTTTCCCAGTGAAGGGGCGGGGCCCTTGTCCTCAGCGACTGAATGTGGGAGGACGGCTGCAGCCCCCAGGGCCTCTGTGTCCTGTGATGCCCTGCTGGAAGCAGAGGCCCACTGGCCTTTCCGAGCAGCCTGTGAATTCCGTTGCAGGCGCAGGGCCTGGGCCGAAACGAATGTGCTAATGTGTTGCTTGAATCAATTTGGGTGCTCAGAGAGGCAGAGCCTCCTGGGCTGCTGCTAGAAGGGCTCACACGGGCCCTGGAGACTAGGGACTGTTGGGCCCTGTATATTGGGAACCCCCCCCGGGCTCTGCAGATTGAGGGCCCCTGGGTTTTACAGATTGGGGTCCCCTGGGCCTTGCAGATCGGGGACCTCCCAGATTTTGCAGATTGGGGACCCCGACCCTGCAGATTGGGGATCCCCAGGCTTTGCAGATTGGGGACTCCCAGGACTTGCAGACTGGGGACCCCCTAGACCCTCCAGATCGGGGTCCCTGGGTCCTGCAGATTGGGGCTCCCCAGGCTTTGCCAATTGGGGACCCCTGTACCCTACAGATTGGGGACCCCCAGGCCCTGCAGATTGGGGACCTCTGGGCCCTGCAGGTTGGGGACCCCTGGGCATTGCAGATTGGAGACCTCTAGGTTTTGCAGATTGGGTCACCAGGACCCTCCAGATTGGGGACCCCCAGACATTGCAGATTGGAGGCCCCCTTCCATTGTCACTCCAGCTCCTGAATTCCTGCTGTGGTTGTATCCTCTAAGTTTTACAGTTTCAATACAAAAAGAAAGGAAGGAATGACATCCAGTCCCATGATGGGTATAAATGTTTTGGATTGGAACCCACTCAGCACGAGAAGTTCATCACAGCAGATGGGCCGGGCTCCGGGAAGCTCAGCCCTGATGTGCTTGTCACCCCAGGGGACTTGCCCTTGCTCCCTCCGGTCTGCGTTCCCCAACGCCACTGAGCTCCTTCCTGCTGGAGGAGGGCAGCCGGGAGTCTCAGAAAGTGAAAAGCACTTGGTGAGGCGTCAGGACCTGTGGGAGGGTCTTAGGTCACTGGCCAAATCTTCCCAGGCAGTCCATCCAGCCTTTCTGGGCATCTTGGATCGGTGGAGATGGCGACACGTGCCCTGAAGATCACGTGGGGTCTGGGGGCAGATGGGTGTGACTGGGGTGGTGGAAGCTGTAAGGTCTGCTCGAAGGTGTGGGTGCTGAGGGGGTTGGTGACCTGGATGACAGCTGTCTCAGAAGACCTCCTTGCTGACCCAAGACTCCCTCAGGTAAATTTTACAGTGGCCTGCAATCCCTTTGGGTGGAGGCTCTGTGGCTTCTGGAGTTTCCCGTGAAAACAGAAGGATTCGGGAAAGAATCAGATGCTGATGAGCCCCTTTTCAGTCACTTGGGGTTGGCACAGGTTGACCCGAGGACCACGGGCTTCTCTAGAGAGGAGAAAAGAGAGAGACTGGGATGTGGGGACAGGGAGGTTTCTGGGTGGGAAGTTCTCTTGTGGAGGAATGGGGAGTTATGAATATTTTTAGAACATGGTGTTCTTTTTTTAAAAAAGAGAGGTAGAATCTTGCTCTGTGGCCCAGGCTGGAGTGCAGTGGCACGATCATGGCTCACTATAGCCTCAAACTCCTGGGCTCAAGTGTTCCTCCTGCCTTGGCCTCCTGAGTAGCTGGGACTATAGGCGTGCACCACCACGCCCAGCTAATTTTTTGATTTACTGTAGAGACGAGGTCTTGCTATGTTGCCCAGGCTGGCTTCAAACTCCTGACCTCAAACGATCCTCCCACCTCAGCCTCTCAGAGTGTGGGTATTACAGGCCACTGAGTCTAGCCTGGTGTTCTAACAATGTTTTCAACACAGATTCAGGTAAGAGAAGGCAGGTGTGGAGGGGAACGTGCCAGGTACTGGAACAAGCATTTCGCTTGTTTAGTGGACGTCAGTCATTCTTGGCTGTGGGGAGCGGAATGCACACACTTCCTCTGACTGCAGGGTGCTCTAGCCAACACTCACAGTGTAGAAGCAGAATATACTTGGCCACTTGTTTTCCCGCTTCCTTTGCAGCTAGACCCAGGCTCTGCCCACGCACCCGCCCCAGGCTGTGAGCCAGCAGCTGCTGACTGGTGGAGGCAGGGACTGTGGACTTTATTCTGGTGAGGACGGTGGCCCCAAGGCAGTCACATCTCGCGTGACTTGGGGACTGTGCCTGTTACCCGTGGGCCAGTGATCAGAGTGTGTCTGGGGCTGCTGACTGTGGCTTGGGAGAGCCTCATTCTGTGATGTGCTCTGGGTGTTATTCCTGGCAGCATGGTGTCTGAGCCTGCTCTCCAGCCTTTCTGGAGCTCTGTGGCACTCAGAGTCTTTTTTTTTTTTTTTTTTTCTGAGTCAGAGTCTCACTCTGTCGCCTAGGCTGGAGTGCAGTGGCACGCTCATGGCCACCTCAGCATTGACCCACTGGGCTCAGGCGATCCTTCCGCCTCAGCCTTCCAGGTAGTTGGAACTACAGGCATGCCCTGCTATGCCCGGCTAATGTTTTGATTTATTGTAGAGACAAGTTCTCACTAAGTTGCCCAGGCAGGTCTCGATCCCCTGGGCTCAGGCAATCTTCTCCCCTCTGCCTCCCAGAGTGCTAGGATGATAGGCTTGAACCACCCGGCCTCTCAGAGTCTTTTAACCCACCACTTTCTTCCTAAATTAGCAGAGATTATTCCTGTGGATTGCAACAAAAAACTCTGAACCAAGATGCATTTATTGTGTACTTTAATCTTCACAACCCTGGGATTTTCATCTATTTATTTATCTTGAGTTGGGGTCTCGCTGTGTTGCCCAGGCTGAAGTACAGTGGTGTGATCCCAGCTCACCACTGCCTCGACCTCCCGGACTCAGGCCATCTTTACACTTCAGCCTCCTGTGTACTGCAACTACAGGCATGCATCACTATACCAAGCTAATTTTTAAAATTTTTGTAGAGATGGGGTCTTGCTGTGTTGCCCAGGCTGGTCCCAAACTCCTGGGCTCAAGTGATCCTCCTGCCTCAGCCTCCCAAAGTATTGGGATTACAGGTGTGAGCCATCATGTCCGGCCAGACATTTTTATGCGACCTTTTTGAATAAATCGATTCAAGGTGTGCATCCTGGAGTGTGTGCTGTGTTAAGATAACATGATAACTGACAGTCTGCAGAAAACAGACTTGCCTCTCTCCCTGCCATGCACGTTCCATTAAAAATTAATTTTTAGGGCTGGGCGTCGTGACTCACACCCCTTATCCCAGTGCTTTGGGAGGCTGAGGCAAAAGGATCGCTTGAGCCAAGGAGTTTGGGACCAGCCTGGGCAACACAGCAAGACCCTGTTTCTAAGAAAATATAGATAAATAATAAAAACAATAAAAGTCACCTTTCACCCCACCACTAGCTCATAAGATTTATTTCTTTTTTTCTTTCCTTTCCTTTCCTTTCCTTTTCCTTTCCCTTTTTCTTTCTTTTCTTTTCTTTCCCTTTTTCTTTCCCTTTTTCTTTCTTTTCTTTTCTTTCCCTTTTTCTTTCTTTTCTTTCCTTCCTTCCTTCCTTCCTTCCTTCCTTCCTTCCTTCCTTCCTTCCTTTCTTTCTTTCTTTCTTTCTTTCTTTCTTTCCTCTCTCTCTCTCTCTCTCTCTCTCTCTCTTTCTTTCTAGAAAGCAAGATTTATTGAGAGAACAGAAATGCTCCCACAGTGGGAGGGGGCCCGAGGGGGTTGCCCAGGGTTTATTTCTAAAGAAAGCTCCGCCCACTGGCTTTGCGTAAAAGCCTCATTGGCAATGGTGAAATATGTGTCTGGAGCCTTGGGCTGGGCATTGAAGCTGGCGGGAGGGGTCCTCAGGCCCGGGGCCACTCAGTGGCCTGGACTTCTGGCCACACTCCTTGCCTGTGTCTGGGCCGCTGAACTTCTTAGACACATCAAGTCAGGGGTCCGAGGTGCGAGGATGGTCGTTTCAGGGGCCCCTCAGGAAAGAAGGGGAAACGGGCGGCAGACAGGAAGGAGCACACGTCCCATTCTGCTTCTGTGGCTGGTTGCCTCCGTCTTCTGTGGAAGGGGAGGCGGAATGATGAAGGGGGGAGGTTTCGTTGCATTTCGAGCCTGTTCTGTGAGGTTCCCCCCCAGGAGAACAATCTGGGTAGGGTGCCAGCCCTGAGAAGTGGGAGGACTGTTGTTCTCGCCATGCTGGGCGCTGGCTTCAGGGGTGACCTCTGGAACAACTGTCCCGGTGGAATCACGGCACACAGGGCAAAGGACATAGCACCCTGTGCCTCAGTTTCCCACGGGGTGATGATGAGTCTAATCTCCGGGGTTTGTGGCGCTTAGGAGAATGCCAAGGCCACAGTGCTGCGTGTCGCGGTCGCCGCTGCTCTCATGAGTCGTGTCACACCACCCGTTGCTGCAGCTTCTGTGGCCTCCTGACGTCCCCTTTCCCTGGTCACACACCACTCCCCGCACCCCTCAGTGCCCAGAAGCCATCTCAAGAGATTCCTTGGTTACCTTCCTGTTCCCCATGGGCAGGGCCTGCAGCCTCCTCCAGGGAATGGTGTGAGTCGGGGTCCCCAGAGGGCCAGAGTCAGGAGGATGGGCGTGTGGACATGAGAAGGGATGGGCTAGAGAGGAATGGCTTGCACCATGACAGGCCGCCCCTGAGCCAGGCAACGAGAAAAGCCACGCAACCCAAAGCTTCAAAGCCAGGGAGGCCTACACTGCAGCCTCGGAGGGTGAAGGCCCGAGAGGTCTGAGAGGCAGCTCCTGCAAGCCCCAGAGTCCAAAGGCCAAAGAATCTGGAGTCTGACGTCGGAGGGCAGGAGGGGAGGAAGCCAGGCATCCTGCCAGGAGGAGGAGACAGCAGGACACCCAGTGGGCTGCTCCCCCACCCCCACCTTCCACCTGCTTTGTTGTGACCAAACCGAATGCCACTCCCTGGACTAGGCCAGTTTACTCCGTATGTGGGAGTTTGGGACCCCTCCCTCTTCCAGTGTCTTCATCAAAGTGGGAACAGAAGCCATGACCAGCATCGCTGGGGGGCCCTCATCGATCTTTCTGATGGCTTCTCTCTACATTCAGGCGGCCAGTTTCTCAGCTGAATGATGTCACCTGAGCGTCACAAAGACCCTGTGAGGTGAGAACACAGAGTTCTTATTCCCGCTGAGGAAATAACAGTAACTGAGACCCAGAGAGGTTAAATCTGAGCAGAGCAACCCGGGAGATGGATGGCTGGACCTGACCAGAATTCAAGTCTCTTTTCACTCTGCCGCTTGAGTCTCCAAGGATGGGGTCACGGTCCCATGCTGAAGTGCCCTTCCCAAGTGCCACACACTCCCTCGGGCTCTGGGCATGCTTGTCCTGACCAAACCCAGCCTGTGAGTGTGAAATGCCCTTGTTGACCAGGACCTGGAATCTTCACCGTGGGTGGAGAGGAGGACGAGATGTTTTCATCGTGCACAGACATCATGTCCTCGGAGTCCAGAAGACAATGTCTCTGGGAAGCTCTGGACATAGATACTGGTGTCAGGGACTCCAGTGCCAATCCTGGCTCAGCCAGAGGCTGTGTCGCTTTGGGGAACTGGCCGGGCGTCTCAGACTTCCGGTTCTCTATTTTGAGAACCAGGCAGGCGATCCTGCCTCACGGGGCAGTTCCGAGAATTCAGGAACAGGGATTTAGGAGAGATGGGAGCAGAATGAGGCGGGACCGGTGTTGTGGGGGCCGTATCAAGAAGGGAGTGAGGACAGAGGTGAACGTGGCCGTGAGGCCACGGGGGAGGAAGGTGGGATTTCCCCACGGTGGGGGGTCCCTGGAGACACTGGCAGGGTCCATCCTAGTACAGTTGGGGCTAGAGGCAAATACAGACTGAAAAAAATGAGGCAGAAAGCTTCCCTGCTCTTTCCAGAAATGCTCCCAAGTGGTTAGGAGGTGGTCTGGGAGTCAGGGGTGGTGCGTGCTCAAGGGTGGTCTTCGTATTATTTATTTATTTTTGAGTTGGAGTCCCACTCCGTTGCCCAGGCTGGAGTGCAGCGGCACTCTCACAGCCACCCCAGCCAAGGGGTGCCAGGCTCAGGCGACCTGCCAGGCTCAGGCGATCCTTCCACCTCAACCTTCCAAGTAGCCAGAACTACAGTCGTGTGCTACCATGCCCAGCTAATTTTTTGATATTGTCGAGATGAGGTCTCACCAAGTTGCCTAGGCTGTTCTCGAACCCCTGGGCTCAGGCAATCCTCTCGCCTCGGCCTCCCAAAGTGCTGGGATTACAGGCTTGAGCCACCACGCCCGGCTGATTTTTATGATGTCTTTTATGGGAAGGACCACAAGCAGTTAAAATACTGCTACAGGCCAGGCACTGTGGCTTACGCCTGAAATCTTAGCGCTTTGGGAGGTTGAGGTGGGAGAATCGCTCAAGGCCAGGAGTTTATGGCCAGCCTGGGCAACAAAGCAAGACGGCTTCTCTACAAAAGGTAGAAAAATTAGCCGGGTGTGGTGGTGCATGCCTGTAGTCTCAGCTACTCAGGAGGCTGAGGCCGTGGTGAGCCATGATTGTGCCACTGCACTCTAGCCTGGGAAACGGGGTGAGACCCTGTCTCAAAAACCAATAAACAAACTGTAAATAAAGCCCTGCTGTGGTTGTAGCTGAGAGGAGAGGTTGAAGTGTCGCAGAAAAGGGACGCGTGGTCATGGGGGGACCCCATGGGGCAGAAGGACTTAGGACCCAAAGCCCAGACGGATGTCCTGACCGTGATAGGAAGAGAGACGGGCCCACGGAACCACAGTGGGAGGGAGGGACATGTGTGTGCCGATGTCACCTGGAAGGTTGGGTGGCGGAAGTTGGGAGCGGGGCCTCTCTTTCCTGTCTGAACTGGAAGATTCTCTGAGAGTGGGGGCAGGTGGACAGGCAAGCTGGAGATGCAGGGAGAGCGGGAATGTTCGTTGAATGCAGAAGCCATGCCCGTTGGTCAGGCCGCTGGCGAGGCTGCTGTGACGGGGCCTGTGGGTAGCCGCGTGAGCGAGCGCTCCATCCTGCTCTCAGAGCTGTCGGGGGGAGGGGGGGTGGCCTGGGCTGCAGAGATGCCCACGCTGTGGGATCTGGCCCGCTCTTTCCTGTGGCTCTGCTGTCCTGGGGTGCTGCCCCGCTGTGTGGGGGCAAATCATGTGCTCCCCCTGCAGGAAGGGCCACAAGGGAGAACAGGAGGGTGGGCTCCCTATTTCACCCGTGCCCCTGGCCAGGCTCTAGTCCTCTGGCCACACCCAGCTTTCAGTGAGCCTGAACGATGGTCTTTTTTTGAGTCGGGGTCTCACTCTGTCACATAGAGAGCAGGGGCATGGTCACGGCTCGCCATAGCCTTCAACTCCTGCACTCAGGCAGTCCTCCCTCCTCAGCTTTCCGAGTAGCTGGGACTACAGGCATGTACCACCACACCCAGCTCATGTTGTGACCTTTTTTTTTTCTGTAGAGACGAGGTCTCGCTATGTTACTCAGGCTGGTCTAGAACTCCTGGGCTCAAGCGATCCTCCAGCCTCGGCCTCCCAGAATGCTGGGATTACAGACGGAACTGTGGTCTTCAGTGGGGCAGCCACAGTCAGAAGGGGAGAGGAGGTGGCTCAGGCTCAGACACACCAGGATGGGTAGGGTTGTCCGGCACTCCTGTGCTTGTGGCAGGGCTTCTCCCTCTCCTTCTTCCTCCTCCTCCTCCCCTTCTTCCTCCTTTCTCCCTGAAAGCAGTACCTGTTCCGTGCCCCTTTGTTTTGCTTTGAGTCAACTCGGTCCCTCTGGGTCAATTTGCCCCTGTCCTTCCCAGACTATCCTGTGTGGGCCTGGTTGGGCTCTTGACGTTTTCTTTCTCTTGCTCCCACCACGCTTAGATGAATTAAGTCAGAGAGACATCAGATCCGTGCAACAGGGTGGTGGGCAAAAACCTGTAGACCATCCCCATGGGTCGGCGGTGAGCGCTGGCCCTGGTACAACCAGTCTCGTCCCCGTCTTCCAGATTAGACACACGGGGTCTGAACCGCCCGTGCCTCTTTCTGGCTGCAGAGCTCACCCGCTATTCTAGATGACAGCCAAGCCTTAAGTATCTCCGTATCTGTGCACCACTGGGCCAACGCTTTCCTATATGCCGGGGGCTCTGAGAATCTGGGCTGGCAGAGGTGAGGAGACTCGCGGGAACCAGAAGAGATTCCAAATTTAGGGAATGAGATGTGGGAAAACGCAAAGACTCCTGATTCTGTTCCTATCCAGCTGGCACACCAAGAGACGAGGGCTCAGGGTGTGTGTCATCTCTGGACCCCTCACATGGCACACTCTCTTCATCAGAGACCAGACCCATGGTGAGATGCCTGGGTGTCAGTGTTTGCTCAAGCCCTGACCAGCTGGGGTGCCGTGGGTGAGCTGCCTGCCGACTCTGGGCCTTGGCTCCCTCACCTGCAAAATGTGGGTGGTGCAATGGCCTTTGAAGTGCGTTCTGACAACGTGAGTTGGCACACCTGAGAATGTTTACTTGGAGATGTTTTGCTTTCCCTAGGGTGAGTGGTGTGATGTTTAGAAATAAAGGTAGATACTTAGGGTCAGGAGGAAAATGGCATTTTTTTCTGATAATCCCTGCTTAATTAGTGTGGGTCAAAGAGCTTGTTGCTCCTTATAAAACCAGGCATGGAGATACAACCTGGAGACTGGTGCATGCATTTGATGTCATCCCACAGGCATCTGAGGTGGCAGGGTGCTGTTTTACATGCCATGAGGATGACACCGGGGAAGCCCCTGCCCTCACAGAGCTCCTGCTCTGGCTGGTGAGACAGATAATAGTGTGTGAAGACACAGTGAGAGGCCGGGTGGTGGCAAGCTAGGAAGAAAACAAAGCAGGTTCGATGGCGAGGGGAGGGCCGAGGCGTGCTGCTGGGGAGAGGGTGACAGGGACATCCGACAGGGTGGCATTTAGGCAGGGTACCTGAGTAAAGCGAGCCGTGCACACATGCAAAGAAAGGCGTTCCAGGACATGGGCACAGCCTCTGAACATGCTTAGGCAGGGCAGTGTGGGGACAGTAGCAGACACAAGGGGACTTGGGACAGAAAGGGGAGAGGAGACAAGACCAGATCACGCAGGACCTTGTTGGCCAAGAGTAGGACTTGGGATTTCATTCTAAGATGCTGGAAGCCACTGCAGGGGCGGAGAGAAGGCGGTGGGTGGGCGTGATGAGTGGGGTTGGGAGGGCAAAGGGAATTTATGTCTTCCTGGTGTCCAGAAAGCTGAGAAGTCCTGGTGAAGTGGAAGGGGCAGAGGGTACCCACCTTTGCCTTGAAGTGCAAGGGAGCCACGGGCACTCACTGGTGTGCCCCCAGGTGTGGACCCGCAGGAGAGAGAGAGAGGAGAGGGCTGGACTGCAGTTTGCGTCCTGGCATTCTTGCTTTTTGGGGCGCTGATTTCTCAGGGCGTTAGACTTTTAATGTTAAACCATCTACACAGGCCGGGCTTGGTGGCTCAGCCTGTCATCCCAGCACTTTGGGAGGCCGAGGCGAGTGGCGAGACCTCGTCTCTACAATAAAATGAAAAATAGCCTGGTGTGGTAGCACACGCCTGTAGTTCCATCTACTTGGAAGGCTGAAGCGGAAGGATCGCCGGAGGCTAGCAGGTTGACGCTGGGGTGGCCGTGAGCGTACACACCACTGTACTCCAGTCTGGGTGAAGGAGTGAGACTCCAACTCAAAAAATAAATCATATTCTCTCTTCTCTCTCTCTCTCTCTCTCTCTGTCTCTCTCTCTCTCACTGATTAGCGGCACTGGCTTTGGAGTCAGGTAGACTCAGGTTCCAGTGGCAGCCACTGCACTTACTAGACAGGTGACCCTCGGGAAATGACTTAACCTTTCAGATCCTTCACTTTCCCTTCTGTAAAATGGGCCCAGGACTACAACACTTGACCTCCAGTGGTTGTGAAGATCAAGTTAGAGAGAGCATGAGAAGCACAGCTCCTGGGTGTAGTAAGTGTTCAGTAAATGTCAGCCATCGTTATCATCATGCTTGATAAGCAGTAGCACCATCGGCACCACCCCCATCGTCACCAGACTACCTTCCTCAAAAGATTTCCTTTGTGGAAACGAAATGCCCAGACTTCCCAAAAGTTACCTCCGCACTTCCCCAAATGTCTCTGTTTCGAGCCAGCGTGTGGCTTCCTCTGCAGGCCTGACCAGGCGGCCAGCGTCCGGAGGGGAAGCCGGGGTGACGCGGCGCAACGGGAACCACCTGCTCACCCTTTTGTGTTTTCCTCAGAGAAATCTGTCATCCCAGGAAGCCTTTTCTTCGGTGGGCGATTTGGCTGCTGAAACGAGCCGGGCTTCTGCGTGTCTGGCCGCACGCTGGTTCCAGGCTCAGCGTGGGGGCCGGAACCGCCAGTCTCTGGCGAGTGATGGTGGAGCATCCCACTGGTGGCCCCGCTCCTTGTAGAGCCCTGGAATCCGGGGCCGTCTGTTCGCGGGCACTGTCACACACGTGGGCCTGGGCGTGTGTGTGTGGGGGTGTTCCTGGCAGGCCTTCCCAAGGATCTGGCCTCCATCTTGTCTCCCACTCTGAGTGGCGTGTGACTGAGTGTCACAGGGGCAGACAGAGTCCCCTCTCGTCTGGGCCTCCTTCCGGGAGGTTGGGACCCATTGACGCCCCCCCCCCAGAAGGTTGTAGGCAGCTGAATTCTGATGAAGAATTCCAGAGACGCAGGACTCACACCTGGCCAGGAGGCATCCGGTGCAGAGAATAAACGTTGAGATGTGTGGATCAGACCTCAGCGGGTTCAAGCCCCAGCTTTGGCCCTGGGTAGCTGGGTGTTCTGGGCAACTTACTCCTCTGAGCCTGCTTTCCTTTTCTGTGAAATAGATCCTGGCACCTACTGCCTCCCAGTAAACAGTGAGTCACTGCTAAGACGTGGGTTCATGGTTGTGCTGTGACCTAGCTGAGTGCCCGTGACCCTGCAGGGCACCTGCAACTTCACTGGGTGGCTGTGACCCTGCTGGGTGGCCATGACCTCACTGGGTAGCCATAACTAGCTGGGCAGTCATGACCTCACTGGGTAGCCATGAACTAGCTTGGCGGCCATGACCTCACTGGGTAGCCATAACTAGCTGGGCAGCCCTGACCTTACTGGGTAGCCATGAACTAGCTAGGCGGCCATGACCTCACTGAGTAGCTATGAACTAGCTAGGCAGCCATGACTTCACTGGGTAGCCATGAACTAGCTTGGCGGCCATGACCTTACTGGGTAGCCAAAACTAGCTAGGCGGCTATGACCTTACTGGGTAGCCATGAACTAGCTAGGCGGCCGTGACCTCACTGAGTAGCCATGAACTAGCTAGGCAGCCGTGACCTCACTGGGTAGCCATGAACTAGCTTGGTGGCCATGACCTCACTGGGTAGCCATAACTAGCTAGGCGGCTGTGACCTTACTGGGTAGCCATGAACTAGCTAGGTGGCCGTGACCTCACTGAGTAGCCATGAACTAGCTAGGCAGCCATGACCTCACTGGGTAGCCATGAACTAGCTTGGCGGCCATGACCTCACTGGGTAGCCATAACTAGCTGGGCGGCCGTGACCTTACTGGGTAGCCATGAACTAGCTAGGCGGCCATGACCTCACTGGGTAGCCATGAACTAGCTAGGTGGCCATGACCTCACTGGGTAGCCATAACTAGCTGGGCGACTGTGACCTCACTGGGCAGCTGTGAATTTGTAGGGCGGCCATGACTTTGCAGGGCAGCTGTGACCTCATTGAGTGGCTGTGACCTCGCTGGGTGGCCATAAACTAGCTGAGCAGCTTCACTCACTGGCATTTCACCTGGTGTCCGGTTGGGTGGGAAGACGGGGACTCAGAAGGCCCTTCTAGCACTGAGGTTCTGTGATTCTCCCAAGGGTCCCCCCAGAGCTCTTGGTTCCATTGGGCCTTGCCCATTCCTCTTGAATTACCCTCTCCCTTCCCAGTGGATCACTCCTGCCAGTGTAGACTCATAGTCCACCATCTGTTGTCTTTACTCCCTATCACCTTTGCTGTGTGCCTTCTTCCTTCCTAAAAGACACCTGAGTCCTTTATCCACACGTGTCCTCAGTTTCACAGGAGAAGGGATTCTGGAGGAAGCAGAAAAAGGATGTGGGCTGGGTTCAGTGGTTCAGCCTGTCATCCCAGCAGTTTGGGTGGCCAAGGCGAGTGGATTGCCTGAGCCCGCGGGTTCGAGACCAACCTGGGAAACTTGGCAAGACCTCATCTCTACAATAAATAAATAAAAAATTAGCCGGGCATGCAGTTTCCCCATCCGTACATTGTATCTGTAGTTCCGGCTACTTGGAAGGCTGAGGTGGAAGGATCCCCGGAGTCCAGCAGGTCGAGGCTGCGGTGGCCGTGAGCGTGCCACTACCCTCCAGCCTGGGTGATAGTGAGACTCCAACTCACAAAAAAAAAAAGGAAAAAAGAAAAAGGATGCGGAGGGTAGAAGCCATGCAGTGGTCTCACTTCCTTCAGGGTCCTGACCCAGGAGACGCCCTGAGGTAACACTTGCACTGCCCTGCTCGTGGTAGTACATTTTATGTGCCTTCTTGGCTAGGCCACGGTGCACAGATGTTTGGACCTAATGTTATTCTTGATATATCGTTGAGGGTGTTTTGGATGAGAATTACGTTTAAACCGCAGGACTTTGGGTAAAGCAGATTGCCCTTTGTGTTGTGGTTGGGCCTTGCCCGGTCAGTGGGAGGCCTGCTAGAACAAAAGACCGGCCCCCCTGAACAAGAGGGAGTCTGCTGCAGATGGTGCTTTGGATGTGCCCTGTGGAACTGGCTCTTCTCAGGTCTCCGGCCTGATGGCTTTTGAACTTGAACTGCAGCTCCTAAGTCTCCATCGTGTCACCTCCCCTGTTAGATTCAGACTTGCCAAACCTCTAAAATCTCGTGAACCAATTCCTTAAACTTCTCTCTCTCTTGTATCTCTTTCTCCCCCCTGACCCCCCATGCTGTTGGCTCTGTTTCTTGGGAGAACCCTGACAAACACATGGCTCTACCCCAGCCGGGCCATGTGTGTCCTCCCCAGGTTCTGGCCTCTTCTCAGAGAACCTACTTCCTGACAGCAATGTGGTCCAGGAGAAAAGTGACCTGGTCAATCGTCATGCCAAGGTGCTGGAGACAGATGTGTGCCCTCCCATGTGGGCTTGCCTGTGGAAGAAGAAGAAGACATGTACACAAAGTCCTGCTGACCGGGGACGTTCAGGCACATGGGGCTATTGACACACTTCCCAAGGGCGAGGTCTGGTGACAGGCGCAGCTCTAGAAAGAGTCAGCCTCCAAGGGGTGAAAGGAGAAACTCTCCTGCTGGTCAGCGGGAGTGGTGTCTGGGGAAGGTGTGGTTCTGGGGTCTGATGGCCTCAGGCTCGAATCCTTTGTCTTTGGGTGAGTCCCTTAACTTCTCCCAGCCTCAGTTTCCCCATCCGTACATTGCAGTTTCAGTATTGCGTAGTTCTGGGTACTTGGAAGGTAGAGGCGGAAGGATCGCCGGAGCCCAGCAGGTCGATGCTGGGGTAGCTTTGAGTGTGCCACTGCTCTCCAGCCTGGGTGATGGAGTGAGATTCCTACTCCAAAAAAGAAAGAAAGAAAGAAAAGCAAATGAATAAATACATGTCGACTTCTTTGCACACAGCAGGCGCCAAACCGATGCTCGCTGCTTCATCTTCTCAAAAGAGAAGTTTACGTGGAGGAGGGCAGGAGTGGAGGGTGAAACCTGTGCATCTTTCTTGATGCCCTTGTGCCTTCTGGGCTTGCAGCTGTGCACCCGATGGCGGGAACAGCAGACCCCCACCGAAAGCCACTCCCTGGGGAATTAGCAGGAGCATCCCTTTCCCTCTCTTCCTGTGGGTGTTGAGGGTACAGACAGGTGCCCATTTGTCATCCCTCGAGGGCTTGGAGAGAGACTCCTCCTGCTTTTGCTCAGCCATGGATCCCTGAGTCACTGCAGGGACCCAAGTGAGACTGGATCTGAGGGGTTCTTCCTCACGGTCCCCTAAGTAATAGCAGGAACACCTGGGAGCCAAAGTCAACAAAAGCCTCAGGAGCGAGGACTGCATCTCGCCTTCCACTGCAGTGTACGTCTGCTGGCTACCACCCTGGAACTTTCTGACCAGGCAGTCACTTCCATGATCCCCATGACAGGGACACTTTCAGGACCAAAAAGAAAGGGATGCTATTAACAACTTCATCGGGACAACAGAAACTGAGCACCAAGCTTACTTGGTATCACTTAATCTTAAGTACTATATCAAGTATTAATGTTTAGTATCAAGTATGCTCTTCTCATAGGACTTAGTGTTAAGAGCTTACTTGGCATTCAGAGCTTTCTAGATGCTAAAGTCTGAATAGGGGTCATGAATGAAGAGCTTGTGTTGGTCAGAGTTCTCCAGAATCAATAACAAACACTCTCTCTCTCTCTCTCTCTCTCTCTCTCTCTCTCTCTCTCTCTCTCTCTCTCCTCTCCCTCTCCCTCCCTCCCTCTCTCCCTCTCTCCCTCTCTCTCTCAAGAATTAGTCCATGCACTTAGGGATGCTGAGGAATTCTGATATTTGCATCTTCAATCTGGGGGGATCCGGAAAACCAGTGGGATAATTCAGTCTGAGTCCAAAAGTCTGAGAACCTGGGAGCTACTGGTTCAAGTTCGGGAGTCCAGAGGCCTGAGAACCTGGAGTTCTGATGTCCAAGGGCAGGGGAAGATGGCTGTCTCAGCTTTAGAAGGGAGAGTGACTTGCTTTTTCTCGTCTTTTTGTTCTATCTGGGCCCTCGATGGATTGGACGATGCCCGCCCACCCTGGTGAAGATGGGTCTTCCTTACGCAATCCACAGATTTGATGCCAATCTGGTCCAGAACCACCTCATAGCCATAGCCGGAAATAACACTTCACTGACTATCTGGGCATCCCTTAATCCAGTCAAGTTGACACACAAGCTTGACCATCATAGACCTGATTGCTCCCTCTGCCTCTCTCATTTAAATATTTACTCATGTTGATTGGAGCCTAACAAAAGTGAGAGTTTTCTCTAATTTCAGCAGTTGGACAGACAAGTGGTGACTTGGAGTCCTGGGCCTAGGATTGATCTAGACATCGGACCAACCAGCATCACAGATGGACGACCTCTGATCAACACCTGTCACGACATGATGCATCCTGGGCCACATGGTGGCTGAATTGGAATAAGTCACTCCCGGGCACTGCCCTGGCTTGGAGCGGCTGGACCCAGCGTGACTGAAGGCAAGGGGGGAGCTTTTGTTGGGCTAGATGAGGGAGGAAACTCTTGGTGCCCATGCGTTCTGGGAGAGCTGACCAGCAGGACCCAACTCCAAAGTCAATGGCCGACCGTCTCCAAGAAGTTCAGCAGGGCCGTAAGCGCTGGACGAGGGCAGCGAGTAGCTGAGCATGTTCCCCACTTTTGGATGACAGTTTCACAAGTGACATTTTGTTTCCAAGTCCTGTCCATCCATCAATCCTTGTCCAGCCGTCTGTTGCCTTCCCCAGTCAGCATGCCCCTTCCCAGCCCACCTGGCGCCAGATGTTCCGACAGCCATCGTGATGTGTCCCGTGTCCTCCGAGTGGCAGAATGCGAAATCTCCGGCGACGTTCACCTGGAAGCGCTTAGCCCTCAACAGCTGCAGTGGCTTGATTACCTCGCCCGCCTCGGCGGCTCCGTGCCGCCACCGTATCCATTGCTTGTCAATTCGGCTTAGCGGTGACTTTGACTGACTGGGACGAGGGGAGTGGAGCCGCGGTGTAGGCGAATGGTTAAAATTAATTGCTACATAAGAAAAAATTGAAAGATAATTATTCCTGCTTTCCTGTCAGTGCTCGAGGGTAGATGACCTCATTAACTTGCAGCTTGTACACAATTCAATTACTAGGAGATGGAAAATACATTTTTAATTACCTCGGTGGCCTGTGCGCCATTCATCTCCATTTGCGCAGTGTGGTTTTTTTTTTTTTTTTTTTTGAAACCGTTGTGCTCTGAAGTATCACTATCTTAGAAAGGGTGCTCTGAGAGTGGTTCCCCACTGCCATCATTTCTGTTTAGGGTGGGATGGGGAAGGTGTGCCATTAACCCCTCGATGCCAGGTGGGTTGCAAGGCAGCCCTTGCTGTCGTGATGTGCTTTTAAGTGGCTTGTTATGCCAGAAGATTCCCAGCTATGAGAGAGAGAATTAAGGAGGAGATTGTGTGTTTGGGTTCCAGTTCCTGAAAAAAGAGAAGACAAGCCATGCAAAGCATGGGACTCAGGAAGGGGGGCTGATACCACATCCACTTGGAGACTGTGGAGAATGCTGAGCCTTTCTGAACGTCTGTTATTTCCCTGCTCGAGTTGAACAATGACTTAATTATCTTGGTGTATTTGTTGGCATCTTCCTTTTTTTTTTTGAGTTGGGGTCTCACTGTGTTGCCCAGGCTGGAGCGCAGCGCCATGATCACGGCTCACCACAGCCTCCACCTCCTGGGCTCAGGTGATCCTTCCACCTTAGTCTCCCAAATAGCTGGGACTACAGGTATGAGCCGCCATGCCCATCCCCCCCCTTTTTTACAAGTCCAGGCACAACGTCAAAAATGATGCTGTGTCATTGTGCGGCAGTTTCCTTGTGTGTTTTGGGTATGTTGGTTGCTGCTTTCAGGATCAGCTGTGTCCTGAGAGTAGCCATCGCCCACTCTGCACCTCAGTCTCCCATCCCCAAAGTGCCCTGGGCTTGGGTCCTCAAGTACTCTGCACAGGGTAGACATGACACCCTTTGGACAAGATCGTCCATGAAGGACCTGTTTCTCCAACAAGCAGCCACACAGTCAAAGAGAGGTTTTCCTTCCCTCTCCTCTATGTAAGTACGCAACATGAAAGAGGGACGAGTTTCTAGATTGTGCTTGCAAAGTATTTTTACTCCAGATTTGGGGGTTGGGGGTTCCCTCTTTCAAAGGCAGCTCGTGTGTGTAGACGAACGCCGTGGCTATTGTTTGTTAGTCATGGTGGTTGTGCACCTTATGGGGTAGGAGTAACTTGTCTCTGTAGTATATGACGACCTTGTCAATCGCCAGTTGACTTGGTACCGCATGCATTTGAGAGTAGCAGCACATTGCACTTGAGCCATACAGGAGACACACAAATAACACAATAAAACCGATGTCAATTCTGCCAGCACCAGGTTTGCCAAGGAGACCCTCCCTCCCTCTCAGGCTCCCTCTCTTCAGACATTCACACATGAGCTAAGAACACTGACTGAACGCACACTGGCTGGGCAGGAGATGCATGGGGACGCCCCTGTTTCCATGGTGCTCATGGGCAACCAGGGAGATTGACACGCAGATCCTTAACTGACAATGTCATGCGATAGCGGCAGCAATGCAGAACTCAAACGCGACTAAGAAGAGGCTGTGTTGAGTATTTTCCCAGGTACTCAGGAATGCTGTCTGTTGTAGAAAGCTGGTTTTGCTTAGAGCTCATGTTTCAAGGAAGAGTTTCTCATTCTATTGAGTGATCTGTGGTTAGTGCTCTCAAATGTGGGCCCAGAGTTCAAGCGACCCTAAGAAGCTGGAAATTGGGACATGTGTTTTCAAAAAGGGACCGGGTCTGAAATGTTACTCCTTGGGATCACTGAGAACCTTGCCAATAATTCTGAACATTTTTTAGAATTTGTTCCTAGAAGAGTCTTGTAGGTTGTCCATGGTTCTACCCAGCAGTATGCTTTAGACGTTTGACAACGGACTCTCCAAGAACAAAGTTTATTATACATGCACTATCATAAAAGATGTATAGCTCACAATTTACCAATAATATTAAAACACTCAACATATTCTATTGTAAATCTCACATAGTCGACTAATTTTCAGAATGCTTTCATGGATGTATTTGTAGCCAACCTGTGGTTTCAATTCAACTATGGCTTAACAAATCAGACTACAAACAAGTGCTTGGTCATAATCTGATTCTTCAAAGAAGTTGCTGACATCATTGATGGTTGGTACAGTTCCAACACGAAGGACACATCAGAGACATGTATCAGTACTTTACTCATTAGTCAATGCTGCGAGATAGTTGTTGAGTGAAGCGGATAATATTTTGTAAATACTAGAAGATTTCCTTAAAATTTTTGGTGCTATTAACAATAAATAACAGTGGCTCAAGCCTGTCATCCCAGAACTTTGGGAGGCTGAGGTGAGAGGATTGCCGGAGCCCGTGGGTTCGCGACTAGCCTAGGCAACATGGTGAGACCTCGTCTCTACAATAAATCAAAAAATTAGCTGGGCTTTGTTGGGAGCCAACATCTATAGCTACATGGCTGAGGCCTGTAAAGGCCCATCTGGAAGATCGCCTCTGACATAGGATACCAGTTATACCTATAATATTGGCGTGTGATTAGTGACCAGTGTGCATACATGGCAGTAAAACTTATAAGTAAAATCTCTGTACACCTGATGAAAGGTTATACAGCAGAATGACCTTGTCCTTTCTAAGTCTTACTTCTTTCTAGATATTTTTTAACTTCTATTTCCTGGAAGACTGGTGAGTCAGCTCTTGTTCCCAAAGGCAGTCTCTCCTAGGATTAAGATTAGAAACTAAATTATCATAATAGTTTTATTGCCCTGCCCTTAGCCAGGCAGGGCGTTTTTCTTCAGCTCTTGTTCCCAAAGGCAGTTTCTCCAGGATTAAGATTAGAAACTAAATTATCATAATAGTTTTATTGCCCTGCCTCTAGCCAGGCAGGATGTTTTTCTAGTTTCGTTACTTCAGCCCGTGCCCATTCCCATAGTAACTGCGCAGTCCATTATCCAAGAGTGTGGCAGACACTATTTGATTTTTAGAATAGACTTGTTCTGATAAAACATTCATTTAAGACGATATAATTTCCATCGGAAAGATTTAAACAGTAATAAGCATTCGTAGAAAACTTTTAGGTTTTGTTTAAGCTTTTTAAGTTTCCTTTTTTCAGATTATGACTTTAGTTCCTGTTCCTGTAGGACAATTTTAAGATTCTTTGATTAGTGTACCGAAACTTTCCCAACGCTATAGTTTTTGCTTCTAATATGACAATAGGAAATTTTACACGTAGCCATGTATTAATATACTAGGAAAAAAGATTTAAGTTTTGGGTTAAAGTCGTAGTTTTATTAGAATAGAATGAGAATTATAGTGTTATGATTCTAAAATCATACGTCAATGATAATTATAAGATTTGATGATAAGGTATTAGCTTAATGAGATATAGCATAGTATTAAAGCCCAAACATTAGATCATGAAACTCATATAAGTCATGGTAAGAAATAAGTTTTGAATTAATTGTTGTAGAATTACAGGCCACTATGTTGAATCGTAATAGGTTAATGGAATAAATAAAAATTAAGTCATTTAAGTAAACTTATAAATTATAGTATAGTGTTAAGTTGATAATAGCAATTGTTAAAAAATATTAGGAGTCAGTGAACTTGGATTGAACCTAGAGTTAACTAAGAAAGTTTTTGTATTAATCAGGGTTTAGAACAAAGAGTATAATATGAATGATTTGTTGAACACTATGGAAGACACTTTTAAACGAACTGTATTTGTGCACCTGTGACCTTGATGTGAGATCTGTAAGGCACGCCTGCTTGGAGCTTGCAAGTCTCGTGATGGTCTTGTGATGCATAGTTTGTAAATCGCAATATACATCATGGAGTGTGTACGCCCCCAGCAAGTGATTATCACACTGCTGGAGGGTATGAAAAATGGTATATAAGTTGGAAGGAGTCCGAATAAAATTTGGCTTCAGTCCTGATCAGACTGTTCCCAGAAGAATGGCCTCAGAGTGGTCTCTTCTCTCCATCCGGATTCTCTGGAGCGGGTCCTAACCCTTCCCCCTTTGGTCGGGGCTGGAACCCCGACAGTGCATGGTTGTGTACACCTGTAATTCTGGCTACTTGGAAGGCTGAGGTGGAAGGATCGCCAGAGCCCAGCAGTTTGATGCTAGGGTGGCTGTGAACATGTCTCTGCACTCCAGCCTGGGCGATGGAGTGAGACTCCAACTCAATAAAAAAACAGACAAACAAAAACAATATATAACAGCTTAAAGATGGAACTGGTCAGTGCAATCTACATGGTTAACGTTTCTTTGTAATTTTCTTAAGTCTAAACAACCAGCAGAACTATGCACCGGGCCCTGACTTGTAGCACTTGCTGATTTCCACGGTGTAAATACTCCCGGCTTAGCCAATTTCAAGCCACTAGAGCCATGTTGTGGAGTGTGGCATTCGGAAGAGGTGGAAGTGGTATTTCCAGCTCTCAGGTGGAAAAGCATAGTTAGTGGTAAGAGGAAATCAGCTGGGAAGTGATGGGTTCCGAGAACGGCACGTATTACCTTGTTTGTTTTTTTTTTTTTTTTTTTTTTTGGAGTTGGAATCTCACTCTGTCCCCCAGGCTGGAGTGGAGTGGCACAGTTATAGCTCACCGTACCCTCCACCTGCGGGGCTCAGGAGATCCTTTCCACCTCAGCCTTCCAAGTAGCTAGAACTATAGGCGTGTACCACCACACCCGGCTAATTTTTCTTGATTTATTATAGAGATGAGGTTTCGCCAAGTTGCCCAGTCTGGTCTCGAACCTCTGGGCTCAGGCAATCCTCTCGCCTCTACCTCCCAAAGTGCTGGGATGACAGGCGTAAGCCACCGTGCCTGGCTTACCCCGTTGGAAATTCAACCCTTCCCAGCTTTATTGAGGTGTAATTGACAAGAATTATATATATTTACAGGGTGCAATGTGATGTTCTGACATCCGTGTACTCTGTGAAATGATTACCAGCATCAAGCTCACTGGCATACCCATCACACAGTTATCTTACCTTTGTTTTTAATAGAATTTCTTTCGTTTTCATAGGTGTCACCCATCACCTCATATCGGTGACTCTTAGAAGGAGATTTTCACTCCAGCCCAGGTCATTTGGAAGACCTCTCTGCACACAGATGCCTTCTCTAGAAACATTAACAAGTCCGTGCCTTAGAAGGACACGATGACGTAGCTATGAAGACGGACGACTCTGGAGTCAGGCCCGCTGGAGTTGAAACCTGGCTCTTTCACTTACTGGTCGTGACTGATGGGTGAGGGGCGGCACCAGAGCCTCTGTTCCCTGGTCCGTAGGATGAAGATGCTGGTATCTAACTTCCACCATTGTGAAAGGATTGGGTGAGATGATTCGGAGGTGCTTAGCACGGAATTCTGTGTGCAGACAGTGCATAATAAATGGGCGCTCTTAATGCTAGTCAACCACCTGCCACTCAAACATCTGACTTGAACTCGGGTGCTCCCTCCTCCTGCCCCCAAATTAAATGAACTAGCCATGATGGAATGGAGAGCTGGAGGCGTATGTTCCCGTGGGTAGGGACCGCGGGGGGTTTCATCGCTACTTCTGGTACCCAACCTTTAATTCAGGGCCTAAGAGTGCGTGGGATCTAATAAGAGGCGGGAATCACCGATAGCCATGTACGTGTCCTGATTTTTGATGCTGGCGCTGGAAGGCAGAACACTGAAGATGGAATTCTTATGTGTTTTTTTGTGTTTGTTTTGAGTCAGGGTCTCACTCTGTCACCCAGGCTGCAGTGCAAGGGCACGATCATAACTCTCCGCAGCCTTGATCTCCTGGGTTCAAGTGATCCTTCTGCTTCAGCCTCCCGAACACTGGGACTACTGGCGCAAGCCACCATGTCTGGCTATTTTTTTTTAATTTGGAAAGCAGGAAATTAAGAGGACAAAAAAGCTCCCACAGTGGGAGGGGACCCGAGGGGGTTGCCTTAGCTCTGGTTCATTGGTTGTTTTCTTTTCTTTTTCTCTTTTGAGTTGGAGTCTCACTCTGTCGCCCAGGCTGGAGTGCAGTGGCACACTCACAGCCACCCCAGTCTTGACCTGCTGGGCTCCGGTGATCCTTCTGCCTCAGCCTTCTAAGTAGCTGGAACTACAGGTGCGTGCCACCACACCTGCCTAATTTTTAAATTTATTGTAGGGATGAGGTCTCACGAAGTTGCTTGGGCTGATCTCAAACCTGCGGGCTCAGGCAATCCACTTGCCTCAGCCTCCCAGAGTGCTGGGATTACAGGCTGAGCCGCTGAGCCCGGTCTCCGGCTAATTTTTATTTACTTTTGTAGAGACGAAGTCTTACTGTGTTGCCCAGGCTGGTTTTGAACGCCTGGGCTCAAACAAGCCTCCCACCTTGGCCTCCCAAAGTCCTGGAATTACAGGTGTGAGCCACCGTGCTTGGCCTGGCATTTATCTTTTTTGATTTCAAAAGTAATACATGTTTATTGTAGAACATTTAGAAAATACAGATAAACCAAAATCTCCTGGAATTCCACACTTCAGTAATCCCATGACCTCTACCAACACTGTGGTGTTTCTTTCCATGCATTTTTCTTTTTCTTTTGCAAGGATTGAGTAATACTGGGAGGCTGATTCATAATTTCCACACTTGCCTGAGTCCGTCGTTGCTCGGTGCTGTCCTTCTCTCCCCAGCTGGAGTATAGAATGTGTGACCAGGGCTGGGTCTTGATGTCTGGTGTATTCCTAATACTGCTGTGATGCAGGGAGCCTTGCACACAGTCAGCGATTAATATGTTTATTTAGTGGAACTGATTGATGATTGGAGATGGGTTAGGAGCCAGATGCAGGAGGGTGCTGTGTTTTCAACTTGGGGTGCTTTAAACAGGGAGGTCCTTTCATTCCCACGAACCCTCACCTGGGGCCGCACTTCCCAAGACAGATGGAAACAGAGGCCTGGCTTGCAGGAGGTTGGACCAGAGCCTTGCCCAGAAGTCTGCTCTTCACCCCACCTGGGCACACCGGGATTCTTCCTGGACTTTCAGTCCCTGCCTTGCTGCTGGGTGACCTTGCGCGGGTGTCCCTTGCAACGTGGAGGGTGGGGGGGCTTGTTCCGACATCACAGGGTGGTTGTGGGCCCGAGGAGTACATCTCCAAGAACACCCAGCTCAGTGCCTGGCGCACAGTAGGCACTCAGAGATGGCACCTGCCTGCTCTCTTCCCCTCCCTCCTCCCTGCTCCCTCCTCCCCCTCCCTCCCCACCTTGTTCTCTCCTGCAGAGCTTCTTACTACAGTGCCTGGCACACAGTAGGCACTCAGAGATCGCCCCCGGCCGACTTCCCTTCCCCACCCTCCTCCCCCTGTCTCTCCACCTTGCTCTCTTCCTGGGTGGCCATGGAATGCACCACTGGGCCCGGCACTGCCTCTGCCAACTCCTCTCCCCCCCACATCTGTCCAGCCCTCTTGGGTTTGGAGACGAGATGCCTCCTCCTCATCTGAGTGGGGGTCGAAGCACCGGTGCATGCATGCGGTTCCAGTGCCCCTTGGACCACATCTCTGGCTCTGACTGTATTTATTTTAAAGGCATGCACGTCCTTTAGAGACCTGGGCCTCTTTAACAGGCCTTGTGCTGTGCCTCGGCCCATGGGGCTGCCTTGAGGGTTCCGAGAGAGTGGTGAGAGAGTAAGAGCGACACAGACACAAAGACATCAAGAAAAGCGGGGGCCAGGTGGGACGCTTTCCTCTGATGGAGGAGGAGTAGCCCCGAACTAGCTCAGCGTGTTTGTTTTATCATCGAGCACCAAGGAAGTGGGAAGGGATTCACGGTCTGTGAGGAAGCCACAATGGAATTTTGTTGCCAGCTACAGGCAAGTTGTTTCGTGGTTATCTTGTTGTAGCTAAGGCTTTATCTGTACTATGTGCACCCGGATGTGTGGGCATTGGAGACACCGTTTCACGTAGCAGGCCGCATCCCTCGCCTTTAGCTAGGATGCAGAGTGACCGAGCGAGACCCTGCCTCCGAGCTTGGGGCCACGAAGCGAGACCTTGCCTTCGCTTGGGGCCTTTACTCGATGCCTGCGGCAGTGACAGCGCTGGTCTGCTCCCCACATCACATCTGCTCCGGACAGTGCAGCAACTGTGACTTCTGCTGGGGGGGCAAGAAGTGTCCCTGACAGTGGCTCTTGTTACCAGCAGTTTGGGGTAGTGGCTAAGGATGCAAGTTTGGGATCAAAAAGCCTGAGTTCAGGCTGGGAGCACCCCTTGGATCTGTGTCTTCCGATAAGTCCCTGGACACACCATGCCTGAGTTTCTTCATCTGTAAAGCAAGAATTAGAAACTGTCATAGTGCCAACCTCATGGGATTAATGAGAAACAGTAGATCAAGTGTTTAAAAACATGAACATTCTTTTATAATTTACATCCTTTTATAATTTTATCATAGTTTGAACATACTCAGGTAGATTCTTTTTGGGCCAAAAGAGAATCTTCCCCTAACGGGGAGCTTAGGGGTGGGGTAGGGGTGTCCAGGTGTCTGAGAGGAGGTGGGACCGGGGCAGGCTGTGCTTGGGACAGTGTCTTGCACATAATCTGTGCTAGCTGTTATGATTCTGCAAATATCTGTTAAGAACTTAATCAATACTCATGTAGTACAATACAGTACAATGAATAATTGCATGGTACAATAAGTAATCATGCTTTATGTTACTCAGATATACTTAGTATGATGTAAATAATTGTATTCTACAGTATTGTATGGTAAATTGTTGTATAATTGGGTTCACCAAAAAGTTGCCCACATTCACTAGTAACACAAATTACTCAAATATAATTTTACATTATCACGTAAAATAATTTTTTTTTGAGTCAGAGTCTCACTCCGTCGCCCAGGCTGGAGTGCCGTGGCACACTCATGGCTATCCCAGCATCAACCTGCTGGGCTCTGGCGATCCTTCTGCTTCAGCCTCCCAAGTAGCCAGAACTATAGGCGCATGCGATCACACCCAGCTAATTTTTGATTTATTGTAGAGATGAGGTCTCACCAAGTTTCCTGGGCTGGTCTTGGACCCACAGGCTTCCCAGTGCTGGGATGACAGGATGAGCCACCGATCCTGGCTGAATAATTTTTTAATTTTTCTTTTGGCCAAGATGACAAAGGTTTACAATACTCACGTTGGTGCATGCCCAGGACACTCTGCTCCATTGTTGGGAATAAGCAAAACTACCATTAAGTATACCCTTGTATCTAGCCTGCTACTTTTCAGGGTTTATCCTGAAGAAATTATCATTTTTATAAGCTATCATTTCAAGACTTTTCATTGTGGTGTTACTTGTGATTATAAAAAAATAAAACTTGTGATTATAAAAACATAAAACTTGTGATTATAAACAAATAAAACAGATGAAGAATATTAAGGTCTAACAGTAGGAGAATGGTTAAGTAAATGTTGATATTCTAATACTGTACTGCCATTAAAAATCATAATATAAATCTATATTTCTCTACAAAGAAAGATTGCATGATTTAGTAAGTGAAAAGAGCTGGTTACAAAACAGTGTGTTAGGGTGTGATTCTTACATGTTTAAGACTAGGGGTATATGTTTCTGCATGTGCATGTATGAGTGTGTGTGTGCACGCAGTAAAAATACTGGAAGTTCCACACCAAAAATTTAATGGTAGGAGGATTTTAGAGGGTGTATTTCACTCTTAAAACATTTCTGGAATTTTTTTTTTTTTTTTTTGGGTGGGGATCTCACTCTTACTCGGGCTGGAGTGTTGTGGCATGCTCACAGCAACTGCAGCCTTGACCTGCTGGGCTCCAGTGATCCTTCTGCTGCAGCCTTCCAAGTAGCCAGAATCACAGGCATGCACCACCTTGCCCTGCTTATTTTTTGATTTATTGTAGAGACAAGGTGTCACCATGTTGCCCAGGCTGGTCTCGAACCCCTGGGCTCAGGCAATCCTCTCGCCTCTGCCTCCCAGAGTGCTAGGATGACAGGTGTGAGCCACTGCACCCTGCTTCACTCTTAAAACATTTCTGTAGAATTTGAATTATTTTACAATAAATCTGTACTATTTTTATAATCAGAAAGAATCAAGGTATTTCCTTTTGCTCATTAAAGAAAAAAGGAAACTATTGCTTGCAGAGCAGAGTTCTGTGCATGGGTGATTGGGAGAAAGACCTTCCAGGGTGAGAGGGGTGCTCTGAAGTGGACATCCAGGTGCAGAGGCAGCCAGGGACAGAGATGTATTCCAGCTCCAAGGGTATGCCAGGAGGCCTCAGAGAGGAAGAGGCATTTGAACTTGGCCTTGAAGCCCGGGACTCACTGGGATGTGGGAAAGAGCATGTGACCTGGTACAGCCAATATTGTGTGAACTGCTCATATTCTGAACTGAAAGTGATGGGTCCCCTAGAATGGCCCCTCAGAGAAGAAGGGGTGGCCTTATATTCAAGTCTTTCAAGTTCCCTTATATTATGAGGTTCACTTTCAATTACTTTGTTTTGAAAAACAACATCAGCCTGGGCTGGGCTTGGTGGTTCAGCCTGTCATTCCAGTAATTTGGGAGGCCGAGGTGAGTGGATTGCCTGAGCCCACAGGTTCAAGACCAGCCCGAGCAATTTGGTGAGACCTCGTCTGTACGATAAAAAAAAAAAAAAAAAATTAGCTGGGCATGGTAGCGCACGCTTGTAGTTCTGGTTACTTGGAAGGTTGAGGTAGAAGGATTGCTGGAGCCCAGTGGGTCAATGCTGGGATGGCCCTGAGGGTGCCACTGCACTCCTGCCTGGACAATGGAGCGAGTGAGACTCCAACCTCAATAAAATAAAATAAAATAAAATAAACAGAAAAACAGGCTGGGCTTGGTGGCTCAGCCTATAATCCCAGCACTCTGGGAGGCCGGGGCAAGTGGTTTACCTGAGCCCATGAGTTTGAGACCAGTCGGGACAACTTGGCAAGACCCTGTCTCTACAATCAATCAAAAATTAGCCGGGCATGGAAGCCTGTGCTTGTTGTTCTAACTACTTGGAAGGCTAAGGCGGAAGGATCACCGGAGCCCAGCAGGTCGACGCTGGGGTGACCGTGAGCATGCCACCGCACTCTAGCCTCGGTGACAGAGTGAGACTGACTCACTCACAAAGAAAGAAAAGAAAAACAACATCAGCCTGAAATTGAATCATTGTTAGTTTTGGCTGCTTATAGAGGGCTGCTGAGATGGGGGTTATGTCTTTGAGCATGACTTCACAATGGTAAGTGTTAGATTTTGCTCTAAATGCACAGTTTGGAAATTGTGTTACGAGGCAATGCAGTCATATGTAGGCAGCTACAAGCAACCACCGTGATACACGTGCAAGTCCGAATGAAGGAATGAGACAGCGTCATGATAGTGTGTGGAAATAACACTTGCCGCTCAGGCTAGGATTGTTGTGTTATTATCATGCACAGGTTCAGAAGTGCCGCACCTCAATAACTCAGAAGGAAAGGAAGGGAAGTTCTCCGAAAAACAGACTCAAGAAAGACTGTAGCTACAACAAAAATTGATGCTAGAATGAAATTCCTCTGTGAAATAAGAAGAGGGGAAAAGCATGATTCTACTGTGTGATTTCACATGTTTGTATTTAACTATGCTAAGCAAAATACTGTAAGAAGACCCTTGGCTATTTTGTCTATATCCCTAAAAGGTTTTTCACCTTGATTTTTTCAGCAGTAAGATGGGAGGTTGGCATTTAGAGTGTCGCCTTGTAGTTAGACAACATGGCACTTCCTGCAACTCACATACGTGTGTCTCATGTCTATGTCATATTCAGCTGGTGATACCCAAATAATCAACCTTAATAGCTATCAACTTTGCCCGCCTACAGTGTTTCTGTCTCTCTCTCTCTTTTTTTGAGTTGGAGTCTCACTCCGTTGCCCAGGGTGGAGGGCAGTGGAACACTCACGGCCACCCCAGTGTCGACCTGCTGGGCTCCAACGATCCTTCCGCCTCAGCCTTCCAAGAAGCCAAAATTACAGGTGCACACTACCACACCCGGCTAATTTTAAAATTTATGTTAGAGATGAGGTCTTGCCAAATTGCCCAGGCTGGTCTTGAACCTGTGGGCTCAGGCAATCCCCTCACCTCGGTCTCCCAAAGTGCTGGTATGACAGGTTTGAGCCACTGTGCCGGCCTGTTTCTGTCTCTTAAACTTGATCTTTAATTCCTCATGAAAACCCTGCGAGGCAGGTGTATTGGATGGTCAGGGCTGCCGCAACAGAGTACTGCAAACCGCGTGGCTTAAAGAAAGAAGAAATGTCTGTCCCTGGGCCCTAGGGGCCAGTAGTCGCCAGCTATATCGGAGAAGGACCCCGAGGGCCTCGTCTAAACTTGATTGCCCCTGTAAAGGCCCGCTTTCCAAATAAGCTTACATTCTGAGTGCTAGGGGTTAGGTGGTAGTGGGAACTTGGGGAGACCCAGTTCAGCTCATATCGGTGGGCGAGATAAGGAAGTAGCAATTTGAAGTTGCACGAGTAGAAAGTGGTACCGGGACCACACCCAGCTTGGTGTGGACCACCCCTGTGCCTGCTGTCTCCTGCCGCCCGGCCTTCCCGGGTCTGGTGGGTTCCAACGGACGCCACCTTGGGGAAATTGTCTCAGCGAGGTTTGGTCTGAAGAGTCGATGCCACGATTAAGCTCCTTCCTCCTGGCAGTTCAGTGTTCAGTTGTGAACCAGAGTACACAGGGCTGCTCTTGCCAAGTTTGCAGGACGAGGCTTCGCCCTTAGAAAACCCAGGAGCTGAAATCCAGGTTCTTTCCTTCATTCATTTACTACGTAGGGGGCACCTGCGGTAGGGAGGAGATGCTGAGGATATTTAAAAAGATCTGGGCTGGGCATGATGGCTCATGCCTGTCATCCCAGTACTTTGGGAGCCTGAGGTGAGAGGATTTCCTGAGTCTGGGAGTTGTAGACCAGCCTGGGCATCTTGGTGAGACCTTGTCTCTACAATAAATGAAAAAATTAGCCGGGCGTGGTAGTGCATGCCTGTGGTTCTGGCTACTTGGAAGGCTGAGGCGGAAGGATTGCTGGAGCCCAGCAGGTTGACGCTGGGGTGGCCGTGAGTGTGCCACTGCACTCCAGCCTGGGCGACAGAGTGATATTCTGACTCAAAAAAAAAGACAGGATTTGACCCCCACCCATTCCTGTTGCTAGATCAAGGTGGGCAGAAGCGAATTAAAACTTAAAATGGGAGGCCAGGTGGGCACCGACTCGGCTTGGATGTCATGGCAGAACTTTAGATTTTAATTAGTTTCAGAGTCAAGTGTGGTAGCTCATGCCTGTAATCCTAGCACTTTGGGAGGTAGAGGTGAGACGATTGCCTGAGTTCACGGGTTCGAGACCAGCCTGGGCAACTAGGCGAGATCTCATCTCTATAATAAAAAAATTAGTCGGGCATGGTGGCACATGACTGTAGTTCCAGCTACTTGGAAGGCTGAGGTGGAAGGGTCGTCTGAGCCCAGCAGGTCAAGGCCATGGTGACCATGAGCGTGCCACTGCACGCCAGCCTGGGCAACAGAGTGAGACTCTGACTCAAAAAAAAAGATAGTTTCAGAAAAATCAGCCTACTCCATTCTCAGTGCTTTAGAGCTTCCTCTGCCTTGAGAGGGCTTCTTTGAACAGAGGGCTTGGGGAGAAAATCGTGGCACCTTTCCAGATTCTGAAAGAGCCACAAACTGGTACTAGTTGAGAGAAGGGGTGGGGCTGGCAGCCACTTGCCAAGCTGTGAGTCTGGTTCTGGGTGAGCTTGATGTGTGTTGTCTCATTTCATTTAATTCTTGCAGCAACCTGATGTCCTAGGTGCTGTTTGCTCCATCTTGTCGATAAGGACAGGGAGGTTTAATGAACTGAAGCCGGGAGTGAGTGTGATCATCCTTTCACAGATGTTGACTGAGTGTTCAGGGGTGGTAGACTGGACCCCTGGGCCTGGGAGTCAGCCTGGCTGCGGGCGCCTCCAAAGCCCACGCTCTTCACCATGATGAGGAGAGATGTGCCGTTCAGGGAGTGTGAAGCTGGGCAGGGTCACATGAGACCCAGAGACTGGACAAAACATGGGGACACTAGCCAGGGTGGCCTCAGCTTGCCCACGGTCCCTGCCAGCATGGTGGCACTATGGTCAAACACTGTCATCATGGCTGCCAGTGGGTCCAAAAATCTCCACCCTGTAAAATCCGGGTGACCTCATTGCTAGTGGGGGGTGAGTAGAAGCTGGGTGAGTTTGCCGCCGAATGTCGATTGCTTTATATCCAAATTAGCATTCATGTGGTTCATGTGGGCTTGGAACCAGAGTTTCACTATAATGTATCTAAAGTCATGAGTGACACTCAGAGAAATACAGTGTAGTCATTCTGTTTCTAAAAATGGGCAGTTGTTGCCATCGTATTCCCCAAGTCTTGTTTCTTTTATTATAAATAAATTTTTTTTGAGGCAGAGTCTCACTCTATGTTGTCCAGGTTGTTGCACTCACTGCAGCCTCAACTCCTGGGCTCAGGCGATCCTCCCGCCTCAGCCTCCCAAGTAGCTGGGACTACAGGCACATGCCACCATTTCTGGTTAATTTTTGTATTTTTTGTAGAGACAAGGTCTCCCTATGTCGCCCAGGCTGGTCTCAAACTCCTGGGCTCAAGCAATCCTCTAGCCTCGGCCTCCTGAAGGGCTGGGATGATAGGCGTGTTTCTTTTCACTGTTTGTGCAGCCTTGGCCCGGTCTCAGCCTTGGTACTGTTGACACTGGGAGCCTGATGGTCCTCTGTGGTGGGTCGGCCTGTGTATCGCAGGGCGGGCAGCACCTCCCTGGCCTCTTCCCACTAGCTGCCAGTGGCACTTCCCCCTTATCCCAGTTGTGACAACCCAAAATGTCTCCAGACGTGGCTGGACGTCCCCAGGGGAGCAAGATTGCCTGTGGGGCTGGGGTTGAGAGCTGCAGCCCTTGCTTCCTGGAACTCAGCATTCCGAGAGAGGGCCGGGCGATGCTCCTGGGTGTGTTCTAGAAGTTACCATGTCCACACAGTGTGACCGCGGTTGTGCTGGGGAATCTCTCCACCAGGCAGGGGAGGGGCTGCGGCCTTGGAAGTGGGGGAGATAATGGTGTGAACAGGACAGGGGGTTGGGCCTGGAGCACCTTGAGGGCTGCCCTGGAGGGAGCGGAGACATCAGGTGACGGGCTTGGTGCCGGGATGTGGGACTGGAGGTGGTAGGATCCCGTGGGTTTCCCCCATCCTGGGTCCACGGTCGCTTCCGCAGCACCTGGGATCATAGGCCTTCCCTCTGTCCTCTGTCCTCTACCACCAGGGAGGGGCTGCTCCCTCTGGCCGCTGCATCTTGTTGGGGACGGCTTGTGTCCCAGTCCTGTTGTCTGGCTTCTCTCTGGAGCTTGGTCTTCCTAGAGGGAAGCCAACCGAGTCACCGATCTCCTTGGGCAGTTTTTGGCTGGCCGCACCATTGGTCATGGTCAGCCTTGAGCCTCATGGGTCACAGGCCATGGCGCCCAGCTGCGGTCCAGGGCTGGGCTCCGTCCTGCTGGGGAGGAGCCAGGGGCCCTGCCCACGTCCAGGAGTGTGACGCCGCCTGATACCACAGTTGGCATGTCTGGAATGATGGTGAAGGGGTCCAGATTCTAATCCTGGGCATTGAGCAGGATCTCCAGGGCACCGAAGAGTGACGCCGATCCCGAGGGCTTTGTGCCAGAGAGGAACAGGTGTCTGGTTAAGCCTGGGCTGGGCTCAAGTTCCAGCTTGTTCGCTTATGAGCAAGAAACCTCAGGCAGATTTAACCACTCGAAGCCCAGCTTCGAGGCTGATGATGAAGATGGTGATGGCAGTGCCCATATCTCCAGACAGCAGGGATGTTTTTGCTGCTGGATCCCAAGCGCCTAGCAGCGGGCCTGGCACAGAGTAGGTGCTCAGTACCTGTGTGCTCCATGAGAACAGAGGCATTAACTGAGCAGGACCAGCATCCTGAGTGCTATTCTAAGTCTCTTACCCAGGACCAGCGTCCCGAGTGCTGTTCTGAGCATCTCATCCAGAACAAGCATCCCGAGTGTTGTTCTAAGCCTCTGGCCCAGGGCCAGCATTCTGAGTGCTGTTCTGAGCGTCTCACCAAGGACCAACGTCCCAAGTGCTGTTCTAAGCCTCTTACCCAGGTTGAGTGTCCCATGTGTTGTTCTAAGCATCTCACCCAGGACCAGTGTCCCGAGTGCTGGTCTAAGCATCTTGCCCAAGCCTCCTCGTTAAGCCTCCCTGTAGTGGTGGGAGGTGAAATGTGTCACTGTCCTGTAATTGCAGAAAAGTCAAATCACATACTGGAGACCCCGCCTAAGCACCTGGAAAGCACCAGAGTCTGAGCTCTGTGTTGGGTTCATTTTCAATCCGACATTCATTGGTATGCTCTGTAAAAGATGCATGATGGTGGCTTTTTATCTTTATTTTATTTTATTTTATTTTTGAGTTGGAGTCTCACTCTGTTGCCCAGACTGGAGTGCAGTGGCCGCTCCCGGCCACCGCAGCCTCGACCTGCTGGGCTCCGGCGATCCTTCCGCCTCAGCCTTCCAAGTAGCCGGTATTACAGGCATGCGCTACCACGCCCGGCTGATTTTTTGATATATTGTAGAGATGTGGTCTTGCTGCCCAGGTGGGTCTCGAACCCACGGGCTCAGGCAATCCACTCACTTCAGCCTCCCAAAGGCGTGGGATTACAGCCTGAGCCACCGAGCCCGGCTCTTTATTTTATTTTTTGAGTCAGAATCTCACTCTTTTGACCGAGTTGGAGTGCTCAGGCACGAGCATGACGCACGAGAGCCTCAACCTCCTAAGCTCAGGCGATCCTTCTACCTCAGCCTCCTGAGTAGCTGGGACTATAGGCATGTGCCACCACATCCAGATAATTAAAAATTTTTTTTTATAGAGATGAGGTGTTGCTATGTTGCCCACGCTGGATTTGAACTCCCGGGCTCAAGCAATCTGCCTGCCTCGGCCTCCCAAAGTGCTGGGATTACAGTTGTGAGCCACTGCGCCTGGCCTGGTGGCAGCTTTAAGAAATAAAAATTAAAGACAGTCCTTAAAAGGTAGATTCTAAGAGCAATGAAAAGGAAAGGGGGCATCTCAACACCAGGTGGTACACACATGCTATCAGCTGGACAGCCTGTCTGTCCCTCTGTCTCTCTGGGAGGCTGGTATAGTTAAAAATAATAGTGATGATGCGGCATTTACTAAGGTCTAGGCACCGTATATGTATTAACTCAGTGAATTCTTCTCAAGACCCAATGAGACAGGCGTTTATGATTCTCTCTATTTTCAGGAGAAAAAAAGAAGGGGCTCAGAGAGGGTTAAGTACTTGCCCAAAGTCACAGAACCAGGAAGTGGTGGTGTTGGGATTTGAACTTGGCTGTCTGTGTGGACTGACGATGGTGAAACCACCTACCCATCACGTGCAGCAATATTAAGGGAGAGGGCTCCCAAGGTCACACTCTCCATGGGTGCCTGTGGTCCCCCGAGACCTGGCTCTGGCCAGCGACTCATGCCTGGAGCCGGGAGGGTCCTCTGGGTGTCTCAGGAGGCTCCCAGGTCAGCACCTGAGCACAGTCTATGTGTCCCTGTTTCTGTCGCCCAGCCCTCAACACGGTTGGGCCCTACGGGACAGGTGCCACGTGTGGTGCTGGGGATATCAGGATGCATTCATACCCATGGTCTCATGGGGACCACAGAGGAGCTAAGGGTTATAGAATCAAGAAGAGGAGGGAGCTGTCACCCAGAGCAGCAGGGGACAGCTGATGGTCTCCATCCCCAAGGGGTGATATTCAGCTGGATTTAGAGCGAACCAAACAGGAACCAGGGAACAGATGTCAGGTGAGGGAACAGCACAAACCCGCTGAGAACGTCAAGGGGTCTCAGGGGGATGGAAAGCAGGGGCAGGGGTGAGGAATGTCAAGGCGAGGATGAGGAGGGAAGGTCGGCTTGGGCCGATCACGGTGCTAAGGAGTCAGGCCGTGGGAGAGGCGTGATCCCGTGCTTGGGGCCTGCAGGTGGAGGGCAGCCAGGAGGCTATGGTCGTCACCCAGGCCATGGATGTTGATGGCTGGCGCTTGGTGCTAGGCCCAAGGAAGAGCTACGAGGAAGCCATGGCGGACACGGAATTGACAGAGCTCGTTAATGGGAGTGCAGTCGGTGAGAAAGCGGGGACCCTAGGGAGATGGCGGGTCTCTGGGCCAGCCCGTACCTGGCTGGCGGGTGGGTCCCTATGTCCCCAGCCTGCCTTGTTCCTCTTCAGGATGCTGATGTCTCACCGTGGTCACTGGTGATGGGCGACTCACCCGTTCTGCATCCAGTGCAGACCCAATAGCCACCCGGACACACAGTCTTCGCAGGACCAGCTCCCCTGGACTGCCAGAGGAAAGGGGGTTCATTTTCACTTCTCAAAACAAACCTGCGGGTCCTGCCTGTGGTGCACTGGGGCGTGGCGTTTGCAGCCACCAAGGGGCCCCATCAAGGCCACAAGGGCAGGCCTTTAAGAGCACGCTCTTTGAAGAAAAAAAAATGAAGCGGAGGGTGGGATGGGGGAGAGATGTCAAAAATCAGGAACAAAAAGCTCAGGCTTCACTCCAAGCCCGGCAGAGGCACTGCCAGGAAGCCAGGTGCTGCTGCTAGAAGCCGCTTCCCACTTGGCATGGCTGCCTGTCATGGCCGCCTGGCACGGCCGCCTTCTGTGCCTGGGCCGGGAGGGCCACCACTCCGCTGGGCAGCTCGCTGAAGTGATTTCAGAAAGGGAGAGAGACAGACAGACAGACACCAGAAGGTCACGTGGCGATGTCCCTCGGAGGGTGAGAGGGAGGGCGGGTGGCCTCAGGCCTGGCCTCTGTGTGTCTCCTGAGAACTCCCTTCTCCGGCCCACTCTGCCTTTTTCCCCCCAGGCAGGAGCACCTCCTGTAAGGCCAGGGCCGTCCCTGTCGGCTGGGCCCTGGGGGCCCTGTCCCGAGTGGCTGAGCCTTTTAGGGTGGCCTTTGGGTCCTGCCTGAGCTTGGAGCCATTGTCTTCTCAAGCCGGGGCACAGGCCTGGCCACCTCCACACTCCAGCTCCTTCTAGCTGCCATTGCTTCTGTTTCATCTCTGCAAAGACTCCTGAGGGGAGAAATGGGGGTCCCTTTCCACGTGTCCCCGGCAGTCAAAATGCATCTTGAGATGGTCCAGGGGGCGTTCCTCCTCCGTGCGGGTCACACTCCATCACTCCTGGCCAACCACTTCAGCTGACCCCAATCTCCCCGGCGCTGCTTTTTCCAGGTATGGAGACAATTCCTCACTTTCATCTGGTGATTTTTAACCCAAGTCTGTGTAGTTGGATAGGAATGGACTGATGCCAGACCAGTTATTCAGCTGACATTTATTGAGCACCTACTGGATGCCAGGCACTGCAGAGGGTGGGAGCTGCACATATACAAGGCTGCACGAGATTACAAACAGCGTGACTTGCCTCTGGGATCAGATGGCCTGGGTTTTCCTAACTGCAAGTCCCTGGGCAAGCTGCTTGCTTCTCCAAGCCTCTGTTTCCCCGTTCATTTGAGGAATCCGTGTTCCTCACCCACGAGAGTTATATGAGACAGGCCACCCAAGGACCCAGAGACCACGGAGCCTGGTGTATGACAAGACTCACAGGCAGCTGTGATGACGAAAGGTGACACCAGGTCAGCAGGAGCGCTGGAGACCAACCCTAGCTGAGCTCTGCCAGTGGGGGTGGAGTAGGGGGTGGGGAGCACCAAACCTGGATCTTAGAGTCATGCAAGCTGGGCGCAGTGGCTCACGCCTGTCATCCCAGCACTTTGGGAGTCTGGGCAACATGGTGAGACCTCATCTGTACAATACATCACAGAATTAGCTGGGTGTCGTGGCGTGCGCCTGTGGTTCCAGCTACTCAGGAGGCTGAGATGGAAGGATTGCCCAGCCCAGGAGGTTGAGGCTGTGGTGGCCGTGAGCATGCCACTGCACTCCAGGTTGTGCAACAGAATGAGACTCTGACTCCAGAAAAAAAAAAAGAAAATACTCTGGCAATGGGCAGTGGAAAGCTTCTGTCTGGGGAAGACGTCGGTTCAGATGCCACCCCGGAAGCCTCGTCCACCGTCAGCATCCCCTCGCTGACCAGCTCCGAGGGGGACACAATGGAACATTCTCCAGAGAGTCTTGGGACTGATGCTTTGCCTTTTGGGAGCTGCAGCATGTGTGAAATAATCAAAGGACTAAACTGGCCAAAAGGCAGCGAGTTTTGTGGTGGTATCTAGCTTGTCTTTTGCATTAGACATGATTGCATTTCTAAACATAAAAGGAAATATTTGCAATCAGCAGAGCGGGGGCCTGGACACACAAAGGCAGGTCCCCTTTGGTTCCTTGTCCCATTAAGTGACAATTATGGTGCTTGTGTCCAGCATCTTCTGAATGAAATGATTTGCCACAGCTCTGCGTTGCTGATGGCGTTTCCTCCCTCGGTGGCACGAATGCCAGCATTTATGATTTTAAGTAACAGCCCAAAAGGCATCTCTGAGGTGTTTGCTGGTTTTCTTTGGCACCCCAATCTGTTTTTTCCTTTTGTCTTTCCCTCCGAAGTTGGAGCACTGGGGAGTGAGAGTGACCACGCTGAGCAGAAGATTCAAGATAACAGGGATTTGGACAAGATGGCAACTTTTTCTCCTATAGGAGAGGTCCAAGCCAGGCGTGATGGCTCACACCTGTAATCCCAACACTTTGGGTGGTGGAGACCAGAGGATTTTCTGCGCCCGGGGGTTGGAGACCCTCCTGGGCAAGTCAGAGAGACCTCGTCTCTACAATAAATTTAAAAATTAGCTGGGCATGGTGGTGCGTGCCTGTGGTTCCAGCTACTTGGAAGGCTGAGGCGGAGGGATCGCCTGAGCCCAGCAGGTGGAGGCTGCGGTGGCTGTGAGCGTGACCCTGCGCTCCAGCCTGGGTGACAGAGTGAGACTCCGACTCAAAAAAAAAAAAAAAACGTCCAGAGGTAGGCAGCTGTGGCTGGCATGACAAGGACCCAGACCTCTGTCCTTCCGCATCACCATTCTTTGACATGTCTTCCACCCTGAAGTCCCCCAGGATTTAGGAGTGCTGCTGGGGCTTCCAGCATGATGGTGGCAGGGCAGAAGAAGCAGAACAGATGGGCAGGACTTCCAGCAGAGACAGCCTCCCTGAAGGCTTCTTCTGGAAACCCCACCTAGCACTTTTGCATATAAGTAATTGGATGGCGCTTAGTCTCCTGGCCACACTGTGTGCAAGGGAGGATGGAAATGTGGTCTTTCAGGTGAGCGCGTTGTCACCTGGCACAGGTCCGCTGTTACCAAAGAAGGGAAGAATGGACACCGGTGCCAGTTGGAGTCTTGTCCATGCTGTCTTCTTCGAGGCCCTTCTGTCGATCCCACTTGCCTGTAATTTTACATGTACCTTGCTCAGGGGAATGCCTGTGGTCTCTGTAGCGAAGTGGCCCTTTTGTCCCCATCTCTGGTCTAGTCCCGTGAGGTGTCTCAGAGACTGTCTTCAGCCTGGAGAAAGACTCTGAGATGTGCTTAAGAGGAATGTGAGACTGGCACCCAGCATTTCCCATCTTGCATTCTCATTCCCTGAGAGTCACACTCTGGGCTCTGTGACCTCCCCCGCCTCCATTTCAGCCTATTCCTTCTGACTTATGCACCTCTCCTGGCCCTCCCGTTCAATGAGCCCCTGGCTGTGTCGACTGCCTGAGCTCTGTTTTCTTGGCTGCTGGACTCCCCTATCTCTGGAGCAGAGAAATACCATGGCAGCCCTTTGGGGAATGTTTCTAGAACCCCCCTCACCTGTGCTCTGTTTTCAAGTCGAATTCCCTGCAAAAAACCAAGCCTATGGGGGCGCCCAGACATTGAGGATGATGGGGAGGGGCGGGGGGTACTAGCGGCTGATTGACTGGGGTCTGGGATAGGGAGGGGCTGTTGGATGGGGTAAAGCATCTTAGCTCAGGCAGGAAAGTCAAGTAAGGTAACACCCCTCAAATCCAGATATCATATTTGCAATAAAGAGTGGGCAGCCATGGAAAATAATTAAAAATAGCTCTTTTTTTTGAGTTGGAGTCTCACTCTGTTGCCCAGGCTGGAGTACTGTGGAGTGCCGTGTCACGCTCACAACCACCCCAGCGTCGACCTGCTGGGCTCCGGCGATATTTCTGCCTCAGCCTTCCAAGTAGCCAGAACTACAGGCAGCACAACTCTAATGTTGAAAGTGTTAAAACTGCAGATTAGAAGAAAGATTGCAATTAAAAAGCACCGTGATTGTTTATATAATGATAACTACTATGAGTGTCATGGCAACTATCCTTCCAGAACTTTCTCTGTCCCTGCACATACATTCATACACAGTCATGCATCACTTGGTGATGGGAAAATGTTCCGAGACATTTGTTGATGGGTGATTTTGTCATTGTGATTTTGTCATCACAGTGTGCTCACACAAACCTAGGTTGTCCAGCTTGCTGCACACCTAGGCTAGATGGTCTAGTCTAGGGGTCCCCAACCCTGGGCTATGACCTGTTAGGAACTGGGCCGCACAGCAAGAGGTGAGCAGCAGGTGAGCAGAGCTCTGTCATCAGTCAGATCAGCAGCAGCATTCGATTCTCGTAGGAGCGTGAATCCTGTTGTGCACCACGCATGCATGGGATCTAGGTTGCACACTTTTTTTTTTTTTGAGTCGGAGTCTCACTCCGTTGCCTCTGGCCTGTCCCTAAATTCTACTGTAAGGGGGTCATAGCTGCGTCTCTGAACACATCCACCCTAATGTCTTAAGCATAAATTCCTGAATAAGTTAAGAGTTCTATGAATGCGCATGTTTTGAAGACTTTTGGTTAATATGCCAAGTTCTCCTGGAGAGCTTCTCCCCAGCAGGGTTGAGGAACGGCCTTTGGGGCCGTGGGTTCAGATGCCCGGGTGGCCATCTTGCCTGGCATCTCAGGGGCAGGGCTGCCACCTTCGGGCCCCTTCCTCCAGGGGTTTGGGAAGTCACGTGCCAACAGACAAGCCCAGCAGAGATGGATGCCCTGAGAGCCCGCTGTGTGCCCGTGTCAGCTTCTGTTAACACCCCTTCCCCCAGTGGTGGAGAAACTTCCCCGTGAATCTATTTGGCTGGACACATTTGCGTCCTCCGAATCCTGCGGGAAAACAGCAAACTCCCAGTGGCTGATGGAGAAGAGAGTTGGAGCAGGGAGGCTGGCCAGAGACAGGGGGACACTCAGGCGCCTCCTCCTCTTGGACCGGCCCAGTGCCCACCTTGAGGCATCCCCCGCCCCACCTGCTGCCCCGGGTGTTCCTGAATGACTCAGCTTCAGACCCTCGCGGCATCCCTGCCCTGCCTCCTGCACCAGAGCCAGCCCCGCCCCTGTCCCCTCACTCTGGCCACAGCCAGCCTAAGGGGCCAGCTTTCGCTCTTGGTTAAAGGACCAGTCTCTAGCAGCTTTGGCCTTGAGCTCTCTCTGGCTCCAGGTGACTGGAGGCTGAAGGATCCCTCCCTGTCCTTCCCCCAGCTAATCTGGGGAGCTTCCCCCCGTCCCATAACTCTTTGCCCAGCTTCTTGGAAGGATAAAAACCACCACCGAGAGGAGGTGCGAGAGAGAGAAAGACAGACGGTAGAGGGGAACAAAAGGTCTTCCTACACCAGCAAGCAGCTGGGGACACGGGGACCCCAAATCTGGGCCTGGCACCCTGTCACCTGGAGCCCCATGAGCCTGGCGGCTTCACCTGTAGTCATGGGACACGAGTGACCTCGTTCTATGAGTGTTTTCCGAGCCGTATTAAGTGCCAGGCACTACTAGCCGCAGGGATTTAAGGAAAGGAAAAGCCAGGCAGACACTCCACCTACTGTCCCGAGCTCCCGGTGCAGCAGGGGATACAGACCTGGCCTGGATGTTCCCAGGAAACTGTGCCTGGTGGAAGTGGAGGTGTGGACGGGGGGCCTTAGGGGCAGAATGGAGGGTGCAGGGAGCCACACTTCCCAGAGGAGCTTCAGACCAGCTGGGTCCTGGGAGGGGGGAGGTGCCCGGTGGGAAGCAGGGACTGGACAGCAAGGTGGGGGAGCCCGGGCAAGGGTGGGGGCTGAGCGTAGGGGGGCGCTGGAGGGCCTCCCTGACCGTGTCGAGGGGGAATGTCACGGGCGGTCACCTTGGAAATCGTTTCTCAGGAGCAAGAAGAGGTGGCGGAGATGGGAACGCTGGTCTTTGAGGAGGGTGGGAGAGGTCTGGGAGAGGGGGGCGCTGAGCAAGTGGGAGGGCAGGGAAGGGCGGCCAGGGCGGGTGGGAATGGCCATGGCATTGGGGGCGGGCGTAGCCAGGCGTGCCGGGCCGCTGGAGGCCAGTGCTGGCCGGAAGACTTGTGTGGGAGCACTCTGTGTGGGGCTTTGAGCACACGCAGGCACGAGAAAGTCCATGTTCTGGGAGGACCGGCTTCTTGGCCATGTCGAGATGGCTTCTTGGTCGGGGCGAGGCTGGAGGCAGGCCAGCGAGGAGGCGCTTGCAGAAATCCTCTGCATTCCAGGCGAGGCATTCTTCTTGGCTTCCCACTTGTCTGGGTCCTAATGGTGCCTCCACCACGGGGGTGAGGAAAGATCCTCAGAAAACACGTGTCTGGTTTATATTATCCCAGCTTCCTACAGACAGAGCTTTCGCAGGGACCACTCAGAGTATCCGCCTGCCATCTGCAAAGAGCTGACAGGAAGCTCTGGAGAACGTTCCCGTGCCTTTTGCTAAGCTGTCATCAAACCCTTGACAGTGACCTTTCTGTAAGTGACGACACACTCAGGTGCACTTGAATTTAGCATGAGGAGGGAAGCTTGTCTAGCACGTGAAATTTACGAGTTCCCTTAAGAGTGAGAACTGACTATCCCAGCGCACTTAACACTTTTTCCTTGGCTGCCAGGAAGCCCTGAACTAAAGATGCTTTGCCAATGTGGTAACTACCTCTCTGTTCTTTCTCACTGACTCCCTACTTTTTTCTTTTTTTAAAGTATATTCTGGCCGGGTTCCATGACTCAGCCTGTAATCCCAGCACTTTGGGAGGCCAAGGCAAGTGAATTGCCTAAGCCCGCAGGTTCACAACCAGCCTAGGCAACTTGGCAAGACCTGTTAGCCAGGCGTGGTAGCGCGCACCTGTAGTTCCGCCTACTTGGAAGGCTGAGGCGAGAGGATCGCCTGAGCCCAGCGGGTAGGCACTGGGGTGGCCGTGAGCATGCCACTGCCCTCCAGCGACGGAGTGAGACTCCAACTCAAAAAAAGTGTCTTCTTTTTAACATGTATTTGTTTCGTGTGTTTGGGTGATGTCATTTGCCCCAGATACCTCTGGGAACTGGGCTGGGTATGCCATGTGAGTGTGAAATGAACTCATTCCTCCTTCCTGGGAAGGCGGCGCTCACCGTGCTCTTCCAGGCAACCCAGTGGCTCGTGTCTGCCTGTGATGCGGTGCCCAGCCGGCTGCCCCAGCAGCCCGTCCTGGCCCGGGGCCTTAGTCGGATACACTCACTCCGAGCCTGTCCGCCTCTGTTTCCTGGCCTTTTTGGCTTGAGATGTTTTCTGTCTTTTCTATATTTCAAAGCTTTGTGGTAAATAATCAATTCAAACCAGCACTGAGTCTCTCTTTCTGTGATTCTAAAAACCCATTAAATTATATTGTTGGGAGGAAACAATAGCTGTGCTAATCATGCCCTGTGCATGCACATCTTAATTTCCCCAGAGGCCTGAATATGAATTTTTACTAACATGTTAATTTTGTGTGTTAATCAGTAGCTGTAGGCCGAATGAATGGATTGACTATGTAAAACTGTTTGATATTGAAACTACTCCTTCTGACCCCCTCAAATTGGCTTCATTCCCCTAAAGACGGTTAAAGTTAATTAAGCACTCAATAGGTTTATGGTGTTTAAATTAAAATATATTACTCCTCATTGTGCAGTCATCAAGTGAGAAAGACATCCTCCTCCTGGCTGCCTGGCTGGCTAATAGGCTTATCAAAATTCATGATGTAATAAGGCCCACAAGTGCAGAGACGCGGCTGTCACTCAGGGAGGGACGCTGACCACCCGTGCCCACAAGAGGGCAGGCGACAGCCGTGAATGCCCGCGGCTCGGGCCCTGGTTGTGGGGGCGGACATGGGCAAGGGGTCCCTTGGAGGCCTGACTCTGTCACTTATAAAGAAAGCTGTTTCTTATCCTTTTCCCCACAAACATGGAGCGCTCCCTTGATCTCTTGAATTCCCTTCTTTCTTTTCTTCCCTGATCACATTTTATACCTCTCTTCTAACTTCTTGGATTTATTTTATGTCTATAACATAAATGGAAAGCAGCCCACAAGACTCTCAGAAAAAAAAGATGTTGCCTTCCTTAATCCGGATAAGTTTTCTAAGAAATGTTCATTGCAACTGGCTGTAGTGGCTCACGCCTGTCATCCCAGCGCTTCGGGAGGCGGAGGTGAGAGGATTGTTTGAGTCCAAGGTTTCGAGACCAACCTGGGCAATTTGGTGAGCCCTGGTCTCTACAGTGAATCAAAAAATTAGCCAGGTGTGGTGGCATATGCCTGTGGTCTCAGCTACTTGGGAGGCTGAGGCGGAAAGATCACCTGAGCCCAGCAGGTGGAGGCTGCGGTGGCCATGAGTGTGCCACTGCACTCCAGCCTGTGTGACAGAGTGAGACTCTGACTCAAAAAAAAAAAAGAAAGTTCATTGTGTATATGTGTTGTGTGCATGGGGCAGGGGAGGGGGGAAGGTGGAGGCTTGTACTTCCTGAGAAAACCACTGGCACGTACAGAGAAGATAGAACAAATAACACTCAAGTCTTCTTTCCAGAAAGACACACGAAAGCTCTAATTGTACCAGCTGACTTCCCCTCTGGGTCTCGCGGGGGCTGGGGATAGGGATGTGGCCCTGTGGCCTGCCACACAGTTAGCAGGTGGATCTGCGAGAGTTGCCTGACGCACTTCCCGAGTGCTGGCAGAGGCCTGGGCCTCGGCCTCGGACTCAATCAGGTTCGGCTAACCCGCGTCAGACCCACCCACCTTGCCAGCCCCTCCTCTGCCCAGCAAACTCCATTCCTGACCACAAGGACATCAGTCAGCAGGGGACAACTGTCCGTGGTCACTTTGTGGGCATCACTGGGAGATTCAGTGACTCTATGACTCAATTTCCTTAGACTGGTTTCTGGTTTTTTTTGGGGGGTTTGAGTTGGAGTCTCACTCCATCGTCCAGGCTCGGATACAGTGGCACGCTCACAGCCACCCCAGCATCAACCTGCTGGGCTCCGGCAATCCTTCTGCCTCAGCCTTCCAAGAAGCCGGAACTGCAGGTGTGCGTTACCATACCCGGCTAGTTTTTTGATTTATTGTAGAGATGAGGTCTTGCCAAGTTGCCTGGGCTGTTCTAGAACCCGTAGGCTCAGGCAATCCCCTCACCTCAGCCTCCCAAAGTGCTGGGATTACAAGCTTGAGCCACCATGTCCGGCCTTCTTAGACTGGTTTTAAGGAACGTGTACTCTTATGAGTTCTTTTTTTTTTTTTTGAGTTGGAGTCTCATTTCATCGCCCAGGCTGGAGTGCAGTGGCAGGATCACAGCCATCCCAGTGACGAAGTGGTGGGCTAGGCAATCCTTCTGCTTCAGCCTTCTAAGTAGCCAGAACTACAGGCACGCGCTACCACGCCCGGCTAATTTTTTGATTTATGGTAGAGATGAGGTCTCGCTGCCCAGGCAGGTCTCGAAGCCGCGGGCTCAGGCAATCCACTCACCTCAGCCTCCCAAAGCGCGGGATTACAGGCTGAGCCACCGAGCCCGGCTTCTTATGAGCTCTTAAGTGTGTGTGCACACATACAGGGGCGAGACATAAACCGGCTGGGAGATCCCTATAAACACCCGAGAGTATTAGGCGAGGAGGAAGCAGTGATGTGATGAAGGAAACAGAAGTCACTGCCAGAAAACCGAAATCATGCCAGGTTGTTGCAATGTTTGTGTTTCAAGAGGTAAGAGTTGGCCGGACGTGGTGGCTTACGCTTCTATGATCCCAGCACTTTGGGAGGCCAAGGTAAGAGGATTGCCTGAGTCCACAGGTGGTGGCATGCGTCTGTAGTTCCAGCTACTTGGAAGGCTGAGGCAGAAGGATTGCCGGAGCCCAGCAGGTCGAGGCTGCGGTGGCTGTGAGCATGCCACTGCATTCTAGCCTGGGCGACAGAGTGGAACTTCGACTCAAAAAAGAAAAAAAAAGAGGTGGGAGTCAGCCCCACGCCCACCAGAAAGCCGCTGGTGTGGACGAATATTTGAGTGCATTGCCCTGCCAGCTTCTCTCATGTTTTCAGCAAAAGCATGGCATTTTACTTCCAAAATTCTTTGGCAATGACTATAATGAACAGTCCTCATGGGCAGTGGTCTTCAGCCGTGAGCCAGGGTCTAGCACCCGGAGGGTGTGGCCTCTGCCTTCCCTCCGTAGGACATTTCGGGGTCCTCCTCAGAGTTCATCTGGACAAGAGGGTCCCACAGCCACAAGACAGAGAGAGAGAGAGAGAGAGAGAGAGAGGAGAAGTTGAAAGCCTCGGGTTTATGCCTCGGGTTGACAAGTTTTTCCGGGATCTCAGGTAACCTCACACAGGTTTTTGCTCTGTGATCTCTGTCTCCAGAGGAGGAAGCAGAATCCCACAGGGTCACGGGATGTGTTCATTGTCACGCAGGGAGCGGCAGAGCTGGACATGAGCCTGGGTCTTTGGACTCCGAATTCAGGCCTCTCCCCTACAGCAGGCTACAGAGGCCTGAGATCAGGCTTCAGGGGGACCTGGTTTGTGCTGGACTGCTGGGCTACACAGGAGACATCTGGAAGGGAGGGTGGCGGTGACTGGTCGGGCGGAGGGAGGTGCCTGGGATTGAATAGACAGGACAGCAGGAGGCAGCATCGCCCCAGCAAGGGAGAAGCCACCAGAGCCTCCTGGGCCTGACTGCTGGCCAGAGCCCGCCTGCCAGCCCCTGCCTCTCTGGGAGGGACCGGGGTCCTGCCGCCGGGCATATCCTTCCATTTTGGCATTTTCATCATCATTCCAGTCCCTTGGCAAGTGGGGAAACTGAGTCACAGAGTGCCTGAGCCAGCAGGGAATCAGCCCTGTGAATCTTCGGGCCAAGCCCACAGAGGGGGAATGACTGACTTTGGGGGCGTGGAATGGGAACAATTGTTCCCATGTGTTTAGGGACAGCTGCTCCTGGCAGCCTGCTTTCCAGAACGACTCCCACGGACCCCTCTGACCACACATCTGTGCACGGGACATCTCATTCACCGTGTTAATGTGCCCTTCCCCCAGGGCGCCCAGCTCTTTCTCGAAGTTAACCAGTAACCGGTCTTTTTGTCAGCCCACCTCGGCGCCAAGAACCCTTCCAACAATTCTCACCCAGGGAGCACTTCGGAGTTTTGTTTCCTTTCTCTTTGGGGCCTGCAGGAAAAAAACCTTTCATGTCCCTCTGTGTCCTAGGGAACTTCATGCTACCACCCAGAATGTGCCAACCTGCCTTGCTTTTCCCAGCACTGTGGACGGCGTTCTAAGCCTTCCCTGACAGCGTCATGCCCCTGACGACCAGGCAGGCCTGGCGATGAGGGCTTCTCGGACAAGCTGGAGGCGAACCGCAGGAATAGCAGTGTGTGAGTGTGTGGTCTGTGGGTGCGGGTTGCTTCCTTGGTGTGGCGTTGATTCCCTGGAGCCCGAAGAGGGCCTGGTGAACAGCAGATCGCCCGTGGAGCCAATTGGCTGGAAAAGAAATGACAATAGTCATACAGAATGCCATTGCTGTCAGCACCCATTTGCGTTAAGCAGGTATCCAAGTCACAGCAGAGAACTAACGGTTTGGTTTGCGGGAAACCGAGAGAATGCCCAGCACTTAGAGTGAGACAAAATTATGTTACTTTTCGTTTATGACTTAAAACTGCCTCTCTGCTCCAAAACCGGGACCTCACCGCAACTTTTCCCTGCGTGGGTCAGAGGGATGGCTGGAAAGTCCAAGTGCCAGGCCCTCGCTCCAAGAGCCTGTGGTTGGCAGCCCCAGAGGACACTGAGAGGAGCTGCCCTGTCATCTCTCCTCATTTGTGCATGTAATTGACAGCTTGTTAACAGTTCATTAGGAGCACTGAAAACCACGTGGCCAACACAGATCCATCGAGCAGAGGAGGGGTCCCTTCTTCTACTCTGGTGCGGATGAAAAACGTTTGCCAGAAACAAAACAGCATGGTAGGAAGCATCACACTGCCTACTTTCGAACCAGGGACTTCCCGCGAACCTTCTCATCTCCCCCCCACAGTGCTGTCCGACTGGGGCTTTGATATAGCAGCATGGGAGCTCATAGCCTTGTGATGGAAACATATAGGGCGCCTTGGGACACAAGAGGGAGCACTCACCCACCACGAAGACTGTCTGGCCGCCCTGGAGGCTCTGAGGGTTGGACTTGGGTACCCCCCAATCATCCTCCACTCCCGTTCTCTCTAGGTCTCTGGAGAGCTTATATACTGTCTTTGCAGAAGCTTCTGGTAGGACCAGTCACAATCCTAATCCCTTTCCTATGGTCTTCCCTGATTCTTTTTGAGAAAACGAGTCACCCTTCATTTCTGGGACCCAACACGTCACATTCAGTCACATTGCGCTGCTGCCACTTAGGGGCAGAGCATCTATGAGCTCTTGTATCTTCTTCAGCTCTCCCTCCTTGACATGGGGCAGCCCGGGGTTGAAATGTTGCTTCTGGGTCATCCTGAAACATTACTAGACCCTGTCACGGCAGTCCCAACCACCTAGAGGATTTATAGAGGAACTCATGGAAAAGTCTGCATGTTAAAGTAGGTTGGCTTCTCCAAAACGCATTCCATCTAATTTCCGTGCACCAAATATTTAAGCAGTTCCTACTGTGTTCTAGGGCTTGGGAGCCCAGTGGGGAACAGAACAGATCCAGTTACCATCCTGGCGGAAGTCTCTGGTTGTTAATTGCTGAAGGGCTACAGATTATAAACTTGGGATGATCGTTCCATCTTTCAAATGGGTGTGGTATTTTAAAGCCGTCTGAAGCAAAAAGATACTAGAGAATACACTAGTATCAAGGATTATTGCCGGGCACAGTGGCACAGGCCTGTAATCCCAGCACAATGGGAAGCTGAGGTCGGGGGATTGCTGAGCCCAGGAGTTCAACATCACCTGGACAACACAGGAGCCCTCATCTCTATGAAATAAATAAAAAAATTAGTGGGTATGGTGGCACAAGCCTATAGTCCCAGTGTCTCAGGAGGCTGAGGTGGAAGGATCGCCTGAGCCCAGGAGGTCGAGGCTGTGATAGCTGTGATTGTGCCACTGCACTCCAGCCTGGGTGACAGAATGAGACTCCGACTCAAAACAAAAACAAAAAAACCAAAAATTTCTCTTTTGTCAAAATGCACCCCTATTTCTCAACCTTGGAGTCCCTCACACGTGGTGTACTCTCGTCCCCAGAAAGATCTTAAGAAAAACATGATTTGAAAAACCTCTTGCAGAAAGTTGTCAGCAGAGGTTTCCTGAAATAATTTTAGTTGATGTTCAGAGATGTGCCAGCCTCATGCTTCATCTGGCTTTCCTGCTGTGATCTCAGGGCACTGACTGACGACACTTGAGTTTTGCCCATAAATCCTGTGATTTTGAACTCTTAGGCGGTGTCTATGTCTCCTTTCCTCTGGGTGACATTTGGGCTTTCAATAGAGCAGTCTAAGGAAATCCCGTGCAGTATGGGAAGCTTGATTTCTTTTTGAGTTGGAATCTCACTCTGTTGCCCAGACTGGAGGGCAGGGGCACGCCGCTCACGGCCACCGCAGCCTCCACCTGCTGAGCTCAGGCAATCCTTCCACCTCAGCCTTCCAAGTAGCTGGAGCTACAGGCGTACACCACCGTGCCCAGCTAATTTTTTTATTTATTGTGCAGACGAGGTCTCACCAAGTTGCCCTGGCTGATCTCAAGCCTCTGGGTTTAGGCAATCCTCTCGCCTCCACCTCCCAAAGTGCTGGGGTTACAGGTGTGAGTCACCATGCCCAGCCTTGTTTTCTTAAAAGCATTGTGAGGACACTTTTCTTCAGAAGGAGGAGTCCCGTGGTTATGACAGCCTCTGGAGGGATTGAAATTAATTCTGTGTGACACAGTCGAGGCTACCAGAGAGCCCAGTGATTCCCCAGTTGAATACTCATGCACCAGGCAAGATGAGCAACGTGCCTGGGCATAGTGTGTTGATTGTGGTGGATGTTTGTCAGGGTCTCTTCAATATCCACCCCTAGCTTCTCTCACTAGAGGACCTTGATTTTTTCTATGGAGAGTTCATCCCTCTCTGTTTTCAACCCTACAGCTTGGGTGGGATTAGCCTGTCTTCCAGCTCCTGGGATGGGCCCCGATTGGCCTAACCAGTAAAGGAAGACAACTGTCACTCGCAGTGATTGGCTCAGAGGTGGACATGTGATCCAGTTCTGGCCAACGGCAGAGAGTGAATCCTGGGATTTCGGGAGAGCCGAAGAGGTTCTCTCTGCTGGGCTTGAGGCTTCCTGCTGAAGGCCTCTGAGACCTCAAGGTGGTTTCCTGGAGCTGCCAGAGACCACCATGAGGACATGGAGGTTATGTGGACATGGGGATTGCAGAGTAGGAGGCATGAAATAGGTCCCTGGTGAAACTGATGAAGCCCCCTGCGGCTTTTCTCTGAGTCTTTTAGTCCACGGGCCAAGAGGCACCCTTTGCCTGCTGCTCCAGTTGATTTGTCTTGCGTTTTCTGTTCCTTGCAACTGAAGGATTCCCAACCAGTCACTTGATTAACATCCAAAGTGTTTTATACACCCTGTCATCAGGCATCCAGAATGGAATGGAGTTTGGCCCAAGACACTGACCCTGAGAGCCTTGGGCAGGGTAGCTCAGCTGTGGGACTATCAACAGCTCATCTTGCCCCTTAGACAAAGCAGTTGAGCAGAACCCCAGGATGGGGGTGCCTTTAGGGTCCGGCAGTCTGGGATGCTGGCTGTGTTCTGCACAGCTCACGCGCCTCCACTCTCTCGGGCCTATTCCGTTGCCTGGCTACAGCGGTTCGTCTGTGCATACCCTAGGGAAGTTCACCTGGAAAGGTACTGAGCCACGGTCCCTTGGGTAAGGGGACGTCTGGCATCACTCGACATGGAAAGGTCGTTAGAGGTCATGGGGGCATCTTCCAGGTCCACTAGACTGGAAGCCTCCAGAACTACGTTGTCCTGGGTAGCAGCCACCAGTGGCTACTGAGCCCAGGTGATGTGGCCCGTCCGTACAGAGATATGCTGTCAGTGTGAAAGACACAGGGATTTTCCAGACATAGTACCCAAAAAAGAGTCAGTGATCTCACTCATAATTGTTCATATTAATTACATGTTGAAATGAAAATATGTTGGGAATATTGAGTTAAATAAAATGCATTATCCACATTAATTTCACTGTTTTCTTTTTACTTGTCTTAGTGTGGTTACTAATGTAGAAAATATGGTGGGACATGGTGGCTCACACCTGTAATTCTAGCACACTGGGAGGCTGAGGAGGGAAAATCACTTGAGCCCAGGAGTTCGAGACAAGCCCAGGTAACATAGCAAGACCTCGTCTCTACCAAAAATTTAAAAAATTAGCTGGGAATGGTAGTATGCACCTGTAGTCCCGGCTACTCAGGAGGCTGAGGTGGAAGGATCACCTGAGCCCAGGAGGTTGAGGCTGCACTGAGCACTCCTGCTTGGGAAACAGAGTGAGATCCCAACTCAAAAAAAAAAAGAAAGAAAGAACGAAAAGAAAAAATTTGGCATTACCTGTGTGGCTTACATTATGTTTCTCTTGAATGTCGCCCCCCTAGAGGACTGAGATTGCATTTTCTTTGCTTTCTGTGACAACGTCTGGTTCAAGGGGGGTTTTGAGTGGATGAGCTGTGTTGGAGAGCTGTCATCGAGAGCACCCATCGGCAGTACCACGGCCTGGGTGTCCACTGTGAGGGAGGGATCTTTCTGCAGATGTGGCTTCCTGGCATGGGGGATTCTGAGTATGGCCACACCCTTAGGAGTGAAAGGCCATGTCCCCCTGAAGAAGGTGGCCCGCTCAGAGCCAAGTCCAGGAACGGGCTGGCCTCAGGCAGGAAAGGGGCCTTGGCAGGAAGGCCTTGGGAGACTGGGGAAGGGAGTCCCATCTGCTCCCAAACTTCCCCCTTGGATCTGGACAAAGAGGGTTCTAGATAAGCCTGAGGACGCTTTGGGAGCAGTGATAGGGAGTATGGTTTCTGCAACCCAGAGGCAGGCTTGGAGCAGGTGGGGGGGAGGGTCTTAGGGACAAGAGGGTGCCAGACCGCATGGTCCAGGTGGCCTCTGTGTGTGTCACTCGGTGTTAGAGTCCTGAAGCAAAGCCTGGTCTGTGTGTTGCCATCCAGCCTTGGTTGAGTGGAGTCTTCTGGTTCTGGCTGGGTGGAACTGGGGTGGCCATGGCAGTAGAGCTTGGTGGCATGGTAGTCCTTCTGTGTTTGCTGCATGCACGACAGCAGAAGATCAGGCCTGATGCTCATGGGAGGTGTTTCTCAAACAACGTATCTCTGAAGCTTGTCTGGCAGCCCTCTCCCCGCCTCCCCAAACTAGTGAAACCTAAATGCCATCAGATGGTGAGGAAAGACATCTTCCAGCTAGGTCTGCTCAGCCTGAGTTGTTGAACGACCTCCAGGACTCACCTGAACCCAGAAGTCCTTCTAGGGTGTCCCCAGCCCCACTGTATAGAACAGAGAGATGTCTTCTAAGCCTCTGTCTTCTGTACCAGTGCCCATGTCAGCCATTGAATCATGCGTTGCTAACGCAGTTGTCAGTGGCCCTGTCTCCTTTACAGGGCTTAGTCCCTCTCAAGGGCAGGGTTCATCATTGTACCTCCTGGCCCTGGTGTGATATCCGATCCAAGTAGGCATCCAAGTAGATATTTTTTTAAAAGGCTAGCAGGTGGTTAGGGGCATACATGGACACACAGGAGCTCCTATGAATTCTGGCTTCACTCCCTACTAGCTAGGGGACTTTGTTAACCTCTCTCAGCCTCAACTATAAATGAGCATGACGCTACCCCTAGAGCCATTTTTCATTCATTCATTCATTCATTCATTCATTCATTCATTCATTCATACATCCATTCAGTAAATCTTCACTGAGCCTCTTCTGTGTGCCAGGCTTTATGGGAGGCACTGGGATCAGTGTCTGGCACATGGCAAATCCATATAAACATCACATCGACAGCTCTGTATGTGCAGTGTGGCCGTGTGGTCCTTCGGGTTCTTGGCCCTCTGCTCGTTCTTACTGGGGAAACCCTGGCTCACTGCAATGCTGGGACACAGAGAGGACATCCTGCCTGCAAATGCATTTTCCTTGCTCAGACCGGGAGGGAGGATGACGAGGGGCTGAAGGCAAAATTCCATGACTGGTGCAGGCTGTCAGTCAGGGCTAGAGCCCAGGCAGGTACTCTGCTGTCTACGGGATCTGAATCTGCTTCTGGTTTCAAGCTTGGTGTGGATAGACCTGAGTCGCTGCATGATCCCGGGAACTGTGAAGTCAAGGAATTTGTTGTATTTTGCTCCCAAAGAGGGATCAGATTAAATCCTTTGCTTGGTTTCTCTACGACCCCAAAGGGATTCAAATGGATGACAACACAGGGATGATCTTTCAGGGAGAAATTATTTAAACAAAGTGAATGGTTTTCATCAGGCCCTTCATAAATGTCCAACTTGCCAGAGTGGCTATTTTCACAATTTTCCAGAAAGAAAAATGTAAGGTTGGGGTCTGATGAAGTTTCATGGAGTGGAGGCTCTATGGAAATCAGGACCAGCTTCTTATTTTAAACATAGTTTTCAGGATTAGACATTTTCTGTCAATTACTCATAAAGTAAACAACTCACTGTAGCTTCTTGGGAAGACCCGTGGTGTCACTGACGTCTTGATTGGTGTCATGGTGGTGCTAACGGCCCTGGGAACTCCAGGAGCTCTGAGTGGGGGCCTGGGGTTTACTTTTCCAGGAGGACTGTTGGGACTTGCAGCTTTCTGGTTCACTGGCACGTTCACTGAATCAAGACTGTGGGGGCTGATGCTAAGAAAGATGGACAGTTTAATAAGGAATTGGCATCGAGGCTGCAGTGCCCGTCAAGCACTGCTGTCATTTTTCATCGATGCCAGAAGACCCAAGGCCACCCCTGCCCCACGTTGCTGTGAGAGGTCCGTTCTTCTCTTGCCAGAGACTGTCCGTCTTCCTTGATTGGGTGTTTCAGCCTCTGTCTATTTTTCCTGCAGTCTGTCAGTTTCTAGCTGTGTAAAAGGGGGGGGCGGCTTTTCCGTCTCCTCTGACTCCCAGGGAGAAAGCTCAACAATAGAACTTTCTGGAATAAACACCCTTGTTTTCTGATCTCTGATTTACAGCCTCAGAATCCGTAGCTTCCACACGGATATGATCTTGATCCCACCCCGATGCTTTCCTCTCTTCTGGTGCTAATTGTGGCGCAGGACAAGATAAGCCCGGTGCCCTGCCAGGAAGAACTTTCCCGGCTTTTGGTTCTCAGTTGCTCTTTCTTAAATCTCAGTGTCAAGCACACTTGCTAGGATGCAGAATGGAGTAGCCTTGATCCGTGTTTAGTGGTAGCCCAAGAATCTCGGCACTCTTTTTGTTTTTTTAAGGATATTGTGTTACCTTCCCCCATGACTTCACAATGTCTGCTTGTCACGCTAATAATAATGGATGACCAGAACTGGGATGTGTTTACTCTGCATACACTCTTCCTTAGCCTTGATATGCTCCCACCTCCTGGAAGCTCCCACCTTCTCTGTTCTGAAGATATCAAGCTACATATATCAATTTTGGGGAACTTCAGTTGGTGGGGAATTCGCTTTTCTTGGTGATTCTCCTCCCACATCCTGTGCAAATAGTGATATTCAGTTGTTGTATGTCATAGAATTGGTTGGACTCCACACTTGTTCAGTTACTAGTTAGTTACATGACTTGACTAAGACTTGGGCTAAGGTAGGTGTGTGTGTGTGTGTGTGTGTGTGTGTGCGCACGCGCATGTGTGTGTGTGTGTGTGTGTGTGCGCACGCGCATGTGTATGTGCGCGCGTGTGTATGTTTGAGTTGGGGTCACCCAGGCTGGAGTGCAGTGGCACGATCATGGCTCACTGCAGCCTTGACCTGCTGGACTCAGGCAATCCTTCCGCCTCAGCCTCCTGAGTAGCTGGGACTGCAGGTGAGCACTTCTACACCCAGCTAATTTTCTGATTTTCTGTAGAGACGAAGCCTCACTCTGTTGCCCAGGGTGGTCTTGAATTCCTCACAACTTGGTTTCCCCAAATGCTGGGATTCCAGATGTGAGCGACTGCACCAGGCCAACTTGGGCTACTTATCTTGCCTCTGTGAACCTCGGTTTACACAGCTATAAAATGAAGATAATGGTATTCACCACACAGAATTATTCTGAGGTTTATATTAGCTTCATATTTGCAAATACTTGGGAAAAGCCCAGTACAACCAATACAATAAGATCTTTCCACTATTTTCTTAATGCAGTTGTATTTACAAGAAGCACTAAGATGAAATATCCAATGACAATCTCCCGATAGCCTTTAGAGAACTAATTACTTTGTGAAGTCTGCAAACTTCTGAATACTAAGTTGAAAGAAAATGAAAACAAGGCCAGATAGTTTAGATATTTTTATGGACTTTGCAAACCATTTTGGATTGAGCTTTGCTACATAAATTAAAATTTTAAATCAGAGTCAAAGTGGAATTTCTACAAAATTTTCAAATGTGTAGACAAAAAGCCAAAGTACAAGGGGGAACCCCCCAAAAGCAGAATTATCTTTTGGAGGGCTGGTCCCTTGCAGTCCAGGCTTCCTCTGCTAGGTCAGTGTTCTAGGAACCCACTGGCATCCATGTACCAGCTAGCATTGCTGTGAGAGTCTGTGTTCACCATCAGTGAATTTTCTTTTCATTTTTTTTTTTGAGAGTCTTTTAGAATGTTTGCCCATTTCATGATGAGTGACTTACAAGCACACCTGTTCACACTGCTCTGAGTGTTCAGCAGTTTTTGACTAAAAATGGCAATGACTCCCCTGCCCCACCCTCCCTATTCATTCAGTCTCACCCTGGGTGAATTTTTGTGTGTTTGTTTTCCTGGATGAAGAAAACCCTCAAAGGGAAACATTTTGCTAACGTGGAAGAGGTGAAACAACAAACGGCAGAAGCACTAAAAAGCATCACAATCAATGAGTTCCAAAACCATTTTGAATAGTGGATAAAGCTTCTCGATAGGTGTATTGCATCCAACGGAGAGTGCTTTGAAGGAGACTGAAGCTTAAACATGTAAGAAGAAAAACCCAGTTTTTAAATAAATAAAATCCAGGGATTTGGGGATTCTCCTCGTCCATTCCAGTTGCAAGTTTGCCTTTGTTTAACGGTCTCCTGGCCCCCCTGGCGTTGGCTGGAGTCCTCATCTTAGAATACTCAGGGGCAGATCAGTGGTCCCTGCAGATCCTCATGGCATGTGGAAAGCAAGGGCTAGTAGACTTCTCTTTTAAAGAAGAGAAATCCTGTCAAACCACCTTATGCTACAGTTTTGGCCTGCCTCGTACAAGGAGAGTCACGCACCCACGCGACCACTGGGAATGTCAGCTGCGCACCACTTGGCATGATAGTGCCCGGCATTGTCCCCCGGCTGAGTGCTGACCTGGGAAGGGACTCAGGAAGGACTGGCCTTTTGCAGTTCATGACTTGGTTCAGATGTCACCCGGGTTCCTCCCTGCCACCCAGAGGAAGTTTTAACGAGCTTAATACTTATGCATTTGGGAGGGCACATTTTACAAAAGTGGAGACAAAATTACAAATACAAGGTTAAGTTCAGGACCTTGAAAGGGACCTCAGCCAGGGAAGGGTCTGAGAGATAGACTTCACACGGATCTGCCCCTTCTCCTGCCCTGCTGATGGGCCTGAAACTGCAAGGAACTGAAGTCCTGGAGACTGACGGGCACGTCGAGTTTAAGGCCATCATATCTGATGATCCCAGATGTCCAGTGACTGAGCGGTCGTCAGAAGGCCAGGAATTGCAAGAGATGAATTTGAGAACGAACACCAAGATGTTTTCTAATTATAATTTGTGTTTCATTACACTGTGCAAAATGTCAATGCTGAAATCATTTTTAAGCTAATAAAAATGCCAAGAACTACTGCATAATTTGTTTTCTATGTGCAATTTATCATACTTCTGGAGATGTGTTTTAGTGCCCTATGTGATCTTTTAAAATAACTTGCAAACTGTGCGTGGCGTAATTGAATATTTCACTATAGATCATAATTTCGAGGCTCATTGTGATTTCTAAGCGACTGGAAATGTTTTTGTAGAGGGTGGGGCATAATTGTCCCTGTGAATTCTTGTATTCGCATAAATATTGAAAGCTGATTTTTAAAGTTTCTGTTCAAACTTGGGTTTGCCCAGAATCGATTACTTGGCTGTTTCCATCTTCATGCTTAAATTGGCATGTCAATATCATCAAAGTATTCTGGCTGTTTTTGTTTGTTTGTTTTTGAGTCGGAGTCTCACTCTGTTGTCCAGGCTGGAGGGCAGTGGCACGCTCACAGCCACCACAGCCTCCACCTGCTGGGCTCAGGCGGTCCTTCTGCCAGGCGTGCACCACCATGCCTGGCTAATTTTTTGATCAACTGTAGAGATGAAGTCTTACCATGTTGCCCAGGCTGGTCTAGAACTCCTGGGCTCAGGCAATCCTGCCCGTTTGGCCTCCCAAAGTACCGAGATTACAGGTGTGAGCCATTATGCCTGGCCTGTTTTTATAATTTAAATAATATATTCCCCCCCTCCTTTTTGTTTAAACATCCCTTGAATATAGTCATCTGTGGACTCTAGAGTCTGAAGACGTGAGTTTATTTTGGGTACCCTCAGAGAGTTTCAGGAATAACACTCATGTTTCTCTTGTATATGTTTTCATGATGAACCATTTTACTAAGGGCCCCAGAAGAGTTCATTTGGCCCTGGGGCAGTATGAGCCAGGTCTCCTTTTCAGAGAGCCACAAATAAAGGTGGCCTTTTTCTTTTCCCTTTTGGTGTCTCTCCCCTGGCCCTTCCCTCTCCTGGACCCCGAGGACCAGTGGCTGTTCCCTCCTTCCCCTGGTTTTGCTAGCAGGCAGCCTGCTTACAACCATTGTAATATACAATTAGCACTGGAGCACATGCAGATAATAAGAGAATCATCATAAAAACACTAAACAGAGCAAATAACATTTCAGGCTGGATTTCATCCCAAATACCTGGCGCTCTGAAGCAGGGTGGAACCGAATCCCAGAAGCCAGGGCAGCACTCCAGGCGTGCGGGGTTGCCATCATAGACAAAATAGGCAGGCACACCACCACAGTGGCCCATTTAGACGTAAATCAGGACCGCACGTGGGTGGGTACTGTCAGTTCAAAGCTGACGAGGGCTGGGATGAAAGGTGAGACTTTTAGGCTTACCGTGGCCTTCAGACAACCCTTCTGGCATAGGATGGCAAGAGAGACAGTCAGATTTAGGCAGAAAAAGTGAAGACGTCACGAGGATGGGACCCTGGGGTCTTATAGGACTTTAAACTACAGACTGGTGTTCACCTTGACCTTGGCATGGGCGCATTTCAAATGCATCATGGTCCTCCTCCAAAAAAAGGTGACTCAAAATACTCACAGGCTGTTTCCTGGGGGTGAGAAGTCATTGCTTGTATCCAGCTAATAAGTTCTTTTTTTTTTGAGTCGAAGTCTCACTGTGTCGCCCAGCCTGGAGTGCAGTGGCAAGCTCACGGCAACCACAGCCTCGACCTGCTGGGCTCAGGCGATTCTTCCAAGTAGCTGGAACCACAGGCGTGTGCCACCACGCCCGGCTAATTTTTTGATTTATTGTAGAGATGAGGTCCTGCCACTTTGTCCAGGCTAGTCTCAAACCCCTGGGCTCAGGCGATCCTCTCGCCTCAGCCTCCCAAAGTGCTGGAACGACAGGTGTGAGCCACCGCACCTGGCTTAATAAGTTCATTTTCATCGTTGTCCTAAGGAATCGTTGAGGGCTTACTAGAGAGGGTAAGTCCCTCCCCACTTTCACAGAAAGAGCTTGAGCTGGAGTCCGTCCTCTCTGATTCCACCTTGGGGATGCCCTGGTCCCCGGGGACTGACCCTGTAGCTGCTTGCACGCTCAGTTTCCCCACTCCTGGGGCTGACTAATGGCTGCCATCACAGAGGCACCTCTGCTCTGCCCCAGAGGTCCCCTGAGTATCTCTGTCCTTGAGCCTCTGCCACCCAGCTTCTGAGACACGTGGTGGGTCCAGGCTTGGAGATGAGACAGTCAGAACAGCAGAGGCAGGAGACAGCTGAGTGTCCCCAGGTAGATCCGAGGCCCTTGTCTTCCTAGAGGCCCGGGGGGCTTGAGTACGCGTGCGAGGGGCCAACGCGGAACAAACGGGTCTCAGCATTTCTGCGTCTTTCTCGTGCGCTCCAGAAGGCCGTGTGCAGAGCCGAGCACTGATGATTTATTAATGACGTTTTCCAGATGGAATGGCAGCCTCAGGGTGGTTTTCTACCTAAAATAGAAACCCCGAATGCAGAGATGCTCCCAATCTAGTAACTGACCTTCCTGTTTTCATCTCTGCAGCTGAGCTGGGGGAGGCTGCCAGGTCGGAGAGAACGGTTGCCTTCGCAGAGAGCTCGTTTTATGCCTTGCACAATGGCTAAGAATCTCAGAACAGTCTCCAGCCTCAAAACTCTAACTGTTACAGAATTCAATCAGAAGTCAAAACTGTATTAGCAACTAACTATTGCAAGTATGTTGCAAGATCTTTCCGTGAACTTTCCACAAAGCTCAGTAAGAGCGTGGCGAGGATGAAGTTCTTTGTTTTGGCAGAAAAATGACTTGAGATTCTGATGCTGCTTGCCCAGAGGGACACTGGGACAGCTTCCTCCAGCTGGATCGGACTTCAGCGCATGGCTTTTTGTACCCAAAGTAAATGGGTATATTACAAAGCATAAGTGTGTGTTTTCTTTTTTGCATGTTTAAATCTTCTCATAAAGCTTCTGAACTTTGGAAAACAAATCTCTGGCCTCCAGAGGGTGCTGGAAGTTATTATTTTTGTTTGCTCCACGTGAAGATGGCTAATCCTCAGCCACATCACATCGTGCGTGTTTTTCTCCTCCCGGCGTTAGGGTATTAGTCCAGAGCACAATATATATTTATCAGCTCGGTTTCTGCTTTCTGTGGTGTGGATTTTAATAGCAGAAGGGGATTTGCTGATGATTAAGAAGGAAAATAGAGGCAGAAAAGTTCTTACTACCCAAAATGATTCTTGGCTTCTCATCAAGAGGATTCTCTGGGGCTTAACTGGGAAAAAAAACAAACAGGCAGGAAGTGGCCTGGATGTTTACAGGTTAAACATTCTGTAAGTGTCTCTGGAATCAGCCCTTCCTAGCGGCAGGCTGGAGGTGGTTAATTGCCGGAGCATCCAAGCTGCCTGAGCGACTTCATTTTCCCCAGGGACCGACACTCACAACAGGATAATGCTTACCCTGATAGAAGTGTCACTGTGGGGACTCGGCGTAATTTGCTGATATGATATCAAAAATAGCATTAACATAATTACATTCTGCACTTCTAATATTTCACAGGCAATGATACAGTAGAAAATTAGAGTTTTTTTTTTTTTTTTTTTTGGTAGCCTGGTCATTTAAAACTTTTTTTAAAAATGGGGCTGCAGCGAAGCTGACATGTGTGATGGGTTGTTGTTTCTTAAATGTGTGTTCAATTTGTAAATGCGTAAATGCAGTCATTAGTCCAGCCATCTGACTGGGGTTAAGAGACCCAGTGGCGAATGAGAATCATTTCCATGAATGTCATTGGGAGAGGTGTCTTTTTAAATTGTAGTGGCAGAGGGCAAGAAAGGGTGAGAAGCTCCTTTGCCCGAGGCAGCTTGTTAGAGCAGAAACACCCCCTCGAGAGGCCAGAGATGTGGGATCTAACTCCTCCCCACCCTTGCTGTGTGACCCCATGCAAGTTACCAGAAATCTCTGAGCTCCTGCTTTAAAGAATACGTAGCACTCGGTGGACTGATCTCCCATGGGCCAGCCCAGTCGAAATATCTGGGATTCCAGCAAGAGTGCAACATTTCCCTTTAAAAAAAAAATGTTAACTTTGCTAACCATGTTGAGGGTCATTTTAAACATCTTGGATTTTATTTCACTGCGGAAGGAAGTAAGCATCATGGCCCCCTGAATATTAAGGCTTATGCTGTATTTTCTTTGTACTGTTGGAATTTCACCAGTGGGTTCTGGTGAAAGTGATACTGGTCCAGTCCTCATCTTTCTGCTGCTCTCAATGGGCCTGGTAGGGAATCTCAAACTGCTTGCTCCACATCCTTCTCGTCCACGTGTGTGCCCTTGGCAGGTCTTTACACCGTGCTGCCTCTGTGCCAGGCTTGGAGCACACGGCCGTCCACGAGGCCAAGCTGCATCACGTTGGATGTTTATTACTGCAAGGAATGGAACCCACTCATCAGAGAAAATTTATTATAAGGATACCAGAGCATCTCCTACAAGCAGGAAGCAGAACCGGGTGTTGCAGGGACCAGAAGGGCTCTGAAGCTTTCAGGACCACAGGCAGACAACTCCTCCATCTCTCTCTTTCTCTGTGTCTTGCACCCAGGCTGTCTTCTCCTTCATTTTTGTCTCTGTGGGGCGTTTTCTCTGTATACGGGACCCGTGGCTAGCCCATGGTACAGCCTCATGCAAATTAGGACAAGGGGCCCCCTCCAGGTCTCCAGCTCAGCAACTGTTTGGCCCTCAGTGGGGCCCCTGGACCTGGTGGTCCTGTTTGCACATGGCCTTGTCCAGGCAACCCCCAAATGGTGTCCGTGGCCCCCAGTTCCACATGGCCTAACAGTGAACCTCCCGACAGATAAATGACTGTCTACCTGACCCAAATTCCACGTCCTCAGAGAGAATGCTCATTGGGCCCAGCGTCCATCCTTCAAACGGTCAGGTGCATCTGGATGGGCCAGGAGCAGATCCATGGCAAGCAGGGCTCTGGACGGAGAGTCTAGGACCCACACCTCTGCAGGGCTGAGAGTTCCCTGGAGGGGAGAACTTGTGGGCGGTGGCATTGACTCAGATGGGCCTGAGGCCTGGTCTTGTGCTGGAAACACTCAGGCCCAGTGGGTCTGGAGGGCCAAACATCGGACACTGATAACACTGAGGGCTCCAGGGTCTGGGTGGTTTTGGCTTTCTAATCCCTGCTCCTACCATCTCATCTGAGACTGAGACGCCTGCCATGAGTGTTTTGTAGCTGTCCCCTGTCCATACACAGCAGTCCCCCCTGGGTTGCCGAGACACGAAGACACAGTGGTGCAAGGCACAGGAGAAGGACTCTGAAAGGGTAAACTGAGGCAAGGCGGGCTGGTGGCACAGGAATAATGCAAGATTGCAGCAGAGAGGAAAGTAGAAGGAAGTAAAGTTTATTATTCACCTTTCACAGATGGAAAGGGACCAGCACTCAGGGGAGTGTGGAGTGGAAGGCTGGAAACTGGGTGTGTTTAAGGGCCTTTGAAGCAAGGAGGGCTTAGATCTGGGGAGGGTTTGGGCCAAAGGTTCAGAGTTGTGTTCTTTGGTTTCCGGAGTCATCACATGAATCTGACATGAATCTTGACATCGCCAGGCATCAACGTCTCGTCTCGTGACCTCAGGTGGTGAGCCGGAGGTTGTCAGGGTTGTATGATATCAAAAGAGGACTGGATTAAAAAATGTGGTATGTATACACAATGGAATATTATGCAGCCATAAAAAAGAACAAAATCATGAATTTCGCAGCAACCTGGATGAAGCTAGAGTTTATAATACTGAGTGATCTCTTACAGAAACAAAGATCTGAGCATCACATATTCTCACTCATAAGTGGACCTTGAACAACTACTGTAATACTATGAGAAAAGGATTGACAGTGGCAGGAAACCATGGCGGGGGGGGGAACAGGGAGGGGAAGGGAGGTGGGATTAACAGTAGTCAATATCTGTCTGGGGAAAGGGGGGCACACCTCATCAACAAGGGTACCTGCACAATAAATATTTGTATGCCTAACCCTTAACCGTACCCCACAACTTTAAAATAAAAAATATATATTAAAAAAAAACGAATAGACCAATAAAACTGCCTTTCATGGTGTGCTGGAGGTGGGTCACAGGCGTCCAGGAACAATGTATCAATTCATTAACAAATGTATTGATTCAGCAAACAATGTATCAATTCTAAGGCCTAAAAGATAAATCGTTAGCAAGACTAGACATGCTTAAGAGGTTCTGAGGCGGAAGGATCGCCGGAGCCCAACAGGTCGAGGCTGCGGTGGCCAGGAGCGGCCACTGCACTCCAGTCCGGGCGACAGAGTGAGACTCTAACTCAAAAAAAAAAAAGAGGTTCTGTACAACCACCGGTTTCTAAAACTAAAGTATTTTTCTGGCTAATGATTATGGGGTGAAAGGACGTGCGGGCCATGCTAACTGTGCAAGAGAATGTCAAGGGGTGAGGCCTAAGCAAAATGGCTGTGCAGATTAAAGACGGCTACGTCATATTCTTAACTTCTAAGGGTTCCTCCTTTCAGACCCGGTGTCTGCTGAACCACAAGCTCCACAAATCCCAGTCTCGCTTCGCAGCATCCTGGAAAGGGGAGACGCTCCCATGAATCATGCCGGGTCCCGGGGTGTCCTTCTTCACTGCTGGCTGCCGGGCTTCTGGGTCTTCTGACGGGCCTCTTGGCTCCCTGAAAACAACTCTGAGAAGATTCTGTCTAGGACGTAGCATCCCGTGATGCAGCGAGTGCTGGGAGGTCATATGGCAAAGCATTCAATGTTTTGACCTAAAAATGAAATAAAAGAAAAGGCAAAGAATAATGGTCGGATCACGCAGACACGTGTCTTCGGAAGCTGCCTTGGGTCACTGGCACTCAGTGGGTTTGTGCTTCGGCCCGATAGCTTTGCTCCAAACGTGTAGGAATGAGAGAAAAGGTTAAAGTCAGAGAAAGGGAGAAAGGGCCCAGCTGGGAAGTAGGATCATCCCACGGAGAGACATGAGTGAGGAAGCTGACGATAGTGTCAGGAGGGCCGGCTTTGGGGGCGCTGCTTAAAGCCGGGAGTTGGCATGGTCTCCCGTGGGTAATGATTTAGCCCCTCCCTCTCCCTCCCTCCCCCCTTGGGAGTGCACCCGCGCCCCATCTTTTTGCCATGTGCATGAAGTGTTCAACTCCTGCTTGTTGGGGAGAACGGGGGTGTTCATTTGTCTGTTTCTGTGATGGTTCCCTCGGGGTGAGGGTCTCCGAGAGCTGCGTCCACGTTGCTGCCCGGGACATGGTTTTGTTCTTCCTGGCTGTAAAGCAGGTGTGAAGAAATAGAGGAAGAGCCGAGTGTTTAAAGAAAATTTATTAGAGGGAAAGGAAAGAATGGCTGGCCCTCAAGAAGAACCAGTAGCTTTGTTCTCTTGCAAGCCCCTTATAATCCCCCCCAAGGCTTATTGGGCTCCAAGAGGCAGTTTAGGGAGTTTGAGCTGACAGCGCCTGGCCTTGAGATGCAGATGTCAGCACTGTTGGGGGTTGCTGATCCCACTGCCTAGAAGTGCAGATGCAGAGGTCCACACCAAACCAGCCACTATCATTTGTTTCTGAAGAGCAGTCTTAGGAAAAGCAAACACTGACGTCAGTACCAGGACGTTATCAGTCACATAACTTTGGGATGCGGTCTCAGGAAAGCAGATATTGGCAGTAAAGCAATCAGTAACAGGACACTGGTAGAGCACAGTGTTAGCTTTCTGGGCCATTGCAACCCTGTGTTCTGGTTTGTGGGGTTCACACGATGAGCTGTTTTCACTACAACCTCCTCTCTCATCCCCCTGTGAACCCTATCACTGGTGATTTGTTTGAGTTCTTTGTGGATTCGGTATGTTGGCCCTTTGTTGCATGTGTAGTTTGTGGGTGTTTCCTCCCATTCCGTGGGTTGCCTGTTAGCTTGGTTGAAAGTGAGCTATGGCCGGGCCGCCACACTCCAGCCTCCAAGCACCACCACAATGTAATAAAGGCTTGGGGGCCATTGCCTCTGCTAAGCTATGGTCTGGCCATGTGCTCTTTGAACATGCCGCTGTGTCTTCTTAGCTTTGGCCCCCCTCCCCTACCTTGGGGAGGTGAATCTTCTCTCTCTCTCTAATTTACTTTCTAAGCAAACTATATTTTTCAATCTATAGATACATAAATAAATAAGTAAAGACTTAGGGAAGTTTAACTGACTACCAGTTAGTATCAAGTGATGCTGATAGTCTACCTAAAAATGCAGATTTGATTGCTAGAAATGGAATCTCCTCAAGAGGAAAATGAAAAACAAACAAAAAAGCTGGGACTGGAGTATGACTCCCCTCGTTGTGAAAAAGAGACTAAAAAGTGCTGATCAGGCTGGGTGCGGTGGCTCAAGCCTGTCATACCAGCACTTTGAGAAGCTGAGGTGAGGGGATTGCCTGAGCCCACGGGTTCAAGACTAGCTGGGCAACTTGGTGAGACCTTATCTCTACAATAAAAAATCAAAAAAGTAGCTGGGCGTGGTTGTGCGCGCTTGTAGTTCCAGCTACTTGGAAGGCTGATGCGGAAGGATCGCTGGAGCCCAGCAGGTCAACTCTGGGGTGGCCGTGAGCATGCCCCTGCCCTCCAGCCTGGGTGATGGAGTGAGACTCTGATTAAAAAAAAAAAAAAAAGTGCTGATCCAGGTAGTAGAGTTGTTCTGGGCATTGTTAGGATGTTTAGCACCAGCCCTGGCTTCTGTCCGCTAGATGCCAGTAGCAACAACCTACCGTCTCCCAAATGACAACCAAAAATGTCTGCAGACATTACCAAATGTCCCCCGAGGAAACACTGGAACCACTGGGCTGTGACTATAGGAACAGCCGGAGCCTTGAGAGGCGGGAGAACAGAGACCTCAAGGAAGAATTCAGTCGACTCGGCCACTGCACCATGATTAGAGCCATGATTTTCCCAACAATACTTAGGACAGGAACCCTGAAATGCCATTAGACCTTGGGGGGGGAGGAGGGGAGAAGGTCATTGCAAAGCTGTCAGATAAGGAAAGTTGAGCAAGGAATGAAAGGCAAAATCAACCAACAAATGAAATAAAAGACAAGTAGAAATCTTGGAAATCAAAACATAGTCAATAAAAAGCACTAAGATGAACGATAGGTCATATGTAGTTGAAGGAAGAATTAGAGAATTGGAAGATAGCACTGAGTTAACTCAGCATGCAACTCAGCAGAGAGGACATTTTCACAAAACAATAACACTCTTTTTTAAAAGCTAAAGGACATGCCAAGGACTCCAACATGGGAAATAGCAGAGCAACAGTACCTGACGAGGAATTAAAGAAGACACGATCATCTTATGCCTAGCACTTGCCAAATTCTAAGCAGTAAATATAGAGAATATTCACAGTTAGACATATTGTAGTAAAACTGTAATACGTAAAGTGTGACTTCTTATTAGCAATAAACCAACAGACACTGAAGGAATATGTTCAAAGCGTTCAGGGAAAATAACTATCAACCTGGATGCTTTCTGCCCCACAAAATGATTATTCTAGAAGAGGGGCCAGCAAACCTTTTCCTAAAGTGCCAGGAATGAACATTTAGGCCTCAGGGCTATGTGGTCATTTTTACCCACTAAGATTTATACCACATTTGGGAGGAAGATAGAAATATTAATTTGAGACTTCGTTGTACAAATATATCATTAGGCTGGGTGCGGTGGTTCACATCGATAATCCCAGCACTCTGGGAGGCCGAGGTGAGAGGATTGTCTGAGCTCACAGACACAAGACCAGCCTGGGCAACTAGGCAAGACCTCATCTCTACCATAAATCAAAAAATTAGCCGGGCGTGGTGGTGCATGACTATAGTTCCAGCTACTTGGAAAGCTGAGGTGGAAGGATTGCCTTAGCCCAGTGGGTCAACACTGGGGTGGCCATGAGCATGCCATTGCACTCCAATCTGGGTGACAGAGTGAGACTCCAACTCAAAAAATAAAAACCAAACATATCATTAAGTAGGTAGGTTAAAATATGAAGGCTGACCCCTGGAAGAATAGAAACATAGTCTGTGGCTTCCAAAACGACAACGTAAACAAGAGGAATTATAGAAAATGTTGTCAATCTAAAAGAACTCAGAAAATGAGGGAGACTGCGTGAACAAGGAAGTGGTAGCCAACAGAGTCACACAAAATAAGGAGACAGAAAAAATTCAGTGTCTCAGAAAAATGCATTAAATGGCAGAGATGATCAGAATGGATCAAAACAAAATAAAAAATAAAATGCCACAAAGTTCAGCCAGATTTTGGTCCAGAACGCTCCACCCTGCGTGTGGGCAGCCTGTCCACCATGATCATGTTAGAAGCAAAAGAGTTTTGGACAGTCCCTCTGCTCAAGCCAATGTCCAGTCCCGAAGACAACTTTGCAGCTTGTGGCTCTAGACACACTGTCTAGTCCCTTCCATGAACTGATGGCTTAGTATGGGGTGAGTTAGATTGGAAGATGGCTAAGGTCTTTTAAACTCTTTGGTTTTTGTTTTTGAGTTGAAGTCTCACTCTGTTGCCCAGGCTGGAGTGCAGTGGCATGCTCACGGCCACCCCAGTGTAGATCCACTGGCCTAAGGCAATCCTTCCGCCTCAGCCTTCCAAGTAGCCGGAACTACAGGTGTACACTACCATGCCCAGTTAATTTTTGATTTATTGTAGAGATGAGGTCTCTCCAAGTCACCCAGGCTGGTCTTGAACCCGTAGGCTCAGGAAATCCTCTCACCTTGGCCTCCCAAAGTGCTGGGATTACAGACTTGAGCTACCTCACCTGGCCAGGTCTTTTGAACTCTTAAATGCCAAGATCCAGCATTTTCCCAGATGAGACATCTTGGGGCAGGGTTTTGTACCCACATCAGGAGCGTCAAGGACATGGGGTTGCTACTGACTTCTTGAGGGAGGCCGACCTTGTCACTCGGCAGGTGATATTTGTCATGTGGTCTCGGGTTTCCTGTTGTCACTGGCCTGCATCAGGGAGCCTTCTGCAGAGGGACAGATGCTTGCCATTACCCTCTGTGTGGGCGCAGTGGAGAAGGGCCCATGAGAGGAGGAGAGGGCTTTTTGCTCCTCATACGTTATGAAAGTTTGGTCAGAGTGGGAATTTTCTGTCATGGGTGATTAGTATCAGCTCTGATTAATATTTCCTTTCCCTAATTCGGTATGAAAAGTGACAGTATAAGAACACTCTGCTGGCTGGGCATGGTGGTTCATGCCTGCAATCCGAGAATTTTGGGTGACAGAGGCGAGAGGAGTGGCTTAGCCCATGGGTTTCAGACCAACCTGAGCAACATGGCGTGACCTCATCTCTACAATCAACCAAAAAATTAGCTGGGTGTGGCAGGCTGAGGCTGTGTAAGCTGGAATTACAGGCACGTGCCACCATGCCCAACTAATTTTTTGGCTTATTGTAGAGATGAGGTCTTGCCAAGTTGTCCAGGCTGGTCTCGAACACATGGGCTCAGACAATCCTCTCTCCTCAGCCTCCCAAGGTGCTGGGATTATAGACATGAGCCACCACACCCAGTCAGGAAAGTTTTTAAAACAAAGTGTATTAGCAAGAAGAGAGGGAGAGAGGAAGATTCATGGCACAAAGACTTGACATGGATGAGTCTCTCAAAAAGAACAACTGGGTGCCTTTGTTCTCTGCTAAAAGCTAGATACAGATACCTGGTTATTGATACGCTAATGAGAGTGGGGCACAGGTAACCCCTGCCCTCTCTGCCTCTGATGGGGAGAGAGGTGGTCTCATTGGCTTTTCTATGGTTTGTACCTTCAACAGGGAGCCTGAGGATTTTTAGTGATTATTATGCTAAGCCATGAGTCATAAGGTTGGGCTGTCCTGCTCTTACATCTGATGGGATTTTCTTTGATTGACTGAGGGGGGTGGGGTGGACTGGTGGGTCCACATTCCAGCCTGGCCTACAGAAAAGATGTCATCAGAAAAATGTCTGAATGCTTCCCCAAACCTGCCTACAAGAAATTTATCTGTCTGTCTAAGCCTAACCTGTACTGACTACCCTGCCTTACAATCACAAACACATCATGACAATAACAGCATATGATAATACTAACATCGATCTAAAACAACCATGTATTGAATGCTTCCTGTGTGCCTGGCCCTGGGCTGAGTTCTTTACAGCTATCGATTCACCGAATTGCCTCCAACACCCTAGTATTCCGTTTTCCATATGTGGAAACTGAGGCTTACAGTGGTTGGGGCTTACCTGAGTTTCTCCAGCTAGCTGGTAGCAGTGCAAGACCCAAACTTAGTGGGTGGGACTGGCGTTCCACTATGTAGAGCAGCATTGCCCCTGCTGGCGAGGAGAAGACCGCCTTTTTTTTCTTTTTCTTTTTTTTTCTTTTTCTTTTTTGAGTTGGCGTCTCAGTCTGTCGCCCAGACTGGAGCGCAGTGGCCGCTCCCGGCCACCGCAGCCTTGACCTGCTGGGCTCCGGTGATCCTTCCGCCTCAGCCTTCCGAGTAGCCGGAACTACAGGTGCGCGCTACCACGCCCGGCTAAATTTTTTGATTTATTGTAGAGATGAAGTCTCGCCAAGTTGCCCAGGCAGATCTCAAACCTGCAGGCTCAGACATTCACCTCGGCCTCCCAAAGCGTGGGATTACAGGCTGAGCCACCGAGCCCGGCCCTTTTTTTTCTTTTTTAGGGTCTTTTTCAGACTCTAGACCAGGGCTTCTCAACCTCAGTGCTACTGACATGTTGGGCTGGAGAATTCTGCTTTACAAATCTTCCAACTCTCTAAGTTTTTCTTCCGGTACATAAAATCTATAGTTTATCCTATGGCTTTTTTGGTTCAGTGACTACGTTTTTATTTCCAAGATTTCTAATGGGCTCTTATTTCATTTGTTGGTTGATTTTGCCTTTTCTTTTTTTTTGAGTTGGAGTCTCAGTCTGTCACCCAGACTGGAGGGCAGTGGCTGTTCCCAGCCACTGCAGCCTCGACCTGCTGGGCTCTGGCGATCCTTCTGCCTCAGCCTTCCAAATAGCTGAAACTACAGGCGCGCGCTACCATGCCCGGTTAATTTTTTGATTTATTGTAGAGATGAGGTCTCACCAAGTTGCCCAGACGGGTCTCGAACCCGCGGGCTCAGGCAATCCACTCACCTCAGCCTCCCAAGGCGCGGGATTACAGGCTGAGCCACTGAGCCCGGCTGACTTTGCCTTTCATTTCTTCCTACTTTTTTTTTTTTTCTGAGTCAGAGTCTCACCCTGTCACCCAGGTTGGAGTGTAGTGGCACGCCCACGGCCACCGCAGCCTCGACCTGCTGGGCTCAGGCGATCCTTCTGCCTCAGCCTTCCAAGTAGCTGGAACTACAGGCGTATACCACCACGCCCGGCTAATTTTTTGATTTATTGTAGCACTCGGTCTGGCCAAGTTGTCCAGGCTGGTCTCGAACCCTAGGCTCAGGCAATCCTCTTGCCTCGGCCTCCCAAAGTGCTGGGATTCTAGGCGTGAGCCACCGCACCCGGCGCCTTCCTTCCTTCATTGTGGGGGCTGTCCTGTGCCTTGCAGGGTGTTTAGCAGCCTCTCTGGTCTCCATTCACTAGATGCCAGTGGCCTACGTCCCTCCACCACCAAGGCTGTGAGAATCAAGACTGTCTCCAGAAATTGCCAGGTGTCCGGGGCAGGGCGGGGGGAGGGAGGGGATCACCATGGCTAAGAGTCAAGGTCTCGGCAGCCTCACTTCTTCCTGCCCCGGCCCGTTTGAGAGGGGCTGCTGTTTTCAGAGACGTGAGCAGCTCTGAGCTCCCCTTCAGGTGTGAGTGAGTCAAAGCTGGCGCCCAGATCAGCATCACCTGGGACACGTGGTCAGCATCCCCTGGTCAGAACCGCAGCTCCTTGGGCCCCACCCAGACCTCCTGCTTGGGAAACCTCAGAGCCTCCAGGGTAATAAATCCCTGGCATTCTGGGGCTCCCGAGGCTGGAGGGCGAGAGGCCTGAGGGAGTGGGATCACGGGGTGGAGAGAGAGCTCACATGGAAGACAGAAACCCCCAGTCCTGGGCTGTGCCCCCCAGGTGCCCGGGCACCATCCTGCCCTTGGGTTTAGAGGACACCCCCATGTCCTCATCACAAAATCACCCCTGGCTTTCCCCCCAAGTTGACTGAAGCCAGTTTCTGTTGCAACTACAAGGCCCTCACTCCCAGCAGACAGGAAATGCACAGAGCCGTGTCCCCTAGCCACTCAGGAGAGAGGAATTCTATCAGGGGCTCTTGGAAATTTTTACAAGCTCCAGAGAAAACACCCCAAGGATGTTTCTCTTATTATCAAGAGCAAGAATCGCATAAGGACGTGTCTGTTTAAGAAGCTCATCCCTGAGCCCTCCTTATCTCTCTGTGGTGTCTTCTAAAGGCTTGGTGTGCTCTTACCCCCTCCCTCTCTGGCTTCTCCCAGGTTAACCCCGAAACAAGATCCAGTGCAGCCAGCCGACACATATCCGGTGAATGCCTGCAGCGCACCAGGAATTCGGAGGATGGTCATGGCGCCGGCTTAGACTCCCCTCAAAGAACCGATAGCTTTGTGGGAGGAAGGTGATGACCTTACTCCTGTGAGAGTAAGACACGCGGCGTGAGAAGTCCAGGATTGGTTCCGTGTATGGGGTCCAGAGAAACCCAGAAGAGAGGGCAATGAGTTGTCCGGTGGGGCAAGTTCTGGGAAAAGGGAAGAGAGGGATGGTAATCAGGGAAGGCTTCCTGGAGGACGTTCCACCCGAATTAGAATTCCGTACCCACTAGGAAGTGCGAGGGAAGGAGGGTGTGTGGCTCTGAAGCTCCACAGAGGAAGAATTGTTCTCTTTCCTGCTCAGCCCCCCTCCATGCTGCCCGACCTGGAGGACCAGGCTCATGTATGTATCACGTGGTGGACACATTCCACTTGGAAAATAAGGCAGGGTCTTCTTGCCATTTCTGAAAGCCTCTAGAAACTGTCCCGTGATCACTCTGGCAGCTCCTTTTTCTGGACATAGTTCGTCAGCCGGATTTTCGTGGTGACTCACTGGACATCACGGGCTTTCAGAGTTGCCCTTGTGAGAAGAGGCGTCATGTTGGTTTACCTTGACTAGAAGAAGGAGTATGGAGGGGAAGAAATCCCCGGTTAAGTTTGATAGTTGTCACATGAAAATCCGGCTCAGTTCTTTTATCCTAGTGAGTCGTTGAAGACTGAAGTGGGTTCCCAGGCTTTTGTCTCCCGAACAATCCCCCGGAGGCTCGGCGCTCTGCCATCGGCAGGGGCCTGATTAAAGCGGGGGACTTCTGTCTTCAGATTACCGCTCTGTGTCATTCGCATGACGTTATCTGGCTCTTCAGCTCGATTTTTAATTTTTATGCTTGCAATTATGAGTGATTTACAGGGACATTCATCGCCCGACCTGTCCTGAGTCATTAAATTCACCTGGGTTGAATAGGCGATGTGCACCTGAAATGAACCAGACCCGTGACATTATCTCGCCGGGTTTTCAGGGGCTTCGTAGGGGAAGAAACTCCATCCTCCCGCTCCCCTCCTTGGCCTAATGGGAGACTCTTTTTCACTGAAACAGAGGTAATTAGCCAAGGCTAGGAGGCAGGCCCTAATTGTGCAGTATATCTCTCCAGGCTCGTGTGGCCGCGGTGTGGGGAAGGGAAGAAAGGAGACGACCCACGCGCAGACCTGGCCGTGGCCGCGTGGGCACCTTTGGACGTGTTTTGCCTCCTCGGTCAAGTCCGAGAGAGAAGTGTGCTGGCGTTTGATGAGCACCTGCTATGTGCCAGAAGCCAGAGAGCTCCCCGCGGCCTTCTCGCTCCTCTGGATGTTTTGCAACATGTTGTTCCAGAAACTTCCTCAGACTGACTCAGATGAGATGGAAACCGAGCTCTCCCCCATGCCCAGGAAGCAGGAGGCCGGGCGGCGCTCCTGTGCTCTTTGCCTGTCCTCCGGGAGCTGCGTCCTGTTCTCAGGCTGCTCTGTCTTTCTCGTGGCCTCTGTTTCCCTCCTGCTCTTGCTTCTCGCCCGGCGTCCTCGGCTTGTGTGTTCCGTGCTTGGCCCCGCACAGCCATTCCAAACCCATCTGCCCAGGGCCATTCCCCTTGAGCGCCCACGCTGTCTGGCAGCCATCCCCTCGGTCCAGGTTGACATTCCTCGTTGAGCACCGCTGATTTCTTATCAGCCAGATGCCCTTGGGCCAGGAACATGCCCCTTGTCTGCTGTGTCCAGAAGGGGCAGGAGTTGTGGGTAGAAAAAGCAGACTGGGGGTAATAGTGTGTGTTAGGTGCTTCTGTATTTTTTAATTTTTAAAATTTTGGGGGGGTCAGGTGCGGTGGCTGATGCCAGTCGTTCCAGGACTTTGGGAGGCTAAGGCGAGAGGATTGTGTGAGCCCAGGGATTCAAGACCAGCCTGGACAACTTGGCGAGACCTCATCTCTACAATAAATTTAAAAAATGAGCCCGGCATGGTGGCACACACCTGTGATTCCAGCTACAGGATTGCCTGAGCCCAGTAGGTGGAGTCTGCCATGTCCGTGAGCGTGCTACTGCACTCCAGCCTGGGCAACAGAGTGAGACTCTGACTTGAAAATATATATATATTTCAAGATCCTAGAGATAGGATCTTGCTTTGTTGCCCAGGCTGGTCTTGAACTCCTGACCTCAAGTCACTCTCTAGCCTCAGTCTCCCAAAGTGTTGGGATGACGGGCATGAGCCATGGTGCCTGGCCTGGTGAGTCTTTAAAACAGGTGTGATTTTCCCCATTTTTCAGATGAGGAAACTGAGGTGGAGGGATGTGAAGTTGTTTGTTGGAGGTCAGCTGGCAAATGTCAGAGGCAGGAACTAGGGACAAGGCGAGGCCGACTAGGGACAAGGCGAGGCTGACTCCGCTGTCCTGCCTCCACTAGAAGCTGACTCTGTGACACCCAGGCTACCCGGCCCGTGAGATGTATGAACCGAGGGAGCTGGGTGCCAGGCTGAGTGCTGGTGATGGGTCAGTACCCAGGGACTGGCTGTGTAGGCAATTCCCCCTTCTGCCCCAATCTCGTACCTTTTCCAATGCCTGTTCACAGACACCAAACTAGTCCACGCCACCGTCCAACAACCAGAGATGGCAGAGGAGGCATCTTGCCTCGTTTTGAGCTTTGGAATGAGTCTGGAGAAAATCTGGCTGACGGGTCAAAGAAATATGTCTTTGACAGCAAGGCCTGCTGCGAGAGGGGACCCAAAATTAGCCGTTTCCCGCCACCTCAGGGCGGAGGCCCCTGCCTTCCTTCACCTGCTTTGCCACTTACCAGCTACATGACTCTGGGCAAATTCCTTAACAACCTGACCCTTTGTCTCTTCATTGGTAAAATGAGGATGGTGTGGTTGCAAAAATTAAGCCAGGCAGGTGTGTGCCAACAGGGCCAACCCCTGGGAAGCAGCAGTCATCCTCTGACGGTTAATTCTCCTCTCGTGACTTGTCAGAACCTGGCCCCTTGATCATGGCAGCCGTGGTGTTCGCAGTTGCTCTGGGTCTGAGAATCCCCTGGAAAATCCTGCTTGTCAAGGGGCTCTAGCTTTTACTGGTCCAGCAGCCCCCTTTTTAGGTGAACTAGCACCCCTTGCTTGCAGGGCTGCGCCCCCTTCTTCTGTGTGGTCCTGACACGTGTCATCTTGGCACCCCGTGCCTGGACAGGCGTAACGCCATCTGCCTGGCCCGCTGGTTAGACCTGAGATGGGATCTTCAGATGCCAGCAGACCAGAGCACACCCCCTCTTGGGGGAGTGTCAAGCTGGGATGTTGTTGGCTCGAGTTGCCTTGATTACGCTCTACCTGCTGCAGGAGAGAGGCGGCAGAACACAGCTCACTGCTGGGAATGCTACTGCAAGCCTCAGAGTTCCTGGGAGCCCCGCTTCCATCTCCCAGTTCTGCATGCTCAGAGATTCTTCTTTTCTGCTTAAGTCTTTTTTTGGGTCAGGGTCTCATTCTGTTGCCCAGGCTGGAGTACAGTGGCAAGATCACAGCCCAGCCTTGACCTCTGGGCTCAGACAATCCTTCTGCCTCCTGAGTAGCTGGGACTACAGGCGCACACCACCACCTCTAATTTTTTTGTTTTTTATTTTGTTTTTGTAGAAATTGGGTCTCACCATGTCAAACTCCCGGGCTCAAGTGATCCTCCTGCCTCGGCCTCCCAAAGTGCTGGGATCACAGGTATGAGCCACCATGCCCAGCCTGCTTATGCCTTTTTATTTATTTATCCATTTATTTGAGTTGGCATCTGGCTGGAGTGCAGTGGCACACTCACAGTCACCCCAGCGTTGACCTGCTGGGCTCTGGTGACCCTTCCATCTCAATCTTCCAAGTAGCCAGAACTACAGGTGCACATTACTGCACCCATCTAATTTTTATTTTATTTTATCATAGAGACGAGGTCTCACCACATTGCCCGGGCTGGTCTCAGACCCACAGACTCAGGCAATCCCCTCACCTCGGCCTCCCAAAGTGCTGTGATGACAGGTTGAGCCAATGAGCCCGGCCCTGCTTATACCTTTTGAGTGGACTTCCTAGCCTTGGCAACTGGAAAAGCGTTGAGGAAAAGAGAGACTCAGTTTCCCCTAGTCAGGTCTCAGGTGAGGCATGACTCAGGCCCTAGGATGACGCCTTCCAGCCAGAGCCATTCAGCCACTGGAGGCCACAAAGGCCCTTGGCAGAGTGGTTCCGCTGAGACGTCTACTTCCGTTGCCGGTGGTCTTCCAGAAAGCAGGCCTGAGCCCGGGGCCGCCGACACTCCCTCCTTTCCTGCCCTCCAAGCTGGCACGGTCGCAGGGGACCTTACCATCAACTACTGCCACTCCCAGCCATGCCTGCACCTGCTATTAATCTCCGACTGGATGCACCTACAGAGCACGCCCGTCTCCTGTCATGTCCTGTCACCATGTCCCAGGAATGTCGGCACTGTGCTCGCTGTCTCTCATCAACACACTCCTCGCTGAGGCAGTGAGCGGTGCTCCCTGTGGCGGCCCTGACACAAGATGCACCCCTGCCCCACCCCAAGTCCAAGCACTGGCCCTCTGCCATCCACATCTGTGCCTGTGGGGTGCCTCCGTCACCGTCTCCCTCACGGAGGCCGGCCGGGCCTCCACCTGGAGTTGACAGATCTGGGATTTCTCCAGGCTTCCTCTAGCCCCTTTCCAGGACAGCTCCCTGCATTCTTCTGAGAAGACATGTGGCTTTCCATAAGGCCGCCTCGAGGGGGGACCTTGGATTCACTTTGGCTCAAGTTTGGATGTCTGCGCTGTTAGCAGCTAGTAATGCGACTCTGGACCAGCCTCAGACTGCTCATCCGTAAAGTGGAGATTTCCTAGGCTCCTAGGCAGGCGAAGCTCCCCCCCGCCTTGGGGCCATCTGCGTCTGCCATCTTGCATCAGGACAAGGTGGCTTCTGGTTACTGGCCTGCCCGTAGAGGTACACACACAAGCTTATTATAAATTTTTTTTGAGTCGGAGTTTCACTTGGTCACCCAGGCTGGAGGGCAGGGGCACACTCCCGGCCACCACAGCCTCAACCTGCTGGACCCAAGTGATCCTTCAGCCTCAGCCTTCCAAGTAGCCAGAACTACAGACACACACCATCATGCCTGGCTAATTTTTTGATTTATTGTAGAGATGAGGTCTCGCCAAGTTGCCTGGGCCGTTTTTGAACCTGCGGGCTCAGGAGATCCTCTCACCTTGATCTCCCAAAGTGCTGGGATTATAGGCATGAGCCACTGCACCTGGCTCTATTATAAATTTTACTGGGTTGTAGCCAGGCGCAGGGGGCTCACGAGTGTCATCCCAGGACTTTGGGAGGCGGAGGCGAGAAGATTGCTTGAGTCCATGGGTTCAAGACCAGCCTAGGCAATGTGGCGAGACTTCATCTCTACAATAAAAAATTAGCCAGGCATGGTGGCATGCACCTATAGTTCCAGTTACTTGGAAGGCTGAGGCCGAAGTATTGCTGGAGCCCAGCAGGTCGAGGCTGCGGTGGCCATGAGCATGCCACTGCATTCCAGCCTGGGTGACAGAGTGAACTCCAACTCAAAGATAAAATAAAATAATAAAATAAAATATAATTTCACTGGCATGCAACTTACAAATGCTAATGAAACATACACTCCTCTTTGTGGTCAATTCTATACAGCTGTGGGTTCTCACAGGGCATTTTTGTTGAGTTTTGGCTGATTCTTCTGTTCTAGCCAAACTTTAGCTGCAGTTGACCATCCATGCGTACTTCCAGCATGGATGCTGGTTGATGCTTTTGTCGATGTGAATGAGTAAGAACTACGTTGTGAGTCAGGGATCGTGGGTTTTAATACTGGAAAAACACATCCTCAGTTTGTTGGGCCGTCCTTACTGCAGACACGATGTGATTTTCAATGCAATCTGCACTTCCACGTGTTCCGAAGTCTTTTTGTCTTGCCTGAGGATCACTAGCTCATGGCCTTTGGGCTGAATCTGGCCTGCTGCCTGTCTTGGTAAGTGAAGTAGGTGCTGTCTATGGCTGCTTTGTGCCCGGTGGTGGCAACGAGACCAGATGGCCCAAGACTAATAGATTGACTGCCTGGCCCTTAATGGCCAAAGTGACTCAAAGACCTGCCAGAGTTGCAGTAGGTGGGGATGAGGAATGGCAAGGCAAGGGGCATGGACGTAGGGGGCTGTTAGTCAGGGCCAGCGTGTCTGACACACTCGTGTCACGCCTTCCCACATGGCCTACACTCGTGGCCCCCAAACAGGGTGGCTCCTGCCCTGTGTAGCCCTGAGTCCCCCCCCAGGTGTCAGGGGCCGTCGTTCTGGGCCTTGGGGTCCTCCTTTTCAGGAGATTTCAGATTCAGCTTATTTTCTTGCCCATGGTCTTCCTGAACATGAACTATCTGGGGAAAGGCCTTGCTAGAATAGTGAACCGGATGGCACGTATGTGGAACTTGGTTACTTTCAAGGGCGCGGGACTCACCACTGTTTCCAGCAGAGACCCACCTCCTCTGACTCCCTCCTTCCTTGCCCTGGGAAACCTCGGTCTCCTGGGTCCACTCCCGTCTCTAGACCTCTTGGTCTTGTCTTTCCTGGGGCGTCCTTCTTGGTGTGCTGTTGTCTTAGGTTGGGTTCTCCCAGAAGCAGACCTGGAAATAAGAATTGGCGTGGGAGTGTTCTATCTGGGAGGCGATCCTAGGACACGCCAGTGGGGGAGGAGAGAGTGAGGCGGGGAAGTGAAGGGTGCCAGGACAGAGCGGATCAACAAGGTGGTCATTGCTGTGGACGACTGGGCTCCATCCCACTGGGTCCTCTGTTGCCCCGCCCCAGAAGAGGAAGCTGAAATCGTTATCCTCTGTCTCCCAAGGTCATGGCTGAAGGATTTCACCCTGGCCTTTCTGGCCTGCCTGAAGCGAGTTCAGCCTGAGCGAAAGTCCCTGGATGGTGCATTTCCAGAGGATGCCATTGGCACGTGGAAACAATGTGTGCTGGGCAGATGTGGGCAGGGCACTGAGGGCACCAGCTCCCTTTCCCTGCAGGTGTTGTTCTCTCTCTCTCCTCTGCCTGTCCTTAGCGTGTGCCCTCCATGTGTGATCCCTTCTGCTCCATGGCTTTGACATCCATCCGAAGACCAGCAACTGCCAGACCTCTGTCCCCAGCCATGCCCATTTTCCAGGTTCCAGGCCTCTGTTTCCCACAACTTCAAGGGCTTCTCCACCCGGGTGTCCACCAGACACCTTGAAGGAAACACATCACGCTTTCCTTCCTACGCCCCCCAAAACTGGAAGTTCCTTTTGTAGGATGCGTCCTTGCGGATGACGTCACCACCTTTGTATCCTCCTGAGCTAGGAACTGCAGAATCAGCCTTGTGCCCAGCTCTGTGACCGGTCTTCACGCCATCCTGTTCTTTTGCCCCAGCCCATCTGGTGTGTAGCAGCCAGAACTCTTTCATACATCTGTTCCCACCGCTCCCCTGTAAACATGGCTGTCACCGGTTGTAAATTCGCCTTTTTAGATCTCCATCTTGCTCCCCACAGCCCTGCACGACCCCATATTTGCAGAGCCGAGTCTGCTGCAGTCACATGAGCTCTCAGGCCATCCTCACTCCCGACTCACGGGTAATTAATTGCACAAGCTGCCCTAGTCAGAGTCTCCCAGGAATTTTGAACCGGGACTAAATGAGCTTGAGTAGAGAGAAAGTATCCCTTGAGCTGGGCATGGCAACATTGCCCCTGCCATACTGACCAATAAGGCAGAAAACAGGTCTATAGAGAAAGAAGAAAGGAGCTGTGATGGACACGCTGTGATGGAAGATTTTGCGGCCAAGCATCCCTTCTCTCGTTCTCAGTCCGTGGTTCAGGTGGGGTTGGCTCCACCAGGCACATAAGAGGGGCGTGGCCAGAGAACTCTGCTCCCTGACTACAGTGACCTGCTCAAGGTTGGAAATATGACCCAAGCTTGACCAATCAGAATGCTCTGTTCCCCTGGCTACAGTGATTGGATTGAGGTTGGACATCTGACTCAAATCTGACCAATCAGAGTACCCACTCTTCTAGCTACAATGATTGGTTTGAGGTTGGACACATGATCCAGGCTTAGCCAATCAGAATACTCTGCTCCCCTGGCTAAGGGATTGGTTCACGTTGGAAATATGACTCAAGCATGACCAATCAGAGTACTCCACTCCTCTAGCTATGATGATTGGTTTGAGGTTGGACACATGACCCAAGCTTGACCAGTCAGTGTGCTCTGCTTGCTGGCTATGGGTTTGTTTTGGGGTTGGACACATGACCCAGGCCTGACCCATCAGAGTGCCCTTCTTGCTGGCTACAGCGATTGGTTCAAGACTGGGCTCATAACCCATCCCCAGGCCAGTCAACCGCCGTTAAAGCTTCAACTGTAAGTGACTATCTTCTGGCTGGATCATTAGCTCTATGGATAGTTGAAGGTGAGAGTGACCATCTTTGCCACGAGGTAAGAGAGCCTTCTTCAAAAAAGAAGTCAACAAAAAGGAAAGAACAAAAAAGAGAGTGACAGGAGCCCCGTTATGACTCTGGACGTGATCCAACAGGGTCTGGGGTCGTACTTACTCCTGGACGCCTCACGCTCTTATTTTGCTGTGGTGCCATGTACACAACATAAAAGATACTATTTTAACCATTTCTGAGCGTGCAGTTCTGTGGGAATGAGAACGTTCACATTCTCCCGCAGCTGTCGCCACTACCCTTCTGAAGGACTCATTTATCTTCCCAGACTCCTTGGTCCTCCCTGGCAACCACAACCTGCTTTCTGTCTCTGAATTTAGCTACCCTAGGGACCTCATAGTTCTGGAACCATACAACATTTGTCCTTTGGGGACTAGCTTATTTCACACAGCATAACGTCCTCAAGGTTGTGCCGAGACGTCCCCCTTCTGAGAGCCCAAAATTTCCCTTTTGGCTTGAACTATTTTGAGTTGTATTTCTATCGCTTAAGACCGAAAGAATCTCACTAATATAAAATAGACGTGGAGAGAATAAACCCTGCAAGAGAAAAGGTAGAGGAGAGTTTCTCGAACTTTCCATTTCCTAATTCCAGCCTCTTTTAGGTCTGACTGCATAAAGCCCTTGAGCTCTCTGGACATGGAAGATCACCTTTCTCTTTTAAGTTCATTCATTTGGTTGAAATCCTCCAGCTGTAACTAACAGGCCTCCTCATTCCCCCTGGTTTGTAGGAGACAAAGCACCTCAGTCTTCTGCAGGCCCTGTCCCCTCCAGGTGAATCCTGTTCTTTTTTTTTTTTTTTTTTTTTTTTTTTGAGTCGGAGTCTCACTCTGTTGCCAAGACTGGAGTAGAGTGGCATGCTCATGGCCACCATCGCCTCGACCTGCTGGGCTCAGGTGTTCCTTCTGCCTCAGCCTTCCAAGTATCTGGAACTACAGGCGTGTGCCATGATGTCCAGTTAATTTTTCTTGATTTATTGTAGAGATGAGGTCTTGCCAAGTTGCTCAGGCTAGTCTCAAACTAGTGAGCTCAGGCAATCCTCTCACCTCTGCCTCCCAAAGTGCCGGGATTATAGGTATGAGCCACCTCGCCCGGCTGTGAATCCTATTCTTAATCCTCACTGAAGAAACTTGCCATTACTCCCTTTCTGTGTCTCTTTGCCTCTGCTGTCCTCCCTGCCTAGATTGTTTCTCTTTCCCTAACCAGAAAACTCCTACACAACCTTCAAGACCCTGCTCAAGTGTCACCTTCTGTTTATAAGCTCCTCTGACTGACTTTGCTCTCTCAAGCCAAGGACACTTTGGCTGCCATGGGGTGTGGGTTTCTCAGTCATTAGAGTAAGAGCTCTGTGGGGATGTGGGTTGTATTTGCTTCTTTGTGTCCCGGGCTGTCACAGAGATTGCCACTTAGTGACCTTTTGTTGAATCAGTGAGGATAAAAATCACTCGATAAGACTCAATCCTTGATATCCAAATAATGAATGCACTGAGGGCTTTAAAAAATATTTTGTTACCCAAGTAGGCTAAATATGTCCCCTGAAAGGTTTTGAAAAGCTAAGAAATTCAGTGTGAGCCCTCAGTCCAGCGCAGACAGATTTAGCAGACACACCCGAGAGGGGGAGAGCCCAGATTCATGAGGCTTGACCATATTTAGTCAGATGTGGAAGAGCCTTTTCTGTAGCACTGTGTATTCTTTTTAAGGACATACAGTGCAAGTCACTTGCTAATTATAGTGGATTAATCCTCAATCCGTATGCTCCTGGGTGAACTCCAGAAATGATGCGTCCTGACATCGGGTCAAAATCTCACCTTCCCTGACAGCCAGACGCTGTCTCCTTTTTTGTCTGGCTGCCCTCACATCTCACCGATGTATTTGCAGGACGCTGCAGCCGGACAGTCCAGCCGCGTGATGCCTTTTGTTCACACGTTGCCTTCCCCATAGCATGCTTCACATTTGGATGTGTCCGTTCCTGTGCAACTTATCAAAGCCTCGCCAAGTGTCCTCTCGCCCTACTGTGGCTTTGGGAAGAACAGTGGCGCTTTCGTCGTTGGAAAAGCGTTGTGGGGTCTTTGATTTTTTTTTCCACCCACCGCTCCTGAGGTTTATAATTACAGACTATTTCATCCAAATGTCTCTGATCACTTAATTCATGATCCCCCCACAAAGTTTGTATGATTTAGGTAGTGTCACGTCTTCATTTTAAAAAATGTGAAAGACTCAGAAAGCAATAAAAGAAGATGATCCCCAGTCATTCCTCAGGGCTCATTTTGTGAGGATATTGGTACATTTGCTATTTGCTAAGATGCTGTATCTCTCTCCATCATGTTCTCTCTTTATTGAGATGTAGCAGGCATAGAACATCACACACAATTTGATGAGTTTGGCATATTGACACGCTCGTGAGTCTACACTACTGTCAAGATAATGAAGGTCGCCGCTATCACCTGGGCCCCCTTGGCAACTCCTGGGGTCCCTCAGTAACCCCACCCTCCTGCTTCTCCTCCCCCCCCCCAGATAGCCGCTGGTCTGCTTCCTGTCCTTAGGGATCAGTTTGCCTTTCCTAGAAGTTGCCGGAATTGGAATCACGCGGCATGCACTCTTGGTTTGGGTCTAGCTCCTGTCACTCAGCACGATTGTTTTAGATTTTCCATGCGGTTGTGGGGTTGTTCCTTTCCATTGCTGGGTAGTAGTCCATCATGTGGACACCACACAGTTTGTTTACGGGCCTGAGGACCCACGTCTGGGCTGTTCCCCGATATTACAAAGCTGTCATGAGAACTCGTGTGCAAGCCTTTGTGTGGACATATGCTGTCACCTCCTTCGGAGTAGAATGCATGGATGGCGTGGGGGTGTATTATGTTTTACTTTTGAAGGATGCTGCCAAAGTATTTTCCCAAGTGCTTGTATCATTTTACATTCTCCTCAGCAGTAGATGGGAGTTCTAATCCTCCACACCCTTGCCTACACTTGGAATAGTCCACCTTCTTAATTTTAGTGGATGTGTGGTGGGTATCTCATTGTGGTTTTGATTTGCATATCCCTGATGACTAATGACATTGAACAATTTTTCATGTCTGTACTGCCATCCCTGTGTATTCTTTTTTTTTTTTTTGAGTTGGAGTCTCACTCTGTCACCCAGACTGGAGTGCAGTGGCCACTCCCGGCCACCGCAGCCTCGACCTGCTGGGCTCCGGCGATCCTTCCGCCTCGGCCTTCCGAGTAGCCGGAACTACAGGCGCGCGCTACCACGCCCGGCTGATTTTTTTTGATTCATTGTAGAGATGAGATCTCGCTGCCCAGGCGGGTCTCAAACCTGCGGGCTCAGGCAATTCACTCACCTCAGCCTCCCAAAGGCGTGGGATTACAGGCTGAGCCATCGAGCCCGGCTCCTGTGTATTCTTTAATGAAGTCTCTAGTCAAGCCTTACGTCAATTTTTAAAATGTGCTGTGTGTCTTATTACTGAGTTGCAAGTGCCCTTTATATATTCTAGTTCGTAGTGCTTTTTCAGATGTTTGGCCACTGCTTTCTTTCAGTCTGTGGCTTGCCTTTCCGTTCTTGTAACAGTGGGTTTTGAAGAGTGTCTTAGTCTGTTTGGGCGACTGTCACAATTTGCCTTAGACTGGATTGCCGATAGCCACAGAAGTTTGTTCTTCAGAGTTCTGGCAGCTGGAAAGTCCACGACCAAGGTGCCAGCCCATCTGGGTCCGGTCTGGGACCTTCTGGCTGCCTCCTCACAGGGTAGAAGGGACGAGGCAGCAGAATTGCACAACCTCAGTTTCACCATGAGGTGTGATCAGGTCAACCCAAATTAAGGGACTTCTAGACAGGAACCGGCCTGTGTTCTTTAAAAAAAATTAATGTCGTTAAACATAAATGCAGACTGAGGGACGGTACCAGACTCAAGGACACTGGCAAGGTGGGACAGACAAGCCAACATGCGGTCCTGGAGTACAACCCGCACTGGAAAAAGGGACATTTCATTCTTTCTATTTTTCTAAAAATAAAGCGCCTTTTGAGACAACTAGTCAACTTGAGATATACACTGGTAGCTTAGATGAAAAGAATTAGACCCATTTTACACTTCCAAAACCTAACAACTGTGTCATGGCTATGAGAGAGACAGTCCCAGGTCTTAGGAAGTACACACTGACAGATTTGGGGGAAAGGGGCATGATATGTACAACCTACCCTCAAATAGTCAGAAGTAATAAAAGTTCATGAGAAAGCACATGTGACAAGATGTTAAACATGCCTGGCCGACTCTGTATAGGAAATACAGGGGTCCACTGTACGATTCCAGTGTCTTTTCTGAAAGTTTGAAAGTATTGGCCCGGTGGTGCCTGGCATGCACCTGTAGTCCCACCTACTTGGGGGGCTGAGGCAGAAGGATCACCTGAGCCCAGGTGGTCGAGGCTGCAGTGAGCCGTGATTGTGCCACTGCATTCCAGCCTGGATGAGAATGAGACTCTGACTTAAAAAATATAATAACAAATAAAGTATTTTAAATCAAAATCACTTATAAATTGCCTTTGGACTGATAAATAAGTATTGCTACTTGCCAGTGGAGATAAGATGTACATTTACAGCCGGGCGCTGTAAAAGTGCTGTCATCTCAGCCCTTTGGGAGGCAGGAGAAGAGGATTGCCTGAGCCCACGGGTTCGAAGCCAGCCTGGGCAACATGGGGAGACCTCATCTCTACAATAAATCAACAACGACAACAAAAAAATTAGTCAGGCGTGGCGCATGCCTGTGGTTTCAGTTACTTGGAAGGTTGAAGCAGAAGGATTGCCTGAGCCCAGCAGGTTGAGGCTGCAGTGGCCGTGAGTGTGCCTGGGCACTCCAGCCTGGGCGACAGAGTGAGACTCTGACTCAAAAACAAAAACAAACAAAAAAGATGTACACTTATTGGCATGAAAACAAGTCCATGGTGTGTAACTGATCGAAGAAAGCAAGTTGCAGTGTGATCTCAGTTTCATTAGAACAAAACAATAATCTCCTTTCCTAAACATGTCTGGAAAGATGCACACCAAGATGTTAATGCTGGTCATTTCTGAGTTATGGAATAAAGGATGATTTAAGTGTTCATCTTCTTATCTATACTTTCTGCTTTCTACAGTGAACAGGCATTCATTATATAATCAAATTAATCATTTAAAGACCATGAAGAGCCGAGCTCAGTGGCTCAGCCTGTAATCCCAGCACGTTGGGAGGGTGAGGCCAGTGGAATGCCTCAGCCTGCCGGTTCGAGACCAGCCTGGGCAACTTGGTGAGACCTTATCTCTACAATAAAAATGAAAAAATTAGTTGGGCATGGTAGTGTGCACCTATAGTTCTGGCTACTTGGAAGGTTTAGGTGGAAGGATCGCCGGAGCCCAGCAGGTTGAGGCTGCGGTGGCCACGAGCATACCCCTGCACTCTAGCCTGGGCGACAGAGTGAGACTCCAACTAAAATAATTAATTAATTAATTAAAATCATGAAGAAACAAAGGCTTTGAAGCCACCCAAATGCTTGGGCTGCTGTTGGGAGCCTCTGAGTTGGGGCACCTGCCTTGTTCAGGAACCTCTTTCTGGGGCAGAATCTTCCAGCATCACACTGCGGTGACTTAAAAAAAGAGAAAAACACTTTCTGTCTGGCCTTTTTCTCCTCCGGCCTTACCGTCTCTAGATACGGCAGTTGTTTCGGGCACATTTGGATTCTGAGTTGTGCTCCTGGCGATTTACAATAGGGTTTTAAGCGGCCGCAACTACCGGACTTGTCCCTGACTCATTGCGAGGTGGGTGATGCTGGGGATTTCGTGGACAACGTGGGTGTGGGGAGCACAGCCCCAGCTCTTCCCAGCTTCCTTCTCCCTTCTCAGCAGGCCCAGGTGGGATCGCTGTACCCCTGACCTGCGGAATCTCGAGGGCTTGAACCGCCTAAGAGTCATCTGTCAGAGATGCCTTCTCTGAAATCTGTCCCTTAGACGAGTGGATTCCGTTTCTGTCTCACTCAGGCTCCCTCCAGGGCGTCTTCAATGGTTGTCTCTGCTTCTTGATGTCTGAAAAAGCAGATCAGTATCCAGCGCATTCCCCCTGTAAGACTGTATTTTCCTGTTAATTGAGCGTAATGTCACAGTCTTCTTATTTTTACTCAAAACATTTAAATGAATTTGTTGCATGTCTTTGGCTTTTTTGTCTTGACATATTTCACGAGCTCCTATAATGTTTAGTTTTGGAACACAGATTTGGAGTTTTTTTGCTGGTTCTATATGGTGCCTCTTGAGACATGTTAGATTTTGTCATTTGGACACTGATGTACCGGAATGAACTTCTCGTGAGAACACTGCTGCAAAGAAATTGTTCTACTCTGGCCATACATGGTTTTCACTATTTTTATTTTCCCCAGGTTGGTAACCCAGTGCGTGCATAGTGACAATGGTGGTGGCAATGGTCTGTGTCTGCCTTTTCATTCTTGTAATAGTGGGTTTTGAAGCATGTCTTAGTTTGTTTGGGCTGCTATAACAAAATGACTTAGATTGGATAATCTATAAAACAGAAGTCCTCACCAGGCACTGGGCGTGGTGTTTTCCTAATGTGAACTCTCGCTGTTCCTTCTAGTAACTTCTGACATTTAGAGCTGATCAACTTGTTTCAGAAATATCATTTTTTAGATTGGTATATTGCCCAGTGGCAGATAAACATAACATGGGGTAAAGGCTTATCTGGATATTTGCTTAATGTCACATCTTGCTAGAGTTTAGTTCTGAGAAACTTTTCTTATTACCTATGATATCATCTGTCCTTTAAAATAAAGTCAAGCCAGGTGCAGTGGCTCACGCCTGTAACCCCAGCACTTTGGGAGGCTGTGACAAGAGGATTGCCTGAGCCCAGGGTTCGAGACCAGCCCGAGAAACTTGGTGAGACCTCGTCTCTACAATAAATAAAAAAATCTGCCAGGCATAGTGGCGTGTGTCTGTGGTTCCAGCTACTTGGAACGCTGAGGTGGAAGGATTGCCTGAGCCCAGCAGGTCGAGGCTGCGGTGGCCGGGAGTGTGCCACCACACTCCAGCCTGGACAACAGACTGAGACTCTGACTCAAAAAATAAAAATAAAGTCAAAATGTGCTCAACAGCAACGTAAATAAAAGGGAAAACCCAGTACGCCCCAGTCATAGTTGTTTGAGATGTGAGATGATCAGAAAATGCCCCTTCCCATCTTTGTTGCAACGACCTCCAGTCCGCTGTGGAAGCAAAGTGGTGTCCACGTTGCCAGTGCATCTATTCATCCGAGCGGCCATCTCCTCGGCGTTCAGAATAGCATTGATCATCTTGAAGCTCTTGAAAAACCCAGACCTCAGACCATACTCACATAGAAAATGGGACGCTCCTGCAGGTCCGGCCACGCAGAATGACAGGTGACAGAGGCAGAATCTGCCCAGAGAGGGAGGGGGCTCTTGGCATGAAGTCCCCGCGGTGTCCCAGCAGCCTTGGAGGATGAGGGAGTCACAGGCACCTGCCTTGCCCCAGGTGCTCTGCCTCTCAGATGCAGACCTTTCAGGGGCAGATGGTGGTCAGCCGGACGCGACTGGGTGTCTGTGCTGGGGTGTCTGTGCAGCCACGACTTTTGTCTCTGCTGCCGACGCCCAGACTGCTCTCACTGTCTCGGCTGCCTCTTAGCTGGTGTCTCTCATCAGCCCTCGCCACCACCAGTCAGTGCCCTCGAGGGCCGGTCTTGCAATGAAAACATGGTTGTGCCTTGTCCTCCCCCTCAGAATGGCTTCCCACGCAGGACAAGTTTGTCTGTGATCGGCCCAGCCTCCCTCTCCTGCCTCAGCCTGACCTTTCCCCCTTCCCATCCTGTGGTCCAGCCACAGGGCCTCACTGGCCCCTCCCAGCTCCTCAGAAGCTCTGGCTGTGGCCTGCCCAGGCCAGGATCCTTTAGCTACAGCGTCTCATGCAACCACAGACCCTCATGTCCATGGGGGTTGGTTCCAGGACCCCTCAGATGCCAAAATCCGCAAATGCTCAAGTCTCTGATATATGAGGGAGACCCAAAAACCCTGGAGTTATCTTTTGGAGGGTGGGCCCCTTATAGTCCAGGCTTCCTCCGTTAGATCAGTGTTCTAGGAACCCATCGGCCTCCTGGGCCAGCTAGCATTGCTGTGAGAGGCTGCGTTCGGCTTCAGTGAATTTTTCTGGAGATTCTTTCACTGCTTTTGCCCATTTTGTGGTGGGTGATTGACGAGCGCGCCTGCCCACACTGGACGGAGTGTTCAGCAGTTTTGACCCACGTGGGCACAACCCTCATGCCTCACCCTGAGTGACTGTCCACCCAATCTTGCCCTGAGTGACTTTTTTGTTGCTGTTTGTGAAAAAAAGTCCTAAAAGAGAAATATTTTACTGCTGTGGAAGAGGTGAAACCTAAAACAGCAGAAGCACTAAAAGGCATCAAAATGGATGAGTTAAAAAACTGCTTTGAGCACTGAAAAGAGCATCTTGCTAGGTGTATTGCATCAAACGGAGAGGACTTTGAAAGTGACAAGTTTAAACATGTACAAATAAAAATTCCGACTTTTTTGGGGTTCTCCTCATATATTGGCATAGTGTTTGCATATAACCTCTGGTATCTTTTAAATCATCTCTCAACTGCTTCTAATACCTAATACCTAATACAATGTGAATGCTGTGTAAGTTGTCGTTGTACTGTATTGCTTTTAAAGTCTGGGCTGGACTCGGTGGCTCAGCCTGTCATCGCAGCACTTTGGGAGGCCAAGACGAGTGGATTTCCTGAGCTCACGGGTTCAAGACCAGTCCGGGCAACTTGGCGAGGCCTCGTCTCTACAATAAATAAAAAATTAGCCTGGCATGGTGGCACATGCCTGTAGTTCTGGCTCCTTGGAAGGCCGAGGTGGAAGGATCGCTGGAGCCCAGTGGGTCGAGGCTGCGGTGGCCATGAATGTGCCCCTGCACCCCAGCCTGGGCGATGGAGTGAGACTCTGACTCAGAAAAAATCCATGTTACTTTCATTGTTGTAACCAGCATGAATGTGTTGTTTTTCTGAAGAGCTTCCATGCGAGGTTGGTGGAACACGCCATGCTGGGCCTGTGGATGGGGAGGGCTGGGCGTGCGATGCCTTCCTGAGGACACTCACACTCCCCTTGAAAGGAAATGTCCGACATTGTCTCTTTGATTCCTGTGAGACCCACCAGAGAAGACACCTTGCTGTCACTGGGGTGTCACCAGCACCACACCCCAAATGGTTTAGATGAATACACCTCCGGTGGAGTCTGGAGCAGTTTCCAGTCCCTGCTGAGCTCTTGCCTCCACAGAGGGTCCTGCTCGCATCAGGCCACCAGGGACCACATGAGGCATCTGCCACGCCCCTTGAGCACCTTCCTCTTGGGACTGTACGGTGGAAGACAGCTATGCCCTGTGGGGCTTACCTCGCAGACAGCCAGCTCACCCTCCCCACAGTCGTGGGACTGTGCCTCGCCCCTTTGCAGCCCCCCAGCCCCCAGCTCTCCCAGGAGTTCTGGGAGGGCAGCCGTCACCCCCTCAGCCATCAAGGTCCATCCCCCCCGCCCTCCTTCCTGGTTCCGATGTCCGTGATCTTTGACACCACCCGAAGGAACAGTATGGTGGCCTTCATGGACAGTCACCTCTGTCCACACCCCAGCCAGTCCCCAGGGCCAACACAAAGACTCCTCTTAAAATGAGGGAAACGTCTGGCCCAAAGCAAATGCAGGTCTCCACCCCTAGAGACCAAAAATAATGGCAGAGTCCAAAAAACAAGCAAATAACAGCAATAAGCACAGAAATCCTTAAGGTCCAGAATTTAGCCAGGACGTAGGACATACGTATTTCCTTTTCTTTAATTGTCACAAAAATCCAGTCAGTCCTGTTTTTTTTTTTTAATCTCCACTTTAGAGATGAGGAGACCTGAGGCCCTGGGACATCAAGTGACTTGTTGAGGTCACACAGCAGCAAGGCCATGGTTCAAACCCAGACCTCCCGACTTCATGTTTTCCACCAGGGTTCTGTAGAACATGATGGCAGAAATGGACATGGAAGCACAGTTTATTTTCGTTGGTCTTCCTGGGTCGTAGAGACCCAGACCATTCTGTGATGGCAATAGCCAAATGGGCTTGCTTGAAGACACATTCTTTACATGAAGACTCGCAGGACGCATGCTTTTAAAACAAAATTTCTCTCTGTCGCCCAGGCTGAAGTGCAGTGGCACGACCATACCTCACTGCAACCTTGAACTCCTGGTCTCAAGGGAGCCTCCCGTCTTAGCCTCCCAAATAGCTGGGACTACAGGCATGTGCCACCACGCCCTGCTAATTTTTGTGATTTTTCATAGAGATGGGATATCTCTATGCTGCCCAGGCTGGTTTTCCACTCCTGGCCTTAAGTGATCCTCCTGCCTCGGCCTCCCAAAGTGTGAATCACCGTGCCAGGCCTGATTCGTAAGGGTTTGTTTGATCTTAATCTCTTAACTGTGTCCAGGCTCTTGTTTAAGGCATGTTCCCTCCAGGTGTCTAGTTCTTGGTGTGTGTGTTTCTCCTTGTAACCACTTGACTCCCAGCACCACGGTTAGAGGCCTCCTGTGTGGGCCCCAAGGTCTGCTTGATGCTTCGGTGGCCTGCGGGATGCTTCTCCAGGGGCCAGTGTGACCTGGTTGGACACTGCCTAGCAGTGTTTATTCTTAGTTGAGGTGTTTATTCTTAGCGGTGTTTATCCCGCCTGGCATTCCAGGTAACTGGCCACAAGCTACGGCTCCTTCCCTGCTATTCATAGCGAGTGACAAAAATAGGTGCAGCCCTCTGAAAGATGTACCTGTGCCTCCTGCCACTGGCCTCACCACCTGGCAGGCACCCTGTCTCCCGGCCACAGGAAGCAGGGCTGCGCCTCACACAGACCTGGGCACCCAGGGACTGGGCAGGCACCCAGGAGGCCACACCCAGTTATGGAGCCACAGAAGGAGGTGGGACTTGGGGGAGGGGAAAGGGGAGACTGGGCCCTGGAGGAGGAGATGGGCACACGGGCGGCTGGGGTCATGGGCCCCGCTTGTCGGATTTCGAGCCCTGAGTGCCTGGGAGGCTCATCGGCCCCGGCCCTGGGCTGGTCTGAGTCGAGGGCTGAGAGGTGAATGGGCCAGCTGCAGGGGCTGGGGTGAGGGGCTGAGTGTGCACAGTTTCCTGCCCCTCTGTGCTGTGGGATGGTGAGCAGCTGACTTTGTCCCTGGACTTTCCTTCACTGGAGGCAAGGCGGGTGTGCTCTGGGGTGGGTATGGAGCCTGCCAGGGTGAAGGCGCCTGGTCCTGCCTTGATTTGGAAGGTCTTGGGATGCTTTGGGGTCTGCAGGCTAAACAGGCTCCTTGGGGGATTCTGAGCCCACCGCGCCGGGAGCCCCCATGCGGGACAGTCCCCAGGACGCCCTCCAACTCGAACATTTCTCCACTGCAGAGCTTCTCGACTGGGCTGAGTGTGGGGAAGACAGGTTCCACCTGACGTAGGACCAGACGCTGGACCAGATGCTGGTCACAGGCATGAAGCCACCTGGGCAATTGCTCAAAGTCGTGATCCGAGTAGAAGCTGGGACTCTGGGCTCAAGTCCACCCCTCCCACGTCCTCTCCCCCATTTTTTTTTTGAGTCAGAGTCTCACTGTCACCCAGGCTGGAGTGCAGGAGCACACTCACGGCCACCACAGCTCGACCTGCAGGACTCAGGCGATCCTTCTGCTTCAGCCTTCCAAGTAGCTGGAACCACAGGTGTGCATCACCATGCCCGGCTAATTTTCTTCATTTATGGTAGAGATGAGGTCGCGCCAAGTTGCCCAGGCTGGTCTCCAACCCCTGGGCTCAGGCCATCCTCTCGCCTCGGCCTCCCAAAGTGCTGGGATGACAGGCGTGAGGTCGAGGCCGCAGTGAGTCGTGATCGGGCCACTGCACTCCTGCCTGGGCAACAGAGTGAGACCCTGACTCAAAGAGAACAAAAAGAGGCCCCAGAGAGCTCCCTCGCCACCTCTGTCAGGTGAGGACTCAGAGAAGGACGGTGTCTGTGAACCAGGAAGCAGGAAGCGGGACCTCTCAGACACTCACCTGCCGGCACCGCAATCTTGGTCTCCAGCCTCTGGGACTGTGGGGAGCACATCTCTGTGGTTTACAATCCCCCAGTCTCTGGCATTTTGGTATAGCAGACTGAAGGGCCTGAGACTTCCCCTCACAGTGCTCACAGGGAAGGCCCCCGAGGGAGGAGCAGCAGGGGCTGGGTCCTGATGGCGCTGGGAACCTCGTCTATGCGGCCTGCCTATCCCTCCAGTGCTTTTTAGAAGATGAAATTCACATTGTCATTAAAAAGACAACACTTTTTTCTCGTTTCCAAGGCAAGTCATGTTCATTTGGGAAGATTCATAGAAGCAAAAAGAAGAGAAAAATTATCCGCAACCCCACAGCTGGGTAACTGCTGGAAACATTTTTCAATCTGTGTTTGAGTCAGAGTCTCACTTTGTCGCCCAGGCTGGAGGGCAGGGCCATGCTCCTGGCCACCGCAGCCTCGACCTCCTGGGCTCCGGTGATCCTTCTGCATCAGCCTTCCGAGTAGCCGGAATTACAGGCACATGCTACCACGCCCGGCTAATTTTTGATTTATTGTAGAGATGAAGTCTCGCCAAGTTGCCTGAGTGGGTCTCAAACCCGCGGGCTCAGACAGTCCACTCATCTAGGCCTCCCAAAGCGCAGGATTACAGGCTGAGCCACTGAGCCCGACTGGACAGCTTTCTACATAGGTATGTGGGTGCATCTAATGGCACCATGGTTGACATGGTGGCCCCCCAGGGTGGCTGGCCACAAGACACAAAGCTCCCCGAATGGAGACTTGTCGCCCGTTTCCGTCCCTTCCCCACGAACGATGTGCCACCCAACAACCTTGAAATCTATCCTTTAGGTAACCCATAATTGTTCCTTCCCAGTCAGTCCTCACACTCAATCTTAATTTTTCAAGAAAAGAAGACAGCAGGACAATGGGATTAAAGTATTGAAAGCGTCTGAGGGCCTCTTTGGAGTAGAGGAGGGAGGGGTTGGGCCCCAGTGTTTGCTTTTTATGTCTCTGTTTCATCTCAAGTGCCACCTCGTTCCTATTTGACAAATGTTAGTGAACAAGACACAGCCCCTGTCCTTCAAGAGGTGAACTCCTAGTAGCAGGAATACGAGACATGATAAATGATTTTTCTTCCTTGTTTAACACAGAAGTACCTGACTTTGAATCAGGAGCAGGAAGGACAAGCAGGACCTAATTATATTCATACTAGGTGGCGTTTAATGAGATCCTACTGTGTCTGGAACTGTTTGGATAGTAAATGGTATACGTTCACCATTTAGTTCCCACAGTCAGCCCATGAGGTTGGTACTGTGGTTCTGACATTAGGTTGTTGTAGAAACGGAGGCACAGAGAAGTCAAGTAACTTACCCAGGGTCACTCAGCAAGTAGGTGGTGGGGCTGGTCTTTGATCGGAGACCCTGGGGATTACAGCTGTCAGCCACCGAAACACACTGCCTTTGGGCTGGGAGCGCATCTGGGTGACATGGAGTAAGCACTGTGATTTCACCCTCTAGGTACTGTGGCCTGCAGACCAGCTTGCTGATGTCCCCCCTGGTGGGGTTCATGGTGACCAATCGGTGCACCTTCCACAGCCCCATCCGCTTTCCCCAGATCCCAGCGGCGGCCTTGGCAGTGGAGAGGGTGGGCCGCTCCAGCGTACACTACCGACTCGCCCTGTTCCTACCGAAGCCCACCCCGGAGCCACCCTGGGTTGACCACCGGGACCTCAGTGACGGCCTTTTCTCGGGTCACCCCAAGCTGGCGCAGTTCGACGCTCTGGCCTGTGCCACTGGGTCTTCAGTTCATGTCTTTGTGAATCCAGCCACCAGCCAGCCGATGAGCCTCCCGGAGGACTTCAGGAGAGGCTTGCAGAAGCTCCTGGGCCCGGCTCTCGTGTAAGTCACTCACATGGATCCGGGCATGTCATCAAATAAAGTCTAGATATTCTCCTAAACATTTATTTTAATTTCTTTGCCCTTGACATGACTGTCCATTCCTTAAAAGTTTCCATAAAACTGGACTCGATGGCTCAGCTTGTCATCCCAGCACTTTGGGAGGCCGAGGTGAGTGGATTGCCCAAGCCTGCGGGTTCAAGACTAGCCCGGGCAACTTGGTGAGACCTTGTCACTACAATAAATCAAAAACTGGCTGGGCGTGGTAGCACTTGCCTGTAGTTCTGGCTACTTGGAAGGCTGGCAAAAGGATTGCCAGAGCCCAGCAAGTTGACACTGGGGTGGCCTCCAGCCTGGTTAACAGAGTGAGACTCCAACTCTCACACACACACACACACACACACACACACACACACACACACACACACACACACACAGTTTCCGTAATGGACACACACACACACACACACACACACACACACACACACAGTTTCCGTAATGGAGTCACCAAGCCCCACTGATCAAGCACCTCAGGTTGGGGCTCAGCCACCACAGAGTCGTCCCCTGAGCCCTCGGCGTCACCCCCAAGGAAGGATCCACCCATCCCTCCCTCTTATAGGAAAGGTGACCCATGGGGCTGTGAAGTCCTACTCCTTTATATGTTTAAACCAACAAACTGTTGTTGCTTTTCCGTTATGCCCACGACTTAGTCACCCGGCTGAAGTCTAGAAGTAACTTTGAACGACGAAACTCTTTGATGCTGAAATCCATGAGGACCGTATTTTGGGGTCACAGTAAAAATGGCTGCCAAGGACTGAGTGCTGACAGCACATGTGCTAGAGGCCATGGCCTCAACAGTCCCGTGACTGTTCTACGTGGTAGTATTGTTATCACCATTCAAGCTCCGTTACAGATGGGAACGCAGAGGCTTTAAAGAGGACAGTTGGTGGGCAAAATGGTGAGGCCTCGTCTCTACCATAAATCAAAAACGAGCCGGCTGTGGTTGTGTGCTCCTGTGGTTCCGGCTACTTGGAAGGCTGAGGCGGAAGTTTGAGGCTGGGGTGGCTGTGAGTGTGGCACTGCACTCTAGCCCGGGCGACGGAGGGACACTCCAACTCAAAAAAATAGAAATAAAAAAATAAATAAAGAGGACAGTTGGGTCAGGGGAAGGGGTTCCATCCAAGGCCCATTTCCATCTCAACACGATGGGGAAAACTGCAGGCTTAATCTCTCTAGGGCTCAGTTTCCTCATCTGGAAAACAAGATCCCTGGCGACCTTTGCCACTTGGACTCCCAAGCGCCTTCCATGAGTACAGAGACTCGTGATCTGCTGTGGAAGTCTGTCCGAATCCCTGCCCTCTAGAAAGATCTGTGGGATCCTCAAGACGCAAACAGATGCCAGGGGCTGGTCCTCAGGCACGAGGGCTGTTCAATCTGGCCTAGTCAGAGAGTGACTGAGAGGCTTTCAGCACACTTCACACGGTCACTCTGCCACCTGAAAGACCATTCACCGGTGACCCGGCGTGTGCAGGCATGGACCTCGCCATCAGGGACCCATCCTGCATCTGTGTGTCACTTCTCAGCCTTGGGGAGCCTGTACACTCATCTCCCTTCCACCTCAGCTGCCTCACGACTCTGGGTATTGGGTGTTATCACTGTGACTGTCATCACCACCACTGTGCAGTCAGGACAGGCTCTCAGGGAGGAAGGTGGTCTGCGTGCCTGTGGCACTCCAGCGTGGCAGAGCTGGGGCTTGAATCAACCAGACCTTGGGACTCTGGCTGGGTTTGACTTCCCTGCCATCAACTCTGCATTGCATCACAGTGGCACCCAGTGACACAGAGGCACATCTTCCAGGGACACCAAGGCTGCCCTTGGAAGACATACCCGGGGACGAGGCTGGCCCGGGCTCAGGAAGAGGCTTAGGGTCATTTGGGTGGGAACTCTGGAGTACTTGGGGACCTGGAACATGGTCTGGGAGGAGAGAGTTGGCAAAACCCTTCGGCCCATGGACTCCTCAACTGCAGTGAGAAACATGGCTGGAGCAGGGGGAAGGGGTCCCTCTAATCCCAGTGTGGCCGACAACTGCCTGGCATTTACAGAGTTGCAGATCAAAACTGCCCCCCTTCACTGGGAGAGGTGTTCTGGTCTGGACAGTTAACGATGTAATCACCCAGTTCATAATCCTGGGTGTGACGTCCCCGTGTAGTCCCTGCTTTATAAGATGGGAGAACGGGACCATGGTGACCATGGGGTGGGGAACCTTGTAGAGATGCTGTTACTACCAGTGTTTCCAACCTGTCCCCACCTAGGAACAGCTGAAGTTCAATGTGGCCTCGTGACTTGCTTCGGCCGATGTCAGCGTGTGACAGGGCCACTTTCAGGAGGCGGTGTCTGCCTGCCTGTGTCTGACTCTCCGGTGGACAGGGCACATGTGCAGGGGCCCTGGACCACAGCTGGCTTTGCAAAAGCCAAAGCCACATTTCTAGAAGCCGCTGAGAAGTCAGGGCTGTCTGTGCTGCAGCATGACCCAGCTCATCCTCTTTCTCTTCTAAGTACCCACCTCGCAGGGCTGCTGTGTGACATGAGAAATGCATGTACCCACTTGGCACAGTGCCGGGTACATGGGCGCAGTGTTTGTCCAGGGAGAAATGAAGGGCTTACGTGTACCCAACACACAGACACCTTCGGGGCAGGAAGGCAGCCCAGTCCTCATGTTCCTCGTCTTTGCTGTGCTTCTGTGAGGTTAATGAGACACTCTTCTATCCTATGTGAGAAAAAGGAAAGAGATTCTTAAATTGCATGAGGTGGTGGGACACATGGTCCCTAGGGCCTAGGTCCCAGCGGGGCGGACCTGGAATGGACAGAATTGAGAGTGGGGATGGCTTCTTTGGAAATAGCCTCAAAGCCACATAAATCTCACGAGTTAAAGTGTTGATGACAACATCTTTCTAAGGTGGTGAACATGAGGGCACACATAGGTTTTTAGGGGAACATTCTAGCTCCGTCAACTTGGTCTAAGACCACAGAGAAAGCCAACTCTCAATTGCGTGTTCTTGGAGGAAGCTGGGATTTTATCCTAAAAGTGGTCAAGTAAATTTGCATGACTCAAAAGCAAGTTCCTCCAGCCGTTCCCTGTCTGGCTCTGTGGACATTCTGGCTGAGCAGCTGATGAGTGGCCATGTGGCGGGGGTTTGCTGGGCACTTCTGAGCGGATGTGACTCGTGCATTTGCTAATAAGGAAGACGACAATGACCCAAGTAGGTGAAGAAAACCTTCAGGTATTGCGGATTTTCTAACTGCATTTCGTTACACTCGGATTCATTTGCAAACCCACAGAGACAAGGGCTACCAGGCGCACACGCACGTTCTGCTGACACCGACGATGGCTCCCAGCAATTAATACTCCCCGTCATATTAAGCATCAAATAATGCTTTGTGACATTACAGTATTTCCCGTTACAGATCAATTTTGTAGCATGTGTTCATAATGAGACTTGAAATGTTACCTAGAAACAAAATATGTTTTCCTTGAAACAGTCAGACCCTATTAGAAATCTAAGGTTTTACAAATCACCATGTTAGCAGCTCTGGCCTCTAGCTAAGCCTTCCTTGCTTTAAATAGTGTTAAATTCAGCCCCAGAAGCCCACGTCTCTTTCAGGGTTACTCTTCCTACATGCACTGACTTGAAAGGAAAAACCTGATGCTCCAAATATATTTAACGTCTTCCTATGCATAACTTAATAAATCAACCAGTATTCCCTTTTGGGAGGAGAGATAATGTCAGTGCCTTTTAAAAAGTGTTATGCTTATCATTAGGTTATGCAAGATTATTTTCTTATTTAACAAAGGATGCGTTCTCATTGCCTTTTTTTTTAAACAAAGCCGTCAGCCTTTCTAGGTAAGAGTTCTTCTCATGGCCACATAATCATATGCCGTGGATGCGCCAAGGAATAAAGAGAAAACATATGACACTAGATATCTGGAGTGGCACAACCTAACGGAACAGTTGGAAAGCACAACTCTCCTAACAGAAGAGAGTTTGGAGCCAGGGCACTTGGACTTGAGTTCTGGCCCTGCCATTTGAGCACTGTGAAGCCCAAATCACTCAACTTTCCATTTAGCAAATGCTGGCTATTCTAATATATTAACATTTGAATAACTGTTTCCTTAGAGACAGGGTTTTGTGTTGCCCAGGCTGGTCTCGAACTCCTGGCCTCAAGTGATCCTCTCGCCTCGACCTTCCAAAGTGCTGATTCCAGATATGAGCCACAATCTCTGGCCCTTATCTGTTTATCTGTCTATCATCTATGAGAGACAGTCTCACTCTGTTGCCCAGGCTGGAGTGCAGGGGCACGCTCACAGCCACCATAGCTTCAACATGCTGGGCTGAGGCTATCCTTTTGCCTCAGTCTTCCGGGTAGCTGGGACTACAATTGTTCACCACCTCGACTGGAATTTTTGAGTTTTTTGTGGAGATGGGGCCTGCTGTATTGCCTAGGCTGGTCTCAAGCTCCTGGGCTCAAGAATCCTCCTCCCTCAGCCTCCCAAAGTGCTGAGATTACAGGTGTGAGCCACCCTTCCCAGCCTGATTTTTATTTTTACTTTTTACATAACTTCTATTTTCTTGAGGAATAGTCCCATTGATTGAAGTGATCAGCATCCCATTCACTAAGTGAATAAGTACCGAGCACTCATCTGATGCTCGACTCCAGGTCCTGGGAAACAGCAGAAAATCTGGCAGCCAAACTGCTGCACTCATGCAGTGTCTATTCTAGCTTGGGAGAGACGGGCAACGTAACAGGCAAGATCAAGTCCGTTTGTGTTGCCAGCGACTGGAACGGAGGCCCCCCGGAGATATACTCACCTCCTGACCCCAGAACCTGCGTGACCTTACTTGGAAAAGCAGCCTCTACAGACAGCATGAAGGCTCTCTCAAGATGAGATCAACCATATGATCCAGGGGTCCCTAAATCCAACCACAAGTGTCCCTGCAGGAGACCCGGAGAAAGGACTGGAAGACTATGTGAAGACAGAGGCAGCAGCAACGCCCCAGAGTGATCCAGCCACAAGCTGGACACCCAGAAATGATGGAAGCTGGAAGACACACCTGGAGCCTCCAGGGGGGTGCAGCCCTGCTGACAGACACCCTGTCTCAGGCTTTGGCCTTCAGAACTCTAAGTCTCTGCCCCTGTAAAGTCTCCCATTCGCTGTCATTTGCCCAGAAGCTGCAGATAACGAATATAAAAGATGACGTGGACCAGGAAGAAAACAAGATGGGGACACGCGGTAGGGACTTAAGTCGGGATTCCTTTAGACAGCGGAGTCCAGAAGGCCTTGTGGAAGAGATGCTGTGAGAGGGTGACCCGAGGCCGCAGACCGGTCTTCTGAGGCCAGGGACCGCGAGGGCAGAGGGCCCTGCCTGGGAGTGGCCTTGGTGTGTTTGAGGACCAGGACGTCTGGGGCTGGACATGGGGGGAGGTGAACGGGAGAGCAAGTGGCAGGAGATGCCGAGAAGGTGATGGGAATGGGATTTGTAAGCCTCAGAGGCCCAGGGAGCCCGGATTTCCCAAGTGAAACCTGTCTCAGGCAGCCTTAGGGTTAGAATGACCTGCGGATTCCCGACCTGCCCGGAGGAGAAACACTAATTGAATATGTGTTTATTCAATTAGTAACTGTGAACATACACTGAACATAGTGATTGGATTAAAGCACCCAGAACCTTTACGATCTTATTCACGCAATCCGACCCATTTAATTCCAGGTGACTAATGACATCACCCATCGTATCTGTGAAGTCAAACCAGAGGACACAGCAGGAAACCCTCAAGGAGACCTTTATTTCCTTCACTTCCTTCTTACAAGGTGGAATTTCAACCTGCCAAAGGGTGTTTCTGCCAGTTCAGTCCATGGGTCGGAATATCACCTTGTCCTCATTCCATGGTATCAGCCGTTCCGGGGGCAGGTCCGAGAGTCATGGATTCGCCGGCCTGGCCGGGACACATTCCAGAACTCCGCGAGGCCCGGCTTTCCCAGAGTCCCACCGCTGCCTTCCAATTGGCGGTCATCGAGGAAGCACCCCGTAGGCCTACTCACTATTTCAAAGACCAGACCTACCTCACTGGTGTGTCAGGAAGGTCCTCTCAAGTACAGTGAAAGTGTTTCTCCCTGTCCTATGGCTCTTCCAATGTCTGACATTCATCTTTTCCTTACCTCTAAGTTCCTTTCTTTTTCACGTTCTCTTTCTTGATTGCTTCTTATTGTAAAAACAAAACAAAAACCACGAAGACGTGGATTTCTTAGATGCACACTGGCGGGTCCATACAGAAAGACAGAGGTTTTAAAGAAAGAGGAATCGGAAACGTGACACTTGCTTGAAATAAACTTCCCTGGGATGACATCACGTTAGCGTCAGCAGAAGTTTCCCTTACCCACTATCAACAGTGGCGAACAGGAAAACCACCTGAAGTTAGAAGTTAAAACAGGCAGCAGTCACTCAACATCCTGCCCCCGAGCCACCCAATTCCTCAACAGCAGGGCTTTTTCGTGGTTTATTCCCTTGTCGTTTAAATTTAACGGGGGAAAAAAAACCTCTTAAAAAAGCTATGTTGCCGGGCTCGGTGGCTCAGCCTGTAATCCCGCGCCTTTGGGAGGCTGAGGTGAGTGGATTGCCTGAGCCCGCGGGTTCGAGACCCGCCTGGGCAGCGAGACCTCATCTCTACAATAAATCAAAAAAATCAGCCGGGCGTGGTAGCGCATGCCTGTAATTCCGGCTACTTGGAAGGCTGAGGCGGAAGGATCGCCGGAGCCCAGCAGGTCGAGGTTGCAGTGGCCGGAAGCGGCCACTGCACTCCAGTCTGGGTGACAGAGTGAGACTCCAACTCAAAAAAAAAAAAAAAAAAAAGCTATGTTGTAGAAATCCATCCCCATAGAGAATTGCCATTTACCGAGATTTTAATGCGCTTCGAGAGAAATCTTACTGAAAGAATAGTGACGACCACTTTCCAGTAAATGTCGAATGAGAAGCAGCGTTGAGCCCCGACCCGAGGTGCGAACGTGCTTTTCTGGGAACGCAACCGCTATGGGTTAGTCAAGTGCAGCAACCGCCCAGGACATGAAGAAGGCCCGCGACCGTCCGCCGTGTTGGGGTGAGTGTCCATCAAAGTTCATCGTGGTTTTTTGTGAGATCTTCCCCGTAATTGGTAGCTTGGCTCCCAACAAACATGTTCCAGTTCTCCAGCACCTCCTCTTTCGTCAGCTTCTCGTCCTGCAGGAGAGAGGAAAGCAGTCTGTCATGGCGACTCTGGCATGGCCAGAGTTCAGCACGATGCTCGTATTATCTAATGGTGTGCAGCATCTTATTTTATTTATATATAGATTTTTAGAGACAGTGTCTGGCTCTGCTGCCCAGGCTGGAGTGCAGTGGTGTGATCATAGCTCACTGCAGCCTCCACCTCTTGGGCTCAAGCCATCCTCCTGCTTCAGCCTCCCAAGTAGCTGGGACTATAGGTACCCACAACCATGTCCCACTAATTAAAAAACAAAAAAAAGTTTTTAATTTATTTTTTAGAGATAGGGTCTTGCTATGTTGCCCAAGCTAGTTTTGAACTCCTGGGCTTGCCTCAGCATCCCAAAGTGCTTGGGATTATAGGCATGAGCCACCACGCCCAGCCAATGTGCAATGCCTTAAATACTACACTGAACACTTTAGAAGCTGTTGGGCATCCCCTCCATCCACTGCACTGAGACCTCACACTGGAACACCCCCTGCTGTAAAAGCTGTGCTAGCATACCTCAGATAAGTCCCAAGTAAGCCAGAAGCCAGAAGAACCCACTCTGCCTACAAGCAGTACCGGTGTTCCCAAAACAGGCCCTGGATAACCCCACTTCCCTTGGTGGCCCAACTGCAGAACGGACTGCTGGCAAGACCTGAGGGTCCGGGGCCATGAGCAAAGTGGGAAGAGCGGGACGTTTTTCTAAATCCCTATTTATTTGGGTATTTATTGATAGCGATGGAAGTAGGGGGTGTTGAAGCCAAAGCCTGAGTCTGCCTGGGAGGCCTGGGCTTAGCGGGCTGGGTGTCCTTGTGCTTGACACGTCACAGATGTTCAGTAGGGATTTGGTGTGGAGGCCAAAGCAACGCTATCTTGGATGCTCATCTGCCATGTTGGCTTCTGCTCAACCCTGGTTCCAGGAGGGCCTCCAAGATTTCTCCTATTCATCTGTTGTTCCTGTGTAAGAACAGGTGCTTACCACAAATCCTACCCTGTCAGAGAGCTGTATTTCAAGTGTCCAATGAGTCCCTTCGGAACTGGCCCTTCCCTGTGGTAGCTAAGCCCTAGGGGGTGACGGTGCATGGTCTGCCCTCTTGTCTCATCACTGCCCAAGACACAGATGTGGCTTCTGTTCCTAAGTCCCTATTAAATGTTTCTTACTAAGAAGCTGGATATGCCTGCCTCTGACCTCTCAGCTTCCTAGGACGTTAAGGGTAGGTCTGCATAGACCTGCCCACCTCGAAACATTTGGTGACCAAAAGAATGGAAATAAGCTTGGTCAGGGTGTACTTCGATCCACATCCTGCCCACACGCGGTGTCGGCTCGGGTCTACGGGTCTCCACAGGAGGACGGGAATGAAAAGTCTGCACGAACAAGGCCATCGGGGTCAGCGCCGTTGCCATAGCAGCAAACAAGACCAATCTCACGTCAGTGTCTCCCCTCAGCCAGCGGCCGGAAGGATGCCGTACCTTGTTTCTGTCTGACTCGTACACCAGGTGTCTGGCCTCAGCCTGCGCATGGTCGTAATCCTGAGGGAGGATCCAGTGGCGAATCTCGTCCTTGTCCAACTTCCCGTCCTTGTTCAGATCCCGGAACTCACTGAACTGCTCCCGTTCTGACAACACCCAGTCTGGCTCAGGACCGCTCTCCTCGTGGGAAAACATGTCCGCTGCAAGGGAAGGCTGTTCTTGGTTATGGGGACGAGGGAGATGGGAGAAGCCGGAAGCCTCCTGGGTTGGTGGAAGGTGGTGAGCGCTCAGAGAGCTGCCTCCCACAGCGCAAGGAGGGTGTCTCGGGGATAACAGCGCGGTCGTTTATCCGCTAGGAAGGCCATGTGGGGGGACCGGAGGACCCGGGCTCAGGAGCCAGGAGAGGAATTCCGGCTCTTGATTAGCTCAGTGACTGGGACTAAATCATTCAGTTCTGAGATGGAGCCTTAAGTTTCCTCATCTGGAAAATGTAGATCAGAATTTATAAATCACAGCATTATGATGAGAATTCCAATGGGCCCTTGCTGTCCAAACTGGCCTTACACAAGTGAAAATGAGTAAGACTGACCAACACTGAGCATGTTCTAGGGTCCAGAGACTGTCTAAAGAGTTTTATACCTTTTATAAAAATTTCATAGCTGGGCTCGGTGGCTCAGCCTGTAATCCCAGCACTTTGGGAGGCCAGGGTGAGAGGATTGCCTGAGCCCACGGGTTTGAGACCAGCCTGGGCAACTTGGCAAGACGTCATCTCCACAAAAAAAAAAAAAAAAAAAAAAAAAATCAAAAGTCAGCCGGGAGTGGTAGTGCACGCCTATAGTTCTGGCTACTTGGAAGGCTGAGGCAGAAGGATCACCAGAGCCCAGCAGGCTGACGCTGGGGTGGCTGTGAGCATGCTTGCCACTGCACTCCAGCCTGGGCGACTTGAGTGAGACTCCAACTCAAAAACAAAAAAAAAAAATTCACTTATTCCCATTCTACAGATGAAAACACTGAGGCACAGGCTTATCCCACAGCCCACAGCCGGTATGAACGTAAGAACATGGGCACTCTGCTTCAACCACGGGCTTACCACTGTGTCTACCTGCTGGCCTTCACACGTGTCATGCCACTCCATCCTTATAACAGTTCTATAAGCGAGGTCATAGGTCACTATCCCCGTTGTACAAAATGGCAGGCAAGGAAAAAGGAGACATTTGTGCAAATGCTTGTTTCATCGCTAGGTCTTCAGGAAGAGAGAGAGAGATCCTGGGGGCAGTTCCTCTTGAAGGGGAGAGGAGCCTGGGGCTTCTGGTGGCGAAGGGAGCAGGCCGTGGACAAAGGAAAGTGACAAGGCCCTTGGCTGCAAGGTAGACCCCAACCTGACACGTGCCCTCTGAGGAAGAGCAGTCACGCGGATTAGCGAATTCCAGCTCCATCCAGTCCTGCGAGAATGGGCACTACTTTTTTCCATTTTACAGGTGAGGAAACTGAGGCTTGGAGGGATTCCACGACCCTCTCAGGGTCACACAGCTCGTCAGTGGGGAAGCTGGGACCTTCATCCCATTCCCCCTCCCACTACCCCACGCCACTGCCAGTTTCCTGCTCGTCCTCGCTGAAGAGGAGGCTCCCCAGAAATGGAAGGCCACGTGGGTGCCCGGGACCTCCGGATGAGGGTCCCCCGATTTTCAAGCACAGCGCCTCCACCCCTCTCTCCGTTCAGTGTCAAGAACGGGAAGCTTCTTTCAGGCAAAGCGACGCCACGAGCTCTGCCTGGCTGCACCAAGTCCGCGTGGGGTTGAGGGTCTGGGTGAGCGTGCCCTGCGCACTGAAGCTGGTCATTCACACCGGCAGCCGTTGCCTTCAGTCTCTCTGTCCCCACCATCATGGTGAGAGGCCCTGGCCCGCACGTGTCCCCAGCAAGGGGACACGGGAGTTGTCAGCATCTGTCATCCCACCAAGGTGGTGCCACCAAGATGTCACATGTCTGATACCCACGAGAGACACAGGGAGCAGCATTTAGTGCTCAGCATCCAGCCTAATTTCTGATGATTAGGAGGACATGGCTGTCATTACCGAAGGCGCTTGCTCTCGGGTACAGGGTGGCACGATGAGACAGCCACCTGTCCGGAGACTGACGGCACCGAGGGCTCTGGCTTCCTGTTTAAAGGTAATTAACTGCCTTGATTGATATGTGTGCTCTTTCCAGAGGCCAGTGCCGAATCTAATGCTTGGCCAACTTTTACTGTATTGAGACTCGGGAGACCAGGGGCTGTTGTGACAAGGCAGTGGCTGCTGGAGCCATGGGCCACCGCAGTTGGCCAGGTCTAAACGGAACGTTCCCTGCTTCCTGCTCTGGTCCTTTCTGTCTGCCTGGGCGGCTCCTGGGCTACTGGGAAGGGATCTAGACAGCAACGGGGTTCTGATCCATGTGCATTAACAACTCTCAGCCGGACTCAGTGACCTGCTGACACACTTTTTTTTCTTTTTAGTCAGAGTCTCACTCTGTCGCCCAGGCTGGAGTGCAGGGGCACAAATCATGGCTACTGTAGCCTCAGCCTCCTGGGCTCAGGTAATCCTTCCACCTCAGCCTCCCAAAGAGCTGGGTCTATAGCTGTGTACCACCCTGCCCAGCTAATTTTTTTATTTATTGTAGAGATGAGGTCTCGCCAAGTTGCCCAGGCTGGTCTCGAACCCCTGGGCTCAGGCAGTCCTCTCACCTTGGTCTCCCAAAATGCAGGGATGACAGGCATGAGCTTCCATGCCTGGTTGCATGTCTTGATATTGCTTAAGTGAGGCCCTTCAGGACAAATGCGTGGTATGATATTCTCAACCAGGGACGAGAAACCAGAGGCAGCAAGAGGCCATACTATTGGGCAGTTATGCCCTTGAAAGCATTTATATCTTTAGGAAGAATGCCTTTCCCAGAGAGCCCAGGCGGCTCATCAGCTCTGCTGGTCACGGCTGCATCTGCTCAGAGCTTCCAAGCCCCACTGACCCACAGTCTGATTTCAGAGTGTTCCCCCTACCTCTGTCTGCCCCGTCTTCGCTGTAAATCTACGGGGTCTCCAACGCCAATCTGCAGAAGTGAAGCCAGGCAGCGTGACACGGGGCACATCTCAAAGTCACAGGTTGGTTGGCAACAGCCCAGGGCAGGGCCAAGCTTCTTGTCTCTTTCCCACGGAACGGGGGCTGATAATGCCTCCCTGACATTGTGCTACAGGGGCTGACGAGACCTGTTGGGCTGGACGTTCGCAGGAGTGACCCTTATGGACCGGCAGCAGCTGCTAAAGACACATCCAGGGGGAACAGCCAGACACGTGTGGGCGGGGGAACGTGGCTGGGTCAGGACGGCCAGCGGGCTCCTGGCCAGCACTCACCGATATACTCATCCTGATCCACAAACCCGTCCCCGTTCTTGTCGATGTCCTCCAGGGTTTCCTAGGAAGCAAAGGGGGGGGGACTGCGAGTTGGCCACGAGCTCCGTCACCCTCCTTTGCCCGACCGTCAAGCCTAATGCGTGGGGACTTCCGGCTCCATCTCCTCCCTCCCTGGGCGTCCGACTCTGATCTGTATAAAACAGGCAGCGGTTTCCATCCCCACTCCCCCAGCCCACAGTGTCAAGAGCAGATGCTTTCTCCAAAGGAAGACGCACCTGCAGCCAGATGTGCTCTGGTATCAGAAAGTCCTGCCAGCCATCCAGCCCTCCACCCAGCCAAAGCACCCTAGAGAAACTGCCAGAACCCCGTGTGAGAACCACTTGATTACATGACCATGGACACAGTCTCCGGTGCCTACTGGATTATGAACACTGAGTTGGTGTCAGGGAAATAGGAAATAGTGAGCAACTGAAAAATAAAAGGCGTCGGGCTTCTTAATGTATTTACTCTGTATTTGGTGCACTGGACCCCTTGATTGGGTATTCTGCTAGGGTCGGTCATTAACCGAGTTTATAGCCACTCACAGGAATAGCCAATCCGAGTGCAGAGAGCCAGTTCGAAGGCAGGGAACCTGTTGTGGATAAGTCCCCATTCACATTGCCCTCTGCAAATGTGCTGTTTCATGGCAGATGTCGGGTGGTAAAGCAAAGGAATTCTTAGGTACAGCCCAGCGCCTTGGGTCATGGTGGTCCTGAGGATGAAGCCTGAGGCAGGAGTGGACTCCTCGCCAGCTGGGTCATCCAGACCACCTGAGCTGACTGGAAACACGAGCTCCAGCCATCCACTCCCAGCACTGAAGCAGCAGGGAAATGGCTTGGGGCATCTGCCTGGAAACAGGTGCTGGCCTTTCCTTAGCTGTCAAGGAAAATGAAGACAGCTGGGAGCCAACAGGACACTACAGGAAGCAGTGACACCCTGAGGCCTGACAGCCTCACAGCCATGTCCGATCTAGTCACTGTCCCTCGGCATAGGTACTTTCCAGCCATGATCTTTCTCTCTTTTTTTTTTTGAGTGGGGGTCTCACTCTGTTGCCCAGGCTGGAGTGCAGAAGCACAATCATAGCTCACCGTAGCCTCGACCTCCTGGGATCAGGCAATCCTCCTGCCTCAGCCTCCTGAGGAGGTAGGACTACAGGCGCAAAGCACCATGCCTGGCTAATTTTTAAATTCTTTTGTAGAGATGAGGTCTCAGTATGCTGCCCAGGCTGGTCTCAAACTCCTGGGCTCAAGCAGTCCTCTCCCCTCAGCCTCCCAAAATACTGGGATTGTAGGCATGAGCCACTCGACCCAGCAACAGACATAACCTTTCCTGTGAGTTTCCGTACTGTTTTAACAATTTGGCATTTCAGAGTCTGCTTCTGATTCCCCGAGAGCTGAAACATGGGGCAGAGACCAGCTAGGTGCTCACTAAGCCCTGCTCTTTCTAGACACATGTCCAAACCACATCATCTCCTGCTTCCCCGTGTATCTCAGAGGGGCCACTGAATGAAAGAGATCTGTCTTCCCAGTCCCTCTCTTCCTTAGCCTGCCAGCTGGCTGTTGCCAAGATGACCTTGAAGCCACAAAATGGCGGAGCGAGAAAGAGGGACATGGTATGGGTACTGGACAGTTCTTAGAGGAGAACTGCCTGGGAGACCCATGTGGCTGGGTCGGGCTTTGCCTGTGTCCGGTGCCCATGCCTGGGGCTACTTGTTACAGCAGCTCAGGCTAGCCTGTCCTGGCTGATCCACTGGGTAGACAGCTCTTCTAGAGCATTCCACATCAGAGTCCTTCCCCCATTCCCTTCTGGCTGGAAGCATTCTAGAGGAAGGGACACGATTCAGGGACAACTCTCTCCCTGGTCTTTTCCCGGCCCAGGACCTTCCTGTATCTTACCAGAACCACAATTTCCTTCATGTGCTCAAACTCCTCTGGGTGCAGAAAGGCAGTGAACTCCTCGCGCGTGGCCGTCAGGTCTCCGTCGAGGTCTGCGGCCTTGAACCTCCTCTCATCACGTGGCAGCATCTTCTTGAAGGTGTGGTGATCCGAGGAGTCCTGGAACTCCGCAGGGTTTCCTGCAGGGTGGATGCCAAGGTTTACACCGTGCTGCTGAGGAGGGCACTGCCTCCCAGATCACCCGATTCATGGCCGGTGGTACATGCTCACGGGAGACCGGGGTCTGGCCTACTGAGCTCCTGAAAATATCTACTTCCGAATGCCTCTAGTACGGGGCCCTTCAAACCACCCCATGGTCTGGGCCTTGACAGCGGGCACAGGCTGGAGACCATGCTGACGCCACCCTTCTCTCCAGAGTTCAGCTTCCACCATATTGGTCTGCGCTCTAGAATGCACAAGGCTACCTGGTTCCCTCAGTTCCTTGTCTGAAGGCCCCTGTCTGACTTTTGAGATACCTTGACTCTGGCCACGGGTACCTCCTGGGTTTCCCCCAGCCCGTTCCTCTATCACCTTCACCCTGTGCCCAGGAGGTGTACACCCCACCCTTCACACCTCACTCCTCCCTCGTTCCCTAGTCCATCTGTCTTTTGTCCAAGCCCCTCCCACTGCTGGATGCATGGTTGCAGCTCTGCCTTTCCGATGGACTCACCTTCCTCACAGGTGTCTCTCTCTCCCCATGACAAATCCACCCCTTGAGGACTGGCTCCCACACCACCCTCTCCGGGAAGCCTCCCCTGTCTGCCCCGGCCCACTCAATCCCTGCTATCCAACACCAGGCAGCAGTGAGCCTGCAGCGCAGACACACTCCCTCCTGCTCTCTTCTCTGTGTGCCTCTGACAACAGGTAGAGTCGGGGTGACCTCGGGGATTCTGTGTTAATTCCTCATGCCTGTGACTTCACCTGGGGTCAGGAACTCTGTGTGTTCTGAGCAAGCAGGGGGAGGGTGCCACTCGCAGGGACTGTGACGTCTCCCTGCAGTGGGTGGATCTCGAGAGAGGGCAGAGAATCTCCCGCGGGAAGTGTGTGGCCCAGGCCCCTATAGCCCCCTTACCTAGGTAATACCCATAGGTGGCCTGCTTGTATTCCTCCCAGGAGATCTTGTCGTCTTTGTCCCGATCATAATCCTTCCAGACCTTGGCGACGCTGTCGTAGATGTATCTCTTCTGCACCCGTTTGATCCAGGTTTTCAGCTCCTCGGTGGTGACAAAGCCATCTCCATCGCTGTCAATGCGGTCAACAATCTTCCTGTAGTAAAAATGAAACAAGCCCACATGGCTATGATCAAGGCTTGCGTGATCCCAGCCAGCAGAAGACCAAACACCTGCACAATCTAAGATGCACGAAGAGCTGAAGTCGAATCAGTGATCCCAGGTGCTGGAATGGATCTGGTGGTTTTGTTTTGTTTTGAGTTAAGGCCTTGCTCTGGCGCCCAGGCAGGAGTGCAGTGGCACGATCACAGTTCACCACAGCCTCAACTTCCTGGGCTCAGGCGATCCTCCTACCTTGGTCTCCAGAGCAACTGGGTCTACAGGAACATGCCACCATGCCTGGCTAATTTTTTTATTTTTTGGTGGAGACAATGTCTCACTACATTGCCCAGGCTGGTCTCCTGGGCTCAGGCAATCCTTCTGCCTCAGTTCCCTGAGTAGCTGGTACCATAAGTGTGTGTCACCACACCTAGCTGATTTTTTTGTAGAGACCAAGTCTTTCTATGTTGCCCAGTCTGGTCTCCTGGGCTCAAGCGCCCCTCACACCTCAGCCTCCCAAAGTGCTGGGATTACAGGTGTGAGCCACTGCACCTGGTCTGGAAAGGACCTTAAACTTTATCCTTCCATGACTGATATGTTTCCCCCCGACCAGTGCCAACAGCAGACACCACTATGGGATCACCCGCCTCTGTCCTGATAAACCTAGAGGTGACCACCAGACCTCCAGAGAGACCCGATGGCATCAGGTTCAGCACCATGCTCTGAAGATGCCACCAACTTCCATGTGTGATCCATAGGATGAGGCCTGCTCATTTTCCCCGACTAGTCCAGCTCCCTCACTTCGGAGTAAGGGAAACTGAGGCCCAGAGAAGTGACCGGCTCTTCCAAGAGCATGCAGCTAGAATTTGGTTCACCTGGCGTGGGAACTCACGTCTTCTGGTTCCAGGTCCAACGCAAAAAGTGGAACATTTTTTTTTTTTTTTAATTAAAAAAAATTTTTTTTTGAGTGGAGTCTCACTCTGTTGCCCAGACTGGAGTGCAGTGGCCGCTCCCGGCCACCACAGCCTTGACCTGCTGGGCTCCGGCGATCCTTCCGCCTCAGCCTTCCAAATAGCTGGAACTACGGGCGCGCACTACCACGCCCGGCTGATTTTTTGATTTATTGTAGAGATGAGGTCTCGCTGCCCAGGCGGGTCTCCAACCCGTAGGCTCAGGCAATCCACTCACCTCAGCCTCCCAAGGCGCGGGATTACAGGCTGAGCCACCGAGCCCGGCAAAAGTGGAACATTCTATGTCAACCAAAAGATAAGTGAGTTCTCTGTTAAAAAAATAATACTACCACCTTGGACTCAAAAACGTTTCAGTCCCAGCAGGAAAAGAGTCCTGATATAGCCTGGAGTATCAGAGGACATGTCTGGATGCTGCAGACACTGCCAAGGAGCCTGACCAGCCGGGCAGCTGAGAGACCCTAAACCCTCTGCCCCTAGGGTGAAGACCCCCGTGCCACCACTGCCGCCAGATCCATGGCTGGTCCGGCTTCCAGAAATCGCCCACTCGACTCCACTGAGGTACCCGGAACACCAGCCTGGAGAAAACTTTAGGCTGGGGAACTTGCCATCGTCCTCCTCTAGGCCAGAGGGTCCCCAGCTAGGGATGCCATCCCTGGGGGAACTCCAACGCTCACAAGCTCTTGGCAATGTTTAAAAAACTCCGTTTGTCTGGGATGAGCTCATCCAGGCTAATTTTGTTTCTTTGTTTGGGGCTAGATTCTACCAACTTCAGTGATAAACGTTCTTATTTGTCCACAGAAGTTCTGAAGGGCAGTTAATCGCTGATGAATTTAAAGGGGGAAATGAATTCATGAGTTCTTCATAAATACGGTTTGGTAGTGATGGACAAATCCTTTGATGGATAGAATCTCCTCTGATGGTTTTTGGGATGTATAGGAGCAGGGTGAGTGAGTAATCACAGTCTCCCCCTCCTACCTGAGCCCAGAGAACCCAAGTTCCTCTCCCAGGATGTGGAAACATCACGACAGTTTTTTTGTGTTTTTTTTGAGTTGGAGGCTCACTCTCTCACCCAGGCTGGAGTGCAGGGGCACAATCACAGCTCACCGCAGCCTTGACCTGCTGGGCTCAGGCGATCCTTCCACCTCGGTCTTCCCAGTAGCTAGAACTACAGGCATGTGTCACCACGTTCAGCTAATTTTTTGATTTATTGTATAGACGAGGTCTTGCCAAGTTGCCCGGGCTGGTCTCAAGCCCCTGGGTTTAGGCAGTCCTCTCGCTTTAGCCTCCCAAAATGCTGGGATTACAGGCAGAGCCACTGCGCCCAGCCCGCAACAGCTTTAAAGCATCTGTTCATTTGCAGCCTGGACAGCTCTCGAGTTGAAAGACTAAGCTTCAAGTATCTTCAAGTTTCCCCCAGGGTGTCATAGGCAGACACAGCAGAATTCTTCCAACATGGACAGTGTTGAGCCTGCCTGCTGCATGCCAGGTAGATGGGGACACAGTGGTGACATGTCCATGGGTCACCCAAAGCCAACTGAGGAGCTGGCTCTCGGGCCAGCAGAGGCCTGCCAACATCTGACTGAACCCCCTTTTGTGGAGGGGACAGCGTCTGATCTTGGCTCAATACACACCCAGGACTAGCTCAGCCTGACCCCTGGGAGGGTGCCATCACTGTTTGTTGGAAAGATGAGTATGAGCTCAACCTAAGACTCTCACAAGTGAGCTACTGGAAAAGACAGCTAGGGTGTGGGCTTGCACCACAATGCCTGGACCCTTGTCCCGGCCCTGGTCCTCAGTACCTGTGTGATCTTGGGCAAGTGCGACTTGATGCTCTGAGCATCAGTTTCCCCATCTGTCAGCTGGAACGCCCACTTCACAAAGAATGGTGTGAGGAATGTGTGTCCTTCCTCACACACGAGTCATCATCAGGGGTGATGGGGAGCTCAGTAACCAACAGCAGGTGACAGAATGAACAAAACTCCACACAGAACCCGTAGTCGCTTGGAGGTCCCCTGTCAGCCACCAAACAAGACTGTCCAGCTCTGCTGTGATGATGACTGCCATGTGGACATAAAGGTGTCAAAAGAAACCAGAAATCGGGTCTGTGTGTGAAATCGCTCAATATTTAGCTGTTGGTAAGTCACCTGCATTTTTCCTAAGACTGCGTGGCCTGTGTGTGACTGCACAGAGACTGTGATTCCCTCTTTGCAACCCTCTAGCCTGGGATCTCTAGGGCCTTGGAGCTGTTATATTTTCAGGTAGGGATGGCCACATTGCCGGGACCAGCCATGCTGGTCCCTCAGCAGCCCGGATTTGGGGAGGATTGCTGAAACAGAACGGGTGGACAGAGGGGTGGCTTCTCACAGCTGCACCCCGTCCAGACTAGATCCACAGCTTCCAACACCCCTGCCCACCTCTACCCCGACTTCCCTTCCAGGTGGACAGTGTGTCCCCCACCCAACCGGGGACTCAGGCCAGAGACCCAGTGTCCTCTCCATCTGCCTCTCTCCTTGCCCCATGCCAAGTCTGGAGCGAGAGTTGCCAGTTCCACCTCCCACTCCGGCCAGGATTCAGCCTCTGCTGCTGGGGACAGCCCAGCCCTGGCGTTCATGGCCTTTCCCAGCCCGGGGCTCCCATCTGTGCCTCAGTCTCTGCCCTACTATAGTCTTTCCCGATGAGTTTTGGGGCTCATGACACTTTGACACTTTGATGGGATAACATCTCATCTTCATTTTACCACGTCCTTCCTGCTGGGCCTTGGTTTCCCCTCTGCATCTGCCTCTCACTTCTTCCCGGCCCCTATGCAGACCCAAGTCCTTCATGCCCCAGAACAGGTTGTGAAAGCTTTGTAGATGGGCTCTCCTCTTTCCGGGACCGTCTTCTCCCGTGGTACACCTGGCAGCCTCCCCGGTCACCTGTCAGCTCTGACATCCCCTAGCCCCAAGGTTCTCTCTCAAGCCCAAAGCCTCAGGGCTCCTTCTCCCAGACTCGCAGTTTTTAAGGTCATGGTCACGGCCATTATACGTGGAGTCCGCTGGGCCTCTCTCCCCCACATTTGATTCGAAGCCCTTGGAGGCCTAGTGCCTAGGGTTTCATCTTTGTACCTGCCAGGGACAAAAGTGGTGCCTGGTGCACAGCAGCCATGCAGATGTTTGTTGCATGACTAAATGAGTGAAGTCAAGGTATTGATTCAAGGATCAAACCCAGGCCAACTCAATGGCTCTTGCTCTCATCATGGGGCTATTAATGAGTAGGGCATTGACAAGAAGCTGGGGCTACACACTGGAGTCTCCCCCCACCAAACCCTGAAATCTCTCCAGGGACAATGCGGCTGCAATCTGTCTCCAAGAGCCTTCAGACAATACAACAGACTGTACTCATCAATGGCCCCATTGTTAAATCCTAAGCAAGAGAAAGTTCTCGAAGATAAAGGGTCATTGTTTCAAGGTGACTTTGAAGTTCAAAGATCTTTTGATCAGGGCAGGCAGACAGTGCACCTTCTCAATAGGAATAATTTATCCTCACTTTCTAGAGAAACACCTGGCCTGGGTGGCCCCAGGTGCACAGGCAGGGCTGTGTTCTTTTTAAAGTAGTAGAACACGGAGCTCCTCCACCCTCAGGACCAGGACCCAGGTTCCGGGAGAGTTGGCACCAGTGGGTGGGAAGGGCTGCTGCGCCCCCCCACCCCCCCAACCTGGCCTGTCTGCTGACCCATCTGTGCAAGGACTTCCATGTAACTCTAACTCTGCACAGTGCCCTGGGAAGGGCCCACCAGAGGCCTGTTTCCCACGTTTGGTTCCCAACTCATCTGCCTGTGACAGTGACATTGAAAACGCACCCCCACGGCCACCCTCTCGCTTCCTGTCCCCCTCAAATCAGTTGTCCAAGCACCCGGCCCCTCTGCAGACATCCACCGGGAACGGAATTAGGAAGACCCGTCTCCACTCCCATCCTACCCCAACTGGTCCCACTTCTTAACTGGATTTTTATATCCTGACACCGGATTTACAGGGCGATTAGGCGAAAGGCGAGAAGGCCCCGCGCTGGCCCCAGAGGAGGCGGGACTCGGCCTCCCGTAATCTTACATCCATTATGCTAGGCCCTGAGAGCTTCTCGGCAAGGGTCTCAAGACCCCTCCCCCCAGGGAACAGGGAGGAGAGAGGAACTGGAGAGGGAGCGCTCTCCATAGGAAAAGGCCCCGGGCACAGACTCTTGGCTACTTTCTGTCTCCAGATGCAACTGGGATGGGCGGGGAAAGGAGGGGTCGCGGCTCGGCCCCGCGGCCGCTGCCACGCTGCCGCCTCCCCGGGGCGGCCGCCGGCCGGGCACGGCGCGATGCCCGACCCCCACGCGGCCCCTGCCCTCCGCGCGGCCAGCCGGCCGGTCCTCGAAGCCGCGGCGATTTCGCTTTCGCTTTGCCAGGCGTCCCGCGTGGCTCCCAAAGTGGCCCCGGCACCTGCGCGGCCCCGGGCGTGCCTCCAACCTCCCGGCCTCACCCCGGCGGCCCCCCGCCTCGCCCCCTCCCCGCTCCCGGCCGCTCGCCCCGCGCCCCGGCCTCCGCCCGCCTGGCCCGGCCTCCCCCGGCCCCGCCCCGCGCCCGCCGGTCCCCGGGGTCCTCCGCCTCCCCCAGCCGCCCGCCGCCGGCGCCCCGCCTCACCCCAGCCTCTCCCGGCTCTCGTCCGGGCTGAGCTGGTCGAAGGTCTTGGCCTCCTCCCGGCCCAGGAAGGCCTCGTGGTCGTACTGGAAGCTCCGGTTGTCCTCGGGCGGCCGCTCGCCCAGCTCCGAGTCGGGCCGCACCACGCGCTCCTTGCGCCCCGTGGGCTTGGCCCGCAGCGCCCGCGGCGCCAGCGACAGCGCCAGCAGCAGCGCCAGCGCCAGCGCCCGGCGGGCCCCGCGCGCCATCGTCCGGGCCGGGAGGGCGGGCGGCGGCGGCGGCGGCGGCGCGGGACGGGGGCTCCGCGCGGGGCGGGGCCGGCGCGGGGAGGGGGCGGGCCGGGCCGCCAGGGCCCGCCCCCGCCGAGCCGAGGGGCGCCGGGCCGCGGGCCGGGACCCGCGCGCCCATTGGCCGCCGCGCGGCCGCGAGCCGGGAGGCCCGCGAGGCGCGCGAGGCCGGGGCCGCCCAGCCACGTCGCCGGCCCGGGGTGGGCGCGGGCTCGGCTTCCGCCGCGGCCCCTCCCCGATCTCGTGGCGAAGGCGGGCCCGGGCCCACGAGCCGGGCCTGAGGGCCGGAGGAGGCCTGGGGAGAAGTTCTTTGTCCGGCCGCAGATGTTGGGGCTAGCGTTCCCGCCCTCGCCCAGCGTTCCCTCCCCCGTCCCTCGGCGTCAGCGGCAGACCCTGCCCCGGGATGTGCTCGGACCCCGCTTCACCCGCTCGGCAACACCCGTAGTCGTGGCAAACACGGGAGAGCGGGAGGAGGCCAGGCTGGGCGAGGTCCCCGGAAAAGAGGGTCGCAGACTCCTACGCCAGGAGGGCCACGCGGGGACTTCAGCGTGGCGGGGTCCCCTCCAAAGAGAGCAGCCTGGTGCGTTCTAGCTTCGGGGGGGCCGCAGACCCTTCTCTGGCAGACAGTCCTGTGCCCGAAGAAATCTGGATTTCAGTTTTGTTGATTGTTTTTTTGAGTCGGGGTCTCACTCTGTCGCCCAGGCTGGAGTGCAGTGGCCTGATTCCGGCTCATGGCAGCTCCCACGTGCTGGGCTCAGGCAAGCCTTCTGCCTCAGCCTCCCAAGTAGCTGGGACTACGAGTGTGCGCCAACAGGCCAGACAGATTTTTTTTATTTTTTAGCCGAGACGAGGTCCCACCATGTCGAGGACCCTCTCCAACTCCTGGGCCCAAGCGATCCTCCGCCTCGCCCTCCCAAAGTGCTGGGATTACAGGCATGAACCACCACACCCGGCTGGAATTTCAGGTTTTTGTTGCAATCCGTACATGGCATTGATAACGCCACCAATGCAGAGAAACTCCGTCCCGTTGAACTTTCTGCAGCGGCAGAGATGCTCTGTATCTGGGCTGTCCTGTGGGTGGTGGCGGTTGAGCTCTTGACACGGTCCTTTAGTGTAAGTTCCTGAGACACTGAAATTTAAATGTAAATCACCATGTCTGGTGGCTTCCACACTGACGCAAGTCCAGAGCTAGGACTCTGTGCCACGGCCCTTTGAGACCCATCGAAAGCCACATTGCCCATCCAGAAAAAAATGCGCATACACCACATGGAGGTGTGAGTTAAGGGTCAGAGGATTCAGGGGCCTTCTGAAGCCCCGCCCACGAGCCCCAGGATGAGAATCCCTAGAACATGAATACTGTGGTTGAAAAGAGAGGCCCACTCTTCCAGACCTGGGGGGCTGCCCTCCAGAGGTTTTCTCCATTTTGCTATGGCCCCTACCTCCACCTGATAGTCTAAAAAGGCCGGGGCTCACTTCTTCACTTTGCAACAAGCATGTCAGAACATGGTCCGTAGCAGCTCAGAGGCAAGCCCTCTCTCCATCAGTTCATGACAGTCCCTGTGTGCTCAGCATCGCCTAAGCACAGGGCCGGCTGCTGAGGGTAAGTGGGGAACTAGACAGTCACGGTCCCCACAGAGCTAGCCTGTACGTGAGCAGATGTCCATTCATTCATTCAACACACGGAGCACCTGCTCAGTGCCAGGTGTGCTGGGAACTGATTTACTGAGTATCCCTGGATCCTAAGTCGGCATGACAAGTGCCCAGCGACAAAGGTGTCCCGCACTCTGGGGGTGTTGAATCCGTCCAGGCAGAGGAGGCTTTCTGGAGAAGAGACATCTCCACTGAGCTTGAAAGTGAGTAGGACAAACCAGACGCGAGGACTGGCTGAGTGAGAGGAGGACGGAGGCCATGGGCGGCGGAGGACAGTGGAGAGAGGTGATGCCCTGGTGACCTGCGCCTTCCTGTGGCCTGGCAGTGAGGCCCACCTCGGCTGACCCTGCACGGGACAGAAGTGCAGCCCTCGAGACCGGACACGGCCCGGCAACAGCCGAGGGGCTTGAACCTTTATCGCCAGGGCAGTGCGACTCTGGTCATGTTGCCTCCAGGAACCGTGTCGGTGGGTGGCCTGGTAGCTGCCATGCTCCCAGCAAGTGGGATATAAGTTGCTGAGTGAGGGTGGAGGAGAAGGCGTGGGAGCAGCAAACAGAACGCCATCAGGCTAGAAGGGGAGGATCATGGGGCCATGGGCAGGCGAGCAGAGACGAGGACTGTCTTGGCTTATTCATACTCCTGCCCCTGGCGGGCCAGGCCGGGAGTGGGCCCAGACTCTCCAGAATGAGGGCACCTTGTCCCTCGCCCTTGCTGAAGTTGGCTTCCTCCCAGGCACTTTGTGGTTTCCATCAGCCGGATTGTTCCACAGACAGTCTTGGCTCCTGCAAGAATGCCCAGAGGATTCTTCTGTGAATCTGTATGGGTTTGCCTGATGTCCCCCGTGCCTGCCGCCATGTTCTCGCTTCTCGTCTAGTTTCATTTCTCCACCCTTTCATGAGAGTTTAAGTCCGCCCAACTGGAGGATCAGAAAGGAGGATGATACGGAATGTTGAAGCTTTGCACTTACATTGCCAGGTAGTTACTTTCTTGCGTTTAAAAATGATTTTGCATTTCTCCTCGAGTGTGTGAGTGGGAAGAGTGACTGTGTCTTCATCTCTTTGGTCAACCTCCACTCTTTTTTTTTTTCGGGAGTCGGAGTCTTACTCTGTCGCCCAGGCTAGAATGCAGTGGCAGGATCACGCCTCACTATAGCCTCTAATTTCCTGGGCTCAGGCGAGCCTTCTGCCTCAGCCTCCAGAGTAACTGGCACTACAGTCACAAGTCATCGATGCCCAGTGAATTTTTTGATTTTTTTTTTTTAGAGACCAGTTCTTGTTATGTTGCCCAGGACGGTCTTGAACTCCTGGGCTCAAGCAATCCTCCCAACTCGGCCTCCCAAAGTGCTGAGATTACAGGTGTGAGCCATCACCCCTGGCCAACCTCCACTCTCAATGAGGCAAAGGAAGCAGGACAAGAGGAGGGACATGCAGCGAAGGGTTGAACCAGTGAGAGGGAAAAGCAGGTTTCCAATAGGTAAAGTGGTCAGTGAGGTGTGTTGATCTGCTGTGTCCGGCTGCAAGTAACATCATCAACCATAACAAAGATCCAAGCAGGATTTACTAAAAAAATAAGAAAACTTTGTCAGCTCACGTAGCAGAAAGTTGCGAGTTGGAGTGAGTTCAGATAGGTGAATTCAAGAGATTTGAGGGCAGAATTGGGGAACCAGGGTTTTTGTTTTTCCCGCAAAGGCAGGGGCAAAGGAGTGTTTGCTCCCTTTGTTAGGAGGAAAACTTTCACAGCAAACCTCCTCTCACATCCCATTGGCTGGAACTGTGTCACGTGCCCACGCTGGCTCCAGGGACAAGCCTTGGAAATGGAAACGCCATGGTGGACTTAGCCCAAGCAAGAGTTACTCCCGTGGCTGGAAAGCCCTGTGGTCAGCATCCCTCATGCGTGACCAGGGCTCTGGGGCAAGGAAGAGCAAACTGGTTTTGAGGAGCGACTTCACCATTCAAAGTTGTACGAACCCGCCCAGCCCAGCTCAAATGCCACCCTGTCCTGTCGGTGAAGTTTTTCCCTGATGCCTCAGGTCAGAGCCAGTTACTTTCTCATCCGTATGCCAGAGGCTTCGCATCTCACACGTAAGGCTTTTCACAGTGGACTTTGCAGGAATACATTTGCTTTCTCTCTCTGAATTCCGAATTCCTTGCAAGGAAGGGTCCCATCTGACTTGCATCCGTGTTCACACGTGCAGGGATGTCTCACAGACACGCTGGTCGCCAAGAAACAGACTTGCCCCGAGGCCAGGGCCACATCCCTGTGACTCAACACTGTATACCCAGTCCCAGTGTAATGACTGGCCCATGGAAGATGCCCCCAAATATCTCGAATGAATTACAAAAGAATAATAGCTACCAGCTTCTGCTTCTGATCAAGATGGGGTAAGGGGGGCACCAGGTTTATCCTCCCATCTGAAATAGACAAAATAAACAGAAAACACAGAAGAAATGAGTGTCTTCAAGACACTGGATACCACACCATGAAGGACAGGATGTGCTCTAACTACCCCAATTGATTGTCTTGACAGAATCTCCAAGCCACTGTGCACGAGGGAGGACTAAGGTGGGTCCTGGCTACTCCTTGAGTTGAAAGACAGAGCCGAGTGTCCAGGGAGATGGTTCGAGAGAGGAGATGGCTGCACAGAGAGAGAATCCCAAAGACCTGCCGGGGTCCCCTGAGTGTTCAGCAGAGGACTGGCTGGTGTCTGCAAGGGAAGGCCAGGCATGAGCCACCCAAAGGCGTTAGAAGGAACGGCAGGTGCCGGGCTCTTGGGGCACTGAGCAGAGTGCTCAGTGAGGGCTTGCTCAGTGGTGGGGAACAGAGAACCCTAGACCGAAGGCTGCTCAGGAAATGCCAACAAGATGTAAGAGCAGAAAGATCAAACTGTTTCCAAGGAACTGAACTAAGAAAACTTACAAGACTGAACAGAATTCAACACCAGACAAGGTAAAAGTCAATATATAACATCCAATCAAAGACACAACAAGAAAGGAAAACACAAAGAGAAGAATCAGTCAAGAAAAACTGACCCAGAATGCCCCGATGTGAGAATGAGCAGAGAAGAATGTTAAAGCAGTTATTATCATTGTATCCAATATGTTTTAAAAGTTCAGAAAAGATGGGGGAGATACAAAAAGAACAGAAACTGAAAGACTAGACATCAAATCTATGATATCTGAGATGAAAAATACGCCATATAAGCTTAGCAGAAGATTGAATATCACAGAAAAAAATATCAATGAAGTTGAAGGCACAGCAATAGAAACTATCCTAAATAAAACACTCGGGCAAAAATGAACGTAAAAATGACAACTACCCAGGCATGGTGGCTCACACCTGTAATCCCAGCACTTTGGGAGGCAGAGGTGAGAGGATTGCCTGAGTTCAAGGATTCGAGACTAGTCTGGGCAATATGGTGAGACATCATCTCTACAATAAATCAAAAAATTAGCTGGATGTGGTGGTACCTGGAGTTCCAGCTACTTGGAAGACTGAGGTGGAAGGATTGCCTGAGCCCAGCAGGTCGAGGCTGCCACTGCACTCCAGCCTGAGCAACAGAGTGAAACTCCGACTCAAAAAAACCCCAAAAAACCAGTGAATTCTTGGATAATCTCAAATTCCATACATAATTTGAGTCTGTGAAAAGGAGGCAGAAAAAAAATGGAAGAAATTGTTGCCAATCTCAAGTTCTGCTAACTGGTCGCTTGCAGGCCAAAATAAACAAGCGCGAGACGCAGTCCCGGGGTGGGGGGACTTTATTCCAGAAGCCGGCGGATGGGGAAGTGGCCAGGCTCAGGCCTCAAAGGAATCATCTCAACATTCTAGACTGAGGACGGGGATCAAAGGAGGAGCATCTGGGAGCGGTCTTGCTTCCATGTTACCTCGAGTCCTTGTCCGCCTGGAGGCTGGCTGATGCAGTCCCAGTCGTGAGCCCTGGAGAGTTCCACCGTGGGGTCTCCAAGACCCCACTATTCCAGGATCAGTCTCCAGACTTTCTCAGGCATGTGCTCAATTAGATAAGAAAAGAACGAGAAATCTGTAGTGTAGGCTAAGGTAGGAAAAGGCAGCAATGTTCACAATAGCAAGAACATGGAACCAACTGTGCTGCCCATCAAAAGAGGACTGGATAAAGAAAATGTGGTACATATATACAATAGAATATTATGCAGCCATAAAGAAGAACAAAATCATGAACTTCTCAGCAATGTGGATGGAATTCGAGTTTATAATACTGAGTGATCTCTCACAGAAACAAAGAGCTGAGTATCACATGTTCTTATTCATAAGTGGACCTTGAACAACTACTGTATTATTGTAGGAAAGGGATTGAAAGTAGCGGGAAACTGTGGGGTGGGGGTGGGGGGTGGGGAACTGGGATTGACAGTAGTCGATATCCACCTGGGGAAGGGGAGGCACACCTCATCAATAAGGGTACCTGCACAATGAACATTTGTATACCTAACCCTGAATTGTACCCCACAATTTCAAAATAAAAATTAAAAGAGAAATGAAAAGAAAAAGGCGTAAGCCCGCTTCTCAAAAGCAAGAATGGTAAGTCTTGGTTATAAAATGATGGCCCCAAATTTTCTAAACCTGATGGAAACTATAACCCACAGATCCGGGAAACTCCATAAACCCCAGGCACAAGAAATAAGGAAACAAACCCCATTAAAGTGAATCGTAATCGAATTGCTTTAAAACCATAAAGAAGCCGGGCTCGGTGGCTCAGCCTGTAATCCCGCGCCTTTGGGAAGCTGAGGTGAGTGGATCGCCTGAGCCCGTGGGTTCGAGACCCGCCTGGGCAACCTGGCGAGACCTCATCTCTACAATAAGTCAAAAAAATTAGCCGGGCGTGGGAGCATGTGCCTGTAATTCCGGCTACTCGGAAGGCTGAGGCTGAAGGGTCGCCGGAGCCCAGCAGGTTGAGGCTGCGGTGGCCGGGAGCGGCCACTGCACTCCAGTCTGGGCGACAGAGTGAGACACCAACTCAAAAAAATAGAAATAAAAATAAACATAAATAAAACCATAAAGAGAAAACCATAAAAGCAGCTAGAGAAAAAAGATGAGTCAGAAGACTATTGCCAGTGTGACACAGACATCAACTTTGGCTTGAGTCAAGTTACTTTTACCCCTGGTGCTACATACTGAATTGTGTTCCCCCAAAATCCTTCTGCTGAAACCCTGACCCCCAAAGTGGCTATATTTGGAGACAGGGTTTTAGGAGGCAAGTAAAGTTAAATGACATTGTTAAGATGGAACCCTCATTGGATGGGGCTGGTATGTCCTTTTAAGGAGAGAAAGAGGGAAGGCCTTTGACCTCACACACCAAGGAAGGGTCATGTGAGCAAGTGAAGTGATTATGAGAAGACAGCTGTGTCTAAACCAGGACCGGGGCTCTCAACCAAACCCCAACCGTGCTGACACCCTGACCTTAGAGTTCCAGACTTCAGAAGTGTGAGAAAACAAATTTTTGTGTTTTAAGCCACCAGCCTTTGAATTTTTTTTTTTTTGAGTCGGAGTCTCACTCTGTCACCCAGGCTGGAGGACAGTGGCACACTCCCGGCCACTGCAGCCTTGATCTGCTGGGCTCAGGCAATCCTTTCACCTCAACCTTCCAAGTAGCTAGAACTACAGGTGTGTACTACCACATCCAGCTAATTTTTATTTATTGTAGAGTCGAGGTCTTGCCAAGTTGCCTGGGCTCATCTTGAACCCACAGGCTCAAGCAATCCACTCGCCTCGGCCTCCCAAAGTGCTGGGATGACAGGCTGAGCTACCAAGCCTGGCCCCCGTGTTGTTTTTACAAAGCCTGGACTCCCACCTAATTGATTTGCTAGCATGTAGACCTCAAATAAGGAGAAACTGAGGCCTGGATTCTGACCACCATTCTTGGTTCTAAATTCCTTCCAGAGGGGTGTGAAGGAAGTCCCACCCAGAGTCAAAGCTCTTCGGACCGCAACTTTTTTAATCAGCGCTCCTCTTCCTTGACTGATTGCAAACCAGAAAGCCTTTGAATCCACCTGTGACCTGCAGGCCCCTACTTTGGGATGTTCTGCCTTTTCGGTCAAGCCAACATAAGGCCTCCTTGTGGTGATGGATGACGTTGCTACACCTTCTGCCTCCCCGCCTTAAAAAACCCTGTCCTGTAAGCCAGCTGGGAGTTCAGGTCTGATGCACGAGCTGTCCAAGTCTCCTTGCACGGAGTCCTGCAAATCCGCACCTTCTTTCTGCCTGCTGCAAACCTCCCCATGGGGATCTGGTCTTACCGCCCCTGTATGAGGACCCTCGTTCAGTGCCATAACAGGGTTTTAGAACAGCAGGAGGGTGGCCAGAAGAAAAATGGGTTGGGGATTTACTGCAAGTTGAGACTTGGCAAGGAGAGTGCAGGGGTAGATCCTTTGGCTTTAAAGTAGTAGTCATTTTAAATGAAAGTGTAACTGCCAATGTTGGATAAGGGAAGAAGAAAGAAGACAGAGAGGGAGAGGGAAAGAAAGAGCAGTAGCAAGAGAGAAAGAGAGAGAGGGAGGGAGGAAGGAGAGAAAGAGAAAGAAAAATGGGGGCGGGATGAGGGAAGGAAGGAAAGAAGGAAAAGAAAGTCCTTTTCTCCTTGGGAGGATTAAGGTGTTAGTTGTGTTTATCCTGTCCTGGGCATGGAATTTCTCATTCTGAAGATACAAAATTTGACACCTGTTGGTAGGAAATTAGAAAAGGCCGCTTATTTGCCCAAGGGTTATAACTAAGCCCTGTGGGCAGGCCATACCAGGCAGCTCTCCTCTGCTCTGCAGCCAGGGAGCCACAGTCTCCTCACCCCTAGGCCCCTGTGGGTAGAGCATCAAGGTCCCCTGGCTCCCGTGATGGGCTGGAGACATGAAGCCCCCCTCCCCCACCCTTCCATGAGCTTCCTAGGTTTGCCGGTGGGATCTGACAGGTGTGTTCCCTTCCCTGTGGTCCTAGGGGAGTCCAGTGACACTGCCAAGTCCTAGGGGAGTCCAGTGACACTGCCAAGTCCCTCGCACGCATGGGAGGCTGCAAAATGACCACAATCGGTCCTGGCCTCACAAACATAGCCGAGAAAAAGAAGGGTACCTTGGAAGTCCCAGGAGAGGTGCTCTGCAAATGCTTGCCCTCTTCTCCTCAGAGGGATAGAGAAGACCCCAGGGCAATGTCAAGAGACAGCGTGGGTGACCTTATGTCCTGGTTGGCATGGAGATGTCTTTATTTACCCTGGTATCTCAGCTTAATTATTAAAAGTGCCCCTTTTACACTCTCCAAAGGCTCCGATTTGGGGCTATGGGTTCTGTGAGCCCCAGGTGAAGGCCAGGCCTCCCTAACTAAGTTAGGTCACCCTAACCTTGATCTCAGACTCCTTCATTCCTGCATTCTTGGTTATTATGTGGCAGACACCGTGCTAAGCATTGAGATGCGGTGACAGGCACATCAGACGCTGTCCCTGCCCTTGTGGCACGTTCAGGCTAAGAGCGGAGAGACGCTGATGAAATCGTCAGGCAAATTACGACAGAACCTCAGCCACGGGGCCTGGGCGCTGGGAGCATTTGTGCCGGAAGGAGATGTGATTGCATCGCAGTGATCCAGGAAGAGTCCAAGAACGGGTGATGCTTCGGCTGAGACTGGACATGAAACAAACTAGACTGTGTCACCCCCACATAGGCCTCTTGGACAAATATTTTTCAGCCAAAGGCAATCAAGAAGCAGCAGATAAAGAGCTCTTTAAGTCCTCCCCCTGCCTTTCCACCTAAAGACAGAATGTGCATCCCCCTCTGTTCTGAGGCTCCAGGGACTGCCCCAGGGGACTCTGCCCACATGCCTTGCTCTGTCAGTTCCCTCTCATGTTCCTCCTACAGGTTCCCATCCTTGGAAGCCCTGCTTTGAGATGTTCCGCCTTTTCAGGTCAAAACAATGACTTTCGTTGGTCTTGTCACTCTCTCAAATGTATACTTCTCTCAAATGTACACTTCTTTGATGAAATCAGGGTTCCCAGTCACCGCTTTGAGTTACCTCCGTGAAAATAAAAGAAAGTTTCCAGGCCTTCCAAATCTCTCATGCCAGAGGGAAAAGTGCTGGTTGTGAGCCACCACTCCCGGCTTTGTAAAGAAGAGAGGCTTTTGTCAGAGAGGTAGAAAGCGAGCAGAAAATGGCTTGTTATGGGAGCAGGGAGACAGTGTTTTTAAAAAAGCATTCCCAAGCTGGGCTCGGTGGCTCAGCCTGTAATCCCGCGCCTTTGGGAGGCTGAGGTGAGTGGATTGCCTGAGCCCGCAGGTTCGAGACCCGCCTGGGCAGCGAGACCTCATCTCCACAATAAATCAAAAAAAAAACCAGCCCGGGCGTGGTAGCGCATGCCTGTAATTCCGGCTATTCGGAAGGCTGAGGCGGAAGGATCGCCGGAGCCCGGCAGGTTGAGGCTGCGGTGGCTGGGAGCGGCTACTGCACTCCAGTCTGGGCAACAGAGTGAGACTCCAACTCAAAAAAAAAAAAAGCATTCCCAGAGGTTCTGATAACTGTTGAAAAGTCAAAGAAGTGTGGTAGCAAGTCTCCAAGATATCCCCCTATGAACTATGCTTCCAGAAATCCACACCCTTGTGTGGTGCCCTTCCACTCTGAATGGGTGATAGACCTGTTCAGCCAGCAGAGTGACCCAGAGGAGACACCGTGTGGCTTTCAAGGTCATATGAACCCTTGCAATGTCCATCTTGGTCTCTTGGTCTCTTGGGATATTTATTCAGGGCGATGCCAGTCACCATGAAAGAAGTGTTTACCCATAGATCACTATGCTGTAAACATAGACTAACCATGTGAAGTTGCCCTGGGGAAGACGGAAGAGAGAGAGAGAGATGCCTGGCCAGTCTATGTGAGGAAAGAAGCCATCTTGAATGTCAAGCCTTCAGATGACTCCAGTCCTTCGAGAGACCCCAAGTGAGAATGACCCAGCTGATTCTGGTTAATCCACAGAACCATGAGAGATACAAAATAAATTTCAGGGGTTCAAGACCAGCCTGGGCAACTTGGTGAGACCTCGTTTCTGCAATAAATCAAGAAAAATGAGTCAGGCGTGATGAGGCGCACCTGTAGTTCTGGCTACTTGGAAGGCTGAGGCGGAAGAATCGCCTGAGCCCAACAGGTCGAGGATGTGGTGGCTGTGAACGTGCCACTGCCCTCCAGCCTGGGCGATAGAGTAAGACTCTGACTCAAAAAAAATCAAAAAGCTTTCTGCTGTAAGTTATTGCATGTTATAACTGGGACGCGATGGGTACTGGAAAAAAGAAATGTCTGTTTGACTCAGAGGTATGGAGGCCATTACTGTTTTCTGGGTGTTGAAGCCAGGTCTGCGTGGGTTGAAGGGTGGGAGAAAGCTGAGGAGACTGCGAGAGTGAAGATGGCTGCTTTCTGGAGAGAATCAGCTCTGGGTGAGGAGGGGGAAGGTCGCTAGTTAGAAGGGCTGTGAGGGTGCGGAAGACTTTTCCTGAAAGTGGTCTCTACCACGTGAGCATGTGTGTGAGTACTGCCTATGAAATACTTGTGATTAAAAAAGACAACCTGAATCAAATCAAACCTCTTGAGGTGATCATCTGTTTTCCAGAAACATGGGGGTTAGAGACACAAGTTGTCAACGCTTTGAGAATGTGACTAGCCAAGTCCAAAATGTAGGATGCCCTATGCAACAGATGGCCCAAGAAGTCAATGGCATTTAAAATTCAGAAAGGCCACTTTGGGAGACCGAGGTGAGTGGATTGCTTGAACCCGCGAGTTTGAGACCAGCCTGGGCAACTTGGTGAGACCGCGTCTCTACAATAAATCAAAAAAGAAATTATCCAGGCATGGTGGCACATGCCTGTAGTTCCAGTTACTTGGAAGGCTGAGGCGGAAGGATTGCTGGAGACTGGTAGGTCAATGCTGTTAGGGGGGACTGTGAATGTGCCACTGCACTCCAGCCTGGGTGACAGAGTGAGATGCCAACTCAAAAATAAAATAAAATAAAATACAGAAAGGCAAGGAGACCATTGTAGGACAAAAACAGCTGAAGAGACAAAAACCCTCTGTCTGAATCCCGACTTGAGCAGCCCAACTCTAAGACAGTGAAACATGGGCCTGGTAGTCAGTGGTATTGAGGAGTCACTACTAATTATTTAGCTGTAACAATGGCATGGACGTTGCGTTTTCAAAAATGTTAGGGCACGCTCCCAGCAGGGCCTCCCAAAATGTTAGGTTAGGATACATATCCCAGAGGGGTCTTCAAATACTAGGTCAGGCCCCATGGGGGGCTGGGGGGTGAGGTGTCTGGTGTGCGATGCGGTGCTGTGTGAAAGATGCAAAGAAGTTGGATTGGAAAATATCATTCCTTTAGAAAGTAAATTAGAGAGAGAGAAGAGAGAGGAGATAGAGTGTGTGTCACCTCCCCAAGGTAAGGAAGGGGGCCAAAGCTGAGGAAACCTGGCAGCAGCTAGAGCTTAAAGAGCACATGGCCACATCAGAGTTTGGTAAAGCAAGGGCGGCTGGTTGCTCGTGGTTGAATCCTTTTAACCCTTCCCTTTGATGGGGAAGGTCGTCAAGGTGGTTGGGGGTGGTCTGCTCCATGTCATCATGAAAGGCAGGTTGGCACAGGTACTGATATCAGGTGACGGACGGTAGGCAGATGAGTGGGCTGGTCACATGACTGCTGCCATGGTAATGGGGTCTGTCTGTGTCACGAAGCTCTTGTAGGACTGATGAGGTTAACTTGGGTCTTATGGGTGGAGGTGAATACTTGGAATAGAAAAGTTAATTAGCACAAAACAAGCTGGGCTGGGGGGTTGTAAAACAGTGATCAATAGCTGCCTCTGAGAAACCAGTTCTGTCTTGGCTAGGGATTAGAGGGGAGGTTAAGTGAATGGCTAGGAAAACATGAAATTTAGGCAATGTTAAAATGGCTGCTCAGTGGGTATACTGACTCCATGCTATGTCCTTTAAAAAAATATGCCCTTCTCAATTGAAAATGCTCATGTGATGTCCTGATACATGGAATATTCTTTAAAATGGCAATAACTATTGAGGCTGGGTAATGGGGAAGTGAGAGGTCATTGTTTCTCTGTTTTTGCATATATTTGAAAATTTCTACAAGATGTTTTTCAAAGACTACATTGAATCATATTCTTCATCTTATGAAGGAGTTGTAGACATGATGAGGTTGACATGCAGTTGTGGTAGCCAAGTCCACAGTATGTCTTCAACGGTGCAAGGATTCTCCCCTGGGGGGTTGGGGGGAATACCCATACTAATTTTTTGCTCCAGTGATACTTAACAAAGGATATAAAGAGCTAAGAGAAAGGATTCAATCGAGGGGCAGTAACTGATGAGGTGTGTGGATGGTATGGGGTTCTGAGGAGGGTAAGTGGGACGCAGAGGCAGGGTGAATGGTGCTGGTGTAGATAGTGCCTATGTGCAGGCATCAGTCTATGTGCTGAACAAAAAAACACCAGAGCAGTGGCCCAGTTGAGACCACTACCCGTAATTAGGAGATCCTTCCTATGTGGGGTCCCTGTAGATAAAAAGAAAGGGACCTTCACGTTTTGGCATCCAGAGGAAGAAGAATTCCCATTTGGCAGCCTCTAAATCCTCTGAGTATTAGAAAGAAGATCAAGTGCTGAGGTATGGGGATTGGTAATTAGGAAATTGTCATTGAAGAGATTTGACGAAGGTGTTGAGGTGGGCGGGGAGCGACTCCTGGAGGAATGCAGTGGAATTGCAAGCATGGAATATTAGCAAGAGTGTTATTGCAACAATGGGCCAGGGACTTTAGGCCGGATACACTGAGAACAACGGAGGGAAAATGCTTGCCATAGCTGGATGAGGTGGCTGGTGTCTGTAATCCCAGCATTTTGGGAGGCCAAGACAGGAGGACTGCTTGAGCCTGGGAGTTTGAGACCAGCCTGGGCAACATAGCAAGACCCTGTCTCTACAAAAATACAAAGAAATTATCTGGGTATGGCGGCTCATGCCTATAGTCCCAGTTACTTGGGAGGCTGAGGCAGAAGGATCGCTTGAGCCCATGAGGTTGAGGCTGCGGTGAGCCATGATCATGCCTCTGTACTCTAGCCTGGGTGACAGTGAGACCCCAACTCTAAAAAAAAAAAAAAAAAAGGGTTTCTTGCTAGTCCAGCTACCCTGGTAGTTGTGTGTGCTGTGCAGTGAGGCTCTGTGTGTTTAACATGGTGTCCAGGTGACTCCAGGGCAATGCAGATGCTTCTTGGGCCCTGGAGGTGGAGTGGAGAGGGAGGCTGGCCTGAGTGGAGGCTTGTCACTCCAGTAAGGAAGCGGGGGGACACACAAGAGAACACGGATCTGCCAGTTTTTTCTGATGGCTCTGTGGCCTTCTTGGCCTGACAGACTGCAATTTGGAGGCCCACTTTGTCCAAGAGGGTACCTTTCTGGGTCCTCGCTGGGGCTCAAACACGAAAGCAGACGGCTCTCAAAGGAACCTAGGGGTGCTCGCCCTGGGGCTTCACATCCAAGGATTTTTGACAACTGGGGGTTTTTTTGTTGGTTTTTGCAATTGTTGATTCTAGAAATAAAAGGGAGCTTTTTTCTTTTTTTTTTTCAGATGGAGTCTCACTCTATCATCCAGATTGGAGTGCAGTGGCACACTCACAGCCACCGCAGCCTCGACTACCTGGGCTCAGGTGATCCTTCTGCTTCAGCCTTTCAAGTAGCTGGACCCACAGGTGTGTCACCATGCCCGGCTTATTTTTTTTATTTATTGTAGAGACGAGATCTCACCAAATTGCTCAGGCTGGCCTTGAACCCCTGGACTCAGGCAATTCTCTTGCCTCTGCCTCCCAAAGTGCTGGGGTTACAGGCATGAGCCAAAAGAGAGCTTTCAAAATCAGCAGCCGACCAATCAACACTGTGGAGGTCGGCGTGTGGGGGCCAACTGTTTCCTTTTCCTGCAGGGCTGCTTCCCACTGAGTGCGAGGTGGCGCTTCTGGCAAGTCCCTGGTAATTCCCTGGCATCCGGTGACTGTCTTCAGTTCCCAGTGGGACTCGCTCAAGCCGGCTCATTTGCAGAGAACATGAGAGTAGCAGTTTTCATAGCTTAAGACCTGGAAGAAAAAGGCTTCCACCCCCCCCTTGACAATCATAATCCACTCCTACTTAAAAACATGTTTCAAAACCAAAAGGACTCTGAGAGTCTGAGCCTCGGGAGAAAACTGTGTTAAGATTCAGCTCGTGCAGCCATAAAGAAAAACAAAATCATGGACTTTGCAGCAACCTGGATGGAATTAGAGTCTATAATACTCAGTGGTTTATCACAGAAACAAAGATCTGAGTACCACATGTTCTCACTCATAAGTGGTCCCTGAACATTTATCATAATACTTTAAGAAAGGGATTGGCAGTAGCAGGACACTGCCGGGGGAGGGGGTTGTCACATGACATGCCCCACATCTTTAAAATAAAAATAAGATTAAAAAAATAAAAATAAAAGACAGCTTGTTTGCCAGCTTCTCTCCACTCTAGAGAAATGTTCCTCTCACGTCTCTTTTCTGGCAATTTCCTTGACCCTGGAGTTGCCCCGATGCCAAGGAATGAAGCCTGTCTGGAGTGAGCGGAAGCCACGAGAGCCCAGAGGGAATGGCCTTCTCTGCTCCTGTCTCTGCTGTGATTCCAGTTGCAGTTCGCAGGGGCAGGATGAAGGAGAAGCCGGGGCTCTGGGTCCAGAGGCCCCGTGGAGGGGGTGCTGGTGCGCGTGGCTGGGCGCGTCTGCGAGGTCCGGGAGGTCGTGCCCGGCGTCGGAGTCTCTGCAGCCCTGAGGCTAGCAGGTGGGTGAAGATGGGCCCTGGGACTCCAGGTGAATGAGGCAGGGCCTTGGGGCCAGCAGGTCACAGACCTCAGAGGATAGGAAGGAGCGGGCTCTCTGCATTAAAACAAAACAAGCCAACCCAACTCTTGTCTTTCCCACTCTGTATTTCCTGGGAGCCTTTCCATCAGCATGTTCCCAACATCCACATGCAAATCCCACAGCAAAAGGAGCTTCTCTCCTTCCATCTTTTTTTTTTTTTTTGAGTTGGAGTCTCACTCTGTCACCCAGACTGGAGTGCAATGGCCGCTCCTGGCCACCGCAGCCTTGCCCTGCTGGGTTCTGGCGATCCTTCCACTTCAGCCTTCCAAGTAGCTGGAACTACAGGCACGTGCTATCACACCCAGCTAATTTTTGATTTATTGTAGAGATGAGGTCTCGATAAGTTGTCCAGGTGGGTCTTGAACCCGCTGGCTCAGGCAATCTACTCACCTCAGCCTCCCAAAACGTGGGATTACAGGCTGAGCCACCGAACCTGGCCTCTCCTTCCATCTTTTAAGGAGACATAGGAGCTGGCTCCCAGCAGCCATATGTTTTCTGGGAAGAGCCAGATGGTACATCCAAGGGAGGGAGACCCAAAAAAACCAGAATTTACTTTAAAAATTGTGTATTTATTCCCACGTGTTTACATTTCAGTCACCTTCAGAGTCACCATTTGAGGCAATATACCTAATCGAGATGCTTTTTCCGCTGCTCAAAACAGTTTTTGAACTTGTCAATTTTGATGCCTTTTAGTGCTTCTGCTGGTTTTTGTTTCACCTCTTCCACATGAGCAAAATGTTTCCCTTTGAGGACTTTTTTCATCCAGGGAAACCAAAAAAAAAAAGTCACTGGGGGGTGACATCACATGAATAGGGAGGGTGGGGCCCAGGGGACATGCCGTTTTTGGTTGCAAACTGCTGAATGCTCAGTTCGGTGTGGGCAGGTACATTGTCATGGAGGAAGGACCAGTCACCTGTCTGCCAAAACTTGGGATGTTTCTTCTGCAAATCGGGATGCAACCTTCTCAGAACTTCCACATAGAAACTTTGGCTGACCGTTTGATCCAGAGGAACAAATTCTGAGTATGCTATGAGGGTCTCGCCCTCCAAAAGACAATCCTGGGTTTTTGGGTCCCCCTTGTAGGGTCTCTGTCCAACGAGGGGCCATAGACAAGACCTAACACAGCACCTGCGCCATCTGAGGCTGTGTCCACTCAAACCTTCTTTGCAAAAGGAGGCTGGATGTGGGGCTTAGCTTGTGGGCCACAGTGTGTGGCCTCTGGTTTAAACGGAGAGACTTCAGGGCTACCACGCAGATATGTGGCCAAGGTCCAGAGAATGACAAAGGCCGCTGAGGTGCCCGCAAGCAGCAGGAGGCTGTTATGCCCTCGTGGCAGAAGAAACAACGGTGTACATGGTGCCACCGTCGCCCAGAGAGAGTGGGCTCATGGGAGGCCTAAGGCAAGGAGGGCGCAGGAAGGAAGGGCCTGGTCTCACACTCTGGCTCCTCGGGTCTCCTGCTTGGGCCTCCTAGCCTCTGACCTGATCATGGCCCAGCTGGAAGGGAGGCTGGTGGGGAAGCCCTCAGGGCTAGCATGTCAGAGAAGTGGGAGCAGGTGAGGGAGCGCTTAGGGAGAAGGCGGGTGGGCGAAGGAGAAAATGCCACGTGGGGACTAATTACGGAAAACCACTCCTTCTTGAAATGAAACTAGGGTGGGTGGGTTGAGTTTCCTGGCCCTGGTTATGCACCCTGACTTTATGCTGGAGAATTAGCCCCGCCTTGCACAAAAGGCATGTGATCCTATTCACACCTGACTTTATTCTGGGCAACCAGCCTTCTCCCCTCACAGGACAGGCGTCCGATCCTTTTCACAGCTGCCTAGATTCCAGAGAGCCAGCCCTCCCCAACACAGGACAGGCATCTGATTCTATTCGCCCCTGACTTTATTCTGGAGACCCAGCCGTCTCCCTCCCTGGCATCTCGTCCTATTCACACCTGACTCTTCTAGAGAACCAGCCCTTTCCCTCTCAAGACAGACTTCTGATCCTGTTCACACCTGACTTTATTCTGGACAACCAGGCCTCCCCCACATGGGACAAGCATCTGATCCTATTCACACCTGACTTTATTCAGAAGATCCAGCCCTCCCCCTCACAGGATGGGAATCTACTTCAGACCAAAGAGACAGGCTCAGAACTTCTGTTTGGACTGTTGGCTGAGATCGGCTGTCCTTTTTCTGGGAGATCCGAGGTTTGAACCTGGTAACCGTCTGAGCCCGAGGTGGCGCCCTCCCCGGGAAGATCCAACTTCAGCCAGCACAAGGGAATGCAGAGGGCATGGGAGTAGGGGAAACCCAGGTCCCGATGCTGACGCTGCGCCCCTGGATCAAGCTCCACCTGAAATAAAACCCTCACATTTCAGTTATGTGAGCCAACACATTCCTTTCTTCACTGAGAGCAGTGTTCTGTTTCTGGTCACCAAAATGATCCTGGGTAAGAGAGAATCCAGATTCTCGCTACATCTCATAACCTGGCAGGTTGAGATGTAGCGAGCGTCACGTGAATTGTGGCGGCTTGGAAACGCTGACGGGAACATGGCACCTGCCAGGTCCGTGTTGTCTGAGGTGACTTTTCCTTGACTTCCGCTAAGGGCTCACCTCCCAACACCTCCCATTCATCCGCGAGTCCCCAAATCCTGAAATGTGTGGGCCAGTGAAACGTCCAAACCAGAGAACCATCTCCAAGCTGTCAACTCCTCACTGTGCTTTACAAAACAGATAAACAGGACCACCTCCTGTCTCCCGCATGTCACGCCATTTCTCGGGGCTGAGAGTGGAGGATTAAAGCGAAACCCCCTGCACAAGGCCCGTTCATCCTTAAGGAAGATGCCCAGCTCCAGGATCCCTGGGTCTGGCTGGACATGTGTGCACAGCTGGCACCAGGATAGGGGCCCATGGCCCAATCCGGTCCTCACTCTGCCATCTACGCCATGCTCCCTGCCTGAGCTGCGTCCACTCAGATGAGTAATCGCTTTTTTCTTTACACAAAGGGGCTTCCTGCTTGCCAAGCTGGGTGCCGGCAGGGCCACGTCTGCCTGGGGAAGGCGACTCTCCCTAATCTGTACAAAAAACTTCTGGGGCTGGCAGCGGCCCTGCAATGACATTTTCTACTTAAAAAGGAAGGTCACTGGGCTGTGCTTCAACTGGTGCCAGGCACATAGTAGGTGCTCGCTAAATGTGTGCTCTGTGACTGCTGAACTGCTGGTGGGACCTGCATTAAGGGCTGCTTCTGGGCTGCGGGTTGATGCTAGGGGGCCAGGGTGGTTGCAAGGGCAGCTAAGAGGGTCAAGTTCATGTAACTTTCTCATCTCATCCATGGTCAAATGCAAGGGTGTGGGAAGCAAGAGGAAGGAAAGCTCTGAGAGGACCACAAGAAAGCCAGCTTGCTGAAGGACCTGCCACATGTGAGGTGAGGCACTGAGCACCTTGTACTAAGTACCTTGTACTAAGCACTTTGGACTAAGCATCTTGCACCAAGCACCTTGTACTAAGCGCTTTGTACTAAGCACCTGTTACTGTCATCTCCTTTAACATGTCTTGCAGCTCAGGTGCCTGGGCCTTTGAAGGACTCTAGGTCATCCAGCAGCATGGTGAGATTTGACTGCAAAGTCACAAATATGGCTGGGATCTGGGTGAGAGGCACCCGGGGTCTTGTGCCCAAGAAGTCCCTCTGTGGACATCTGCCCTGGACCCTGGGACACTGCCCAGTTGCAGTGCCTGTGGTCAGCATCTCATGTCTCTCCTGGCACCTCTGTTGCTGCCCCCACATGCTCCCTGCCCCCACCCCACCCCTGTGTCTTGTGGCCGTAAACACCATGACCAGAGAGGGCGCGTCTGTGGGGTGGCTAGAATTCATTTCTGTACACCCGATGGCTTCACACAACAGAAGTTTCTTCTCTTTCAATACTGATCTCAGTGTCACTGGACAGGGATCGAGACACCAGCAGGGAAACTCCCTGCAGAGCCTGAGGGGACGGTCTGTGCCTCTCCCCTCTCCTGGAGCTACACTCGACCCATGGCTCTTCCTCCATCCAAAGCCAGCAGTTTCGCAGCTTTCAAACCCTCTCTCAGTGACCACTGTCACTGCAGCCGCTGCCTTCTGTGTGTGTATCTGATCTCACTCCGCCTTTCAGTCTCTCTCTTTTTTTTTTTTCTGAGTTGGGCTCTCACTCTGTTGCCTAGGCTGGAGTTAGTGGCATGATCAAAGCTCACCACAGCCTCCGCCTCCTGGGCTCAGGCGATCCTCCCACCTCCCCCTCTCGAGTAGCTGCCACCACAGGCATGCACCACTATGCCTGGCCAGGTTTCTGATTTTTTGCAGAGATGAGGTCTCACTGTGTCACCCAGGCTGTTCTTGAACTCCTGGGCTCAAGTGGCTCTTCTGCTTTGGCCTCCCAAAGTGCTGGGATTGCAGGCATGAGCCACTGTGCCCGACCTACTTCTTCTTTTCTTTTAAGAACACTCGTGATGGCATTCAGGGCCTACCCAGATAAGCCAGGATAATCGTCTCACCTAAAATCCTTAATCCAATCCCTCTGCAACAACTTAGCCATATAATGTAACATTCACCAATTTCCAGGGATTAAGACCTGATGTCTTTGACATTACTTGAGCCACAACAGAGGGCAGGTGACCTGCCCAAGGTCACACAGCAAGTGTGGGCTTTGACCCCCCAGCAGATCCCCTCCAGACCACACCGAACCCCTCACCATCTGCTTAGAGACAACGGCCCAAGTCATGGATTATGTCAGGGTAGGGAAGGGCCTGGTGTCCAGCTGTGGCTATCTGCATGGAGCTATTAAACTTCCTGAATGTTTTTGGAGGGAAAGCAATGAGAATCAGCTCCCTGGGATTTGCAGGGAGGCCAGGTTTCTGCTGTTCTGTACTGTCACTGTGAAGAAACACCAGCCTCTTCTGCGGTCTGCCATTAGTCACTGGACTTGGGATCTATTCACACATGGGAAATTTTGAGTTTAGGGCTGGAGAGGGGACAGGAGAGAAGGAAGCCTCAGGGAAGTCATCATAGATGCCCAGGGAGCTGGGTTTCCTATAGCCATGAGCCCTTCCTCCTGGCAAAGCCGGTGGCATGTGGTGCCCCCAGGGAACCCGAGGCCTGAGTGCCAAGGCCGAGCAGAGGTGCCTGCGGTGTGTTCCCCTCTTGGCTGGCCTGGAAACTCTCCGTCACCTGACACCGTTCCTGCCTAGCCCTGTGTCTGCAAGCCGCAGAACTAAGTGACAGAGAGGACAGAGGGCACAGGCGCTCAGTGCTCTAATGACCCTGACCTTGAGAGAAGAGGGAGCAGGAGGGCAAAGTCACAGGCGACGTTAACTGAGCACCTGCCATGTACCGGATGCGTGGTCTAGGGCGACTCTCCCTCAAGCCCACTTCCGGACAGAAGAACAGAGTCATAGGAAGGTGATGTGGCATGTCTAAAATGAGACAGCAAAGCAGGAACTTGGACCTGGGTCTGTCTGGCTCCAAGGTCGTGCCCTGTGTGAATGGTTTCAGAAGGCCCAAGCTCCCTCATCCTGCCCACCTGCTCTGCACTGCAGAGGCTGAGGGCCCTTGGAGGCCGAGGACGGGGTTCAAAACCTGATTCTACCATCTCTAGGGCTCCAGCCTCCACCAAGGAGACCGACCTCTCAGTGACTCCAAGGCAGTGACATTCACGGTATCCCAACTCAATGGAGTTCTTGTGAAAACGTAACGGGTTGACACAAGTGAAGTGCTTAGGATGGGAAGTAGCTCATCTTAAGTGTAGCCATTGTTATTATTATTGGCACATCCAATAGCTTTGGCAAGAGACTCCGTTTACCACTGGGATATTACTACAGGTCGTTGGCATCAGGCCAGAATTGAGTACAACTATTAGGTCAGAAACAGGGCAAAAATCTAGCTCTTGACCTGTTAAAAAGTGGTCCGTGAATACAACCGAGCCAAAACCCCAGAAGCCCGTGGGAGCCAAATGATAGAGTCATTACAATATGGCGCACATTTGCGATCCTCACCTGTTTGCTGACTTCAGCCCAGAAGTGCTCTGCTTAGCCTTCGCGATACATTTTCCAGAACCCAGGGTCTTGTCTCGCCCCACACGCGTGGCCTGCACAGAAACAGTCTCCGAGTTGTCAGCATGGCTGAATGTTCCTGCCGCAAAGGCCGGTCCTTGGTCACCCCAGTCACTGCGGCGGGGGCAGACCTCACCGACCACACGGCACAGCCTGGGAGTGGGGACGCTTTGGAAACCATTTGTCACGAGGCTTCTCTGGGCCCCACATGGGCCTGGGTCTGCTGGGGAGGCAGACAGCATGTGAAGGCGGTTCCTGTCCCCCAAGGTGACTTATAGGCACCGCACACAGAAGGCAGGCCACAACGCTAGCTCCGAGTGTTGGCACAGGGTGCGGACAGCGCCTGGCTGTGGTTGACGGCAGAGGTGAGACTGCCCCACAGAGATGGACGTGAGCCTGACATTTGAGAAATAGCTGGGAGTTGGATCAGGAAAGAGAAGAGTCCCCCTCACGGCATCGTGAGAGGGGACCAGCATCAGCAAAGTTGCTGACGATAAGAAACTCACTCTGAAAGGGCACCCGCTGGCCCTGGGCACTAGGCGTGACTTCCACGTGGCCCACAGGAAGCGTGTGGTGGTGGATCAAGGGCAGACCTTCTCAGGGTGGTCTCAGAGTGAAGATGGGCAGTTTGGGGTGCAGACACGGATCGTGAGTGCAAGTGGCCCAGCTCGTAGGCAAGGTCTTGCTCGGTCACTCTGCATCCTAGCTAAAGGCAAGGGATGAGGCCTGCAACGTAGAACGGCGTCTCAGATGCCCACACATCTGGGTACACATAGTACAGATAAAGCCTTAGCTACAACAAGATAACCGTAAAACGGCTTGCCTTTGGGTAGCAACAAAATTCCGTTATGGCTCCCTCTCAGACCTTGAATCCCTTCCAACTTCCTTGGTGCTTGATTGTAAAACAAATGTACTGAGCTGGTTCGGGGCTACTTCTCCTCCATCAGAGGAAAGCGTCCCACCTGGCCCCGCTTTTCTTGATGTCTTTGTGTCTGTGTTTTTCTTCATCTCTTGTTGCTCTCTCTCAGGACCCTCAAGGCAGCTGCGCGGGCTGTAGTGAGAACTTGGAGAAAGGGGTGAAGAGTGAGGCGGAGGACCCAAGGAGGAGACTGTGGTTGGAGGAATAACTGCTTTGCAGGCGTCTCCTTGGGGCGTGACTGCTTTCCCGGCAACTCTCTGCTTCTTGCCTGAGTGGGACTTTGGGAGTTCAGACCCCTAAGCCCCTCCTGCTGGGGTCCACCATGTGAGGGGAGTCTGGCTCTGTTCTTGGCTGTGGGGTACCCATGGGCAGGGACCTGCCACTGTGCCTGGGATAGAGCCCTGGGCTCCTCTAGAGATGCCCATTCTAAGGCCACATGTCTGCTCAGCCCTGGGGTCAGTGCTGGGGGCCTGTGATGGGACAGCTCATACGTGGCTAATGCCACTTGGGCAGAAGCTCTGTGAGTCAGCGTGGCCCTCCTAGGCCCCCCTAAATGCTTGCCTCTCTGCAGTAGCAACTGATAGTGTTCTTAGCAGAGTCTGTTCCAAGCACTGGGTCTCTTAGCTAAATGACATGGGGCAGGTCCCCAGCGGGCCCACAGCTGGCCTGAAACGTTGAGCGAGGAACAAGCCTTCGCTGTTATCTGCTGCCAAGCCTCCTGGGTTGCCTGCCCCTGTGACGGGGGCCACCTCTTGGGCCCAGCACAGGCCTACAGTGGTGGTGCAACTCAACTGCCTTCTCCGACAGCCCCTGCAGGGATAGACTGGCTTTTCCATCTCCACCTCCCCTCCTCTTTCCCTTTCTCAAGCTCCGTTGGGATGACGTCGTTATTGTCTGGACTCCGATCAGGGCCCTGTCTGCAGAGCTCCAGGGAAAAGGGAATCTCATGTCCCCATCTACAAAAAGGCAATGTGGAAGCATCGACAGAAAACATATTGGGAGTTCCCAGGCTGTGAAGTGAGTGGGAGATTATTTAGATAAATGAATTTGTGTGATTGAAATGGTTCCCAGAAGTAAATGTCAGTGAACCAGATGCGGTCATGTTTTGCTCGTGAAGTAGTGTTAGAATGCATGTGATTTGAAGTTTATGGTAAAACACAAGCACAAGATTACCTCTCAGGCTGGGGGCAGTGTGGGCAGGCCTGGGGCCCTCACGCCTGGAGACTGTTTGTGTCACATGTGGTTAGCTCAGGCGGGATGATGGGCCGGACTCAAGGTTCTGAGAATTTAGCTGTGAACCACAAACAATCAGACAAGGCCAGAAATTGATCTTTAGTGTAGAAATTAACACTGAGCTGTCTGTGCACATCCACTAAGCAAAATCCATGTGGCCCATGTGCGTGGGGCGCTGCCACAGTGCTTCAGAATAACAAGCGTGGCCTTCAGAGGGGATAATCGCCCTCTTGAGATGTGTGCGCGGGTCTTAGTAGACAGTTACCTGGTCATGTGTATGTCTCCAAAAATGCGTTGTTTTCAAATGTGTGCTCCAAAAAGGGATTAAAAACAAAATATCTGGGAAATACTGAGTTAAAGTTTTTTTTTTTCCAACTGTAGAAACTTCTCAGAGACTCCAATATGTTAATATTCACTGTGAGACTCTAGAAGGAACTACCATATATAGCAGCCTCAGGGACTCTTGACCACAGGAGGGGGGTGGGGGGAAGAGAGACAATATACATAGACAGATGGATATGGATAGAGATAGAGATAGATGTGAATCGATGGTAGATATAGATAGCTAGACATAGATAAATAGAAACAGGGGGCGCCAAAAAATGTATACACATTTTAAGAGATGTTATCTATGTATTACTTTTGAAGGTGAATTAAATAACAGGAGCAATGTGTAGTATGATGTTCGCTCAACCATGCTTCTGCCGTTTTTTTTGACTGTCACGTGGTGATGCTAGCATTCATTTGATTAATACTATCTTTTGAGCGAACGTCATGCTTAAAATGTGTATACAGTTTTTGTCACCCCTTGTATACACAGGTAGAGATAGATAGGTAGAGATAGAGATAGATAGCTAGTCACAGATAGATATAGTTAGAGATTAGATAGGCAGAGATAGATTAGAGAGATAGGTAGAAATTAGACAGAGATAGATAGCTATAGATAGATTAGAGAGGGAGAGAGACTAATGGATAGACAGATGGATGGAGGGATGGAAGGATCGGGGACAGATGTGGGTATAGATAAATAGATATATTTAGCATTTCACTAGACTATGTAGAAATGACAAAGAGTATTAAATGAACCTGTAAGAATACCTTCTCCTGGACAAATAGATCTTCATTGATGGAAGCGCTCAGAATGAAAATTAAATCAGCTGGTGAATTGGGGTGCCTTTGGGCACAGAAGACAAACGTCCCCGCAGAAGGGACTGAACAAGAAGGCTACCTGTGATCTCACCTCAGAAGCCGGAAGCAGGGATTCCCGGCCTGGGTCATCTGCAGCCCTCCAGACCTTCATGAAGGTGGATGTCTCCTTCCCTCCGGCTCTGCCCTCCTCAGAGCGGAGACAACCTCTCCCCTCTGGTTGTAAGACGTTGCTGCCACAGCAGGGCTCCCACACCAGGCAGATACAGTTCTGCACAAAGTCCTAGGGACACATGTCCTCCTGCGTGGCAGCTTCAGGAAAGACACCTTTCTCAGTAGCCTCCCAACTCCTCAGAGCCGCATGGCAAACTTGGGGCTACACACCTGGACCCTGGATGTTGTGGAAGCCAGGAAGGGTCAGGGTTGGCCTTTCAAGTCTCCACAGTGGGAGGCGAGTCCCACCAGCCGGAGACCCAGGAAGGCCGATGGTGTCACTTGCGTCTGAGTCTGAGTCTGAAGGCTACAGAAGACCCACGTTGCAGCTTAGAGCCAGACAGAGAGAGAACAGTCTCTCTTCCTCTGCCTTTTGGTTCTATTTAGGCTGTGAATGGGTAGGGTGAGGCCCATTCACCCGGGGAAGACAGTCTCCTTTACTGTTTTTACTGCTTCAAATGTTAAACTCATCCAGAAACAACCTCACAGAAACACCTAGAATAATGTTTAGCCCAATATCTGGACACCCAGTAGCCCAAATTAATCATCACACATAGCCAAGTTACCTTTCAAGCCCTGGTCACCTCGTTTGTAAAATTGGATATCTAATTGACTTGTTGTGAGAATTTTTTTTAAAAAGCATCATTAAAGTACTCAGCACAGCATCTAGCTCATAATTTGCTTTCAATGCAGTTTTTTGTGTTTTTGAGTCGAGATCCCCCTCTGACCCTCAGGTTGGAGTGCAGTGGCATGCTCATAGCTCACTGCAGCCTTGACCTCCTAGGCTCAGACAATCCTTCCACCTTAGACTCCTGAGTACCTGGGACTACAGGTGCACACCACCATGCCTGGATAATTTCTTGATTTTTTGTAGGGACAAGGTCTCACTATGTTGCCCAGGCTGGTCTTGAACTCCTGAGCTCCAGGGATCCTCCTACCTTGGCCTCCTAAAGGGATTGCAGGCATCCGCCACCATGCCCGACCCTCAATACAGATTTTTGAAAGCACAAAATTGAACTCATTGTAATAATCATCACCCCCATTTCATGAACTCTATCTTATCCTGCCTCAGGGCCTCAGCCCCTACAAATGCTATGTCAATCATGCCAAAGGATGTCACACGTAGACTCAGAAAGGAGTCTGCCCTCTGCAAGTGCCACACAGCCATTGTATTTTTCTCCTACTCTGACCCCCTGCAAATGTCAGTTGCCTGCAAAGCCACTCAAGATGAGGACACATGGACTGTGCTGGCCCTGGTACGTTGAAGATTCCAGAAATGGGTTCTGAGCCAAAGTTGGAGAAAAGCCATCCTAGTTGCAGAGAATCCTCCGTGAAAACCATTCCTTCAGCTTCTTCTGCAGCTCTTCACCCCTCAGCCGCTTCATCCATTGAGAATATTTATCAAGCACCTACTATGTCCCAGCACTGTGCTAGAGAGTGGCTCGCACATGGCTGGCAGTTGAGCTTGCCCAAAGGCGTCTATTCGGTTGCGGTGGAAAGTTGGAGGGTGGCGGGCAGATTCTTCCTCTTCCCCAGCCCAGGGTGCTAGGAAGCCACAGTGCTGGTGTCCTCGGCCGCTGTGGCAGCTAGAGGGAAGGGAGAAGCCTGAGGGTCTTGTAACCATGACCCTTGAGAGTAAGAACCACTGCTCCTCCGCGTACCTGACCCTTAGGCCGGGTTTCCTGTGGCCCCTCCCCCTTCTTCTTTATTCCGCCCTTCTTAGGATTTTAAAAATTCAAACCTGGGATGGAAAACACTGGGGAACAGGGAACATCTTCCTTCTTCCTTCTACCCCAACAAGAGTGTGTCTTTTGAGAAAAACAAGGCTCCAGCGTTGGTGGTCAACGCTGCCACTGGGATCACAGCTCCAGGGGGCTGGATTCTGCAGTCGGTGAGCATAGGAAAAATGGCCTCACGTGACAATGACCCTGGAGAATTCAGGGTCCCACAGATCGGGTTTTGGGACTCTCACGCGACAGCTCGGCGTGTCTAACATAGCAGTTCGCAATCGACATGGGAGCAGATTGCTGTGTCTTGAGTCAAAGCACCAGATGAGGTGTTTGGCTTGTGTTTCATCTGGCTTGTGTTCCGGGAGCCTGAAGAATGCCAAATAGCCTGGAGTTGTTTGCTTTATGTTAGTTAAGTGCGAATAGTTTGCATCTATTTAAATCAGTGAATGACAGGAAGTTGTGTAGGCACCATTGCCGATACACAGCATGCTGGCCATTTCTACATAATCAGACACTTAAAGAATAATTCAAACCACAAGTATTTTCTCTCAACTTTTTAATTTTTGAACATTTCAAGCCCAGAGAAGAGTTAAAAGAACAGCGTAGTGCGTAGTGAATATCACCCGGGTATCTTCACCTAGTTTTATCGGTTGCTGACATTTTACCACTAGTGTTTTCTTTTTCTCTCTAACACACACACACACACACACACACACACACACACACACACACACACACACACACAGAGTGATGAGGTTTTGGCAATGACTATACCCCTGTAACCAGTACTCAGATCAAGCAACAGAACACCCCTATCCCCCAGAATTCTCTCTTGGGTGATTCCTGATTTCAAATACCTAGATTAGTTTGTCTGTTTTTTTGTTTTTTGAGACAGAGTCTTTGTTACTCACTGCAGTCTCAAACTCCTGGGCTCAAGCAATCCTCCCACTTCAGTCTCTGGAATAACTGGGACTACAGGTGCACCACATGCCCAGCTAATTTTTATATTTTTGGTAGAGGTGCGGGTCTCGCTCTGTTGTCCAGGCTGGTCACAAACTTCTGGGCTCTGGCGATCCTCCTGCCTCAGCCTCCCAAAGTGCTGGGTTCACAGGCACGAGTCACCATGTCCGGCTGTTCTCTTTTTCTACCAAGTTCCGCCGACTGCCTCGCCTGCCCTCTTTCGTCCCCTGAGAGGCTGACCCTGACGCCTGCACTGTCCTCGTGCTCTTGCGATTAGGCTTCGGGTTGGTGGTGCCTAAGGAAGCAGGCTGTGGGCAAGACTTCCACGGGCGGAGGAGACGGTGGGCAGGTGCCTGCTCCCTGCGTTGGCCCTTTGGTCCCTGGAATAACAACAGCGTCCTGCCCTTCCAGGCTCTGGGTGCGCCTTGAGGTTTCTGGTTTGTCCACTTAACTCTGTCCACATCTCTATCGAAACAGAACAACAACAACAGCAAAACCCCCAAACCCAAAACAAAACCAAAAGACACTCTCTGCTTTAAACCCATCTGGACCTTCCACTTCCTGGGGGACTTGGCTTAGCCGTGACCTGGATGGCAGGTTGCCATCGTACTTCTGCCCGCCAGCCTCACTAATGAGGCCAGTCAGGGCACCAGGGTCGAGGGGCGAGGAGGGAGGGGAGGGCGGGCTGCAGGGGAAAGACCAGGAGGGCGTGCACGGCCCCCAGGGCTAGCCGGAGTGGTGAGACCACACTGGGCCAGGGGAGGTCATTCAACCTGGAGAAGAGGGCAGGGTGGTCCCTCACGGGAGTCATGACCATTGGGTGAGGGACACAGCTGGGTCATGGCGACCCTGTAGGGAGGAAAGCAGAGGAGCAAATGCTCGGACACCCGCCTGTCTCCCTGCTGTCTCCTGCTGCTGCTCCCACAGACCAGGCTGGACAGAGACGCCAGGTCCTCCTCTCTGGAGCAGGGTGGGGGAGGGAGTGCGGCACAGGTCCTCCTTAGCTCCTGGCCAAGAATATGCTGTCCCGCCCAAGCACGCCAAGACCCAAGTGGACTCCATGATGGAGACGCCTTTGCTAGGTGTTTAAGAAGCTTCTTTGTGGGCCAGCCATGGTGGCTCACACCTGCAATCCCAGCAGTTTGGGAGGCCGAGGCAGGAGAATCGATTGAGCCCAGGAGTTCCAAACCAGCCTGGGCAACATAGCGAGACCTCATCTCTACAAAAATTTAAAAAAATTAGCTGGGTGTGGTGGCACACACCTGTAGTCCCAGCTACTCAGAAGGCTGAGATGGGAGGATTGCCCGAGCCCAGGAGGTTCGGGCTGTGGTGAGCCGTGTCACGCCACTGCACTCCAACCTGGGTGACAGAGTGAGACCCCGACTCCAAAAAACAGAAACCCTGTCTTTGTGAAGTACTAAGGATAAATATTGAAGAACAAGGTATTCAGTGCAATGGCATCCTTGCCCAAGTATCTTGACCCCCTGTGGAGTGCCTGGCCCCATGCTGGGACTGTCCTGAGAGTTTTGTCAAGGTTGGTTCTGACCATTGTCATTCTTACTTTGCATCAGGAGGACTTCAAGATGGGGTGAGTTTGGCCCAGAAGACATATTTTGGGAGGAGGCACAATGCTTTATTGGGAGGAAGGACGAGGGGAGGAGGAGGAGGCAGGCGAGGGGTTGGAGAGCGTGGACCGCAACCGGGCAGACCTCCTAAGACCTGCCACCACCACCAAAGGCCCAGAAGACATCTTGACGTGGAAAGAAGGCTGACTTTGAAGCCGGGACACGTGGACTTGAATTCTCCACAATGCCTTCCTCTTTGATGTGACCCAAGTTCTCTGGGCCTCAGTTTCCTTGCTGTAAAATGGAACACAAACACCCGCCTCACATGCACGGGCAAAAGTTTTCTAAGTGAAACCTCATTTTGCAGAGGCGGGGCATTGTAATTACTGAGCCTACGAGTATCCCCGGGGCAAGCATTCTTCTGGCGGATCACGGCTGCACTCTGGTAGACTCAGTCCGTGTCAACAGATGACTCCAGTCCAACCCGTGTCCCCTGCCTGGGCTAATTGCTCCCTCAGACCTAAGCTGTGCCCAACTCTACGATTAGAATTCAAACCCTGGCCCTCCATTAGGGATGCATAATGCCTCACTTTCCTTCCCTGAAATTAATCAGCTGCAAATGATTAAATTACTATATATAGTGTGAAACACATCAAAGCTGTAATTTTTATATAAATTCCAGAATGTTACATTATTTCCCTTCCGCGCTGACGTTGGAATAATTCCTCACAATCATTGCTTTGTCTTCTGTAAAATAAAATTTTAAAAACCCATTGCTCTTCAAGCGTATCAAAGTCTGCATTCCATGTCGAATATGATTAATGTTTACTGTATTTGTTGTGGGGTTGGCTGCTAATTGTGGCGTTAAACCGCACCCCTGCCGTCGTCTTCGGGGGCTGAGGGATGCTGGTTCAGAACCGCTGTTTGAGAAAGTATCAATTAAGATTCAGCTCCACTGAACACACACATCATTTCTGTTGTCTGTTTGTGGTGCCCGTCGGAGCTGGTGGGAGCACTCTCCTTCTCCTGCGAGAGCAGATGGCTGCTAGGCGGCTTCTCTGGTCTGGGAAGCCCCAGGCTTGGCTCATGGGGGCCAGAGATATCACCTGGGTGTTGCCGGTCGTTGCTTCTCTGGCGAGGCCCTTGACTGCCAGGTGGACATGGACTGGTCATCAGAGCCAGGCCCGCCTGTGGCAGGTACTGCATGGTCAGAATGGAGCACGTCTTCAAATTTTGTGCTGCCCACTCTTTAGGACCTTGCCCCCTGCCATTTTGCATTCAGGTTTCCCCCCACCCCACCTGACTGAGGGTACTAGATTGAGAACTGAAAAGCAGAATGATGACCCAGTTGTGCAGGCACTGCCATGTTTAACCTGGGAGAAGTTTGGGTAATCTGTTCAAGATATCACACTAAGCTGGGCTCGGTGGCTCAGCCTGTCATCCCAGCACCTTGGGAGGCCAAGGTGAGTGGATTGCCTGAGCCCGCAGGTTTGAGACCAGCCTGGGCAACTTGGCAAGACCTCGTCTCTACAATAAATACGTATAAAAGAATGAGCTGGGCATGGAAGCACGCGCCTGTGGTTTCGGCTACTTGGAAGGCTGAGGCGGAAAGATTGCCGGAGCCCAGCAAGTCGACGCTGGGGTGGCTGTGAACATGCCACTGCACTCCAGCCTGGGTGATGGAGTGATACTCCAACTCCAAATATATATGTGTGTGTGTGTGTGTGTGTGTGTGTGTGTGTGTGTGTATCACACTAGAAGGTGGCATGGTTGGATTTAAACCTAGATGGAGGGTCTGCGGCTTTTAACCTTTAAGCCAACCTGACTGGTACTTGGTCTCATATGTGTTGTCATGTTCCTGTTGTTACTGTGCGGTGTCTTAGTCAGTTTTGTGTTGTTATTAACAGAATCCCATAGACTGGGTAATTTATAAAGCAAAGAAATTTATTTCTCACAGTTATGGAAGCTGGGCAGTCCAAGGTCAAGGTGCTGGCATCTGGAAGATGCTGTTTGGCTGCAGCCTCTCAGGGCAAAAGGTGAGAGACAGAGGAGGAGAGCAAGAGAGCGAGAGAGAGAACACTGGCTTTCTATAACAAACCCACTCTCATGACAGTGACGTGAGTCCATGAGGCTCTGTGCTCGTCACCTCATCTCCTCCTAAACTGTGGCCTTGAGGACTAGATTTTCAACCCATGAACTTTGGGGACACGTTTGAACCATAGCATGCAATCCCCACCACTGAAGCATCCCAGGGAGTTTGTGTGTGTGTGTGTGTGTGTGTGTGTGAGAGAGAGAGAGAGAGAGAGAGAGAGAGAGAGAGAGAGAGAGAGAGGAATGGATATCTGAAGGGTGAAGAGAGACCATAGTTGCTTCCAGGTCCCTGTTCCCTGTCATTCTGTGTGGCTCCTTCTGGTCACCTGGATTGCCCCGGGGTAAAAGGGTTAAAAGCCCGAAATGTCACGGGTCTTGATTGACTTTGCTCAGAACTTAGACGGGCAGGCGCCAGATGCAAGCCAGTCCTCTGTTAAGGTATCAGCATCACAATGGGGGTGAATCAGTGGAAACGTCTGGGGCCAGGCAGGAGGGGCCTGTGGCTTCTCTCTGCCAAGGTGAGCTGTGATGACCGGCTCCTTCCCTCCCTCACTCTTTATTCTTACCTCCCTCCCTTATTCCCTCTCTCTCCCCCTCCTTTTCCCTCTCTCCTTTCCCCTCCCTCCCCTCTTCATGGCCCCCCTCCATGTCAACATGAACAAGAGCCCTGGAGGCTTACTAAAGAGCGCTGGAAAATAGCAGCGAGGGCCCAGAACACTCCCTGCTTCTGGACAGCACGCGTGCCTTTGGGTCTGGGTAGAGTGTGGACATGTGGACCCTGCTGGCAGACTCTGGTGGCTTTTCCCCCCAATTTCCCTTGGGAGTGGTTTTCCCGGGGGTGGACATGCTTAAGATTTAAAACGCAAATCGACATGATGGACTGGGCTGGCTCTCTGAGGGTCCCTCTGCTTCCAGACCAAGCCGAGTCTGTGCCCTGGCTGCTGCCAGCTCATTCCCGGGGGCATCCGGGCAGGCCGGGACCATCCCATCCACTCCCTGGGGGCCCAGTTAGCTCAGCCGCCAGCCTCTCCTGCCCTAGCAGCCCCCACAGCAGATGTGGTGAAAATGTCCATTATCTCTACATACAAAGTTTGCTCTCCATATGGAATCTCCAGACCAGAGAACACTGTGGAGAGACAAATTATCCGCTTTTTCTTCACTCTCGAGCTCAGAATCACACTTACGGCTGGGTGCGGTAGCTCAGGTCTGTAATCCCAGCACTTTTGGAGGCTGAGGCAGGAGGATTGCTGGAGTCCAGAAGTTTGGGACCAACCTGGGCAACCTGGGCGAGACCTTGTCTCTACAAAATAAAATTTTAAAAATCAAGAAATTATCCAGGTATGGTGATGTGTGCTGAGCAACATAGTGAGAACTTACCTCTAAAAAAAAAAAGAAAGAAAGAAAAAAAGAAAAGAAAAGAAAAAATCTCACCATTAGGGCTTGGGTGGGCTGCACATTCAATCCAATCTAGAAGTTACCCACCAAAAAACCTTGACCTTTGCCTCAGGCCAATCTATGGGGGACGATGGGGGATGGGGGTAATGACTGAGGGAGGGAGACGGCACTTCTGCCTGTGTCCCTGCATTTTGCCAGCAATGTCGTCTCCGACCGTGAGGACTGAACTCTGAACCGCGGGGCCAGCACTGAGTGTGGCCACTTCTGGCCCTGGGTGGTTTATTGCGTCCCCTGCCCCACCCGCCTCCGGGGAGCATGGCCTCGGCGCCAAGGCCAGCCTGGGCCAGGGCGGCACCCACCTTCAGTCCCCGGAGCACCTGCCACTCTGTGCGATGCGGCGAGAAACCGCCGGAAAGGTGGCCATTGTCATTGCGCCACCTGCTGGAAGACTGGACAAATGATCTGGAACTCATGGCTTGGCTGTCACTAACCAGTAGCTTCACCACCAGGATTATTGTTCCTGACTCCAGCTGTCTTATTACACAAGTCACGCAGCCTTATGGAGGATAGGTTAGGACGTTCACATGCGTGAAGCAAGCATCGTCAGCCACAATCCTGTCTGTCACCCAGAGATAGCATCCTTTATATGTTCGCTGGCTTTCCTTCCAGTCTTTTTTCTGGTTGGATATTTGTAAATTCACGCACACTGTGAGTCTCATCCAATGCACATCGTTGTGTAGCTTGCTTTTTAAACTTGACAGTATAACTAAACATCTTCACCGGTTGCTAATTTCGATCTGCGGCATGGCTTGCTTGACAGTTTAATGTATCATCCTGCATCACACCGGGCTCCCCTCCCACCAGCTAGTTCCAGTGTTTCCGAGCCCTGAGTGTTACTGTCTCATTCCCTCTCCCTTTTCCTCCGCTTCTTTCTTTCCTCCCCCTTCCTTCCTGCTGTATTCTCTTCTTCTCTTTAGCTGTTCCTTTCTTTCTCTCCCTTAGCAAAGGTCAGCCACAGATGTTATTTGAAGGACTTCTTTGTGGGGCTTTTCGCCTACCTCACAGAAGGACCCTGGAGACTGGCCACCAGGCCTTAGAGCTCTGTCCAGGCAGTGCTGACGTCCCCGCCCTGAAAGACAAGACATGCTGCTCTCTGAATAGAGACTGGGGTCCCAGTCCCGGTCTCCTCCAGCACCTGGTGAAAAACAGAATGCGAACAGGACGAACCACTCACTGTGTACAAGAAGCCAGCAGGGACTGTGCCACTTACTGTGTGCCAGCCGGCTCTGGCCCAAGATCCTGAAATGAACCCCACGAGTAAGCACGGCAAGATCCTTAGAGTAGTCCTTACCCCTTCCCCCTGCCCCCCCTTCTTCCCTCTTTCCCTCCCTCCCTCCTTCCCTCCCTCCTCCCTCCTCCCTTCCTTCTTTCCTTCCTCCCTTCTCCCTTAAGGCCCCTTCCCCTCCAGCCTCACAGAGCTCCATCTATCAAAGTGTCCTCTCCTGCAAACCAGAGGCAGGAGCCCCCTGGTCTGTCGCCCCGGCAGCCCTGCTCCCACCACCTCCTCGTCATCTGAGCCCAAGGCCCGAATCTGGAGGCTCTGGAGTCCTGAGCGATGCCAGGGCTTTTCAAGTTCCTCTTTTTTTTTTTTTGAGTTGGAGTCTCACTCTGTCGCCCAGACTGGAGTGCAGTGGCCGCTTCCGGCCACCGCAGCCTCGCCTGCTGGGCTCCGGCCATCCTTCCGCCTCAGCCTTCCAAGTAGCCGGAGTTACAGGCATACGCTACCACGCCCGGCTGATTTTTTGATTTATTGTAGAGAGGAGGTCTCGCTGCCCAGGCGGGTCTCGAACCCACGGGCTCAGGCCATCCACTCACCTCAGCCTCCCAAAGGCGCGGGATTGCAGGCTGAGCCACTGAGCCCGGCTTCAAGCTCCTCTTTTAGAAGGTGTGTGCTTTCCTCTCCCTGCGACTCCAGCCTCTGCTCAGATCGGAAGTTGCTGTATTGAACGATATGTTCAGCCGGGCCTTGGGGGAAGCCTTTCGAGAGCCATCAGCCCCACAGGTCCAACCCCATTTGGGGGCAATTGCACCTTTGCTGGCTTTATCAGGCCTGCGTCCAAAGAGGGCCTGTGTGGGATTCTGGTCTCTGGGAATCCGACCACGAACATGGTTCGGAAACAACCCGGGTCAGAGTATCCAACTCCGAGTCAGCTCCTCTCCTTTACACAGTCCCGGGAAGCACCGTCCTCTCTCGCCGTCCTTGCGGAGAAGGGCTTCCGGGACCCCCGCAGACACCAAAGTCTGTGACGCTCAAGTCCCTGATATACACGGCGGAATATTTGCATATGGCCACCACACATCTTTCTGTTTGCTTTAAACCATCTCTAGACGACTCAGGATGCCTCATTTAAGCAAATGCTGTGGAATCGCTGTAGTGCTGCATTTTAAATGTGTGTTATTTTTATCGTTGTATTCTTCTTCCTGAACATTTTTGATCCACATTGGTTGGAGCTGCGAATGTGGAACCTGTGGATGCAGAAAACCGACTGTGGGTCTTATGACTGTTTTTCCTGTTTTGCTCAAGACGGATCCCCTCCTCCTGCATCCCAGATTCAATCCAAACGGCTTACTTGACACAAGAAGAAACTGGCCACACGGCAGCAAGTTGGAGAACCAATGAGAACCAGATCTCTAATAGCCAGTCCATTGCTCAGCAAGCTTTCTTGGCGGGTATGTGATATGTTAGCGTATGGGTTAAACTACTATAACAAAGAAGCCTCAAGACACACTGGCTGGATAAAAGAGAAATTGGTCGAGCATGGTAGTTCACACCTGTAATCCCAGAACCTTAGGAGGCCAAGGTGGGAGGATTACTTAAGCCTAGGAGTTCGAGACCAGCCTGGGCAACATAGTGAGACCTCGTCTCTCCAAAAAAATCAGCTGGCTGGGGTGGCGCATGCCTGTAGCCCCAGCTACTTGGGAGGCTGAGGTGGAAGGATTGCCTGAACCCAGGAGGTCTCGACTGCCATGATCCGTGATCATGCCACTGCACTCCAGCCTGGGCAAGAGAGTGAGATTCTGACTCAGAAAAAAAAGAAAGAAAAAGAGAGAGAGTACAAGAGAGAGATACTGCATTTGTCCCCTGATAGGCAGTCCTGAGGCGAGCAGTTCTCTGCTCCATCGGGCATTTCAGGGACTCAGAATCTTTCCATCATCGTGGCCCGCCATCTCCTAGGGTGTCTTCCTGGGAGGGCTGAGGCTGATTCAACTCCACATTTGACTTCTGGCCTAGGAGAAGGAAAGGAAAGTCCAGGATAAGTGGTTCTGTCCCTTAAGAAAATAACCTGGAAGTGGCCACAACACCTCCTCTCACACCCCCTTAAACCTGAAATTAACCCATGACCCGCTGCCCCTTACCCCTGCCCTGCAACTGCAAGGTTTGTGGAAGAATGGACCCTCTTGTCAGGAGGCCACGGGCCCAGTGAAAACTCAGGGATTCTGGCACTGAGAGCAGAGCAGGTAACCAGTGGCCCAGAACTGCAGCCTGTCTCTGAGCTTGCCAGGGGCCCAGCTGGAGGGCTTGTGCTCTTGGTTTCCCTGCCACATCTAGGGCTGCCCGGGATGGGAGCCACTGGCCACTGGCTCTTAGAATTAAAATGAACTTTGAGACCAGTCCGGACAACTTGGAGAGAGCTCGTCTCTACAATAAATCAAAAAATTAGCTGGGCATGGTGGCTTGTACCAGTAGCCCCAGCTACTCAGGAGACTGAGGTGGAAGGTTCACCTGAGCCTAGCAGGTCGAGGCTGGGTAGCCATGAGTGTGCCACTGCACTCCAGCCTGGGCAGCAGAGTGAGACTCTTACTCAAAAAAAAAAAAAATAAATTAAAAATTTAGGTCTTCAGTGACGCCAACCACATTCCAGGTGCTCAGGGGCTGTGTGGTTGGGGACTACCAAATTAGACAGTGCAGAGGCAGAAGGTTGTCATCGTTCCAGAAAGTTATTTCGGACAGCACTGTTTTATAGGCTGTGACTCGGACCAAAAAAGACCCGCCCAAAAAAACGCTTCCAGGCCTCTCTTCGTGAGACAACTGGGCAGGATCATAGCAGGAGACGGGGGCTGGTGAGGGTCGGGCTTGAAGGTTCCACTCTGGGTTCCTGGGACTGGAATAGCCACGTTGAGCTTGCAGCTGTGAGATATGGTCATATAAACATATAAATACATATATTTTAGCTACCGTGTCCCAGGTGCTGCCTTCCCCTTGGGATCAGTCACGGCTGTCACAGATAATTCTGTAGGACGCCGAAAAAAGTGAGCGCCTGGCAGGAGCTGATGACACACAATCCCAGCCTTCCCGGGGTCAGCACGTAAAGCCTTCTGTAAGCATCTCTGTTTCTCCTGCCCAGGGTCCGTGTGCCCTTTCTTTGGTAACAGCAGCCCTGCTTTCTCCAGGCAATCACGTCTTCCCTCTCTCAGTGCGCGAGGACTTGTGGGGACTCCTGGGTGGGGCATGTGATCGCGGCCTGGTCAATCAGAGTGATGTTTCTTGGTCCAGCGGTGGTCACATGCCCCAGGTGGGATCAAAGAGAATCATCCTGGGACTTCTGCTGGGATTATGGGAAAAAGGACTCTCTGCTTGCATGGGAGTGGCCAGGCAGATGGAACATGGACCTTAGAATGTTTCTGGCTGGCCGGGCTCGGTGGCTCAGCCTGTAATCCCAGCACTGTGGGAGGTCGAGGGGAGTGGATTGCCTGAGCCCCGGGGTTCGAGACCCGCCTGGGCAACTTGGTGAGACCTCATCTCTACAATAAATCAAAACTTAACCAGGCATGATAGCTCTCACCTGTAGTTCCTGCTACTTGGAAGGCTGAGGCAGAAGGATCACTGGAGCCCTGCGGGTTGCAGCTGGGGTGGCAATGAGCATGCAACTGCACTCCAGTCTGGGTGACAGAGCGAGCCTCCAACTTAAAAAAAAAAATGCTTCTGGCTATTTGACCACCATAAGAAAAGATCCCCAAAGTGGTGAACATAACAGGGAAAATTAGAGCCAAGAAAATGAGAGAGGGCCGGGCACAGTGGTTCCCGCTGGTAATCCCAAAGTTTTGAGTGACACTCACCCCACTATCACCTCATCCCCCCACAAGCCTTTCCTAGCCCACCCACCACTGTTCCCAAATGCCGTCCTCATTATGTAATATTACTTTAACTTGATTTCACCTGATATGGGTGTGCATATGTGAGCACGTGTACAAGCATGTGTGAAAGTGGTTCTCAAGTTTAAGTGCAGGCTGGGTGTGGTGGCTTATGCCTGTAATCTCAGAGCCTTGCAAGCCCAAGGCGGGCAGATTGCGGGAGTTTGAGACCAGCCTGGGCAACATGGTGAGACCTCATCTCTACAAAAAATCAGAAAATTAGCCGGGCATGGTGGTGTATGCCTGTAGTCCCAGCTACTCAGGAGGCTAAGGTGGAAGGATCATCTAAGCCCAGGAGGTCAAGGTTGTGGTGAACTTTGATCGTCATGATCACGCCACTGCACTCCAGCCTGGGTGACAGAGTGAGACCCTGACAACACCAACAACAAAGTCCCAAACCTAAATGTGCATCAGAGTCACCTGCAGGGCTTTACAGACACCTTTTACTGGACCTCACCTCCAGATTTCATAATTCAGGTCTGAGTGGGGCCGAGGAATCTACATTTCTTCCCAGTGACGCTGATGCTGCCACCCAGGGACAACTGGCATGTGGGACGCAGGTGCAGAGAGTGACACTTGCTTTCGAGGAAGTTTTATCATTTGTGAAGACCTTTCGTGTGATTTATTTATTTCAGTTTATTTATTTATTTATTTTTGGTTGGAGTCTCACTCAGTTGCCCAGGCTGGAGTGTAGTGACATGTTCATGGCCACTGCAGCCTCGACCTGCTGGACTCAGGCGATCCTTCTGCCTCAGCCTTCTAAGTAGCTGGATCTACAGGTATGCGTCATCATGCCCGGCTACTTTCTTCGGCATGATTGTAGAGGTGAGGTCTCACCATGTTGCCCAGGCTGGTCTCGAATCTGTGGGCTCAGGCAATCCTCTCACCTCGGCTTCCCAAAGTGCTGGGATTATAGGCATGAGCCACCACACCCAGGTGTGATTTATTTTAATTGAACGTTAGGGCGATCATATAAGCCAGATAAGGCAACTATTATTGATATTTGTCTATTATTCTGATAAGTACACTGAGGTTTGGAGAGATAAAATGATTTGCAACATACACACAGTGAGGACTTGCAGGGTCTGAAACCCAAACCCAGAGCACCTGACTGGAGTATGTTTTGCATTACCACATGCAATCTTGCATGAAAGTGGTGTAATAAAAAAATTTAAAAAACTTAATTTTTTTTGAGCCAAGGTCTTGCTCTGTGGCTCAGGCTGGAGTACAATGGTGAGATCATAGCTCACTACAGCCTCAAACTCGCGGGTTCAAGTGATCCTCCCATCTTAGCCTTCCAAATCACTTCAATGACAGGCAAGAGCCACCATACCTGGCCTAATTCAATATTAAGGAAGAGAGGAGAGAGAGAGAGGGAGGGAGAGAGAGAAACAGAGAGAGACAGAGACAGAGACAGAGACAGAGAGAGAGAGAGAGAGAGAGAGAGAGAGAAAAGGATACCTGAAATCCTGGCAAGCACATGGCATGCTAAAGACAGTCATGGGCCTGGCATTAGTCAGTCCTGGATTTGGTTCCCTGTCTTGCCACTGTCTAGTCCTTGAACTTTAAGAATGTTTCTTAAGCTCTTTGATTCCCAATTATAAAATGATGTGGTCTACCTTGAAAGATTATTGTGAAATATGGTATGCAGGTGTTTAACAAGAACCCGGCCTGGTGCGAGCTCTGCTAGATGTTAGCCACTGGAATTTCCTCCTCATAACCCTTCTGAGTCAGATCCAGTATCAGGGAAGGGTAAACTGAGTCACATAACCAGTGACCTCTTCAGGCAGCTTATAGAGTAAAAAAAAATTTATTTCTCTCCCACATGATAACTTGAGGTGAGTGTTCTGAGTTGATGGACAACTCTTCGGCATGCAGTCACCAGGGACTCAGGCTCATGGCAGCCTTTTCAACTTGCCTTCCAAAATCTTGCCCACCTTTGCCATTCTAACCATCAGCCAATGGGAAGGAGAAAGAGGGATTTTATGAGGCATGACCTGGTCTCCGAGTGTCATCCCTGAAGGGCTCGCCTCTTCCCCCTTGCCTTCAATTGCAGAAACTTAAAAACTGTTGGGAGAGCCTGGCTCGGTGGCTCAGCCTGTAATCCCGCGACTTGGGAGGCTGAGGTGAGTGAATTGCCTGAGACCCGCCTGAGCAACTTGGCGAGACCTCATCTCTACAATAAATGAAAAAATTAGCCGGGCATGGTAGCGCGCGCCTGTAGTTCCAGCTACTTGGAAGGCTGAGGGGGAAGGATCGCCGGAGCCCAGCAGGTCGAGGCTGCGGTGGCTGGAAGCGGCCACTGCACTCCAGTCTGGGCGAAAGAGTGAGACTCCAACTCAAAACAAAAAAAACAAAAAAACTGTTGGGAGACTTCTTCCTGGGCCTTTGCACTCCGGCATGCCTTGCTGGGTGTGCCAAGACTCAGGCTCTCACTACTCTTCTACCTCGGCCTGTCCTCAAGGTTGTTTATGCAGACAGTCACCTTAGGAAATGAAATCTGCCTCCGCTCCCCTTCCCACACACACCTCCAGGGACAAGCAGCAGGCTTGCTTACTGCTTGGTATAAAAGTGCTGGCTTCCTGAGCTTGGTGTTTCTGATTCACAGCACTCAAACCCACTGTGTGCGTGACATCCATCTGGGCCATCACAGCACCTGCCATGAGACCTGGGCAAGAGAAGCCCATGCAAATATGCTGTGCTCATGCTTCTCGGTATGTCACGAGTACTAAACTCCTTTGTCTTTGACCTGGGAGTCTCACGTCTTCTATCAGCAGCAGTCACAGCTAACATGTTAGATTGTAATAGGGTAAAACCAAGTCTGAGTCTCATCAGGAGGTGGAGAACTATGGTCCCTCACTGGGCAGCAGTGTCCCAGCTACAATTCAGACCTGTAGAAGAAGGGCAGAGGGATTTTGGTGATTAGCCAGCAATCTCTTTCACACACGGTCACCGCTCTAGTGGGAAATGAAGACCGAAAGAGGAAAAGCAACTTGCCCAAGGTCCAGCAAGAAGCAGAGTGAGGATTTGAACTGGTTCGTTGAATTCCTGCTACTCAAATGAGAAGATACACCACAAGAACCTCACATGTGCAGAAGCCATTTACTGAGAAGCTAATGGTAGCCCCAACCTCACCTTAAGCCCTGACTCTTCCAACACTCTGAGAAGAACCCTGGCAGTGTCTTCACATGACATTGACAGCCATGCTGAAGAACTTAACTTTTCCATGTAGACAGTTGGGAGCCATCTGAAGTTCTTGAGCAGGGTTCACACATTGTGACTGCAGAGTGGATGTTGTACTGGATGGAGGGAGACCCTGGAGGCAAGAACGATGGCTAGGAGACTGTCATCTTGTGCCTGGCCCAGGGTCAGTGCTCGGTGTGTGCTGAGTGGATGGCTTTGGGGGAAAGTGGGAGCAGCCTGAACCAGCGGAAGGGCAGGAAGTATGGGGGTGTATGGGTAGATAATTAGGTCCTGCAACAGCCCATGCTTGGGAACCATACGCATTGTATTCAAGATGGCGGCAGCCGGGCTCAGTGGCTCATCCTGTAATCCCGTGCCTTTGGGAGGCTGAGATGAGTGGACTGCCTGAGCCCGTGGGTTCGAGAACCGCCTGGGCAGCGAGACCTCATCTCTACAATAAATCAAAAATCAGCCGGGCGTGGTAGCGCATGCCTGTAATTCCGGCTACTCGGAAGGCTGAGGCGGAAGGATCGCCGGAGCCCAGCAGGTCGAGGCTGCGGTGGCCGGGAGCAGCCACTGCACTCCAGTCTGGGCGACAGAGTGAGACTCCGACTCAAAAAAAAAAAAAAAGATGGCGGCTACTCCTAAGGGCAGGAAAGGGCTGTGGTTGGGGAAGGGGTCCTCCATGTGTAATAATTTCTCTGTTAAGCTGGGTAATGCATACACAGGTAGTCACTAAACTACGAGGGGGATCCAAAAACCACTGGGATTTAATAATTTAAAAAATTACACAATTTTTACGTTTTTTTCTTATTTTTACGTTTAAAATTCTCTTATTCTCTTATTTTTACGTTTAAAATTCAGTCACCTTCAAAGTCTTCTCTGTTGGATGCAACACCCCTGTAAAGATGCTTCTTCCACTGCCCAGAACAGTTTTTGAACTCTTCAGTTTTGATGGCTTTTAGTGCTTCTGCCTTTTTTTGTTTCTCCTCTTCCACATTGGCAAAACGTGACCCTTAGAGGACTTTTTTCATTAGGGAAACAACAAAAAAGTTGCTTGGGGTGAGATCATGTGAGTAGGGAGGAACACGGGGGTCATGCTGTTTTTGGTCACAAACAGCTGAACATTCAGCGCAGTGTGGGCAGTGTGCTCGTAAGTTACCCATGATGAAATGGGCAAATGCATTCGAAGAATCTAAAAAAACAAAGCTCTGAAGCTGAGCACAGTCTCTTCCAATAACACTAACAATGCTAACTGGGACACGGATGCTGATGGATTCCTAGAACACTTGCCTTGCAGGGGAAGCCTAGACTACAAGGATCCTGCCCGCCAAAAGATAATTCCAATTTTTGGGGGAGGTCCCCCCTTGAATATCTAGTATATTAACTTCTTACCGTGGAAAATTCCTTATACCTTCTATGAGTCTGAAATATTTTATAATAAACTGTGTAAAAGACATTTTGGAAGCAGCATAGAAAGGGCTGCCCTTTGAAGCAACCTGTGTGTACAGCCCTTCTCGGAGATCGGTGTTTCACAGAAGATGATTCATTAAGCAAACAAGAAGGGTGTCGGAGGGAGCAAGATCTTGTTCCAGAAACCTGGAGGTGGGAGAGAGATATTCAGGGGGAAAGAGAGCCTTTGGGTTGTCCTGCGGCCGCACATGCATGGCCCTGGCTGTCCCACCCAGCTGTGTGCGGGGCTGGACGCAGGGCCCCCTCAGAGGATGGCCAGCCTCCCCTGGCCAGGGACCTCCCGGGCAAGGCAGCCGGTGTTCGCTTTGAGGTCTCCAAGGAGCAGGTCAGTAGCAGTCGCTTTAGCAGTCACACCTCTCCCAACTAAGTGCCCACGGGCCCTCTGGGAGTGCTGCTTCTTATTTTTTTTATGCCAAGATGCACATGTGAATCTTTCTCCTCTCTCGGCTTCATATCAAACCCTGGAGCGCAGCCTTGCATTATTCATGAAGGCTGACGGTAATCAAATGCTTCGAAGTTTCCCGAAGTTTCTATTTTGGGGCGTGCATTCTCTGTGGGGTCGGCACTTGGTGGACAACGGGCTGGCGTTCTGGAACTTCTCCAGCATTCTAAATTCCCAGCTGCGGTATTTGCTGCAGCTGTTTGATTTCTTCCCCGGAGAACATGTCTCAGAATTCCGTGGTCTATGGAGGGTTTTCAGATAAACAGGAGCACCAGAAAATGCTTTCAGGGTTGCATGGATGCAAAAAAATGTTGCATTTGTCACCCTTGGTTTGTCTTCTCTGCAGGATGTCTCCCTGCAGTGCCCACCTGTGTGATGGTGGCAGAGGCTGTCTTTTGACTTCTGTCAGAGGGTCCATTAGCTCTTTGCTCCTTGCACTGATTTTTAGCAGTCACATAGAATAAAGACTGCACTTCTCAGTTTCCACAATGACTCTTGCAGTGGCTATGTGACCGAGTTCTGGACAGTGGGGTGTAACACTAGGGTTGCCTGTGACCTTGGGAGCATGTCCCCGCTTCATCTCTGCCTTCCTACTGGCTGGAATGTTCTAGAATGGCTGGAGCTTGAAGAGAAGTCAGTGTACTGAGTAAAGCAGCTAGATGGAAATTGCTGAAATCCCTGGCCCTGGGAATGCCTCCCCAGCCCCGGACTCCCTAAAAGGGACCATCTCCTAGAATGCATTGGTTTCTAGGAGGTGAAGGGGCAGGAGGTGGTTGTGTCATGCATCTTAACTCACCCTGAGGGTTTTGCAAAAAATATTTTAATTTGCCAGTTGGAGAGCGAGGTCTAAACTCTGACTTTTTTCTCTCTTTCTGTCCAAATTCCTAGCTAAGGGATTAGGGAGTCACGCCCTACGAAGATTTTTCAGATGGGTTTTTTAGTAACCCTGTATAATGAGACTTGCTTTCCAATCTGACTCTGGCATAACAACCTGTAACAGATAAAGAAGGAAATCAAAGCATGCTATGACCCTGTAAAGACATCTCTTGGGAACTCCTGACTCCAGGCACCTTTAAAGACGCCACCTACACTCTCTGGGGTCTGTCACCTGTGAGACTTCATCTACATCTCAAGAGACTCGACTCCCTCACCATGGCTCAAGCTGCTTTCAAAATTCCTCAGATAAGAGCCTGACTCTTGCTACTACCTGCCTGGCAGAAGATCTTTGATTACCTATAACCTGTAACCCCACCCCCACCCCCACCCCCTTGGAGATGCCCCACCTTCCTGGGCCAAGCCAATGTGAATCTCACATGCATTGAGGTACAGTTTCTTCCAGTTCTTCCTGTCTTCCTAAGGTGTATAGAGCCAAGCTACAATTCAACCATGATGGACAAATGCTCTCAGGCCCTTCTGGGATGGGTGTCACGGGCCTAGGTCACTCATGTTTGGCTCAGAATAAGCCATCTTAGATATTTTCCAGAGTTTGGCCTCCTTCACCACCAAGAGTATATTGCTGGAATAATATTGAAGGCCAGAAGTGGGAAGGACTCATCCCAAGGTGCCAAATCCCAGGAGCATAAAAAGCTTCCTGCACAACGTTAGATCAGCTCTCTCCACGTCTCTGTGCCCACACCCAAAGCAGGGGCACTGATCCACGGGATCTTCCAAGGGTGTGCTCTACTGTGCTAGAAGAAAGGAGGAACTGATCCTGCAAAGGAAGAACAAGGTGCCTCCAACACCGAGGTGCCAGCAGTTACACAATACTCGACGACTGGTGTTTTTCTAGTTGTAAAAGAACAAGAATGAAAATCACCCACAATCTCACTACCGGGTTATCATTTTGACCTATTTCTTCTTATTCCTTTTCAATGCAAATATAGATGTTCATAGATATGAAATGTAGATATGAAAATGTAGATTTTCATAGATGATGTCTCAGTATCGGTTCTTTATAATTCCCTTTTGCTCCTTTTCACAGAAGGGACATTTTCACAGGTCATTACGAATTCTTCTACAGTGTGGTTTTTAACCATCTGTACTCCAGATCGTCACATGACTGGACTAGAACATACTATCCGATCCCCTAGTCTTGGATATATATATATATAGATAGATAGATAGATATAGATATAGATATATATAGACATGTATTTTCATTTCTTTCCTTTTTTGGTCACTATATATAACACCGGGATGAACATCTTTGTAGATAAGTATTTGCACTCATCCTGATTTTTTTATTTGAGGTAATTCCTAGAACTGAAGTGCAAGAGGACTCGACCACAGTTGTTACCATTCCTTTTCTTAGACCCATTTTGATGGCATTGATGCTTCATTGTCTTCTCTGGTGGGAAGGCTCTCAGGCTGGGTCCCAGAACAATAGCCCATTGTCTGATGTGTGTTGAACAACATGAGAATGTGAACATCTCCTGCTCTGAAATATTCATGGGCTTTGGCTTTAATCGTCTACCATTTCAAGCAGTTAAAAACACAGCCTGGAGAAATGACATTTTTCTTTCAGAAAATGAATTGGAAATTTACTCGAATGAGGCTGGGTGGTTGTTTTAAATGAAGACCTTACGCAAACCACTAATGAGATGAAGTCAGTTTACATCTCTAAAGAACCTTTAATATTTGTACAAGTAAATATCTCCATTGGACGATAATGGAAATTGTCAGAAATGTTCTTTTTCTCACAATTTAGTTCACTCACAATGGCTGTCAGGCAGCCAAATGACAAGACGCAGAGCTCGGCTGATGTTTCTGCAGAAGACAGGACTCCAGAGGTAAGGGAAAGGAGGCGCTGAAGAAGTTTTATCATCAGAACATGGACTTGAGATTGTGACAAGAGTCAATGGTAGCAGTGACATGCACTTGGGGCATTACAGCTCGTGACGTGTCTAGCTAAATCCCAGGAACAGAATTGCCGAGAAGGGCAGATTGATGAGCACGCCTAAATGGAGACAGACCTGACCTCAGCTTACCTGGGTGGAAGGAAAGCAAAGAGAAAAGTGAGACCAGAAAGACCCCGCAGAACAAAAGCCACACCCGCACCCGGCTTCCATCTGTGGAGTGAGTGAGGTGCGGGTCATGTAAGTATCTTTGTCATATCAGAGTGACCACATCAGCGTGCCTGGGAATGCTTGTTCTCAAAAACAAAATGGCGAAAGCTGAATCTGATGGATCTCGGAGTTCAGGTCTGAAATCCTGTCTTATCAGGGATTTGAAATGATTTTCGTGGGATAGAGGGAAGGGAGGAGATGAGGGGTGGAGAAAGGAAGGTAAGAAGGGTCCCTTTTCATCCAAGATGGAGCTTCCAGTCCCAGCCTTGACAAGACGCCCCTTCGGAAGAGCTCTCGGCATCAGTCTGTCACCCGTTCCTGTGAGAGATAGTTCTTGTCTGCTAAGTCCCAGGGGCTGCCCTACTAAGTACAGGGGCTGCATCGGCAAGAGATTTACACAAACAAGGCTTCTGTTCTCACATGGGCATTCCTTCGGGGGTTATAGATCATAAACAAATAAGAAAACATCAGCCAGCACTGCACGCGATGTCAAGAACGACACCCAAGTGAGGGGACAGGCACTTGGGAGGCTGTTTGATGAAGTGTGCAGTGCGTGGTGCTATTAAAGTCAGTCCACACTCGCTTCCATACTCCTCCCATAGTAAGTGAAGTCTCTGTCCCTCCCCCTTGGACCTGGGCCTTTGCACGACCTTGGAAGAACGGGATGCAAGGACGTGGCTTCTGCTGGCTTTACTTGGGACACTCACTCTGGGCGTCCTCAGCTGAATGTAAGAAGTCCAGCTGGGGTGCGCTTCCTCAGAGGGTCGAGAGAGAGAGAGAGAGAGAGAGAGAGAGAGAGAGAGAGAGAGAGAGGATTCCGCGGAGGGGACAGAGGGAGAGGGGGATAGTGGGGAGGGCCAGGCAGCCAGCTGTGCTGGCTCCCAGTGGCTAAAGTCTTCCCAGCACAGGCAGCAGACGTAAGATGGAGAAAACTCCAAGACGCTCATTGACCAGCCCCACGGGAGACCCAGATTAGTAAGGAGGCTTAGCTGAGCCTTCCCTTTCAGCCTTCTGGCCAAGTATATACTTACGAATTGTTTGAGCCACAGTTTCAGGGGTGTCTGTCACGCAGCCATAGAGACCTGGAACAGGGTGATGGGAGAAGGTTTCTTTGAGGAGGTGACACTTGCACCGAAGGACCTCAGGGTCACGGAGGAGCCAGGGAGGAAGGCGCACACCCCAGGCACAGGAACCAGTGCGAAGATCCTGATCAGAAATGGGCTGAGCACGTTCAAGTTCAAGCCAGGACAGCAGGCCCAGGAGGCTGAAGGGTAGCCCAGCAGGGTGGGGCGACCAGAGCAGGCAGGGGAGGAGCTTCAGGTGGGGAGTCATCAGACTTGCCCTATAATGCCCTAGAACAATGCTCAGGGAGGCCATGGCCACCTCCTGAGCTGACCACTGGAACCTGGGTGGAGCTTGGACCCACACCCTATTCTGGCCCAGTGCCACAGGAGGTGCTGCAGAGACTTTCCCAAGCCTCCTCTCCACCGTTGGGGTCCAAGGGAAGAGGGTGGGTGCTTGGGCACCACGGTTCTGCTCAAACAGAGGAGGATTGCATGCCTTCATACTTACAAAACCCAATTCCTTAGTCTAGGAGGTTGGACACAAGTCATTCAAAACAATATCTGTGTCACATAATTATATGTAATATTATATTATATATAAAAACATTGATATTATATTAGATTGCATATGTAATGTAATACATAATTATTTACTTTTTTTTTTTTTTTTGAGTTGGAGTCTCACTCTGTCACCCAGACTGGAGTGCAGCGGCCGCTCCCGGCCACCGCAGCCTCAACCTGCTGGGTTCCGGCGATCCTTCCGCCTCAGCCTTCAAGTAGCCGGAATTACAGGCATGCGCTACCATGCCCGGCTGATTTTGTGATTTTATTGTAGAGATGAGGTCTCGCTGCCTAGGCGGGTCTCGAACCTGTAGGCTCAGGCAATCCACTCACCTCAGCCTACCAAAGGCGCGGGATTACAGGCTGAGCCACCAAGCCCGGCTTAATTATTTACATTTATAAATAGGATTAAATTATCTATGTTTTGTAATTATATATTATATGTTATTATATACTGTTATATAATATATTATAATGATATATGATTAAATTTATAATTAGATAATATAATGCAATATATAGTATATACACATATGATTATATAACATAATTGATGCCATATAATAATGGGATATGAATAACATTAACACTATATGAACATACATTTGAGGACTGCGAAACTCCTATGAATGCCTTTGAAGTGTCAAATCTCCAGTCTTAAGTCATTTTACGGTTTCTCCCTTCTTTTTTTTAAATTTGAACTTTTATATTTGAAAGATGTGGGGCACAGTTCAGGGTTAGGTAGACAAATGCTGCCTTCTTTAAACTGGTAGCCTATCTGTGGCAAATGCGAAATCTAAAAATCGCAAATATGAAGTGGTGCTCTCAGACAGCGAAGGGAAGCAGTGTGAACGTGCATCTTGTGTTCGGGACCACTGTTTCCTCTCTAGCCTGGCTGCAGGTCTCTGCTTGAGAGGCAGGACCGATGAGTGGCACGCCAGAGCTACTCCAGGGTCAGCCAGGCACGGGTTGCTTTCAACAAACAGGACAGAGAAAAGCTGGAGGACAGTGAGATTCTTGACTTAAGCGCCCAGAAGAAGCTGAGCCATGGGGAAAAAGAGCTAGCACCGTGCTGCGCTCCTGGCATAAGCAGCACCGGGCCTGGCGTGCCCCAGAGTCCCCAAGCCCGGTGCAGACGCCAAGCCCGCCACTCCTCGTGCCATCTCTGAACAGCAGGGATCTTTGGCTGTAAGTGGTACAGACTCAGATGAAATTGGTTTAAGCTGGAAAGGGGACTTCGTTCTTTCACAGACTCAACTACAGGGAGTGTGGAGACCGGGACCCCGGAGGCCCACCCCCAGAAAAGTGCGTCTTCCTTGGCTTCTCTGCTTCTCCCTGCAGGCTGTCTTTATTCCCTAGACAAGATTCTTCAGGTGACAGAAGATGTGGCCTTGGCCACCCCAGCCTTCCATCCCATAGCTCACTACCAAAGGTGGAGACTGGTTGCTTCTCGCAGCCTGTAGTAGAAAAATCCCCAAGGATACACCAGGTTGGCCTTGAGTCCCTCAGTTGCCCTCCCTGGTCAGCCATGTGACCAGGCATGGAAGGGTTGAGACTGGCACCACAAGGGCAAGTTCTGTTTCTAGAAGAGACCACTGCTGGTCACAATGGCTGCCCACAGAAGGCGGCTGAGAGTGTCCTCCAAAAGCCAATCAGGGCAGTGCTGGCCAGGTAAAAACCATGGTGTCTTCTCCCCAGAGGGGAAGAGTTGGGCACAGGCTGAGCTCAGTGCACAGATTCGAGAAATGCCTCTTCCCCAGACATAGCCCTGTCCTTGGCGCAGGACAGAAGCCTCCCTGCTGGCCAAATGCAAATGGCAAGATGGCCGCAGTTCCGCTCATCTTGGGGGTAGATTTCCTCATGTGAAGAGACACATCAGACCGAGTCCAGAGATTCACTGGCTTCTTCGATGGAAGAAACCGTTTTGGCCACCATTGTTCTACACATGTGATGGGATTCAGGACACGCGTGTGTGAGGATCACAGGTTCGTGGGGAGGCAGGGAAGCAGCCGTCACGCTGCCTCGGCTGTGCGAAGGGAATCACTGGGACACGGGCTGGAGGTCGAGCCGTGGAGGTCACCCCTTTGGTGGCCCTTCCGGAACCTTAAGGATTCACGATCTTTGTGCCGACTTGGGTCTGTGTTCAGCCACATCCAATGTGAACAGTACATGGAACAGCCTCATGATAGCCTCTGCCATCTTCCTCCTCACTCTCCACCCCCTCGCCCCGCCCCACACACATCCACAGACCACCCACCTCCCACTCAGGGTCATGCGCCGGAGCCTCACGATATTCGTGGAGATGGGTGGGGGGTTGGATGGAGAGGCCAGAGGGGCAGCAAGGATCAAACCGGGAAGGACAGAGAACCACAGGCCAGAGGAAAAGACGAGACAAGGACAGTGAGAAGGACCCAGGAGAAGAAAGGGCCTGCCTAGCTGTGGGTTCTAGGCGAGTCTTTTGGGGTCCTTGGAGTGGGAGAGGGGAGGGTTTGGGGCCCTGCCGCATGTGCTGAGGGGGAGGGGTGGAAGGAAAGAGGGGGGGTTATGGAAAAATGATTTCAAGATGTTTGTTTTGTGTTTTTAATGTCCCTCTCACCCTCTCACCTTGAGACCCTGCAGGAAATCTTTAAATTGCTTCTGCTTTTTCTAATATGGGGTTTGTGTCTGTTTGCAGATCCTGGGCCGCATGGCGACTGGGATTTCTAAGGGTGACACACACGAGTCCAGAGAAGTCAGGTAGCCTCCCTCAGGACACACAGCCAGGCGATGTCTCTTCCACCCGGCTCTGCTGTGGGCCGCTGAACAGCGTGGGCGGCGGGGCCAGCGTGGAGTGTTTGCTCAGAGGAAGTGATTTTGCCTTTGGGTTGACCCTGGCTACACTTCCTGGTCTCTGCTTGCTCCGAGTATCTTGGGACATAAGTTTGACTCCAGCTGAAGAAAACCTGCACGCGTAAACTACACAGCCCCTTGGAACGGTGAACATGAGCCCGGCGAGTGTGTGCAGGGAGCTGTGTGCACGTCTGAGGGAGTGAAAGTGACAAGAGAAGTCATTGACTGACCTTTTTATTTACATGTCTGGTTTAGCCCCATTTGGCCTGCTGCCCAGAGATTCCTTCCTTTAAATTGGTATCAAGTTCATCATCAAAACGCGATGCATAGCCGCCTGGAATCCCAGCACTTTGCCTGAGTCCAGGGCTTTGAGACGAGCCAGGGCAACTTGGCGAGACCTCGTCTCTACAATAAATCAAAAAAATTAGCCAGGTATGGCGGCGTGCACCTGTGGTTACAGCTACTTGGAAGGCTGAGGTGGAAAGATCACCTGAGCCCAGGAGGTTGAGGCTGTGGTGACCATGAGTGTGCCCCTGCATTTTAGCCTGGGTGACAAGGTGAGGCTCTGACTCAAACAAACAAACAAACAACAAACAGCAACAAAAACTCAAGGCACACAGCCCGGGGGGGAGTGGGAGGAGGAAGGACATGGCCACGTGTGGCTCTGAGGAGAGACAGACCTGGATTCCAGTCCAGGCACTGTTACTGTGTAGCTGTGCTCCTTTGGGAGAAGTTGCTTAACCTCTCCGAGACTCAGTTTACTCATCTATGGCATAAGAATAACATAATTCCCCCCCAACCCTTTTTTTGGAAACAATTTTTTTTTCCCATTTTTGAGGTATTTTTGGAAAGGATTGACCCAATTAATACATGTGGGTCACCTGATTGGTGACCTGACACGTAACAGGTCCTCGATGACTGGTCGCAAAGAAGATTCTGGCCACCAGGCCCTTCTGGGGAGGACAGGTGCTGAAAGTGAGAGATTGGACCAGATCTACATTTCAGAGAGTCTTCTGAGTATTATAATTTCTGGAAGTTGCTCCCAGAGGGGAGGAAAAGGTTCATCCTCTGGTCAAATATTGCTTAGAAACTCTGCACACTCTATTTCTCTCCTGGGAATTTATAATACACATTAGCATATTCATAGCTCTGAGAAATACTGCAGGAAAGACTCTGTTTAGCTTGGTTTAACCCAGTGATTCCCAAATACATTTGAGCAAAGAACTATCATTTATTTGGAAAACAAAAAGAGCATCTAGGAACATTCCATGATGTCAGTGTTCCTTGGAGCACACATGGGAAACACTGGCCTTAAGCTTCCTTCTGAACGTTCTTGGCAGGAGGAGGCATCAGGGCACTGGCCCTACTCAGCCCTCGTGAAGGTTTGTTTTATAAGCTTGCCAGAGTGTGAAAAGACCAGGGCATGGACAGACCTGCTGCTGGAGCCTCTGAAAGCCACTTATTAAAAGCTACTGGTTTGCTGGTGGGATAGATGAGGGGATAGCCACTCTGGCAGAACCTCGAAAGGTTCAACATAAGAGCTACCGTGGGCTGACCAGGTATGGTAGCTCATGCCTGTAATCCCAGCACTTTAGGAGGCCAAGGCGGGAGGATTGCTTGAGCCCAGGAGGCCGAGACCAGGCTGGGCAACATGGTGTTACCTCATCTCTACAAAATAATCAAAAAATGAGCTGGGTGCGGTGGCATGTGCCTGTAGTTCCAGGTACTTGGGAAGCTGAGGGGGAAGGATCACCTGAGTCCATGAGGTTGAGGCTGTGGTGAGCTGTGATCGTGCTACTACATTCCAGCCTGGGTGGCAGAGTGAGACCCCAACTCAAAATAATAATAAATAAAATTGGTCGTGGTGATGGTAGCCTAACTCTGTGAATGTACTAAAAGCCATTGCATTGTTTACTTAAAGTGGGTGGATTTTATGGTATGTGACTATGATCTCAATAGAGCTGTAATAAACAAGCAAGCAACCAAAACAAAACCACACGGACACATCGGAAGTGGGGAAGGCATTGGCCCAGAATCAGTGAGTGTCGTTCTCCACCTGCAGTGAGTCTGCACAAACATCCCCACTGTAGCTGCAGGACCCGGCCCAGAAATGGCCTGCATGCATAAGGCTCTGGCCAGGGCTTGCTGTGCTCGTGGTTTTTGCTGCAAGGCCACTATGTGGCAGACAAACCCGGTGCCCACGGACACAAAAGCCAGCAGCACACATATCCAGGACTTGGCCTGTCCTTGCCTCTTTGCACAGTGCATGTTTCATTCTAGATGATGTCTTAGGGTCACCAGTCATTTGATAAAGTGCAGGGTCATGCTTCTCCAAACCCCCCTCATTCCTGGGAGTTGTGCCGAGGGATTTAAGTCATCTCCTCTGCCCAGATTCACAGCCTGGATCACTTTCCCATCCCACGGACCCCATCAACAATACAGCCAGACTTTAGACCCAATTTGGGGCTGCCACATAAGGCCATCACAGCAAGAATGAAATTAATTGTCACTATTGTGCATCCAGTATGTAGAAAAATGTAGCATTCTGCTTCCAAATTGCAGTCATGAGTTGGTATCAGTCATCATTCCTCCCTTCCACCAACTTCCTGATTAAGTGATATTAATAGATTAGCTAATAGGGTACAAATGAGAGCTCTGGGTGTATTAACTTCCAAAGAGAAATCATTTATTCTCTCATTTTAAGCCAATGCAAGTTCTCCTTTAACTGGAAGATTTCTGCTCTTGCCAGTTGTTGAGGGGAAGTGTTCATGTGGGTGGCTGAAATGAGACATAAATATCAAAACCTAAGGCTGTGTGTACATGTCTAATAATAATTTCTTACTTAAGCAAGCTCGTTGCTTCTGGCCCATGAAAGGCACTGCCTGGGAGAGAAGGAAGATGAGACTCGACTGCCTCGATGCTGTGTGACCCGCCGTGGGTGGCTTAACCTGCAGAGATGTCATTTCCTTACCTTCCAAATAAAGGTCACCGTTCTTGATCTGCACTCCCAGAGGTGTCTGTTATCACTTGCCCCATCTAGAGGCCCAGCTGGCCAATAAGTCGTGATTTGCTATTTTCTAGATAGGCAAGCGCTCAGACACCCAGATGACCTCTTCCGGGAATTTGAACCAAGACGAGGATGTTGGTTCCCAGAGCTCTGTTGGCAGCATGCATGGTATTTTTTTGGTTCTCACACGGCCAACCCCAAACAATACAGAGGACATGGCCTCTGGCCACCAAGTGCATGGGGATTTCTCCCGACCAGCCACCAGCTCTGCAGAGGGTTCTTCTGCAGGCCATTCAGTTGAGCCGCCTTGAGATAGTGTCAGACCCCATGGGCAGAGGGGCTCAGGGATGGCCTGAGCTCAGGGTGGCCCTGGCTTCTGATGCCAGCCACAAGCACGGGTTGTGGCCTGTGAAATCTGTATTTGCAGAAATACCCACTGTGGGATGTCTGTCTCACAGCCTCACAGTGGTGCACAGCAGACCAGCAGGCGGAAGCCTGCCGTGTTGGACCATGTGTGAATGAGGAAGGGAAACGGTCAAGGAGGGGAAATGTAACAGTGGAAACCTGCTGGGAAGCAGAAACCGAACAGAAGACCACGTGGCCTCTTGAAACAAAATAGCCTGGATGTCAGCATTCCTGGCTATAGTTCACCTGGGCATAGTTTGGTTCCTGTCTTTGGGTCCCCTGAGATCTCGAGATGTTTATGCTGGCTTCGCTTTGACTTGCTTTGATTAAGTGTGAATGTGTTTCTCTTTCTTGAAGAAAAAAAGGTACAACACAGCCTTATTTAATTTTATTTTTTGTAGAGATGAGGTCTCACTACATTGCCCAGGCTAGTCTTGAACTCCTGGCTTCAAGCAATCCTCCTGTGTCTGCCTGCTGAGTAGCTGGGATTGCAGGTGTGAGCCACCACAGCCACCCAGCCTTACTTCAAACGGCTTCCTTGCTACCTTTTAGAACTGGGTAAAGGGACAAGTGACATCCCCTGTTGAATGTGGGCCAAAAGATCTGCCTTTGTGATATTTGTGTTACTACAGTGTTTGCCTAATTGAACTGAAATTGGTAAAGCGTGTGAAGATACTTTGAAAACTTGGAAGCACACTGCTGACGGAGAGTGCAGGGGGTTATTAATAATCGGATTAAGATTTGATGAAGTCCCCATTAGTCATTTTTGTGAATCTGCCACAGTGATAAAACCAAAAGAAATGGCTTAAAATAGAAACTGGGTGAATGTTTGCTTCCTCATCTGAGCACTTTTTTTTTTTGAGTTGGAGTCTCACTCCGTCGCCCAGGCCAAAGTGCAGTGGCATGCTCACGGCCACCGCAGCCTCGACCTGCTGGGCTCTGGCAATCTTTCTGCCTCAACCTTCTAAGTAGCCATAACAACAGGCACGTGCTACCACGCCCGGCTAATTCTTTTTTAAAAAATTTATTGTAGAGATGAAGTCTCGCCATGTTGCCCAGGCTGGTCTCGAACCCGTGGGCTCAGGCAATCCTCTTGCCTAGCCCTCCCAAAGTGCTGGGATGACAGACTTGAGCCACCGCATCCAGCAATCTGAGCACTTTTAACATTAACCCTCTCCTAAGGTGACAGTGAAGGCTCACCCAGTGAGCAAGGCAGCTCCTGTCCTGGAGGTGACATTCAGGTCCCTGCAGGCAGAAAGCACATCTGCTCATTTTTGCAAGCTTTTTAGTGGAGAGCTTCCAGAGTCTAGGAGAACACCAGGGCTTCCGTCGCAGTGAAATTCCTGGCTCCCCTGCTGAAGATAGACCTACAATCTGAGAGGAAGGGTTGAATTGACCACTGCCATGAATGTCTATTCAATGCACATGGAATGAAGACAGTGACGAAATCCCCTGTTATCAAAGAAATACTTTGGTGGATGCTGAGCTGTTCAGGTTATCTGTATTGGACAACACCATTGGCCATTCCAACTGACCTGCGTAACTTCCAGGCAGCATGTGAAAACACGGAGGAAAAAAGAAGACACAACCATTCAAGGATTAAAGCAAGACATGGGATTAAGGAACATGTGGGCTCTTCACAGTGTGGCTAGCGGCCGTGTCCAGACTCCTAGAGGGTCTACATTCTGTGGGGGGAGAAATTCTAGACACAGGAATATTACAAGAGCCTGTGCACATTCAGATGGGTGCTTCATAGTTGACTGACCCACATGAAGCCTTTGATCCCCTGGTGGCCGCCCCGGTGGCCTTGGCATGGCCTGGTTCTGCCTCCCTGGCACACATTTTAGAGGGCGAGCACACCTGTCGGCTGGGACAGAGGGAGAGGCCACCTTTGAAACGCCTGCAACCCCCCTCTCCCCATCTTTAAGTCAACCTTCTGGGTTTTAATTGTCCCCGGGAAGTCAGAGCCGTCCCGGGATCCCTCGGTGACATTTTCCAGTTTCCTGTCGGCTCCACTTATGAGAAATAAATGGGCTGGCTGGCCTCCCTCTAGATTGAGTTTTTCATGAAGTCATTACTTCTGTCACAGGGAGTATTTTCAAATTGAAAAATCTGAAACAATAAATGATGGTGAAGCAGTTAATAACTGTTAAGAAATCACATTTGGAAAATTGCATTTAAGCAATAACCTTTCTCCCTGTAATTAAATGACAGAAAGGTCCCGGTTTTAATTAAGTCAGCAATTTATAGTTATGAAGCTATACTTTACCATGCAGATTAGCAGAAGATAGGTCACAGAACACCCTGAGTGCATTTTGAGTGGGTCTGATATGGTAATCACTCCACTGTTCAGTGATGACCACACTGAACCGTATCTGTAGATGAAACAATTTTCTTTTCCTTGCTCCATGATGTATAACTAGCATGAGTAAATGTATCAGGCGCACTGCCTCGTGCATCCTTAAATTAAAATGGATTTTAAATGAGGGGGCACGAAAGGAGGGAGCCCCGGAGCGAAGGCGCTCCCCACCCCCGCCCCCGTCAACGCCCTGAGCGGAGAATATATCATTGTTTTACAGGCTTTCTATCTCCTGCCGAGTGTTTGCCACGGATTTATGGGGAAGTAAAATGCTAATGTTAGTGTATTTATAAACATATGATGGGAGTTTCATCTATAATTTATCCTCTGGCCCTCCACTCTGCCTCCCCGGCAAAGGAAATGAAACGCTGTGTTGGACGGCCGGGAAGGTCATTAATACGCGCTCACATTTTATTTAACTAATCCCAAGATCATATTACACGTTGATGATCTTTTGTGAGATGCTTATTGTCTGGTCTCCTGTCTGCCTCCTCCTGGGCTAGCACAGAATTTGCTTAGCAGCCCCAAGTGGCTTCAAAGATCTTAGCAGGAATTTGCGGGTGAGAGATCCCAGACGGAAGGGATAATCCTGTCCCTGAAACTCACGTGGTTTTTCGTCTCGCTCTTGAAATTTCACAAACATCTGAACTCTAAGAGACGGCTTGTTTTCAGATGCTTGATTTCTTCTGGAAACCCCTTATTTCCCTTCTTCTCTTCATGAAGGCATTTCTCCACCCAAAAGCAGGGAGAGGTGGCTGCAGCAGAAGACATAAAAGCATCGGAACAAGCATCCGAGGCCAAGCACGTCCCACGTGGCTGAGGGCCTGAGGGTGTGTGCATGGTGGCAGGAGCCCTGACTGTCCTGTGGGTCAGCTCTGATGTCAATCCCTTTGTTCCCCTCTCCCCCACACAAGTAAAGAGGTAAAATGAGTCAGATTTGGCTTAAGTGGACCAGTAAATCACTGATGTATGCAACTAATAGTGAACCCCTGTTCCAAGTAATCAGAAGCAAACCGACATTCTCCTCAGTCAAGAGTTTCTCTTTTTAAAAATACTGGAACTTCTGGCCGGGCATAGTGGCTCACACCTGTAATTCCAGCACTTTATGGAGGCTGAGACGGGAGGATGGCTTGAGCCTAGGAGTTTGAGACCAGGCTGGGCAACAGAACGAGACCTCATCTCTACAAAAAATAAAAAATAAAAAAAATCCAGGTGGACGACATACACTTGTAGTCCCAACTACTCGGGAGACTGAGGTGTAAGTTTAGCCTGAGCCCAGGAAGTCGAGGTTGTGGTGAGCCATGATTGTGCCACTGCAATCCAGCCTGGGCAACAGAGTGAGACCCTGGTTAAAAAACAAAAACCAAACCAAAACAAAATTTAAAAAACCTGAAACTTCTTATAAGAAAAAATATATACATACATAAACACTGCCCATCCACCCTCTCTTGGGCTGTTTTAGAATTCTAGAAGAGGACTCAAAATTATTGTATTTCCCCCCAAATTACCTACATTCTATTTAAAAGGAGTATAATTCCACAGCCCTTTTGAGGACCACACCATGCATGTTTAATTCAGATGTCGGCTTCCCGGTTCCCCAAGTCTCCCAGCGACTGGGGCTGGTCCTAGGCTCCTCTGTCCAGAGCCGTCATGGAGAGAAATGCAGCGTCCTTCCCAACAGCTTGGGGGTGTTCCTTGGGGTGACTCCAATCTTCCAGCCACTCCCCCTGAACCCCAGCCTCTGCTGACTTCTGCAGCCCTGCTCTGTGGTGCCTTCTGTGTCTGCCCCCCTTTCTGTCCTGCGTACCCCACGGGGCACCACTCCCATTTCTTTCCTCCCCAGACCCAAGGCGGAGGCAGCAGGTACCCCCGAAGGTCTGAGGCGATGGCTTCACAGCTCAGCCCAGAACTCGGGATGGAACTCTGTTCTAGAAGCCCTTCCCGTGCTCCTACTGCTGGGAAATGCTGGGGAGAACCCACGTCTGCCACTGAGTTGATCCCAGACTCCCTTTCTTCATCCATCTCACCCACTCCCGGCATCCTGTGGATGACCTGACTGGGCAGTGGGGTCCTCTCCCTGCCTTCCTTCCCAATGAATGCCTGCTGTGTCCAGGAGACTTCATCCTCAAGACCACCTCTCTCTTCCTGAGAGGAGTTCTGCTCTCCTCTTTGATATGACCTCGTTCTGTTTCCTGCCTTCACCCAGAAGCAATGAAGCTGCCCACGGAAGAAGCCGGCCCTCTGCAAGGAAGGCCCGGGCATCTCGGGGACACACAGGGCCACGACTTCTTTGGAAGACAAGCCACTCCCCAGTTGTCGCATTTCTTGTGTTGCAAGTGGAGGGAGCTATCTGCCCTCTGAGAGCAGAGCCCTCCTCGGCATCCAGTCTGACTCACGCATCAGAGTGATGTCTGGTCCTTGGCGTTGGTTTACGGCACAATTTGGAAAGAACTTCTTGGCAAAACAGGAAGGAGGTTCTGGCCAGAATGTCCTTTGGATTCACCTGCGTGCATGGGGGTCCTGCCATGGGCCAGATCTTGGGCTTGGGTCCCTACTGGGCAGAGTAGAGGGCAGGGCTGGGTGGGATGGCTGGAGGCTTCCTCACGTGCACAGAGACTTGGCACGTGGCTTTGGAAATGGATCCCTTAGAATTAAAAAGTAAAACCACGTGTGTCAGATCTGGCCAGAGATACAATTATTTTTTGGGGAAAGCCTAGAGAAACATATGTTGAGAAAGATTTCCTTTTACATTTTTTTTAGCTATATTTTCTTGAGAATTCTCCCACGGTTGGCTCCCCTGTCCTATGGGGAAGACAGGAAGGGCAACTGTGGCTGAGTTCCCAGTTAGGAGAGAGGCAGATGAGGGACCCCTTCTCCCCCCCAAAGACATGCTAGGCCTTCCACCAGAGGTAAAATACAGATGTCATACAAACTGGCGAGGCCCGAGTGGAAGGGTCACTGCTTGATGTTCTCATGTCTCCATTCACGTAGCCATCGTGCATTGGTTGAGCACCTACTGTTTGCTATGTGCTGTGCTGAGCAGTGGGGTGATGAGAACAGATAGAACCAACCCCCAGCAGAGAAACTCCCCAGCCCTCAGCAACGGAGTCAGGGAGGAGGTAGAGGCCACAGATACAAGAGCAGGTCGTGATAACATTATGGCAAGAACCTCAGAGCTGGCACCGGACCATGGAAGTTCAAGATGAAGCTCTACTCCCGGTAATTCTTGGCTGTGTGACCTTGGGAAAGTCACTTAAGGGGATATATTGCTTTGTCTTCCTCATCATTGAAACGGGGATAACAATAATATCTCTCTCCTAGGATCATTAGGAAGATAGGGTGAAATAAAATATATAAAATTCATGGTGAACATAGGTACCTAAATCTTAGATATTATCGCACTATGTGGTCATGTGACAACAGAGAGAGTCACAAAATGTTCCGTGAGAATGCAGAAGAGAGGTGGGCATCCCCCAGCCTGGAGGGACTGGGGGAGGCTTAGAAACCCTTCCCTTGGATGGGATGCTGTCCATGCAGTGTGTTTGGTTAGGGAATGGTGGGTTAATTACTTGTGGGGAAAATGGGAATTCTCAAGTTCCACTGTAGAATTCTGACCCTGAAAGACCCACGAATGTAGACCTAAGTGTACCTTATCAGCAATGATTGCTGTCAAGGTTATTTTCATGGGCGGGGAAAGCCTCATTCTGGTGTTGGTTACTGACAAGAAACCAACACCAGGGCCTCCTCCCTTCACTGTCTCCCAGGCCTCATTCCCACGGCCCCCTCCAATGCTGATTCTCAGGTTCCACCAAGTAGAGAAATTCCCAGTCTTCAAGGACACAAGACTAGTCTCCTGCTCGTGGGAAGGCTGAGCGAGATGGCTTCCTGCTTGTGCCTCTTGTGGGAACTCTCCTGAAAGAGTTGCCGAGACAGGAGGAGTTTAACTTCCTGATCTTCTGGAACACTCCAGTGAATTATGATCAAGTGGAGATGCATGAAATTAAGGTGGGTGGAAGGCGGGAATTGAATTATGATAAAACTCATGCCTGCTGATGTGTTTGATGGCAGAGGAGGAAATCATAAAGGGAAAGATGATGAATTTCTGCCTCTTCTCTGGGAATAACTGACTTAGAATCAATGTGATGAAAAATCGTCGAGCCAGCACAGAACGGTGTGGGAGAAGGGTGAGTTTCTGATGAGATGTATTAGCTCACAGCAGAACCACGCTTTCAGTTTTGATCTCCGGGGAGAAAACATCACCAAAAATGCATCATTTGGTGGAACAGCTATGATCGTGTCGCTTCCCTACTGAAACGCTCTCAGTGACTTTTCCCCATTTCCTACAGAGTTGAGGTCAAGTTCCTGAGCATGGCATTCAAGGACGGTCATGACTGGCCCCAATCTCCCTACCTAGCCTTAGCCCCTACTCTCCCGATGTACACAAATGAACACACATGCGTGCATGCACACACTACATGCACCTATGTGCCATACCCTAGTATGCTCAGACCAAGCATGTCACTTGCCCTTTCTTAAACTTGCTGGATTCTTGCTCATGCCAGAATGCCCTCCGCCATCGCAATGACCGGATTCCAACCCCATGAAGGTCCATTCAAATAACCCCCTCATCCACCAAACCCTTTCAAAGCTAGAATTAATCTCCATGCCCCCACTACTCCCATTGACATTCTCTAGATGGTCATGAATAATACAAATATCGTATTACTATTTTTACTGATGGATTTTCTTCCTCATTATTTCAAAAACTCTCTGAGGGCGGGAGTCATGTCTTATTCATTTTTTTAACTTTCACAGTGCCCGGCGCAATGTTTGTATAATATTAGCTTTTAAAATAAGTTCCCCTTTTTTCTTTGGCTGTCAGGATGCTCAGAACTAAATTTTTGGGCTTTATTACCATAGCCCTTCACTTAGGTCAAGACAATGATTCCCCATCTTCCTTACTTGATTCTTGTTCTTGCAATCTTACTTTATGGTTCTACTGTGTTGGGCCTTTTATTATAAGCTACCCCAAAGCCATTTTGGAAGTAAATAGGTGAAAATAGTAGCTGTGGAGGTTGAACTGAAGTCAGTACTGTATGATGAAGTTAAATGTAGACTTACGTTAGTAGATATTAGCACTGTCCACTGGGCAGACTAGGAAGAAAGAAATGGAAATCAGATCAGATAAAGATAATAATCACATCTTGATTGAGATCTGCAGTACTTTGGGATCACTTTACATTTATCTTACTAGAAATTCTGTGAGGAATGTAGGAGACAGGAATCTTTTAAGCTTCATTTTATCAGTGGGAAGATTGAGGCTCAGAAAGGGTGTTTTGCTCAAGATCACACAGCCAGTCAGAGGCAGAGTGAGGTACGGCTCTTTGAATAGCTTCTCTTTTCAAATCTCTTACTGTGAGTATCGATCTAGAAAGGGTGAAGTTTGGTCCATGAAAATCCATCAGAGAGCATGGTGGGCTTGGAGTGGGGGGCTCTGAGTGGGCATGACTATCGCCACTAATATAGTTGTGATTTCCAGCTTCCTCCATTTTTTTCCATCCAGCTTCCAGCCTGTATTGGGCAGCAGGTTGCTCTTTGGCTATGGGTCAAAGAGCAATCATTACTGAGTCCTTGGCTGTGGGTAACAGATAATCCAACTCAAACTAGTCAGAAAAATAAGATTGTTGATCGACTGCCATAACTATAAGTCAAGGGGTCAGGTGGGCTCCAGAGTAGATTTCTCCCAGTGGCATCTGCCTCCTGTGACTCTCTTGAATCCACTCTCCTCCATGTGTTAGCATTTGCCCCAGGCCAGGAGCAGAATGGTAGCAACCTTGCTGGGCCTCAGAAGGAGGGGTCACTTCTGGGGGCTCTCTCAGAACAAGAAAACTAGAAATCCCTAACAAACCATCCTTGCATTCTCTTGACTCAGCTGAATCATGTGATCATTCCTGAGCCAATCGCTGGTGAGAGGATGCAATTAGCCTCAGCCAATCTGGGAGTGGGAGTGGCCCACCTGGGAGTGGGGTCAATTTCTCCTGAATCACACATGGGAGGAAGGGAGGTGGGAAGGTGGGGTAGTAGAGGAAGGGAAGAAATATTAGCCTGTCAGAATAGGCATGTTGAGGTTCCGTTAGTGCCCTCTGCCAAGTAAACACTCCCTCAACTTCCTGCTTTCTCACTGGGTTATGTCCAGGCACTTCCTCTCACTACAGCTCTTCGTGGTCCATATATATATATATTCTCTCCCTCTCTCCCTCCCTCTCACTTTCCCTTCCTCTTTGCCCTCCTCCCACCCGTCTCCCTGCCTAGCTCCCTCTGTTTCTTTCTTCCTGTCATTTGTTCATCAAATTTCCTTTGCACCAGACCCTGTGCTAGACATTGGAGGCTCCTGGGTGGTCAGAACCCTCTATCCTTCCTGTGGGGAGCTCTCTGCTGACTAGTGTGGGCCAATGTCCTGCTGACGCAGTGCCAAGCTGTCTCAGGTGTCCCGTCGAGATTCTCAGCAGATAGGAGGACACAAGGCCGGCACGAGAGTTATGGTGCTAATCAAGAAGTTTGTTTCATTTAAAAGAGAGAGCAGCCAGGCAAGGAAGACGGATTTTTGTCCACCCAGAACCGAAATACCACATTAAAATGCCTCCTAGCACCGAGAGGTTTGTCCATTAAATTTAATTAAGCTTTCTTTAGCAGCACACGTCTCGGGAGATCTATGACACCCAGGGGACAGGCGTCTGCTTCTGCTGCCTGTGCCTCAGTCTCTGCACCATGCTTTCTGACCAGAACCCTGACTGTTGTTTAGCAGAGGCCTCCTATTTGGTGCCAAACACTGGCATGCGGTCAGGGGGGTCTTCCTGCCAGGTTGCCCCCAAGCATGGAGCTCACTGGCCTCTTCTATGAGAGCTTTGGAGTTTTCTCTCTTAAAATGAGCTACCTTCGAAGTGGGTTTGCATTATTTTCAGAACAGCGTCTCTGCATCTCTCACACAGTCCAGACATTCTGGAAGCCGTGGTTCCTCTGAAGGAAGGGAGGGACCAGCCGGGAAAGGCACGTGTCCATGCCAACCTCAGAGTGGGTGTGAATTCCTCAGACCCAGAAAGGAGCAGTCCTGTCTGATGGGCTGTTTGTGCCAAAGCTTACCCTGGCAACTTTCTTGGTGCTGAAACCCTGGCATGCCGCGGGGGAAATATTTCGGCATGTCTCCCCGCCCCAGGGACTGCTCCCAGTTTCCTCCTCTTGGAGGAACATGCCACTCAGAGTTGTCACAGGAATGCTGCAGCTGAAACCGGCCGCTGACACCCCAAGTGACAGCCTAACATAGGCACACACTCACCTCTTTACCCATCCCCCAAGTCACAGGGCAGAGAGTTGAAAGGTGAGTGTTCCCATTCACAACTGCCGCTGTCCCAAAGTGCCTTCCAGAATGATCTGCAAACACAACATTGCTTTATGCTTGTCCCCTAGAACAAGGTCTCAGGATTAGGATTCTTTAACCTCAGAGGCCCAGAGAGGGAGGCTAGATGACTTTTGACCTCTATTTAAGGCCAGCAGTACCCACAGAAATCCAGGCATGCACTCTTCTGAGTGGGCTGCCCACACTTCAGGAGGCCTGCTTGGACGTATCTGGTGGCTGAAAGTTAGGCATCACCATGGAGCAGGCAAGAAGGCTGAACCCCCAAGTAGGATCATGGTTCTTGGCAGGTGTAAGTCATCGGCCCTTTGGCATTTGGGTCTTGGTTTCCATGGAGTTGAATGGTTGATGGTGCTCTGATCTCTGAAGGCACCAGTTGAAGCCTTTTTGACAGTCTTATGGTAAAGCAGGAATTATGTGGAAGGAAGAGCGTGCCCAATACTGGTTAGGACCCTTTGGCTACAACGGCAGAAATTCAAAATGGCCTATGTAATGAGTGTGTTAGCACGCATGCCATCCAACGGGAGAGCCACCTTGATTTAGATGAGTGGTTTCAGCTCCTCTTTCCCAAGAGTCTCTTGTCCCAGTCTCTTCTGCATGCCGGTGTCATCCTCTGGGTGACACTGAGGTGGCTATAGCCATTCCAAGCCTTGCATCCTAGGGAGGACGTTGTGCAGAGACAGAGAGACTGGCTCTTCCCTTAAGAGTGAGGCAACTTTTCCAAGAAGCCCTGCCAGCTTCCCTACATATCTGATCGGCTCAAATGAGATTGCATGTTAATTCCAGAAGTAATTCCAGTGCCCAGGGGGACGCCATGTTCTGACTGGGTCAGAGCTGGGTCCCCTCATTTCTAAAGACAGGGAGGGGCTCCCTTGTGGTTGGCATGGGCTGCTCAGAATCCAGCTGACAGCTAGAGGCTAACCACGAGGCTGCACCGGCAGGAAGGTAGCCGTGGGTGTTCTAGAAAGCCCAGGGGTTACTTTACTGCATGGTACTTCGATTTCACTTTGTCAAAAGGATTTAAGAATTTAACCCAGAAAAAAATCATGCGTGAGTCAACATCCTATAAGCACCATCATTAAAATCCTCATCTCCAGGATCTGTAAATTATCCCTCTGCTAAGAGAAGATTATATCATCATGGTATCGCCAGTGAATCACCAAAACGAATATTACAAAGTCTTTGTGCTCAGCTATGGCCTGGACAAGGGAAAACATGAATTTAGCAAAAACAAAAAGCAAAAAAACCACTATGGATGCCTTTGACAAGTGAGGGCATATTCCTTGCCAATGAATTTTTTTCCCCCTGAAGTGAACTCGTTTGTGAAAGGATTTTGCTGCTTTAGTGAAAAACAGTCCAAGGCTTGTAATATCTAAATGTCAGAGAACAATAGATGCATGCATCTCGATTGGGGCAGGAATTTGTCTAAACCGAGGGGAAGAATTTACTGATGGGCCAAATACGGCAGGTGAATAAGTGAGTCTTTGGGTGCATGGAAGACTTTCAGAGAGATATTAGCTTTCCACATCATTAGGTAGATAGTGCTTGGAGCCCTGCATCAAATAGCCTAGAAATTAGAAAATGGAGACAGGAGGCAGAGATCAAGGCATAGGCTTTGCCGTTTGTGAAATGTGAACAGTATTTCATAAAACAATGGGCAAGCTACTTAAGTACCCTGGACCTCAGTTTCTTCATCTGTAAAGTAGGAACAGCAATCTCTACCTCCAAAAGTTTTGTGAAGGTGAAAGGTGATAGACACATCTTGGCACAGTATTTGGGACATAGTCAGTGCCTAGTAAATGACAGCTGTTGTTAAAATGTCCAGGCCACTTCAGAGGCTACAGGATATTTCGAGGAGTGGGCTTTTAGGCGAGCCTGGGCTTGCGTGGATCCATGGGCTCTTGGTGGACTCCATCAGGTGAGAGACTGAGCTGGTGGTCTTTCTGCTGTCACCCGTGGTGACACAGATTTGGAAGTGTTTTTGAGACTACTTTTGTCATGTAGATGCATGAGGTGGTTGAGTAACCAAGGACCAAGCATAGCAGCTCAGCATAGCAGTGTTGGATCTAAAAATGAGGACTAAATTCGAGTAGAAGTCCTTGGGCTGATGTGATCTTGCTGGGTTTTACTATTTTCAGCCTTCTTATTCCCAGGCTGGAGCACAGTGGCACACTCATAGCCACCCCATCGTTGACCTGCTGGGCTCCCACGATCATTCTGCCTCAGCCTTCCAAGCAGCTGGAACTACAGGTGCGTACTATCACACCCGGCTAATTTTTTGATTTTTTATTGTAGAGACGAGGTCTCATCAAGTTGCCTGGGTTGGTCTCAAACCCCTGGGCTCAGGCAATCCTCTCGCCTCAGCCTCCCAAAGTGCTGGGATGACAGGCTTGAGCCACCGTGCCTGGTCTTTACTGGTTCTTCAGTGGATGGCATGGAAGACAGGACATGACAATTTTCTTTTCATTTTCTTAATCCAACAAATTAAAAAATTTGTGAAAATGTATAGTACTTCATAAAACAGTAAAACAAAAATCAAGCAATATAGAATAGATGTTAATTCTAGAACTAATCCCAGGGGCCAGAGGGATGCCGTGTTCTGATTTGGTCTAGATCTGAGTTCCTAATTTCTGAACCAGAAGGGGAAGGCAATGAAAATCTTCCCATGATCTGAATTCCCCCAAGACCAGCTCATCCCATATCATTCCTTCAGAACTTTTAAGCACGTGTGAATACATGAAGCTATGCATATTTTAATACAAATGGAACATGCTCTGCATATTGGGTGAGAAGAGGGGAGAGAGAGAGAGAGAGAGAGGGAGAGAGAGAGAGAGAGAGGGAGAGAGAGAGAGAGAACAGAAGAGAGGAGACATTATTCTTTGGAATGATTCCTTCTCACCTGGTGAACATTTTTAATGCATAGACCTCGCGTCTTTCTGGTGTTGTTTTTTAGACTCAAGATTTTTAAAAAAATGTTCTGTCTTTAAAATTTGTTTGTGGCCATTGCCTTGCTAGACTCTGGTGTGGCCATGTGCTCTTTGAGCTATGGCTGTCACCATGCTTCCTGGCTTTGGCCCCCGCCCCCACTTGGGAAGATGAATCTTCTTTCTCTCTCTCCCCTTTTAAATAAACTGTATTTTCTAATCTAACTTCTGTGCAATTCTTTGATTCTTTCATGTGGCATCGGATCCCACCCCAGACACCCACACCCCCAGTGGGCCTGACCTAACATTCTGGAGGCCCTGCTGCGAGAGTGTGACCCTAACACTTTTGATTCCCCTAACATGTCAAGCACATTCTTACTCCAGAGCTCCTGCTCGTGGCATAAAATTTAGGTGTCTGCTCAAATGCCATTTTCAGAGGATCCTTCACTAAACACCAAAGTTAGAATAGCCCATTCTTGAAATGTTACATCTGATGACATTAAAAAATCTACATGACAAAGCCCTGTAAGCCATGTCAAAGGACGAATGAAAGACCGGGGGAAAAGCAAGGCACAGTAGCTCATGCCTATAATCCCAGTACTTGGCGAGACTGAGGCAGGAGGATTGCTTAAACCTGAGTTTGAGTCCAGTTTAGGCAACACTGCGAGACCTCTTCTAAGAAAAAATAAATTAGCCAGGCACGGTGGTGCGCGTCTGTGGTCCCAGCCACTTGAGTGGCTGAGGTAGAAGGATCGCCTAAGCCCAGGAGATCGGGGCTGCTGTGAGCCATGATTGTGCCATCTTAGCCTGGGCAACAGAGTGAGACCTTGACGCAAAAGAGAGAGAGAGAGAGAAGCTGGGAGAGGGAGAGAGAGAGAGAGAGAGAGAGAGAGAGAGAGAGAGAGAGAGAGAGAGAGAGAGGTGGGAGAGAGAGAGAGAGAGAGAGAGAGAGAGAGAGAGAGAGAGAGAGAGAGAAATATTGGGGAAAATATTTGAAACAAAAAAATTTTTTATGTTTATTTTAAAGTTGTGGGGTGCCTGGCAGATTTGTTCCATAAGTCAATTGCATGCAAGTGAGGTTTGGGCTTCCAGCGAGCCCCCTCTCCCCTGAAAGTGGACATGGCACCTAGTGGGTGGTTGTGTGCCCCTTAGCCCCTCTCCCTCCTACCCACTTTGGTAGTGCCCAGTGTGTGTTTTTTCCAAACTTGTGATCGTGTGCCCAATGCTCAGGGCCTGTCATGAGTGAGGGCATGTGGCATTCGGTCTTTGTTTCTGTGATCGTTCACTTGAGATGACATTCTCCTGGCTTCTTAACAGCCGTAGAGTATTTAAAAACCTCTTAAGTTTTGGTTGTTTCCAACTTATATCTGTTATCAAGAAAAAACAAGCCAGGCTTGGTGGCTCAGCCTGTCATCCCGCACCTTTGGGAGGCTGAGGCGAGTGGATTGCCTGAGCCCGCAGATTTGAGACCCACCTGGGCAACTTGACCTCATCTCTACAATAAATCAAAAATCAGCCGGGCATGGTAGTGCGCTCCTGTAGTTCCAGCTACTTGGAAGGCTGAGGTGGAAGGATCGCCAGAGCCCAGCAGGTCAGGCTGCGGTGGCCGGGAGCGGCCACGACACTCCAATCTGGCTGACAGAGTGAGATTCCAACTCAAAAAAAAAATAAACAAACAAATAAATAAAAATGATTTCTAAAAAAAAAAAAAGAAAAAAACAAAGGCATGGACATCCTGTGCATACAATGTGGTGCACTCATTCGCTGTCCTTGTTAAGTGGGTTGACAAACTACAAAATGCAAAGAAGGGTAACCCCCTAGGGTCCCCTCCCACCGTGGTAGCTTTTCCATCCTCTCAATAAATCCTGCTTTCAAAAAAAAAAAAAAAAGGAAAATGCAAAGAAGTCTCTGAGTACAACATAGCAAGTGCATCCGGCAGGTTGTGGACATGTTCCAAATTTTATTGCAAGTCACCCATGTGGGAAAAGCCAACAGCTGCCCGAGTTCAGCTAAGATCGCACCAGCCTCTAGGCCCTGTTGTTCAAGATTCTGCCTTGGGGTGCAAGGAGGGGGCCTATCAATGTGCTGGGGCTCCTGCAGGTCCCCATGGGTTCTGGAGATGACTGCTGCCTGGGTCGTTTCCAGAAATGCCCAGTCAACTTTTCTCTACTGGGCTTAGTCCAGCAGCTGCATCAGAGTGGACTTGATCAGGAAGAACTTTTCCCTGTCTCCCAGAGATTTGACGCCACTACACAACAGAAGACACAATCACACAACAGAAGACTCAATGATACCACAGAAAACTCAACTATACAACAGAAGATGCAACGCCACACAGAGGACATAACCACATCATAGAAGATGCAAATACAGCAACAGAAGACACAACTACACCACAGGAGATGGCTGTTGCATGGGATTAGGGAACATATTTTCTTCCCTAATCCCACATAATTTCACTTTTTTCCAGATTGAGTTTTGGAGCAGTTTATTCTTGTTGATACACTTGGCTAAAATTTGATTCTAGTTGATATTATAATTGGATTTAAAGTCACATCTAGAGAAATCTCTGGCAGGTAAACTAATTTTTGATAGGGATAGCTCTATCTATCTACCTACCTACCTACCTATCTATCCATCTATCATTCTTCTACACATATACACACACACACAGACACACATAGTATTTTCCCATTTTTTTCTGAGCTTTCTATCATTTTAGAAGTATCATTGACCAAAGAAAGACACACTAACCATTTCTCCTCAATTGCACCATTTCTCTGTATTGATAAAGGAATTTCCATGATATTCTCTCTAGGAGCGAGGCTCAGCTTTCACAATGCACGATACAAACATATTATTTCCTTCTGGTACATTAATTTTTGGATGACTTTGGGGGGCAAGACACCACCAAAGCAGTGGTTTGGCTATAAACTCCCTTGACATCTGGCCAAACCCCCAAATAACAAGAGTGCAATTGCTTTCAAACCATTGAGATTTTCTGGCCTCCTTACATAAATGAAAAAGTTCACACGTACACTTCTGCGATGACAAAACCACAACTTATCATAATATTTACCAAGCTGTGATAAGATAAAAGCTCACGTTGGGGGCATCAGAAGTAATTTTCGGCGCAGTCAATTAGGGAGCGATGAGCGTTGCCAGCGGGAACTGTTCCTAGGAGCTTGTGGGATTCCAGCCTCTCTGGGACTCCATGGAAGGGGCGGACACAGCTTCTAGATCCTTCCGCTTGCGGTTTCACGAGCTACTGCCTGAAGACATTGTTTCAAGGGCATGGGATGTTCAGGGTGAGTGTGGTCACCGATGTGGACTTCTCTCTGTTCTTTCTCTGACTTACCTGTCTGTCTCTAGAAATGTAACACCCCCACCCCCCGTGGAGGCCCCATCTCTAGGAACATTTCCCAGAACATGGGACACACATTGCTAGTGGCAGGAGAGAATGTTCGAGGTGGCTCCCAGAGCCTGGACTGTAAGGAACTAAAATTCTATAGTGAGAAGCGTATCCCCTTCCTGATTCGTCTTGAGGTCCTCTGATTATGCAGAAGCAAATCTCCAGGCATCTTTAACGCCCTCTGAAACCCGCCAGCCTCCCTGTGAACAAGCAAAGCTCAGGTTTCAGGCTCAGCCATGGAACCCGGTAGGGCGTGGTGGAGCAGACCTCTGCTCATCTCTGCCATGAGCTTCCAGTGATGGCACAACGCTGTTGATTTTCTGTGTGTGGCGACCATACCAAATGTCCCTTGACAGGACATTTAAGCAGTGCTTTTAATTGACACGAGTCATTTAAAAATATTTTTGAAAAATAACACAAGTGGAACATAGCTATGACAGAGGCCATGATACAAGTCCAGAAATGACCTGGATTTGGGAAATGCTCTGCAAAGGGTCTGGGAGTCCTCCATCTGCAGCCAGCCCCACCCGGCCCCTCCTTCCCCCTCGTGGGCATCTCATGCCACTGGTTTCCCTGCAGGTGCCAGAACATTCCTTGCATCGTCCTTCTCCCCACCTTCTTCTGGAAACTGCTGCTGACCCCACAGGGCCTGGCTCAGGCTTGGGGTCTTCCCTCCCCCACGCCTCACATGCCCCTGTTGCGCTCGGCATGCAGTGTTTCCCTCCAAGGCACTCCTCACACTGTGATGTCACCGCAGGTCGACATGGCCCTCCCTCCCCGGGCCCCGTAGGGGCAGGGACTGCGTGTTACTGACCTGTCTTCCCATGGGCTATGTGGGCTTGCACCTGGCAGGTGCCGTGGTGCATAAATGAGTGAGAGAGCCCAGCACATGCGTGGGTGTTTGTGGAGTAAGAGAGTGAGTGGTGACCAGGTGCAGTGGCTCACACCTGTAATCCCAGCACTTTGGGAGGCTGAGGTGGATCGCTTGAGCCCAGGAGTTCGAGACCAGCCTGGGCAACGGAGTGAGACTCTCCCTCTCTACAAAAAAATAAAATTAGCTGGACGTGGTGGCGCATGCCTGTAATCCCAGTGCTTTAGGAGGCCGAGGTGGAAGAATCACTTGAGCCCTGGAGTGAGCCCTGATCGTGCCACTGCACTCCAGCTTGGGAGACAGAGAAAGACCCTGTCGCTAAAAAACAAAAAATAATAATAATTACTCAAGGGAGTGAGTGAGTTGTGAAAAAACGAAGAAGGAAGTTCTTGTCCCTGGAGCACCTCAGCTGCTTTATAAACCTGCATCATGAAAGAGCCCACCCACCCCATAGGGAGTCTACCCACCATGTCCTTGTCCTGAGGACAGACCCATCCCTTGGCAGCGGCTTCTCTGCCACGGCGAGGGGTCCTCGGCTTCCTGGATGTGTGTCTTTGTGTCTGTCTGGGGTCTGTTGATGCCACCCATGCCAACAGGGCAAAGTGCCTCCTCTTCAGCTGTCCCCAGGGCCTTGAAGAGAGGCACAGGGCGGGGCACTGCCCTAGGACCCTGCTGGAGATGCCTGCACAGCACGTGGTGTCTGCACGGCCTGTGCCCACCTCTGGGTGCCCTGTCCTGGTCTGTGGAGGTTGTCCTGGTGCAGGTTTGGCAGAGCGAGGGAGGATTTGCATCAGGAAAATGTTTTTGGGCCGGGCACGGTGGCTCACGCCTATAATTCCAACATATTGGGAGGCCAAAACAGGAGGATTGTTTTGAGACCAGGAGTTTGAGACCAGCCTGGGCAACAAAGCAAGACCCTGCCTCAACAACAACAAAAATTTTTTTAAATTAGCTGGGTGTGGTGGTGCCTGTAGTCCCAGCTACTCGGGAGGCTGAGGCAGGAGGCTCCCTTGAGCCTAGGATCGCTTGAGCCTATGATCACGCCACTGCACTCCAGCCTGAGCAACAGAGCAAGACCCTGTCTCTCAAACAAATAAAAACTTTTTTTAAAGGCAAAGGGTTTGCATCAGGAATTTCGGGGACCCAGTGTCAGCCTGGATGGACCTTCAGAAGGTTAAGGGAGGGCAGAATCCAAAATAAATGCCTAGTTGTTACAGAGTGAGTTAGAGGACGGAAAAGAAAGGGGGAGAGAAGGAAGACAGGGAGGGAGGAAGGGAGGAGGGAAAGAAGGAAGGCAGGTGGGAAGGAGGTGGGAGGGAAAGGGAAAGAAGGGAGGAGGGAGGGAGGGAGGGAGAACGGGAGGGAGATGGAGGGGGGAAGGAGGGAAGGGGAGAAAGGGCCATGCCGAGAACCCTGCCCGAACTCTGGGTTCCATTTCCTTCCAGGTTTCTTGTCGCCTTTTTTTCTGTTTAGAAACTTGACATTTCAGGCCGGGCTCAGTGGCTCAGCCTATCATGTCGGAACTTTGGGAGGCCAAGGCAGGTGGATTGCCTGAGCCCACGGGTTCAAGACCAGCCTGGGCAACTTGCCGAGCCCTCGTCTCTACAGTAAACCAAAAAACAAAATTAACCGGGCACGGTAGCGTAGTTCTGGCCACTTGGAAGGCTGAGGCAGAAGGATCACCAGAGCCCAGCAGGTTGACGCTGAGGTGGCCGTGAGCGTGCCGCTGCAGTCCAGCCTGGGGGACAGAGTGAGACTCTGACTCAAAAAAAAACCAAAAACCAAAAAGCATTTGACATTTCTATTTCAAATATTTTTTTGTACCCTGATTGTCCTTCCTACTTGATCCTTATCATTACCTTAAAATAATCTATATTACCTTTATTAGAAGGAAAGAAGTTCACTGTCAAACATAGAGTAAATGAACAAGAGTCTTTCCCTGGTGTCACCATCTTGACATATGTCGCGCCGTCTGGTTTCCTCCCTCCTCTCTCCATGTACGTGTGTTCACTTGTGCGTGTGTGAGATGGGGCGGGACCTTGAGGTGACCGCTTGCTGGAGGCCCACTCTGTGCGGGTACCCTGCAGAGCCTTGGCTAACATGTCCTTACTTAAGCTTCCTTCCAGCCCAGCAGGCATCGCTCCCCGTGGACGATGAGGAAATGGCTCTTCAAGGTCAAGTGCCTTGTCCAGAGCAAACGTTGGTCAGAGACAGAGCTGAGAGCTGCCTTGGACTGTTGAGGTGAGCCATGCACTCAGCCCCCATACCTACCCTGCCCCCCTCCCAGCCTGGGTTCCTGATGGCTTTATGACCGCCTCGGGGGGCGGTGGATTCCGTAGTGGAGGGTCTCTACACCATGGATTAGAATCAACTGGGGAACTTTGAAAAACAATACAGCTGCCATGTTCCTACATCCAGATGTGCGTGTGAGGGCCGAGTCGCTGGTGTTTTCCAAGCACCCCCGGCGGCCGTCGGGTGGCCAGCGTGTGGCCGTGGGTGAGCTGCGGTGGTCCTTAGATGACTCAATCGGTGGTCTCCAGTATTGGAACGAATGCAGCACTTGACAGTGTGATCGGAGGCCAGCCCTTCTCCTGACACACAGAAACAAGGCCACCGGGCAAAGGCGACATCCAAGCTCACAAGCCTCCCACGAGGCATGACGTCAAAGGAAGCATCAGCACCTTTTCTCCAAGGTGGGCAAGGTTCTCTGGTGGGGGGCAGTGAGAGGACCTGGGATTGGGAGTCCCCAATGTGAGCACCCTGACCCCCCATGCAAGGAGTCTTTCGGGTCACCAGCCCGCGTGTGCCTGAGTGAGCGCTTCATTTCCCTTTGCAGACTTCAGTTGTTTCTAGCAGAATGTCTCAGGTTCGTGACACAAGCACATCTGGATCTGGGGGTGTGGATGCGAAGCGCTCGCAGGCCAATATGTTGGCGCAGATGTTGACTCGGTGGCCGGGGAGCGGGAGGGGGGTGATCCCTCCGGAGGCCCCATCTGGCTCGCTGGAAGCAACGCCGCCCCCGCTGGCGTCAGCTGCAGCCCTGACCAGGGTGCCCCCTCACCCGCCCTCATGCACGTCCTCCCTTCTCCCTCTCCAGGGGCCCCGGAACCTCGGCCTCGCTGCGTCTCATGCGGAAAACACCAAGAGGGTGGGAAACGGGGCGGCAAGACTGGTCTGCGCCAGACTCAGTGTCCGTCGGGAAGGGAGCTGGTGGGTCCTGGAAGGGGAGTGAGGGGCAAACCCTCCTTCCCAGCGTGGCTCAGGGGGTGTTGGGGGCTGTGGAGTCAGGCAGAACTGGGTTTGGATACAGATGCTACCACTTTCGGCCCTACTAAACAAGCTACCTCTGGGAGACTCTGTTTTCTTGTCTGTAAAATGGGAACCATGAACTCTCTGGATTGTTCAGACATTGAGAGGAGAGGCCATCAGATCCGCTTAGCAGGGAGCCCACATAGCAGGAGCTCTGCCCACCCCCCTTTCCCTGCCTGCACCTGCTTCCAGAGTTCACATGACCATAGGAGGCCCGATGGCCACAGCCAAACCAGCAGTTGGGCAGAATTCAACTCAGCGTGCACTTAGAGGACCCCTTCACACCGGGCGCTGGTGTCTTCACTGTCCTGTGTTCTTCTTTGTCTGAGTCACCAGTCATGCTGTTCTCTCTCCCTAGAAAGCTTTTCTTCCTTGCTCTTCCTGGGTTCCTCCAGCCTGTCCTCCAAGACCGAGTTCTCTCCTGGATTCTCCTGTTTGGATGTTGCCACTCCCTTCTCGGGTTTCACAGTGCCCAGGCCAGAGGTTCTCACACGTGAATGTGGACCAGGGTTACCCGGATGTTGAGGTTTTGAACTCACCATCCATACCCACAAGAGAGGGAGAAGTGTGCCCCACTCTGGAGCTGTCTCTAGGTGTTGGATAGGGTGTCGTGTGTCAGACACTTAGCACAGGGCCGAGCACGTAGGAGTGCCCGGTACATGTCAGCTAACAGGAATATTGTTAACAATATGCTGGTGTGGTGACTTGCACCTGTAATCCCAGCACCGTGGGGGGCTGAAGCGAGAGGATCACTTGAGCTCAAGAGATCGAGCACAGCCTGGGCAACATAGCGAGACTCCGTCTCTACCCCCCAAAAAATCAGCTGGGCAAGATGGTACATGCCTATAGTCCTAGCTATTTGGGAGGCTGAAGTGGGAAGGTGATTTGAACCCAGGAACTAGTGGCAGCAGTGAGACTTGATCATGCCACTGCACTCCAGTTTGGGTGACAGATTGAGACCCTGATTCAAAAAAGAAAAAAGAAAGAAATATCATTACAATATAATGCAACAAACAACCGTAGGATTCCACAATGAGACACATCTGGCAATACTAAAAAGGAGGAAGGCATCTTCTGGAACTGGCCGTTGATAAGAGCAGGATTGCAGAATCCATGTGGACTCCCAGTGGCAAGCTTCTTCTGGAAATGTGACTGCTCGGCTCAGAGTTAATGAGTTTCTAGAATGACGTTCTGTACGAAGCGAGGAGGTTTCGGGTGCCAAGTCCTATCCACTCCAATTCTCGTGCACGGTAACCCTTGGCACGCCTTCTCCATCCTGGAGCCGGGATTCTGGCTGGGCTTCCGAGCAGGGCCCCGGCTAATCGTGGTGATGGGAGAAGGCATCCACAGGCAGCGGGAGATGCCGAACAGGTGGGGGACCGTCAGGGGTGGGGAGAGGGATTCGGAAGAGCCCAATTGGTGGCATCAGAGCATATGGGAGGATGGCAGTGTCCACTGCCGCGAGGCTTGGGATGGCATGTGGGAGGGGCCGCCCACGAGGGAGACTGGGGGCACATGGGCATTGCTGGTTCATGGGGTGCAAGGACCACCCTGATGTGTGAACCCGAGAAAGACAGTGGGAAATGCTCCAAATGCCAGGGCCAGGCACTCCGGGGAGGCCCCCCCAGAGAAATCCTCCATGTACACCAGTGGCCAATGCAGGGGCCTTCCGTGGGCTGGACGCAGCAACCCAGCCCAGGGAAAGGGAGCCCCCCGCCGCCCCCACCAAAACGACACCATCAGCGCCCACCCTGTGTCCTCTCTACACAAGGCTCTGTGACCCTGGAGCATGTGTGCGGGCACCGAGATCGAATCCCATGATTCTGAGACGGCCCATGCCAGTAGCTCGTCCCGTCGTTGACATCAGCCGCGTTGACCCACAGTCCTGTGGTTAGTGCAAGTGGTTAGATGGACCGGAGGTGACATCCTAGCTCTGCTGCCACAGTGGACGGATGACCTCACCTCTCTGAGTCTCAGCTGTAAAATGAGGATTGACGCACTTAAGTCACAAAGCTGCCGTTGGGATTGAGAGAGAGACGTGGAAGCTGTGTGACACCAGGGCAGGGAAAGCCGTGGCTGGAGGAATAGGGTCCCCACCGGCCATGAACAAATTGAGAGCTACTTAGTTCATCTTTGCTTAATTCTCTCGACCGGGTTGCGCCCTTGTCCCTATTTTATGGATGAGGAAGTGAAGGATCAGAGAGGGTAGGAAACTTGTTCTGGGTCATAGGACTAGAAAGCGGCTGGGCCGGGACTCAAACCCGGGTCTCTCAGACTTGCTACCACGACACCCCCACACCACGCCCATATGTACCACTGAACCGTCTAGTTTCGGGGCACCGCCAGTGTCCGCTGCTGACTGGACACAGAGCAGATCCCCTGGTGGCGGAACTGGCTCTTGGAGCACTGCTGAGCGTCCTTTCTCCTCTAATGTGTCCCTGGACCCCAGATGGCCATGAAGGCGGCAAGGGGGCTATGCATTTCAGCTGGAGAAATGCCCTTTGCTCTCCCTCTGAGACGACCTGTGCTTCCAGGTGAAACGGGGTCCCTAGTGCACCTAGACATTGAATGTGGCCGGCCATCCCTCTCGTGCCCCCCACAGCGGTCCCAGCAGAACGCCCGTGTGGCTGTGTGTCCCTACTCGTTAAGGATTCTCCGTATTGAGATGCAACCTAATTAGGGCTGAGCTCAAAGCCTGTTCGTTTGGAGGCTTAGCTCATAAAAGATTAATGTTCATTTTCCTTGGGTTTTCTTGCAGAATTCAGCTGGAAAAAATCCAGCGTGCACGTCTTCCAAGAGAAGTAGCACTTTGGTGGTTTGTGAAAAGCCCTTTTCCCTCATGTTAAAACTTGGATTTCTGTGTTCCCCTCCCCACCTTGCCCCAACCCACAGATCTACCATTTTAGTTTCTGATGAGATATGAGGGGGAAAAATGAATTCTGTAACCAAGGAAATCTACTGGAGATTTTATTCAAAAGGAACATATTTATTTACAGATTTTTAAAAACAGGTGGCAAATAAAACAAGACACATTGGAAAACAGGTTGGAATTCATTCCTTTATTTATACCAGCATCCAGCAAATATTTATTGAACACCTGTTGTTGCCAGACATGGTGCATGTATTTGATTTGATCTGGTTTTTCTTTTTAGGATTCGCTTGAGCAATTGAATTCTAGCATTAGAGTGATCAAATGAGGTCCCTTCGACTGAGGAACGGGTAGCTTCCCGCAGCCCTGCCGCTGGGGGACCATCGTGTCTCTCCAGTTAAACAAACGTCAACTGTATTTTCTGACAACCGAAGTAATACATGCCAATGGTAAAAACGTCAAACCATATGGATTGATTAACTTTAAGAAGTAACATCCTTTCTTAATCCCAGCTCCCAGGGATTTTTCCCTCCTAATGGATTCGTGTGTGTTCTTACGGGTTTATTTTAAAGCCATAAACGACAATAACAATGCCATTGTACTTACGGAAATGGAAAACAGCCCTTCTGTTCTGCAGCATGCATTGGTCACTTGATAACTTGACCTACCATGGTGCGCTCTCCATGTGGGTCCAAAGAACGTCCTCGTTTCCTGGCTGCGTGGTGTTCCATCGTGGAATGTCCTTCATTCCAGCAGTTCTCCGCTGGGGATACTCTGGTCATGTCTAATCTGCTGCCGTGACAAGCAGTGCCTCCTTGGACTGCATCTTCTTGTGGTTACACGTGGATGTTTTGCAAATATTTCTGGGAACAGATTCCTGGAAGCAGAGTTACTGCGTCAAAGTGGTAACTCTTGTGCGTTTCTCAATTGTTGGATGACATGCCAAGACCATTCACAAATTGATTTTTTCCTTTCCCAGACAGCCCCTCACTTCCGGTCCTCTCAAAATACTTGTCAAGCAAGCCCCCCGGGGTAACAGGGGCTTGGGGGAGTGATGCTCTTGTTTTGAAAGGAAGCAGGCATAGGACATGGCAGACCCTCTCACTCACCGCAGGTCTGACTGTCTGGGAGGACAGAAACAGCTCCTTCCCTTCCCTCAGTCAAGGTCCTTGTGACTTCCCACTCCTGTGCCTGGTCCCCGAGGAGGGCCAAGGCCTGGGCTTGCTTTTCTTTGTGTCCGTAGGTCACCTGGCCAGCAGGAAACAGCAATAACCATGGAGGTTCGTGGGGAGAGCATCATTTGGGCTTCATAAGTGGTTAGATTCCTGAAGGGACAGTGTCCACTTCACGGATGCTCTAAAACACCTCCAGAGGGATATTGTCATTACAGGATGTAGCATCTTTGTGAGGTCCGATGAGCTGCCTCTGCATTGGATAAATTCAGGAATAAAGCAGTTCTTGGCTGGGCATGGTGTCTCACACCTGTAATCCCAGAACTTTTGCCAAGTTGGGAGGATTGCTTGAGGCCAGGAGTTCGAGACCCACCTAGGCAACGTAGGGAGACTCCCACCTGTAAGAAATAACAAAATTAACCAAGGGTGGTAGCACATGCCTATCGTCTCAGTCACCTGGGAGGCTGATGAGGGAGGATCACCTGAGCCCTGGTGAGCCGTGATCATGCCACTGCACTCCAACCTGGGCCACAGAGTGAGATCCCAACTCCAAAATTAAATTAAATTAAATTAAATCAAAGTAAAAAATAAAGTCGTTCTGTTCCTATTCTCTTACAATGTTTATCAGCACACAGATCTGCATTTAAAACTGAAAACACCTGGCACTGTAGAAACGCAGGTCTTATCTGTGTGGGTGTGGCCAACGATTTTCCTTCTGTTTTCTCGGCCACATTTAAACAGGAGACCCTGATCACCGCAGTGAAAGGGAAAGGTCGAAGCCAGAGTTCCCAGGCTCCCGCCTCTGCCGCCGCTCTCCGACAGAGGGCAGTGCCCTTCTCTGCTTGGCCTGCTCCGGTCTGAAAAGCATCCCTCAGCGTCCAGGCGCCTTCTCAGTTCGCTTCTGAGAATGATACAGCAGAGGGTCGGTCCTCCACATGCAGGACAGACATGAATCGCGAGTGTCCCTCCTGATGCCAGAAACGGCTCCAGTGCTCAGATTCGAAGCCACGAGGGAGCCAAGCAGTCCCTCCCCGTCCCAAAGTCGTTTCTTTTGACTGCTGCGAGGTTTTGCTTCCGTTCCTGTTTTTTACGTCTCACTCTCCTGGCAGGCCAGTGGGTTGGGAAGAATTGGGAAATACGAATAGTTTCATCCTCCCACACTATTCAACGTCAAGCTTTCCTCATTGTGGGTTGGCTGTTTCTCGTGGGGATGAAAGAGACAGAGGCTTGATGCGTCGCAGGGCCCGAGGGGGCACCCCACTCTGGGCAAAAAGATGTGCTGTGGATCACGGCCTCACACAGGTCCCCTTTGCCTGGCACAATGACATTCCACATAATGGAGAGGGGGGTCAGGCCCATCGCTGTCTGACTGCCAGTTCCAGTTTCTGTCCCTCAGCCTCTGCCACTGGGAAGACAGCACTGAGGAAGACCCGTCCAGAGAGGTTGGGAGGGGAGTCAGGAAAGGCAGAGGAGAGGCACACTTCCTGCCCCACCGGAGCTCTGTCCCCTCTGGGTCACTGTCCAGAGAGGCCACCAGCATCCTGAAGACCTTGGCCGAGGCGGCCTGCTCACCAGTGGGACAACCAAGACTCGAGCTGGGCTTCCAAAACTTTCACCACGGGGGTTGCTTGTCGCCCAGGCAGCCCCATGAGCCACTCCTGGTGGCCATAGCCCTGGAGCCCCCTCCCAGCCCTTCCAAAGTCTAGACTGTACCCATGACACACCTTAACCCATAGGGAGTGGCAGAAGTCCCACTGTGCTGGTTGCAGGCTTCAAGGAGGCCTAGGGCATTCCACTCATGTGCCCTTGGAGCAGTCCACCATGTCAGTAGTCAGCCCACCCCCACAGAGAAAGTCCCCCAGGTGAGGCCCTGGGGGGTGAGGCTCCTCATGGAGAGGAGACTGAGTGAGGAGTATTGAGATGCCAGCTGTGAGGAAAGAAGCCATGTTCACCTTCTAACCCGTCGAGCCCTTTGCTTCAGGAGAAATCTGTGCTCCTTGGAAGGGTCAATAAGACCTTATATGATGTGAGCCCTGAAAGTTTCTCCAACTTCCTGTCCCGCAGTTCCGATCTGTACCCTAGACCCAAACACACAGGTTTTGCACTCTGCTACAGTGATTTCTTGATGAGCTTATACGCCCTCAACCATTAACTCCTTGAGTTCGGAGACAGAGTTTCCTTCATTGATATACATCTTTAGCCACCGGTGTGTGTCTAGAATCTACCACATCTAAACAAAGTTAGATGGGGGTGACTTATGAATGAATGAAGAAGTAGCCAAAGACCACCACACCATGTGTTGGTCTCTTGGGACAGCCTTGGGTTGGTTCTTTGAGCTCTAGTCTTTTCCAGGCGGCCCAACAGGGTGAAAGCAAGCTTTGACAGGCTTGAGCTTCACCACAGAACCCTTCCGGAAATCAGGCCCATGCAGGAATAACCCAGAAACTTCCAGAGAGACTTAGGAAATTCTTGATGAATGCCATCTTAGCCCAGGGTCATACACTCAAGTGCCTGCAGGAGCTAGATGGTGAGAGTGAGGCCATGCTGGTCTTGTGTTCATTCTGTCCCCAATGTCTGGAATAGTACTTGCCACCTACACATCTGTCAAATGTGTGACTGAGCCTGCCACCTCCCTTCTGGAAGAACCAACAAGGAGAAATGAGAGATGAGGAGGGAGAGAAAGAAGAAGAGGGGACAGGAGCTAGCTACACCATCTCAAGGGCCTCCTGAGTAAGAGAGCAGGGGTTTTTGCTGCATTATCCTGGTAACCCTTTATAACAAGCACATGAGCTAGATTTTGCAACCCCTGTATAACAAATGAGAGATTTACAGCTCCGTGAGGCTTAGCGTGTTGCCTAAGGTCACCCAGGTAGGCAGTGGCTGAACTGGGGTTTAAACTCATCCCTGCCTGCCTTTACACTTGCTTCACATCTAGTCAGCTCAAAATTGGTCTTCTGTCTCCTCAAGGCCAGATATGTTTTTAGAGAGTGATTTGAGTTCTTCCGGGTATATTTATCGCAGAATTGTTCACAATAGCAAGAGCATGGAACCAACTGTGCTGCCCATCAAAAGAGGACTGGATTAAAAAAAATGTGGCCCATATACCCAGTGGAATATTACGCAGCCATAAAGAAGAACAAAATCATGAACTTTACAGCAACCTGGATGGAATTAGAGTCTATAATACTGAGTGATCTTTCACAGAAACAAAGGACTGAGTATCACATGTTCTCACTTATAAGTGGACCTTAAACAACTACTGTAATACTATAAGAAAAGGATTGACAACAGCGGGAAACTGCGGGAGGTGGGGAGGTGGGCTTGACAGTAGTGGAAATCTGCCTGGGGAAGGGGAGGGCACATTTCATCAGCAAGGGTACCTGCACAATTAATATTTGTATACCTAACCCTGAATTGTACCCTACAATTTTAAAATAAAAAAATGTAAAAGTTAAAAAAAAAGCTATGTGGCCTTGATATTCAGTCTCTTCATCTACAAAATGGGCATAATAATGATAACTACTTCATGGGAACATTGTAAGGATAAAATGAGCTCAGAACAGGCTGTGGCACAGTGGCTCACACCTGTCATCCCAGTACTCTGGCAGGCTGAGGCCGGGGGATTGCTTGAACCCGGGAGTTCGAGACCAGCCTGAGCAACACAGTGAGACTCTGCCTCTCTCTACCTCACCCTCTCTGGCCACCATCAAGCTGACATCAGTGCTGGTGTTTTCTATGTTATTTGTATTTGAATAGCTTGACACATTTCAAACAAAGAAATAATATTTCTAAATAAATCAATTAACAAATCATTTGAAAGTAAAAATTTTAAATAAAGAGAAAACCTATATTTTTCAGATGCTAAAAGGACACTGTGGGAAATTTGAAAAATGCAAAAATTAAAAACCACCCACCACCATCCCACGCAGAAATAGCGTTGAAGCACCGTCTCACCCCATCCACGGACGCGCATGGATCTGCAGGAAACGCAGCGTGGGATCGGCTCGCTTCGGGTTTCTGGATCTCTGCAGAAAAAAAAGCTTTGCTAGGGCACCTCACGTCCTGGGTGGGAGTTTTTCTCTGTATCGTTGAGCGACTTTCAAAACCATGATTCTTAATGGTATGGAACTTCATCAAACGTCTGGAGGGAGGGCGGTTTGCTCAAACACCTCCTGGTTGTTGGAAATTTCGGTTGAATTGAAATAACTTGCCAATGAGGAAGAAGCAATGCCGGCTGTTTACGAGTCCATGATGATTCCTCACCCTGCACGAGCAGCGGGTGATAAAAGTCATTTACACGATCCAGCATGTGATGAAGACTCCAGAAGCAGTCGGGAAACAGACAAGGAACTCATGAGGGATGAAGTGAGTTATGAGTGTTCATGATTTCTATGGTACAGTAAATATGCACAGCGCATGACCAGGCATCCTGGGTGGCGACTTCCGACTGACCTCAGGGTCTGGACAAGGCTTTGACCGTAAGTCAAGGTGTGTCATTGGAGGACGTGGCGAGATGGCCACTCCTGATGGCAGGGCTCCTCCTGGTCCTGTACAGCATGCCTCGGGATGACTTCTGTTTTCAAGGATCCCCTGATGAGCTCAGGGTTTGTGTGTGTGTGTGTGTGTGTGTGTGTGTGTGTGTGTGTGTGTGTGTGCGCGCGCACGCGCGTGCATCTGTACACAGGGAATGTGGGGGCTTCCAACTTCCTTGGTGTCCTCCGTGGTTCTGCTTTCTGTGGCTCTGCCTACTGGGATGGCCATTCTCAATGGCCACGCCTGGCCCTGGACCTGAAAAATCCCAGCAGTCCAGAGCATCTCCTCCACTCGTGCATCTGAGGTCAGGACTCCGACCTCAATTTACAGGGAAGGAAACAGAGTCGGAAGGAAGTACAGGAAGGCTCCTATGTACCAACGAGTTCCAAACGAGTTCCATTATGAGAGCACATTCGTAAGTTCAATTTGTTTGTAAGTCCAACAAAGTTCGCCTCAGTACCCAATTAACACAGTTGGCTATATGGTACTGTAATAGGTTTATAAGACTTTGCACACAAATAATACATAAAAATCAGACACAAAAAAATAGAGAAAACATTTTTGATGTTACAGTATAGTGTGCGACAGTGTATGCCAGACATGTGAGCTAAATTACATGATCAGACATTTGAACATCAGACATATGTTTGCATCTTTGAAAGTTTGCAACTTGAAGGTTTGTATGTAGGGGACTTACTGTACAACTCCATCAAGATTCCTCTTTTCAATGTCAAACCAGAGCTACAGCTCAGGACCCCAAATCCCACATACTGGCAACACCCCAGCTGTCTCCACAGATGGCATTCTTGAGCGTCTTCCAGGCTCTGTCACCCATCTTGTGTACACTGACTTGGAAGGAAAAATCTGGTGAAGTAGGGAGAGGGAGTTTGAGAGAGGACCTCTCTCCCTCTTAGACTCAAAGTGGGGTTCCCTTGAGACCCTCCCAACTCTTAAGCTCTTTCTCACATACTCCATCTAACACCATGTAGGTGTTACTTAAAAACCAGAATGTCTCCCCATGGAAGTGAGTTCCTCTGGAAGTGGAGAAGGTAGAATACAGGCACAATAGCCGACTTTAACCAGTATCTACTCTGTGTCCAAAACTTTTCAGACATTCATTCTAATTCTTGCAACATCCTGGTGACTGGTAGGCCTTTTTCCTGCACAGATGAAGAAAACAGAAGCAGAGCACTTAAGGGTTACAGAGCTCAGATGGTGGCACCTTGGGGTCACGGAGCTCGGTGGCACTTTGGGGGTCACAGAACTTGGATGGTGGCATCTCAGGGTTGCAGAGCTCAGATGGTGTCATCTCGGGGTTTCAGAGCTCAGACAGTGGCGCCTCAGAGCTGCGGAGCTTGGATGGTGCCACTTTGGGGTCACAGAGCTCGGACAGTGGCACCTTGGGGTCACAGAGCTTGGATGGTGGCACCTCAGGGTTGCAGAGCTTGGACAGTGGCATCTCAGGGTTTGCAGAGCTTGGATGGTGCCACCTTGGGGTCATAGAGCTCGAACAGTGGCACCTCAGGGTCGTGGAGCTTGGACAGTGACAGAGATGGGATGTGGTCCGAGTCATCCCGAGTCCAAAGCTGGGTCCGCTCAAATGGCACTGCCTTTAGAGGAACGATTGGATCACCTTGATTTCCTGCGAAGTCCTTCCTGCCTAGTGTCTAGGTGATGGGTTGGGACAGGGAGGAGGGCCTGGGTCCTAGGACTTCTAGGACGAGCTCCCCACCCCCAGCACCTCAGCCACCATTTCCTCCCAACTGGCCAATCCTTTGACGTCCTTCTTTCTCTGAAGCAACTGGCTGCCCCTTGAACGCAGAGCCTTAGGCTCCCTTACAAAGGGGCTTTTCCAACTCTGCTCTGGGGGCCAAGAGCCTGAGTCCTCAGCAGCCCGGAAACAAGGCCGTCTGGGATGCGGCAGCTTCTAAGCAATTTCACCCACTTCTGGGTGTTCCTTTGAGCTGGAACTGAGCCCGTGACGCAGGCATATTCCACGAGGGGGCATGGAGAGGTTCTGCAGAATGGCCTGGAAGGCCTAGACCTGTGTCCTGTCTAACAAAGGCATCTCTTGCGTCCCTGCCCGCACCGGGGAGCTGGATCCAGGACCATGACCTTCCCCTTTGCCGCTCCTGTGGCTGTCTAGATAAATGGGTTTAGTTCCCCTCTTCCACTTTTTTTTATAGTTGGACTCTCACTCTGTCGCTCAGGCTGGAGTGCAATGGCATGCTCACGGCCACCACAGCATCGACTACTGGGCTCCAGCAAACTTTCTGCCTCAGTCTTCCAAGGAGCCAGAACTATAGGCACACACCACCACGCTCGGCTAATTTTTTATTTATTGTAGAGACAAAGTCTCACCAAGTGGCCTGGACTGGTCTCGAACCTCCACTTTTTAAATAGCACCTGAAGACTTACATTCCACAAAATCTTACCTGACAACCCGGTGCACAATCATGACACCACTGGCTGTTGTGGAGGAGGTGGGAGTCTTCGTCCAGCTCCTGTCCTGTCTTCTTCTCACCAGACCCCAGGAAGTCCTGGAGAATGGCCATCCTGGGTCATCTGAGCCAGGAGAAGACACCTGCTAATAGCCCAGGGATGGCACAGGGTCGTCCCACATGTCCCGTTTCCTTTGTAGGTGGAAGATGGAACCACCTCTCAGGAGGGTGGCAGCTAGGAGTCTGCAAAGGTCACATGGAGCCAGCATAATCCCTGGATCTTGCACTCCCAGAATCCACCAAGGGCAGGAACAGCTTTACCAGGTCATGGACATGGGGCAAGCGAACACAGGAAGAATAAACGTTTTCTGGACTTGAATCTGGTCGTTTCTCCATGCCATGGCTCTCATTTTTCTACTCTATCTTGCCTTGAACTTTATAATTTTATACAGATTCAGGACAAAAAACATACTGGCTTCAACTTTATAGTTCTTATAGCTGATTTTCTTCACCCATTCATTCTGCAGATATCACTGAGTGCCAGTGAAGTGCCAAGTTCTGTTCCAGACACTGGAGAAATCACTGTCAACAAGACAGATGAGAATCACATACATTTCACAGCCCAATTCGAAGTTTCACGATTACAAATAACATTTTTCTCTGGCAAGTGGGGGATGGGGACCATGTGTCACCCAATACCATCTCCCACGTGAATGCCCAAGAGTTGACCTCTTTCCTCTTGGAAGGAGATTTCTCACTTGGAACTTCTTCGTGCCATCAGGATGATTATTTCGAATCGCTCTTTAAAAAAAGGCATCTATTCAGATTTGCTGCGCTGGTTATAACACAAATTTAAAGCGGTTTATGATCAAATGGTGTTTTTTAATTTGTCTTGATTCATGTGAAAGTAATTTGAATTCACATAAGTACTCTGGAAACTGATCATTAACACTTTTTAACTGATTTTGTAAACACATTTTGCTTCCAAAATAAACATAAACAGGAAAGAGGACCGCTCGGTGTAGCCGAGCATGGAGACAAGACGCACTCCTGCTGAGGGGGGGAGGGAGCATCCCCCGCGTGAAATGGTGAAGGCATCCGAGAGCCATTTCATCACCAACTCGCTTCGTGGAAAATCCTCTGGAAACATGAGAGTTGTTTCTGATTTGCCTGATGGGGGATTTGAAGCTGCAAAGTCGTTTGTGTGTCTATCACAGACCATTGCAAATAATTAAGACAGGGCCGGAGGCGGGGACCAACAGACACAGGGTGAGGCGGGAGGGGACACTGTGAAGCAGAAGCGAGCAGAGCAGCTAGGTGGCCCTCCTGCCAGGCTGGAGCGGGGTTTGGAGATTCTCAAAATCGAGAGGTCCCACGGCCCAACCCACCGGTGCTGGGATCCTCTACCTCCATCCCCTTGGGGGTAGGGGTCCCATCCTCCCTCCCCCCCATGCCACCAGGGCAGCTTCTATCCCTAGAGCGTGGCATTTAGTCACCTTCCAAATAAGCAGCAAAGAGCTGCACTTTTACTGATTTCATGGGAATATGGTTTGTAAGCCTCCGCAAACCCCAGAGCACACTTGTGACCTCCTCTCCCTCTCCTGGTGGCATTCCAAAGGTTCTCGCCGTCCTTCTCTGAACCCTCCCAAATGTCTTCAACCCGCTCAACTCCAGAGCTCAACAGATCTCTTCCTCCTCCCATTTACAAAAGCACAAAATGCCCTGGATCCCTTCTTGAGGGTAGGAGAGGACAGGCAGCTTCTTGGGAAAGGCCAGAATCTTCTATCAAGCTCATTATGTGAAACTGCAATGGAGCCGGGTGTGGTGGTGGCTCAAGCCTGTCATTCCAGCACTTTGGGAGGCCAAGGTGAGAGGACTGCCTGAGCCCAGGGCTTTGAGAACAACCTTGACAACTCGGCAAGACTTCATCTCTACAATAAATTTGATAAATCAGCCAGACGTGGTGGCGCAGGCCTGTAGCTCCAGCTACTCAGAAGGCTGAGGCCGAAGGATCGCCTGAGCCTAGCAGGTGGAGGCTGCGGTAACCCTGGTTGTGCCACTGCACTCCAGCCTGGGCAACAGAGTGAGATTCTGACTGAAAAAAAATTGCAACGCGACTTAGTATAGCTTCTGGGTCACTAGACCATGCGTGGTTTCGGCACTTGGGTCTGGGAATGGGGAGGACTTGGGTTTCTGCTCCAACCCTGCCCCGGGTGAGTTCCTTGGTCTTTCTGACCTGCACTGTCCATATCCGTACAACAATGCGGGGTCTTGTCCTGACATGGACTGTTTCTCCCTCCCTCAGGGAGCAGCCTCTGGCCAACGCTGGTTTCTGAAGGGTTTGCATGTTCCCGGAAATGAGTCACGGGAAGCAGGTGACCAAGCAAAGCTGAAAGTAATGTAGTTACCACTCTTAATCAGTGTGACTGTAAACACTGGATAGGAATGAGATGATGGGCTTGGTTGCTTTGATGATACAACTGCTTCCAGCACTGCCCGGAGACGTGGCTACTTTAAGCCCTGAGGTGTGGATTCTCCACCGACTGGCCACCATTGGTACCTCTGGTAAGTTCCAACAAACCCATGTCTTTCCTGGCTGGACCTCGAGGTGACTTCTTTGGAACAGGTAAACATTACGTGCAAGCCCTCTTGGATTCGGGATTACAAACGAGGAGAAAACATTGCTTTCATGCGGTTGCTGAACAGGTGTGGTGTGTTTCAAACCCTTGGCAGGGCGTATGTTCCACAGATGGACGGCGGGACTGTTCTCACCTTTCCGTCTTTCCTCTAAAGGCCCAGCATCTCCAGACGTGTTGTAAGCTTCTCCTTCTTCAGTACTGGCCCGATTCAGCATCTGCTGAGTACCCAGCCCTACCAGGAGCGGCCGATTAGGTGACAAAGACAAGGAGGTCCCTGTTCCTGAGAAGCACTGGCAATCACCCAGGATGCCTGACAGAGTTAAGAACAGAACCAGTGAACGGAAGTTTCCATGAACAGAATAACAGGAAAGTAATCCGCATCAAGATGGGTGCAACTGCTCTGTGTCTCCTTGTTTGAGTCTAGGGAAGTGAAAAACAAGATGTCTTGCTGCCACTTTGCTACAGGTGGGTCCTGTCCTCTTGAAGTTTCAGTTTCCTCATCTGTGAAGCTGGTCCTTGCCTGCCGCTCCCAGGCTTGGTGGGGAAGGGGCCAGGACGGTGAACGTGATTGGGCAGGTGCTGTTGCGTGCCTTGCAGCATGTGAGTGACCCTGGAGCCCCCAAATTCTCTTCTAGACAAGTTGGAGAGGAAAGACCCCAGGACGCTCTGAGTGCGCGAACACTCTACTCCTGGTCCCCATCCCTAAGGAGCTCGACTGAACCCTCAGCCATCGGCCTGCAGGGGCCACCACTCTTTGGTTTCAAGTGACATCGACGCAACCCAAACTATCTTGAGGGACAAACCCAGCGTGCACCAACTCGTGACGCCCAAGAAAGGGCTGTGTAGGCATTCGTGAGTCACAGGCCGCTCAGAAGATGATGCCTTCTTTTGGGAAATGTGCCTTCAAGCCACAAGGGCTTGGGGAGGGACTGCCAACCCTCTGTGGCTTCTCTCTAGCCACAGTGATGGGCCCGAGTGGGGCGTTGGAGCTGAGGCTTGTGGTGCCCAGGTGACTCCCCACACCGGGCGGGCTGGGAATGCCAGGAGGGGACCAAGGCTCCCTGGGCAATGATCACCAACGCCGGTGACATCCAGTTTCACCGCTCCTGGGGCCTGAGTGTGGGGGCTGGGACTTAACGCAGATCAATCTCTTTTGGCTGCAACATGTTTGAAGAAACCAAAATAATGCAAAACTCCCAGAGTGTACAGAATATCCACATTTTAAACAAAGGCTGTGCTGGTGGTGTTACTGATTGTCCCTTTTGCCCCCGGACTCAGCCATGGCGCAGCTAGGCATTGGTGTGTCGCTCTTCGACGCTTGTTTGCAAGTTCAGTGGAAAACAGGAGGGGAGCAGCCTTGACCAAGGCGGAGACGTCGTCTTCCCTGCTCCTAACGGGCTCGGCAGGCTCCCCCACGTGCTGCCCAGGGCCCCTGGGAGGGGCAGAGCCAGGGACATGTGACAGCAGCACTGAGGCCACATGGGTGGTGGACTCTTTGATGTCTTGGAAGAGTGGCCACAACTTGCATGATGCAAGCCAGCAGCTGGGACAGATCAACCTCAGGAGAGCCAAGGTCGTTTCAACAAACACACCGCTCACTTCTGATGGAGAAAGCGAATGCAGAGCCAGATGCAGGCCTGTGAGTTCCGCGAAAGTGTATAGGTCTCTCCCTCTCTCTCAGTCTCTCTCTGTCGATCTCCCTCTCTCTCAGTCTCTGTCTCTCTCACTCTCTCTCTTTCTCCCAGTCTCTCTCTTAATCTCTCTCCCCTCCCTGTCTCTCAGTCTCTCTCTCAATCTCCCTTTCTCTCTCTCTTCCTCTCTCCCTCTCAGTCTCTCTCTCAATCTCCCTCTTTCTCTCAATCTCTCTCAGTTCCCCCCTTTCTCCCCTCCCCTTTTCCTTACATCTGGGGATACCTTGCCAGGTAACCGACTGCCACAAAGCAGCGCCCAGGAGCACGGCTTCCTCCTTCACCCCACACGGCAGCACGGCCTAATCATGAGCCCCTCTTTTGTGGGGAGAGGCTGACCCCGCGCCATGATGAGCCGAGCTTGGGGAAGCTGAGCCCCCGATCAGAACGTAATTGAAGTATGTTACCCATAATGGGTTCAGATGTTTGTGATCTTCAGCACTTTATGAATTCCGCGGCAGATGGGCGAGGGCCAGGTAGCAGGCAGGAACAGCCTGGGCCAGGAGGCTGGCACTCTGACAAGGGCGGCCACAGCTGTGGTTCAGGCGGTATTCAGCACGCCCACCCACCGCCCCGCAGCCTGCCGCCGGGCCCCCGGCCTCGCTGCCCCCGTGAAGAGTGGAGGTAAGCACAATCCCGCTTTCCAGGGCCCGCGGTGTTTGAGAAAGCAGCAAGGAGCCCCAGGATGGAAACGGTGCCAAGTTCCTCCGCCTGACGCTTTGCAACAGAAAGAGGAAGAGGGAAGGAGAGAGGAAATCTGCTCGTAAAATGCGCATCTCAACACTTTCCGCTTTGCCTGGGCTTTTCTTGTCTTTCTTGGAAGATTCTGGACTGGGCGCAGAGGAGCTAATGGACCCTGGGTTCAGGCCAGCCTGTGAAGCTGATGGACCCTGGGTTCAGGCCAGCCTGTGAACGGAGGGTTCAGTCCTCGCCCTGTCACTGCTTTGCCGTGTGACGTGAGGCCGGCTCTTGACCTGCCCTGTTTCCCGTTCCGTGTCTGCAAAATGACCAAAACACAACATCCGTCTCACACGCAGTTTGCCTGATCACGAAAGGAGGCCGTGTGTGAATGGCTAAAGTGTACTGAGCACTTTCTAGGGGTCAGGTTTGATGTTCCGACTCTGAAACCCTCCTCACAACCCTGTGCTTTAGGCCTGTTATGAGTTTCACTTGTCAATGAGAAAACGGAAGACAAAGAATGCGAATCACTCACCCAAGAACAGATCAGGAGGTGGGGACCCCGGGTGAGGCTGTGCCGGCTCGGAGGCCCACACGGGGGAACACTGGGTCACACAGTCACCACGTCCCCCCCAACACTCCAAACTCCAAGAAGCTGTGACAACCACAAACTCTCTAACTTATTTGACAGCAGAAGTGGGCTTGACCTGTGTCATTTAGTGGCAAAAGTCTACCTGAATTGACCTGAGGTGACTTCTAGTTGTTTCTTTTTTGTCCCCACTTAACGTAAATATTCAGACATGTTCACAGAAAATTATATCAATTTGCTTGTTTGATCACAGGTGCTGCTGGGAGGGGGGTTAGACAAGAGATCCTTGATACAATTTGGAAATCCTGAATTCTTTTTTTGAATTTTAGTGGAGAGTTGTGGGGTACAAGTAAGGGTTTACTATCTACGAGATCTGACAAGTAAGTTCATGAGCCATCCTAGAAAAAGTGCTACACAACTCATGACTGAATATCACTAGGGTCACCTTTGAAGTACTCCCCTTGGGAAGCTGTATACCAATGCCAGCCAGCACCTCGTCCACCCGTCAAAGCAGCTTTGGGACTGTTTTTCTGGAATGGCCGTCCAAGATGTCATTGTTATTTGTCGAGGTCTGACAATTACATTTGCAAACTTGTCACTGTGCACTTATGCTGGCAGCACTGGACAAATAGCTGTATTTGCACACCCTCCCTTCTCACCTGATCTGACCCCCAATGACTTTTTTTCTTTGCCCGAAGAAAAGGAAATACTGAAAGGAAGACATTCGATGACATTCAGGACATCAATGGGCATACGCCGACAGCTCGATGGTCATTCCAGAAAAAGAGTTCCAAAACTGCTTGATGGGTGGACGGGCTGCTGGCTTTGGTGTGTAGCTTCCCAAGGAGAGAACCTCGAAGGTGACCGTCATGGTACTCGGCCATGAGGTATGTGGCACTTTTTCTAGGATGAGTTTGTGAACTTAATCGTTGGCCCTATGTAGGCTGCATGCAGTGAAACTTGGGCTTCTAGCTGCCCTCTCTCCCCCTGATAGTGGACTGGTAACCAGTGTGTTGCCATGTGTTCCCTCCCTCCTCCCTCCTCGCCCCACCCTCCCCTAGCAGGGCCTGGCATCTGCCGATCCCACCCTCGTGCACATGTGACCAGTGACCAGGGCCCACTTATGAGTGAGAATGTGTGGTGTTCAGTTCTTTGCTTCTGTGATAGTCCACCGAGTATGATGGTCTCCACTGCACCTGTGTTGCTGTGAAGGCCATGGAAATCCTGAGTTCCAAAACCCCTCTGGCTCCAAGGGTCTCACATTGGTGACCCAGGTTAGGGGCTTAGCATGAGTTTGAAGATGTCAAGGTTGCTATGCGATACACGAATGCAGCTAGCGTATGTTCCTCGATGCACTCGTTCAGGTGTTCGTGGAACAGATGCATCCCTCACGTCTCCTGGGTCCTGAGGACCATCTGAGGAGCTGTGAGTGGAGTGAACCAGAGGCATGGTCTCCCTGCCCACAGGAAGCTTACAGTTTTCGAGGAATAACAAGTGGGGAGCATCAGAGAGCCACGTCTTTGGACTCTGAGAGCCAGAGTGTAGAAGCATGCCCAGCGTTCCTCAAGCTGTCTAGCACATTCCAGAGAAATGAGCACAGCCTGCAATAAGGGAGAAATCAAAGAGTTGGGGAGAGAGAACAACAACCCATAATTATTCTACGAGAGTAAGGCTGTGTGCCTTGAAATATTGAAGTAATTATCAGGTTAAATTCCTATGATCCCTGCAATTTCTATGAAACCTGGAAGTGTGGGGAGCGTCGGCCTGGCATCTCTCTTAAAGCACAATTATTCTTCTTTTTTGACTCAGACATAAAGGTCATAATTAAAGATATAATGAAGCTAAGTGAGTAATGGGCTCTGGGACTCCCTGGGGAAGCCGGGGTGGCCTGGCGGCCCCCTCCTGCCCCTAGAAAAGGGAGTCACCAAGTCAGATGGCCTTGGGAACCTCCAAAGAGCCCCGGACCCTCAAACAGGAGAATGCAGTGTTGTCACCAGAGGCAACCGAAAGCGGCCCCTGGAACTATTGGGCCAGAGGAGAAAGTTCCCAAAGTGTTTTCTTCCAGGGTTTTCAGCATGACTGTTCTTGAATCTTAAAGAAACGTGAGCTCCAAGGACCACCTTGCTCTCACACTGCCAGGAAGGTACCTGGAGAGGGGTCTGCACCGTGGGGTAGCAAAAGCAGGGTCCCTGTTCCTTGGCATGGAGACATTGCCAGAGACCTGCTCCGACAAGAGAGCAGCCAGGGCATTCCAGCCCCCGGCACCCACGTGGAAAGTGCTTCTAGAGAACCAGCTTAGCTAGACAGGACAGCCAGCCTCAGCCCGGACACGTGACTCCAGTCCTTGGTCCTGAAACGTCAGGAGGGGAGATGCGCTCAGGGGCTGGTCTCGTGACACGAGTCGGGGGAGGTTCAGGGTCATGGGATTGGGGTCTGAGCCAGCGATGGGCCATTTGGGCTGCAGTGGTCACCCGTTTCGTGGGTGGCGAGGGAGGCGGGATGGAGCAGTGTCTAGGGCGTGGGCTTTGAATTCGGATGGGCCTGGTGGTGAATATCCGTCCCATTTCTTGGGCAGGCTATTTGTCCTCTGTAGCCTTGGTTTCCAGATCTGTAGGATGGGAATAATGACACCCACCCGCTGAGCTCTCTTGGGGATTAAATATGAAAATGCTTAGCAAAGGCAGTGATCAACTGTTGGAAAGAAAGTCCCCCGGGTTGACTTTTCCCTTCCCCCCACAACAGCCTCCTTTAGGTGGGGGGAGGGAGGGCATGGGGAGGCATGGGGGTATCATCACCCCCCCCAGCTCATGACCGGGGACTCCTCGGAGACCTTGAGCAATGGCTTGGGTCACACAGACTCCAAGGGGCGAACCCAGGACTCTCATAGGGCACTTCCGGGTCCTTTAAATTGTATCAGGTAAGGAATGTAATAAAGACAAGGAACTCGCTGACAAAAACTATTTCAAAAGTTGACCTTTTCTAGTGCAAAATAGTCCTGGGTGCCAGACTTGAGCAGCAAGCAGCCCCCAGATTTAAGGCACTGGGCTACATGTTTAGCAGGAAGTAGGTCCCAAAAGGTGACACCTCCTTTCCTCAGAAGCAGCCTCACATTTCTCTGCTCCGTTGCCTGAGAGGGTTCCAGAGTCCCTGTGACTTGTGAGTGTGGCTTTAGGAGCTTGGGCAGATAATAGAGCTTCACTGTGGCACTAGTCAAATGAATGCCCCGTCCGTCTACCCTTTGACCACCTGCCTTCCCACCGGTCCCTCTTTTGGCCAGTCCTCGGGTGAACCTGGACCATCTTGGAAATGGACCTTGTGATTAGTGATGTCTCGGAACAACGTCAAAAGTCAGTTGCAAGCTGAGTCTCCTTCATGGCTGGGAGAGGGTGGGATGCAGGGATGCTGCAGTGCCCTGGCCCTTAGGTGGGAGCTGTGTCTTGGGGCTCCTCCATCCATGTTTGAAGAAGAGGGTGGGAGAACGGGAGGGGCAGTGTGCTGACATGTTAGGGGCCTACTGAAATCCCGTCAGGGACATACAGCCCTGGGAAAACAGGACTTGGGGGACATGAACAGCTGGTGGAGAGTTCTATCACGTGCCAGGCGCTGTGTCAAACACTTGCCACGGTACTTCCTGTGAATCTTCCCATCAACCCCAGGGGACCGATGTTATTATGCCCATTTTACAGAAGATAAAGCAGAGGCCCGGAGCCATTAAGTGACTTGCCTGGCAGCACCCAGCAGGTTGGTTTCAGCACCGGCCTTGGAACCGGTGACAGTCAGTATCTGTCTCAGGGCCCAGTGGGTTGTCAAGGCTTTTCCGGAGTCCCCCGTACAAGGTGCGTCTCAGCAAACTCACCCAGCTGGAAAAGAACGGAAACGGACAGTGAAGGCGACAAGGCTGGCCCTGGACCAGGCCTGTGGCGGGCGCGTGGGAAGGCCTCCCCACAGGCCTCTCTTCCCAGGTCCCCGCACCTCAGGCACTGGCTACCCAGGAACCTGTACTGTCCTGGGCAGCACCGTCCCCAGGCTGGTGCTATCCTTAGGACCTGCGCTGTCCGGAGGAGCATTCAGAGGCAGGGCCCAGGGAGGGGCGGGTGTGCAGCTCTGTGGGGTCGTCTGGGCCCTGCAGATGACGCCGGCAGGGAGGGCCCTGGGATGTCCCGACACTTTCCTTTACCCATCTGCTGCCGGTGGGGAGACCGCGACCCACGGGGCGGCAGGTTGCCAGTCCGAGACACGTGAATGCCCCGATTCGGCTCTGAACACCAACTCGGGCAAAACCCGGAGAGGGGGCTGGCTTCGTCCCATAGAGCAATGGCGTGTTTTATTTCCTGTCCTCAGCAGAGGCCTGCAAGAGGGGCCCGGGTCCCTTCTTATCTCTGGAAAAATGGAGGTCCGTGGAGGTGCTGACCAGCGAGACTGGGCGCTTGGCTCTACCCGACGACCAGCGTCTCCCCAGCCCAAGGGCCCCACCAGAAGCGAGCCAACTCTCTCGATCTTGTCTGTGTTCCAGAAGTGCCCTTCCTCTTGGGGAGCCCTTGCTGTGATGTCCTTTGAGCCCTCGCCTCAGCACCCCTCCCACTTCCCCAGGGGCCTCTTCAGGTCTCGGGTCTGGAGTCCTCGGATGCCCCTCAAGGCACCCGCACCACAGCACCGAGGACGGCGATGGCCGTTTGAGGGGCACGTGTGATCCCAGCCCCACCCCCCAAGTGGTAAGTTCCCTGAGTGCCAGGGAGGCCGTGCTTCTGTGCTAAGCATTTCACGTCCTGGCCTCCTAAGCCGAAGCCGTGATGAATGAATGAGCAGTTGAAGGCTGGATGAATGGATGAATGAATGAGCAGAATTTCAGGAAGGAACAGCTGCTTCCTCCCTGTCCAGTGATGGTGGCGGAGGGCGGGTGGGGGGTGCCAGCGGGAAGGGCTGTGTGGACATCCAGGGCCTCTTCAGCCGCAGCTTCTGATGAATGACACGTGCTGTGGCAAGTCCCCTTCCTTCTCCTGTCCACCCCCTAGCCTGGTGACAGGAGGCCAGGCCCTCCCCCCATGATGGAATGGAGTCTCCCTCGCGCTGAAGAATGAGCGGCCGTTAACAAGATTAATCCGGGCCGGAAGAAGCCAGGTCAGGGAGCTGGCAGCTTCGTGAGTGACTTTTCAGGGGGAAAGTGAGAATGAATCCTTGGAGTTGCTCTGTGACCAGCTTAGCGCAGAAGACAGGGACTCCAGGGCCCAAGAGGGCTTCCCGGAGGGGCGGTACAGACGGAGCACATGCTGACAGGTGCCTGGGAGGTGTCGAGGACTCCTTGGGGCTCTGCGACAAGCAGCTGGAAGGAGGCTTGGCACTCCATGGCCTCATGGGAGCCTCCCCAAACACTGGGGACAGAGGATCACTGACTCCATTCTTCAGAAGAAGAAACTGGCTCAGGGGGCCTACTGGCCCACCCCCAGGTCGCCCTGTTGGAATTGTATCCAGAAGCAGATTTCACTGCTGTTTGGAAAACCCAAACGTGACTTGGATGTGTGTGATTAAAAGAAACAACACAAACAAAGCAAAGCAAAAAACCCGCAGGCTCGTGGCTTGACGCCTCAGCTGCTTTGGCGCCGTCTCCCTGACCAGAAGGAGGGCCATCTCCTCGAGAGGTCCCGGACTCACAGGGCTCAATTCCCTCGGGGACTGAGTCCGGGAACTCGCTCAGTTCAGCACCAAGACTAACGGCCGTAAGTCCTCTGTCTGACTGACTTGTGGCTGCACGGACCATCCTCAGCCCGTGTTGACTACTTGGCACGATTCAGGTGGTGTCAAGCACCCCCTCGCACTAGCTCACTGAACCCCCGCAACTCCAGTGAGACTGGCAGGGCGTAGGTCCCAGAAGGCGATACCTCCTCTCCTCAGAAACAGCTTTGCACTTCTCTACTCCATTGACAGAGAGAGTTCCAGAATTCCCAGAAAGATACCTCGGACCTCTGAGTGTGGTTCCAGGGATGTGGGCAGATATTTAGAGCTCCACTGTGGCACTATTTAAATGAATAGGCTGGGCGCGGTGGCTCAGCCTGTCATCCCAGCACTTTGGTAGGCCGAGGAGAGAGGATTGCCTGAGCCCAGGGGTTCGAGACCAGCCCTGGGCAACTTGGTGAGACCTCGTCTCTACCATAAATCAAAAAATAAGCTGGGCGTGGTAGTGCGTGCCTGTAGTTCTGGCTAGTTGGAAAGCTGAGGCGGAAGAATCACCTAAGCCCAGTAGGGTAAAGCTGTGGTGGCCGTGATAGCGCCCCTGCACTCCAACCTGGGCAACAGGAGTGAGACTCCGACTCAAAAAATAAATAAGTAAATAAATGCCCCGTCAGTCTACCCTTTGACCACCTGCCTCCCCACCAGCCACTCTTTTGGCCTCAGGCGAGCTTGGGCCGTCTCGGAAACATACCTTGTGGGAAGTGATGTCTCCGGACAATGTCAAAAGACGGTTGTCTCTGTTTTGCAGAGGAAGAGACTGAGGGTCTGAGAAGTTAAGTGACTCCCCTGGGATGGAGAGCTGGTGAGTAACCGAGCTATGTCTCCAACGCAGACCACCAACTGCGAGGCCCTGTCACGTGCGAGGCTCTCAGGCTGTTCTTTGAGGAAGCCCAGGGTTCCACTCAGAAGGGAGGCAGAAGGAGGCAGAGGGACCTGTGGCCAGGCAGGCCCGAAGCCCCCCTCCATCCAACCAACGGCACTTCTCTTCTCCCCTAAGCGAATCTGTGAGGTTTTGTTGGACAAAGAATACCCGGGGCTTAAAAAATGAGAAGTTAAGAATTAATGGGCCAGGCTCGGGGGCTCAGCCTGTAATCCCAGCACTTAGGGAGGCCGAGGCAAGTGGATTGCCTGAGCCCGCGGGTTCGAGACACACCCGGGCAACTTGGTGAGACCTCGTCTCTACAATAAATCAAAAATTAGCCGGGAGTGGTAGTGCTCGCCTGCAGTTCCGGCTACTCGGAAGGCTGAGGCGGAAGGATCGCCGGAGCCCAGCAAGGCTGCGGTGGCTGGGAGCGGCCACTGCACTCCAGTCTGGGTGACAGAGTGAGACTCCAACTCAAAAAACAAACAAACAAAGAATTGATGTACAAAATATTCTTGGTTGATGCGGGATGGCTGTGTACAGGCAGGGGAGTGGCTGTGGCGGCTGGGCCTTATCTCCCCCGTGGGTCACCCTCCAGGGCCCCGCCCTGAACCCCAGCAAGGGCAAGATGCACCAAGGGACGTGTGCAACTCCCCTCTCCAACGCGACTATTTCTTTTAACTTATGTCTTTACTTGATGTCCGTTTTTGTTTTGTTTTCTCCTTCTGGGACGTCCAGGGGCACCTGCAGCCACGCAGAAGACCCTTCGTGTCTGTCCCCAGCTGGGGGCGGTGGGGGAAGGAAGGACTCGGGTCAGAGGAGAGGCTTGGTGGGGGTGGGGGTGCAGTGGACTGGGAGCACCCCAGGGAGCACCTTGGTACTGTGGTCTCAGTTTGTTCCCTGGGGTCTTATGGGGTAGTCAGGACAGCGGCCTCAGGCTGACCGAGGGAAGAGCCTCAGACTTTGGGGTCTGGACGTGAGGACTGTGCGACCTGTGGAGAGGTCATGGTTCGCCTGGGGTGACGCTGAAGACTGGGCTGCTGGGGAACACACGTGCAGCCACTGGTGGCCCAGCCTAGCTCCTGGCCACACCACTCTCCACCCATACCCAACACATCTCCGTGGCGAATGCTGTCAGGGTTCCTCTTGGTGGGCATCACTTATTCACATGCCGCTGTGTTCTCCAGTGTCTGACGTACAATGAAACTGGATATCAGCAAAAACAAAAACTGAAAAAGCTGACATCAAATAAAGGTCGAGTTGGAGAAGAGAGTTAGAATGCAGATGTGTAGATGACAACTTCATAAGCAGTTGCCGAAGTTGAGCTACAAACCAATTTGTAGCTTCCTGGTGGTCAGGGTGAAAAGGGAAACAATCCGTTCTATGATTCCAGTGTTCTTTGAGGAGATGCTGAGTGGCTCGAGGGATGCTGAGTTTTTCTCTGGCCCTGGAACAAAGAGAATTTTCTTGTGTGGGGCTTCGTCTACTGAGACATGTAGATTGCATGTCCTTTGCAGAAGACCTACAGTGAGTTCATTGCCACGTGCCCAAATCACACCTCTCTGAAAAGAGTGCCTTGGGGATCCATGGAGGCGTGACTCTGAGGGTCCCCGTGAGTGCAGAAATTAAATATCGACTTCACAGAGGAATGGATGGGACCACGCGTCTTTCAGCCATGTTCCTGTGCCATGCTTCTCAGCAGGACTGACTCAGGAGGGGGACTCAGGCAGTAGGCATTCAAGCTTGGAGCCTGGCTTCAGACCCACCCAGTCTGTGTCTCAATTTAATTATGCAGTGAACACCCTCCAAATCAAAGGGAAAAGACGAGTGAGTTATGTGATGTGGACCTCCACCAAACACCTATTTTGACTTTTATTTTTTTGAGTTGGAGTCTCACTCCATTGTCCAGGCTGGAGTACAGTGGCACACTCACGGCCACCCCAGTATCAACCACCTGGGCTCCAGCAATCCTTCCACCTCAGCCTTCCAAGTAGCCAGAACTACAGGTGCGTGCCACCACATCTGACTAACTTTTTGATTTATTGTAGAGACTAGGTCTCACCAAGTTGCCTAGGTTGTTCTCAAACCCATGGGCTCAGGCAATCCCCTCACCTCAGCCTCCCAAAGTGCTGGGACTACAGGCTTGAGCCACCGCGCCCAGCCTTATTTTGAATCTTTACGAATAAAACTTGCACTGAGGTTGTCTATCTGCCTCTCCCATTGCTTCAAAACCAGATCATGATCCTGGCAAATACTGCCAGCCTGTGTAGACTTGGCCTTGGTATTGCTGGTTCACTGGGCAGGGGCTCCATTCATCTGCAAAGCAAGAAGCAAATGGAGATGTCGCCAGGAATTTGCCTCCCGAGCCTCCTGGCCAGCCAAGTCCTCCCGAGTGGGCGGCCACCCTTTGTTCCCTGCCGTCTGGAGACGGCTCGTCTTTGGAGCTGGGACCCAATCAGTCTTCAGAGGTGGTTATAATTAATAGGTAAGGGAGTGCAAATACATCTGAATTAATAGAGCCACTAGGTGTGACTAACTATAATATGATTACATGTGAAATTAACCCGGAGATCAAACCTAATCAATCCAGACTAATAACTGCCAGGACAACAATTTATGACTTTAGATGAGTTTACTTTGAGAGGAACTCAGGAAAATGAACGCTGTTAAAATGTAGAGGCTGGGTTTTTGTAGAAAGTGTAAGTGGTATACCAAGATTGTGCGTGTGCACACAGGTGGCAGCGATGTCCAGATGTCGGGCAACTGGCGTGTTATTTGTATTCGCAGGTGAGCGGAAACAAAATTAGGAAACTGGAGATTAGAAAGAGAAGCACACATTTCATTTTTTGCTTTCAAATTTTTCATTTTTATTTTTTATTTTAGAGTTGCAGAGTACCTGTGAGGATTTGCTGCATAAGTAAATTGTGTGCAGGTGAGGTCTGGCCTTCTCTTTCCCCCTGGCAGTGGACCTGGCACCCAGTGGGTGGCTGTGTGCCCCTGATGTCCCCTCCCTCCCTCTCTCCTTTAGCAGCGCCTAGAGTCTGTTGTTCCCAACTTGGTACTCACCTACCCAACGTTTAGAGCCTGCATATGAGTGAGAACATGCGGTGTTCGGTTTTTTTGTTTCTATGATAGTTCACTGCGAAGGCCATGGTTTTACTCTGCTTCATGGCTGTGTAGTATTCCATCGTGCATATGTACCACATTTTCTTTATGCCGTCCACTTTTGGAAGAGCATCTGGGTTGGTTCTGTGTATTTGTTATTGTGAGCAGGGGAAGTACACATTTTCAAATGAAACCGGAGCTCTCAATGTTGCAACTTTTATGATGTATCTGATACCTGCAACTTTAAAAAAGTACTGAAAACCATTTCCTACTCAGAATATCTACTCCATAAAGAACAAGATCCCAAGCAGCCTGGCACTTGCCGTCTGGCTTAAGAACCACCATGTTCCCAGCTCCATCACAGCCCTGGCCCTCCTCTCCCTGACTCCAAAGCTTCTCACCCCCACCCAGAGGCAGACACCTACCTGACTCTGAGGTTTCGCTGTCGGGGGGATGATTTGCTGGCCCCAACTTCCCGTCCTTTGCTGTAGCCATGCCTTCTTCTAGGCAATTCTGCAGGCCCCTCCCACTGTGGATATGGCACATTTCCCTGTCTCTGTGTTTACCCACCAGAGGAAACAGAAATGACAGCTTCGTTCCAGCCCAGGCCTCAGTTTCCATTTGCCTCATGCCTTTTCCATCACAGTGGCCAGAATGTGCCAGGGCTAGTGAGCCCTTCTAGGAAGAGGATGAGAAACAGGTAGAGCAGAGCGACCACCCCGGCTGGCCCGACCCAGATCAGTTACACCCTGGTCCCACAAGAACAGAGGACTGTGCCTTCCAGACACCAAATTTTAGGCGAGTCCTTAGATGACATTTGGGTGTGAGTAGCAAGGTCCATACACATTCTTCCTTCCTTTGTAGTTTGACTGCTGCTATGTCCTGAGCATACTGTTTACTTTCACGTATTCTGAACTTTCTATGACAGGCGACATCTGGGGCATTCCTTTGCATCAGGATGTAAAATGTCCAGTCAATGATTGAAAAGAGCCCTGAACGAGCGGGCGTGGTGGCTCATGCCTGTAATCCCAGCTCTTAGGGAGGCCCAGGCAGGAGGATTGCTTGAGACCAGGAGTTCAATATCAGCTTGGGCAACACAGTGAGACCTCGTCTCTATAGAAAACAAGACAAAACGAATAGTGGTGCATGCCGATAGTCCCAGCAACTCGGGGGGCTGAGGCAGAAGGATCACTTGAGCCCAGAAGGTGGAGGTTGCAGTGAGCCCTGTTGGTACCACTGCCCTCCAGCCCGGGTGACAGAGTGAGACCCAGACTCAAAAACAAAAAGAAAGAAACAAAAAGGAAACGCGAATCCCTATGGAATGGTGTTTGAAGTTGAGGCCTTTGGGAGGTGATTAGGTCATGAGGCTGGACCCCCCCACGAGTGGGATTAGTGCCCTCATAAAAAGAGGCCAGAGAGTTAGCGGTCTCCCTCCCTCCCTCCCTTTCTCTCCCCCTCCCTTTCTCCCTTTCCTTCCCTCCCCCATTCCCCCTCACTCCCTCCCCCTCTGTCTCCCTCTCTGTCTCCCTCTCCCCACCTCCATCCCTCCTTCCCCATCTCCCTGCACCCCCCCTCTGTCTCTCTGTTTCTCCCTCCTACCTTCCCTCCCTCCATCTTTCCTCTCTCTCTCTCTCTCTCTCTCTCACACTCTCGCATGTGAGGGTGCAGTGAGAAGTCAGCAGTCTGCAGCTCAGAAGAGAGCTCCCCAGGGCCCAGTCGTGCTGGAGCCCTGATCTCAGATTCGCAGCCCCCAGACTGTGAGAAATAAGTCCCCATTGTTTAAGCCACCCCGTCTATGGCACTTGTCCTGGCCGTCTGAACAACAGAAGACTGGTTGAGCCTCGTCCCGTCTTCTTTCCTCGGGATCCCACGGCACGAGCTTTCAGCAAGATACCTGTTCTCATCAGATCTCATCCTCCCGCTCTCTCCTGCTTTCTCCAGCCAGGCTTGCACTCACGATCCCCTCACTGCTGCTGAAAAAGCCGCCAAGAGCTCTGCGTGCTGAGTGCAGCCATCTGTTCTCAGTCTTCCCCTCGTGGTGACGGCACTGCCCTTTTGATGTAGGTATTCCTCTTTCCTCTCCATCGTCCGTCCTCTTGCTAGGTCCCGGAATCCTGCTCTCTGGTCCTCCTGCTTCCCTGCTCGATCCCTTTGCTGTTTGACCCTCCTCTCTTGCCCCCATCATGTGGGGATACTCGGGGCTGCTTCGGACCTCTCTTCCTCTTTGTCCAAGCTCACTTGCCTTGGCGACTCGCCCATTCCAATGCCCTCAAATACGATCCCCGGCTGCTGAGGGTCCAGCTTCCATTTTCATCCTACCTCTCTTCCTGGAGCGCCAGATGCACACATCCAACTGCCCCAACACCAGCCGCGCTCAGCTGTGAAAGGCATCCTCAAACCCGACGGGTCCAAGCCAAGCTCCCCGACGCCCCTCCCCAAACCTGCCCTGCCCAGGCTTCTCCAGCTCAGCAAATGGCAGTTCCATGTCCCGTTGCCCTGGTCAGAACCTTGGAGCTGTCTCGGACTTCGGTCATTTTCTCACGCACTACATCTGACCCACAGTGCGTGCCTTTAAGCCGTGTCCAGACTCTTTCCAACTCCTGCCACCTCCACCGCCATCACTCTTGTTCAAGCCATCACGAACTTCCACTCGGCTTCTTTTGGTCGCTGCCAGCCCGGCCTTCCTCCTTCCGTGTTGCCCTGTGGTCTTTTCTCAGCGTTACCCAAGAGCCTGTCAAGACACATGTCCTGTCATGTCTGCTCGGAACTCTGTAATGGCTCCCGCTTTTCTCCAGATCCGTCGTAAGTTTTTTCTATGACCTTTGAGACCTCACCGCACCCCGTTTCAGGTCAGCTTTGGACTCCACCACAGCTTTCCCACTCACTCCCACCGTGGGCCCCCTTATGTGTCCCCTTACGAATGAAAGCACACCACACACGCCATCCAGCTGCATGACGTCACACTGTGTCCTGGCAACCTTTCCGCATCAGCACCGTCTACCCCATCATCATTATTATTGTTGTTCTGATTATTATTTGGGGTCATTGTGTTGCCCAGGCTGAAGTGCAGTGGCACGCTCATGGCCACCACAGCCTCACCCGGCTGGGCCCCGGCGATCCTTCCACCTCAGCCTTCCACGTAGCCGGAACTACAGGCACACGCCACCATGTCTGGCTGATTTTTATTTATTTACTTATTTTAGAGATGAGGTCTCGAGCCCTTGGGCTCCGGCAATCCTCTCTTTTCCACCTCCTAAAGTGCTGTGAGCCACCTCGTCTGACCAACCCCATTGGCTTTAGGAAGATGTTTATGATGCAATACTTAAGTGATAAAAGCAGCATATAAGTAATACATAGAAGAAATATTGCCTTAGGTATGTGCAAAATTGAAAAAGAAAACAATACTAGAAAGAAAGAAGCCCAAATGTTAAAAAAATGTTTGCCATTGATTGAAAATTGGATTGTGTTCTTCTCTCTGCTTCTTATTACTTCTTTTAAGTTCCAAATTCTCTACACAATAATTACATAAATCCATACCATGATTAAATGCAAACATGCATGGGGAAAAAAGACCAGAAAATACGCTTCGGCAGGCACATGTTTAAGTAAATTTTCATATATCCACACAATGGAAACTACTGAACAATAAGGGAGAGGCTGAGCAACACAGCAAGACCCTGTTTATACAAAAATAAATAAATCAGCCAGGTGCGGTGGCACATGCCTATAGTCCGGGCTACTCAAGAGGCTGAGGAGGGAGGATAGCTTGAGGCCAGGAGTTCAAGACTAGCCTGGGCAACACAACAGTATCCCATCTCTACAAAAAACGTTGTTTATATTTTGTTTTAATTAGTCAGGCATGGTGGCATGCTCCTGTGGTTCCGGCCACTCCGGAAGTTGAGGCAAGAGGATCACTCTCACCCCGAGTTCCAGATGCAGTGAGCTAGGATCCCACCACTGCACTCTACCCTGAACAAGACCTCGTCTCTAAAAACAAATAAACTGGAAAAAAAGTACAGAAAACCAGTAAGGGAGGATCTACTGACAGACATAGCATGGATGTCTCTCAAAAATGTCCTGCTGACTGGGAGAGCCAGACACAAGAGTATACACTGGATGATTCCACTTCTATTGCATTCTAGAACAGGCACAATTAATCTGTAGTTCCAGAAAGCAGATCAGCAGTTATCTGGGACTGAGGGCTGCAGAGAGGCACTGGGGAGATTTCGGGGTGACTCAAATTTTCTATACCTTGATCATGGCGATGTCTACCTGGGTGTGAGCATTTGTCAAACTGATTAAACTGCACCATCAAAATGGATGCATTTATTGTATGTAAATTTTATCTCAATAAAGTTCATTTTAAAAGAAAACAACAGACAGGAAAGGGATCTACATTAATGGCAATCATTCCTGTTACAAGAGCGTGTTCGTGGATTACGGGGCTGTGTCGTTTACTGTTATGTGGTGATATGTCATCATGGGTGAGAACAAAACTTCCAAAAGTTGCTTGCTGAGGAATTCTTCAGGAAAATTGCTGAATCTTACAACTAAGTTCTTTGAGGTGCCATTTTGTGAAAAGATCCCTCTTGGGGTTCCTCCCTATGGCCTGGGAGTGCAACACATAGAACCTGATCGGTCTGCAGAGTATTGAAAGATGGGCTTTGAGGAAGCAGGTGATGAGGCTGGAACAACAAAAAGAGAGAGATGGGGGTGGGGCTGGGGGTGTCCTGCAAGATGAAGGGGCTGGGCCTGGGAGAGGGGGCACCGAGGAGAGTTGTCGGGGTGGCACTGCTGGGAGATTTCAGCAGAGGACCGTCAAGTCTCTACTTTTAAGCGATTCACCATCCATGACTGCGAGTTGCCAGTAAAACTGTTCCCACAGCTCCCTGCTATGGAAAGGAACCAATCATTACTCATTGCAGGAAGTGGGGGTAAGGGACAGGTGCGACACCAGGTGAGAGGAAGATCAGGACTTGGCAGAAGAATCAGCAAACGTCCCCAGGAGAAACAGAACTGCGCACACATTCCAGAGGCCCGGGAGGGGCCAGGCTTGCCTCCACCTATGGGACGCATGTTCAAGTGCATGGAAGACACACAGGTTCTCAGAGAGAGTAGAGGCCAAGGGCTAGCCTGGTGCCAAGCATCAGGGGCTTCCTACATAAAGTGAAAAGCATAATTGGTCTTCATTCCTTGAGCTAAATTAACCCTCAAATCCTTTTTTGAAAATAGGAGCTGAGCTGGGCGTGGGAGCTCATGCCTGTAATCCCAGGGCGAGGAGGGAGGATCGCTTGAGCCCGGAAGTTCGAGACCAGCCTGGGTCACATAGTGAGACCTCGTCTCTACAAAAAAAACCCAAAAAGTTAGCTGGGTGTGGTGTCTCGTGCCTGTAGTTCCAGCTACTTGGGAGGCTGAAAAGGAAGGATCGCCTGAGCCCAGCTGGTCAAGGTTGCAGTGAGCCGTGATCGTGCCACTGCACTCCAGCCTGGGTGACAGAGTGAGACACTGACTCAGAAATAAACAAAAGCAAACAAACAAAACAGGAGCTGAGTTTGCTTGTCCTGAGGCTTTCAGTCAGTTAAGAATAAAATTATTAAGCCCATCGGAAAAAGACAATTGTATTCACCAGAGCGCCTCTGGAGAAAGTTCTGTGTAGTCTGAAGGAATGATTTGGTGTGCCCTCGGGAATAACAATGAGAGGTAACATTTACTGAACATTTCTGGTACGCCAACCCTGTTCTGAGTCTTTTCCGTGTAATGAATCATTTAAGTTGCACTAGAACTCTATGGAGTAGGAACGACTGTGACTCTACTTTCCAGATGAGAAAAACCAAGGCACACAGAGGTTAGATAGTTTGTCCAGACTCACCAAATGAGTGAGTGGGAGAGTTGGGATTTTCATCCCAAGAAGTCGAAGAAATCACAGCAGAGGGTGGGGGCTGGGGAGCGTGTGCTCTTGGCGTCTCGGGCGTCAGAACCAGGGAGGCCGCTGCAGCCCCTGCCTTGCACGGGACTGGCCCCTCCCCCCAGCAAAGACTCATCCAGCCCCAAGTGTCAGTAGAGCCCAGGTGGAGAAACCTCGCTTGGAGTCCCACGCTACTCCTCACCCTGGTTAACGTGGTCGGGGGCGGGCTCCCCCAAGGGCCAAGCCACATTGGTTGGGCCTGGTTCACAGCAGCAACTCTGATGTACTTGGAAAGGGATGTGCAAATTAGGGACAAGAGCGGAATTGTCTGGGATGATAAAGGAGTGATAGAGTATTTGTGGGGGAAGGGTGGCAGTGGATAGGTGACCAAGGAGAGACGTATGCAGCTGGCACAGGCTGGGGAGCTCTGCCGTGAGGAGGCCCTCTCGTCAGGTCCCCGACGTCTTCCCTGTGACCTGGCTTACTTGACCATATTTTGAACAGTGGGTTTTCTTTTAGAGGGAATAAAAGGAGCAGAGAAGGAGACACCCCCTGATATGTGCAGCACAGAGTGGAAACAGGTAATTTGCTCGTGTGTTGGGGTGGGGGGGGACAAGAAAGTTACAAGGGCTGTTGTTTTTGTAGCCTGGGGTGAAGGAAGGAGACCGTGTAGCCCAGACCCCCTGAGTGCCATCTACAAAGCCCTGCACAAGCTCCTCTTCCCTTCTCAAGGCGATGTGCAATGCCTCCCCAATTTCTGTCCCTAGCCCTGGACTTGCTTCAGAGCTGCAGGCTTCCTTATGTACTTCCCTCCTGGACCTCTCTACGGACTTCTCAAAAACCAGTTTTTTTTTTTTTTTTGGAGGCAGGATCTCACTCTGTGGCCCAGGCTGGAGTGCAGTGGTGCAAAGATAGCTCACCGCAGCCTCAAACTCCTGGGCTCAAGTGATCCTCCTGCCTCAGCCTCCCGAGGCGTGGAGACTACAGGCACGTACCACCACACCCACTGAGTTTTATTTTTATTTTTTGTAGAGACGGGATCTCACTACATTGCCCAGGCTGGAACATTTTTGAAATTGGACTCCTGATCGATTTCTCTTTCTCTACCCGACTTCTACCTTCGCAGAGGATGGACTTTTCCTGCACCTGTCCTGTGGCAACCATCAGAGACCCCCATCTTTGTCTTTCAACAGCCTCTCCAACCACCACCACATCGCTCCCCAAAGTATCTCGTGCTGGTGAGCCCTTTTCCATTCACACGTATGTGCCTGCTTTTGCCGTGAATGTCCAGCAGTAGTGTGGAGACGCTAAAACACAGCTCCTCCCAATCGATACGTCAGGCTCTTTCTGCCTCGAGCTTTCATAAATGACCCAGAAAAAACAGAACAAATGTAAATTCATGGTGAGTGCTGATGATACAGAAATACGTGGCGGGCTGGGGCTGGGGTGAGGAGCGGAGAAGATCCATCATGACTTAGGTCAGCTCAGCAATCGAGCTGACACATGGCCAATTGGGTGCGTTCTCGGGCAGCGCTGGAGACGGGCACACGGGGCCGGGGAGGGAGGCGGTGCTGGAGGGCTGATTCCAACCAGATCCCAGCCCCTTGCCTGGGGAGGGGCCCTCAGCTCCTGAGCAGGTTGGGTTGGAAAGAGAATCTTCGACTCACCAATCCTGGGCAGGGATAGCCCTCTTCCCACCCCTGCCTTTTTAAATATCAGAATGAGATCATATGTTTCCCTGGTTTTTCAAAGGATTCTTTTTTTCTTTTTTCTCAGCACCGGGCAAATGTGTCATTTGGGGCAACTGGATGTCCTTGTCCTGGTGAAGTGAGAATGGTGGATTTTGTTGAGCTTGAAGGAGCCTCGGAAGCCACCAGGGCTGGGCCTCCGAGTGTGGATTACAGGCCTCTGGACGGCCTGGGGCGGGCACGGGGTGCTCTGACGCCATGTACCTCCCGCCTGTCCGTGGACTGACTCCGTCAGTGGTGCTTCCTCTTAGGGCCATGGAGCTATCCCTGGGTTGGCCATGGTGAATTTTAGGCACCTATGGACCCTCTGAAATTGAATGCAATCATTGGATACGCATGTGCATTTGACAATTTTTCTGGAAAAAAAAAAGGACTGTTGCATTTTGTCAGCCTCCCAAAGGAAGTCCTGAAGGAAGCTTCCCATCTGAGCAAACACCACCATGTATGACTTTAAAAAATACATTTTGTTGCGATTCATAAACTACTAATTTACTTAAGACACTTATCTTTTAACAATAGATTTTTGTTACTGAGTATTTCTTTGGTCGAAGGATCTTTCTATACTAGGCTCATTTGGAAGTGCTTGACATGTTTTGGTACTTTTAGAAAAAGAAGCCCTCACAAAGCAGAGAACCGAGGAGGGGCTCAAGTTCAGAACATAGAAAGAGCCCGTACAGTCCAATAAGAAGACAGAATTCCATTGGTATGACACCCTAGGAAAGATAAAATTTTAAGGACAGAAAATTGATCTGTGAATGCCAGGAGCCCGGGAGGGGAAGGAGATCCATTGCAAGAGGACGAAGCAAGCTTTGCAGGGTGATGGGCGCGCCCTATAGCGCATGTGTGGTGGCGGCTACATGGTATACACGGCTGTCCAAACCCATCAAAGTCTAGACCTAAAAGGCACGCATTTCATTGCTTGTGAACAAGCTCTTAATACACCTGACTTTAAAATAAAGAAGTCCTCCCCTTCAAAAGCCTACTGATTTAGTGCAGTCACCTTAGGTGTGAGAAACCAAGATGCAGAGGGTAAGGGGTGTGCCTGGGTCCCCAGCCATCTTCCCACGTCTTCCTGTCATGCAAGGCTGCTGTGCACCCCACCAGCGCTCAGGGCAGGCTTGCACGCACAAACCTGGTGGGTGAAGGGGGGACGATGACCATGAGATGCTGTCTCCAGGGCTAGGGCTCCCCCCATGGGAAGAATGACCCACGTCACAAGCTTGCCTGGGAGGGCTCCTCGGTCCCCAGAGCCCTGCATTCCCTGTCCTGGCATCCAGCCTCAAGCAGAGCTGTCTGTGAAAGTCCACCAGACTCCACGGTGTGGGCAATGCTCTTTCTAGAAATTGCTTCCAGCGTGCGACCCCCCAGGAAAGGAAGGCCTGGAAGAGCGGTCACTTGGAATCCTTGGCTCTCAGACTTCTGGCTTTTCAACGGCAGGGAAACAATGGCAGGAGGGTGACAGCCCTCGGGGAGACACTGTGATGCCTCGTGGGCGCCGTTGGGAAAGGGATGCCCTGAGACACCTGGCTTATGTTGGACAAGCATGAGACACCCTTCCTTGGGGAGCTTTTTCTTAATGTTTATTTTAGATTCAGGGGTACACATGCATGTTTGTTACCTGGACATATTGTATAGCAGTGGGGATTGGGTCTCAGGTGACCCACTCCCTAGACAGCAAACATTGTCCCCCATAGGTCATTTCTGAACCCTAAACTCCCTCCCCACCTTCCCCCTTGTGGCATCCCCCGTGTCTATTATTTCCATCTTTGTGGCCATTTAGCACCCACATCGGAGAGAATTTTCAGTATGGTTTCCTGTGTCTGAGTCAGTTCACTTAGGATGATGAGCTCCAGCTCCATCCATGTTACTGCAAAGGACATGATTTCATTATTTTTAGTGGCTGTGCTATATTCCACAGGATATATGTACTCCATCTTTTTAATCCAGTCAGTCGTTGGTGGGCACTTCGATTGGCTCCATGATTTTGCTGCTGTGAATAGCTCTGCAATGAACATGGGAGCACAGGTCTCTTTTTTAGATGCTGGTTTCTTTTCCTTTGGGTAGATCGCTGGGTCAAGTGGTGATTCAATATTTCGTTCTTTGAGAAATCTCCACATCCCACCAACAGAGAGTGAGTGTTCTCTTGGGGAACTTTTGGTGATAAGGGCTGGGGTGGGGTGACATACAGGGACTGAGTGGGTGGGAACGATTGGAATGACTGCTGTAAGCGTGACCCATCGGCATCCACGGAGGCTGGGGAAATCAGGTTTCCCACAAGCCACTTCCACTGGGTGGTGGCATGGAAAGGTCTAGAACTCAGCTCTAGTCTAGTCCTGACAACTCAGCTCCTCGCCAAGGCCTTCTAGAACATTCAGCTCCTGCTGAGTCCCCAAATCCACACTCAAAAATAGCACCTTGTGTTAGGAGTTTTAGAAGCTTGCTTCTTGTGAGACTAAATCTTAATCCACTTACTGCTGTGTGTAGATGAACCCTCCTAAAATACCCTCACAAGTCCAGCTGTTTCCAAAGCGAAGGCTCGGGGGTGGGGGGATCTGGGTGGGGACCGGGCCTGGGGTGTGGCCTCCTGGGAACAACCTGTGGGAGCAACCAGGAAACCCCATGGGATTCACTCTGGGGGTGAGATGGGAGATTTTGCTCTCTGGAGTTCCTCCAGGGGAAATCACAGAGTTGTAAGGAATGGCTTGATGAGGCCACCTGAGATGGGGCATGGTCCCAGGGTGCGTGTGTTAGCTGGTACCCGGCTTCGGAGGGGAGAAGAGGAAAGGGGACTCCCACCTCAGGCAGCCCAAGGAGGAGAGGAGGACAGAGGGGAGGAGGGAAAAAAGATGTCCCAAAGCTCTGTGGTCCCCTCCCTCACATCTGACCCAGAGGGCTTCTCATGGGACTGATGGAGGGACGAGGGTGAGGCCTGATGGTGCGGGGTGGGGGGGCGCGGGTGCATGGGCAACCACCCAATGGTTGCCTTGGAGTGAGCAGACACTGCCCCAAGAACTCCAGGCTGTCATGGGCCCTAGATATGGCTGGGGCCCAAGCATCTCCTAGGAGCACACCTGGGTCCCCTTCAGAGAGACCGAGCTCCACCGAGAACGGTGGTGCAACTCTGTCGTCACTTCCGTCCTCCCACCTCGAGGCTGGGGGAGGCAGCACACCATCCCAGTGACCCCGTGAAGCTGACGTGCCATCCCCGGGGGGTTCTGTGCCAGCATGGGGCTTTGGAGAAGGACACTGTGAGTGGAGGCTGACAACTGTTGGGGCTCCCGGGATTGAGTGGAAGGAGCTCAAGACAGGGAGCGTTCCCTTCAGCTCACGGGAGGGGAAAGAACAGAAAAACCCTGGTTTGCTGAGACTGTGACCGTTCTTTGGTCTGCCTGGTTGTGGTCAACTAGGGTGGCTCCGCCATTTTGAACGTGTTGACACCTTGGCCGCCTGGCGGGAGAGGACGGATCCACCCCAAGCTCTGGTGGCTTTGTGAGGCAGTGACAGACGAGGGACAGAACTCAGGAAGGAGAGGAGGCACCCCATGATGGAGAACGGGCTGGATGGTGTCTTGACACCTGTGTGGCGGTTCCTGTCCTCTCCATGAGCAAACCACTTCCTGCTTGGCTTCTGATGACACGTGAGTTGAAACGGGCTTGTGCCACCAATGTCATCAGGGCAGTCTGCAACCCCGCCACTTTGAAGCAGTTCTGCCCAGTTCTTAAGGATGTCGGGCTCTTGCTGCCTCTAGCTTTACAAATGAGCCCTGAACAAGAACACCTGTAAATTCATGGGGAGCTTTGTGAACCTTAGTTTTTCTCATCTGTAACATTGAGCCAGAATCCCAACTGCACGGGTTTATTCTAAGGATTAATGAGTGCATGGATGTGAATGCACATCCTACATGGAAATTACCATCACTAGGATAAAGCGTTCACTTTTGCTAATACTCCACCATTTTCGATCCACCAAAATGGCAATTTCACATGGTCCAACCCAAAATGGTCATTTAGGATGGCAAATCATGTCTGTGGAAATTCTGTGGAAAGTGGAGTCTAGAAATCGATCTGTGTCTGGCTGGGCGTGGTAGCTCATGCCTGTCATCCCAGCACCTTGGGAGGTTGAAGTGACAGGATTGCTTGAGTCCAGTAGTTTGAGACCAGCCTGGGCAACATAGCAAGACTTCATCTCTACAAAAAAAAAATAAAAAAATTAACCGGGCGTGGTGATACACGCCTATAGTCCCAGCTACTCAGGAGGCTGAGACAGAAGGATTGCCTGCCCAGGAGGTTGAGGCTGCAGTGAGCTGTGATTATGACACTGTACTCTAGCCTGAACAACAAAGCGAGACCCTGACCCACAAATGAAAGCGAGAGAGAGAGAGGAAGGAAGGAAGGAAGGAAGGAAGAAGGAAAGAAAAGAAAGAAAGGGCTAGATTTGTGTTGAACAGGGTCTTGTCAGAATGTCTTGTGGCAGGAGAGAGCGGTGCCCCTGGCAGCGGTGCTTACAGCCTACACTGACCTGTCCATTGCCCCCCAGGGCTGTGTGATGGGATTCCAGGATGAGGAGGAGGGTTTTTCCCAGTTCTCTGGAGTCTCTGAATGGGTGAGAAGAGCCTGCAGCTCTGTCTGAAGAGCCGGCAGCTCCGCTTTGTCACCACAGGTCCCTGGGCACCCGACTCCCCTGGGAGAAAAAGTCAAAGGACCCTCAACCCCAGGACAGAGCGCTGGAGACAGAAGACTTGGACACGGTGTCTCGGGGCGCCCCCAAGTTCCGGTCCACAGAACAGACTTGCTGACTCCCACATCAGAGTAATGTGGGACCCCATCCTGCGGGTCTCGCCGAGCCCATGTGGCTCCATCCAATGGTCACGCGTGACTTTCACAACTACCAACGGCAGTGGTATGAGCGGGTGACATACCAAGAGCAGTCTGCATACCCAGGCACAGTGCAGCACCCGTGAATGCGCAGGCTCAACATGCAGGTTTGGGGGAAAGACCCAGAAGGGCTGGCGTGCCTACTTCGAGCTAGCTCATGTCAGAGAACTTCGCCACATGGGTGAGCAGGCCCTGGCTTGCCTGCTGTTAAATAACACGGTAGCACTCCCATGAAAAGGGCTAGTTTGAATACGGCATACTTGGTTCCCATCTTCCGCGCAAATCATCCCAGGCATCTCCTTAACTTCATAATAATGTGTCCCCACGTTTTAGGTGGCTGATTTGCTTGTTTTTGGTTTGTTCTGTTGCCTAGGCTGAAGTACAATGCAACAGTCATGGCTTGTTGCAGCCTCGAACTCCTGGGCTCAGACCATTCTCTTGCCTCAGCCTCCCATCTAGCTGGGATGACAGGTGGACACCACCACGCCTGGCTATTTTTTCCACTTTTTCTAGAGATGGGGTCTCACCTGGTTGCTCAGGCTGGTCTCGAACTCCTGGCCTCAAACGATCCTCTCACCTCAGTCTCTTCGCCTGGCCTTATGTGACTGATTTTTTTAAACACTGTTTTCAGCATCGGGATGGGGTTTAAGTGTTTTCATCCCAACATAACTGTTTTTCCCCCTTAATGAGAGGTTGCTTAGTGATAAGAGGGGGACAAATGACTGAGACTGAGACTTGGACGTTTCTGGTTCCCTGGCTCTGAGACCACGGGGTGTAAGCATGAACTCTCTCATGCTTGAGGGTTTCTTACCAGCTCTTTTTGCTCTTTTGATTTCGTGAGGAGTCTTGGTTGAGCCAAAGGTAGTCAACAATCCATCATACCTTTGCAGGAGAGGCTACTTGGAGAGGATTGCCTGTTTGCAACTCGTAATAACAGCGTTTAATTTGAGGTTTAAGCATCCCATCCTGGAGACAAATGTCGGCAGCAACAGAGGAGACGGATGGACATTCGGACAATTGGGATGGGGTCTTCGGAATCTGACTCTTCCACTTCGCCTCCTGAACCTCGTTCCTCAGACCCACCCCATCCTGACTTCTGGACCCCTCAATTTCACAGGAATTAACCAATGTCTTCAAGTCGCTGCAGTTGAATATCAGATACCTTCCGCAACACGTAACACATAGGAGATGATGCTAGAAGCCGTTCTTTCACTTTGATCCAAACCAATATGATGGTATTCATTACAGAGATGGGGAAACCAAAGCTTCTTGGGGCCGGGTAGGTTCCTTGAGAGCTTACAGCCCTGCAGCTTTCTAAAGGCACATCTGTTGGCGGTTTTAACCATTTCCTCCTCAGAGCCAGACACAAAGTAGACACACTCAAGACTTGCCGAGTAAACGACAGTCCCTGGCTGCATGAGAAGAGGAGAGAGAGTCCAGGAGGTCCCAGCCTGGCCCTTGTTCTCCTCCAGACACAGAAGCTCGTCCGCATCTAGCCCGTCCTCTCTGCCCCCAGGTTGGCACTTTGAAGGGTGAGAGAAATGACACTCTCTCCAGACCGGTGACGAAATATGGAGGCAGAGGCCTCGCCCACACATTCTTTCCTTGGCAAGAAGGAAGTTCTTCTCTTGTTTTCCTTCCTCCCGTGGGATCACAGTCAGAAGGGACCCACTGATTTTCTACGATTCTTGGAAAGCCCCTTCTCCGTCCATGAACTCTCCCAGGGTTTGTGTCCTGACAACAGGGCCGTCATGAGGCAACACCCCCACCCAGAAGAACCCCCTGTGCCCTCCACAGCAGGGCACTCACTTGGCTGTGAAGGAAAGCATCCACCAGGTGTTGACAATCTCCTGTAATTCACGGTGCACTGAGACATAATCCCTCATTACACAACACCCGGGAAGGCTCGTTATCTGCCCTGGAACATGCTGGTGCATGCTCCACCTGCCTGTGACCGGGGACATGCAGTCACAGGCGTGCCCTGACCCGGGAGCCCCGCTCGTGATCACCTCCCCAGAGATCCCTTACGGCGAACGAGGCAGGTGGGACAGGAGGGAGGTCCCATCGGACTCCTGGTTTGCTAAGAGTTGAGGGACCCGAGGGCGTGGGGCTAACCCAACTGCCCAGCTGAGGGCCGATTCCCCCTACATGCAGAAATGAATGGACAGGGTAGGCGGTCATCAGCCCTTCCACAGGACACGGCTCACCAAGCCAGCGCCCTGGCTCCCCAGAAAGCACGCCTAGGGCTGGAGAGACCAAGGTGGGCCTGGGAGGTCGGAACCATGCAGATGAGTTCTCCATGACCTCGTGGAAGAGGGTGGGAGGCCACCTGCCTCCAGCTCCCAGCGTGACGTGGGCTCCTCTGTCTGCGTCTCTGAGCCTCCGTTTCCTGGGTGATCTCTGGGTCCACCTCACGTGCTAACAGCCTCCTCTCTGAATCCTGCAGCTGGACTGCACTCCCAGGTTAACGAGCTTTTTGAGGAATCATCCGTGTCCTTCCACAGAGCAAGAGACTGGTGATCCAGCAACCCAGTTACACTGGTGGGTCCCGTCGACCTGAGGACAGACTGACCCGCCTGACGACTCAGCGCTGTGTGACACAAGCCCTGTCACATCATGAAGAGGGGAATACCCCACCCTTCTCGACCTGGCTGTGGCCAGACCCTGAGCGTGGCTGAGGGCTCGCCCACAGTGTGTGGAACCAGAAGGGTCTACACCACAAGAAATAATCTGCCCACGTGGGCGTCATGTGATTGAAGGCGGGAGAGCCCAGTGGTCACAGGCTGGGTCCCAGAGCCAGACTGCCTGGTTCAAGTCCTGCCTTGGCCACGGCCGACTGCAAGTGCACCTGGGCAAGTTTGCCAGCCTCTGACCTCCTGACCTTGGCCGTGGAATGACATTGAGTAGCGTTCCCTGCCTCTGTGGGTTGTTGTAAGGATGGAGTGAGTCGACACACGCTGAGAGCTCAGCACATGCCGGGCACTCAGAGGGGACACAGTCAACGCTGCTGCTCTCGACGCCAGCTTGTTACCACCAGGAATGAAGAAAGAGGTCAGGAACAAGGAGGGAGGGAGACCCGGATGTGCCTGGGGTCTCCTTCTCCTTACCCCACGTTTCTCTTTGGACTCTTAGGCCTCCTTCTGTCCCTGTTTCTCTCTTCGCCCCTCCCTCCCCCATGACCAGCACTGAATGGCAAGAACACAACCTGTCCGGAATAGAGCCTGTTTCTAGGTTGAATTTTTAAGTGACCCGGAGTCTCATCTGGCTTGGTTTTCCTCAGAAAGCTCTGAGTGCCTCGGTGGCCCCCGAGACCCTGGCTCACAGCTCGGAGCTCTGAAGCGAACAGCCCTCGATTAAGCCATCCCAGCGGATGCAGCGACGGAGCCCGCGGATGCTCTGAAAGCTCTTAACGGACACGAGGCCGGCTCCCGGGCTCTGAAGAAGGCCACGCTCGCTTTCCTTCTGGAATTTCTAATGGCTAGGAAGACTGCCTCCAACACACATGGAAGCCTGAAACAGCCTCTTCTGCCAGACAGTCCTGACGGGCCTCACCCTTCAAGGTCTCCCGGCCATGAATGAGCTTAGACTCACGAGGTGTAGATGACTGGCAGGGGTTGGCCGTTGTCCCCTTCATTTACAGAGGGGAGACCTAGTGCTCAGAGAGGTTAAGGGACCCGCATAGCGTCACGGCAACTGAGGTAGGACCCAGGACTCCAGCCTGGAACCCAAGGCTTTGCCTGCGCCAAGCCACTTCCCATCTCTGCTGACCACACCCCTGCAGACCAAGCGTCCTTCGGGTTGTATCGAACCCAAGCCCTACCCTTCCAGGTTAGCACATTTCCTCTTTGTTCTAGAATGAGAGACTGTGGCATTTCCGCCCTCAGAGAGCCGTGGCCGTGCTGGATATTGTTCTAAGGTCACATGGCGGGGATGTGTGGCAGGGTGACCCGAAACCCGTGCTGTGTCTTGGGACTCTCGGAGTCCTGGAAGGGCCGAGACCCACAGGGAGGTGTGGCCCTCCCAGGTAAGGCCGGACAGGGCCAGGAATTCTGGGACAGCCTACAGGTAAGACCAAGTGGGAGCCACACCCCCTGAGCTCTAGCACCGAGGGACAGTGTGGGGTGACAAAGGGGGCTCATGGAAGGGGCATACGAGGCCACTGGCTCACAGCGTGCTACGGGCTCCTCTCCTCACAGCTCTGAGCCTCAGTTTCCTGTCTGCAGAATAGAGAATTGGAGGATCTCTGGGCCGCCCCCAGCTCCCACAGCCTCCTCTACGAGCCTCAAGGTGTATTGCTGCATGGTTAGGTGGGTGGGTCCTGCCATCAGACAGACGTGGGTTCAAATCCTGGTGCCACCATTGTGTGGCCTTGGGCAGACACCATCTTCTGTAAGCATCCATTTTTTCCCCCATAAGACAGAGAAGATGATAGTATCTGTTTCACCGGTCTCTGTGGAGATTCAGTGGCATAAAATACCTGAATGGCGTCAGCATGGAGATGAATACGTGTGAGTGGCGGCCTGCGCCGACATGCCCCTCTTGCCACCATCCGTCACGCAGATAAAAAATGCCTGTGATCCAGCCGGATCACTCCTGGCTTTTTTGTTTTTTTCAGAAAGCAGACTTTATTTATTAAGAGGATGGAAAATCCCCCACCACGGGAGGGGACCCGAGGTGGTTGCCCCTGTTTTAAACGGAGTGTCTGTGACCTTCCCACGAAGCTTCTAGGAGTCGCAGCTGGAGAATCTTATTTTTTTCATGGCTGGGAAAACGGGCGGCACTCTGCTTTTCATTCCTGGGGGAGTTTGATGACGGCACAGGGCGGCAAAACTGAAGTCGCTCCTGGGTGGCTTGGTCTGGACGCCCCCTCGGGATGTCACCCAGTAAGCCCCGGCTTGGGTGGGCTCCCGGCCATCAGCCCGAGCTCTGCCTCTCTGGTTCTCCCTGTCTCTCTGCCTGATTTGTGCCACGCAAGACCCCTGGTGCCTGGACGTGGCATTAAAGGGTGGCTGGGCTAGGTGAGGACCGGCTGGGCAGGGGGGACACTTCTCTTGCCTGCACTTCGACCCCGCAAAGTGCGTCGTCTCAACGACCACCAAAGCTGTCTGACGGCAGCAACTGGTCAGTGCAGATGTGTGCTAATTGTGGCTGGAATGTGTTTATCAACCTCGCCTTGATATCAAAAAGACAGCAGCAGAAGCACAGGGAACCTCATCCTCTGGGGAAAACATTAGTCATCTGTGAGCTTGCGGGTGCTGGCAGGTAGTCAGCTCTGCGCCCGGAGTCTGACTTCCAAGCCACTGTGCGGCGTCCCTGCCAGAAACGAAGAGCATTATCTTGACATTGAACATCTTTATATTAAAATTACTCATTGGTGATGAACACCACAGGCTTTGGAGCTGGGGGAAAGAAACAACATCTCACTGAGGCTGCTAAAGGGGGCGGTGGCACAGCCCACAGACACTACTCTTAAAATTCCACCCCTGTCAAGCCCACACCTCGGCTTTTGGAGATGCTCTCCAGGTGATCTTGACTGTCTGGAGACCTTTTTTTTTTTTTTTTTTTTTTTTAGCACAGCCCCGAAGCACTATTTTTACATGTTCAGAGACATTGGAATATCACAGTAGTCAGATTCCTATTTTTTCCCCCTCTTTAATTATACTATTTTGCATGGCCGCTTCCAGGATTCCCCCACCCCCTCATATTTGGCATCTCCACAGCATCTGTCAAAACAAATTAGCACTTTGGGTGGTAGAAATATATTTTTTATGAAGGCAGCAAATGTGTCAGTATTGGACAGAAGCTAAAACCTGATTTATCAGTTTGTTTCCTAGGGCTTCGGGCCCAATCGGCGGAAGCTTTGGAAGGAATTTTCCATTTGCCTCACCAGTGCGCTTGCAGGAGATGGAAAACACATTCGGATTCCGCCAGAAAGAGTCACTAATTATGATATGTATTTGCATATGTTTAATCACATATATCTTATTTCATTTTGCGATTTCTGCAGGGCCCCGCGCTCCAGGGAGGGGTCCTTGGCGCGGGTACAGCCCTCACTCAGCAAAGTCCTCCAGAGCGAACATTCGCTTGCCAGGCTGTGCGCGTTTGGTGTGATCTTTTCCTGATGAAATTTGAAATTTACGATTTGTAAATGATGTGTGTGAAACTCCATGACTCCATTATGTCATAATATTACACATCCCAAAATATTGGTAAAGGGGTCTCCCCCTTCCTCGCCGACCCCCCGCCCTCGCTTGGGATCACAGCATTACTGAGAAAATAATGATTAACCTTTAAAATCAGATTGGCATTTCTTTTTTCTCCAAATCTAGAATTAATACGCATTTTTTAATCATTAGTGTAATGTTCAGGACGATACTTTTGTTCTTTTGCCTGTTGAACTGTTTCGGCTGCTGGTAACCCTTCAAATTGTTTGCTTCATTCAAGCATTCTTTGCTGAATAATTCATTAGGCATTATTATCCAAGCGTGGAACTCCTCATTTAGCACTGCTGATCTTTTCCTTATGTGTAGCTGACAGGCAATCAAAGTTTTTATCAGTGCAGAAAATTTGCAATTCAGAACTGTAGTCGCAGCAATTAGTAGCTATCAGGTAGCACAGCTTCATAAAAAGACAGAGCTGAATGAGCTCCACTGATGTTAGCACAAAAGTAATGGGTAAAACTAACCAGCTGTTTCTAAATTTACCAAATGGAACATTCCCTTCTTCTCTGAGTGGAGGTTTTAATTAACTTGGAGTTCTGTGTGGCTTCCCAGAGGGGGAGGGGGTGGGCGAGGACCCCTCCTTCCCACCGGGAGGTTACGCACTCCTCCCCCTGGGGACCCATGGTGGGGGCGGCGCTGAGCTTCCCTCTCACCCAGGCCTGGGGACAACGGGGGCAGGTGAGTGGCCCCTTTGCCCAACGACTCTGGAGGGGGATGCCTGGGAGGTGCCCGGGACTCCTCTCCTTGGCAGTGGCGGAGATCTGAGTGCTGCAGTTTTGTCCCGCCCTGAAACTCCCGTCTGCCCCCTGTGTGCTGGTCTCAGGACCCAGATGGAAGCGGAGGCCAGAAGGCCGCCCTGGGCCTTCTTCACTCCTTTGGAGGCGGATGGACTCGCTCCCCTGCGTTTTCTGTTATTTCTGAGTTCACTCTGATTTGTTCAGGTGCCCTTGAGTCCCCTGGAGTCTTTACTCATTCATTCATTTGTTCATTTTACCGAAGCCTTGGGTGGGACGGGAACTTGTGCTCCCATGGGGCTCTGGGGTCTCCATCTTCCCCCGAGAGTCTGGTGCAGGGCTCGCGGGGCCAAGTCCCGGTCTCTCCCGCAGAACTCGCCCATCTCAGGCAGAGGTCAGTGGAGGTCGTTTACCTGCCAGTGGCGGTGCCAGCCTCCTGGGAGAGGCTGCTGGGTAACTCATCGGAAGCAACAGAGGGATGTGGGCATCAGTTGGCTGGCAGGGGAGGCTGTGGGGACCTCTGAAGCCCCAGCACGGGGGTGGTCTCTGCTGTGCGTCCCCTTGGGGCTGCTATAGTAGGCATTCATCCAAGTTGGGGGGAGTTGGAGAAAGGGGGGGTCTGCTCCCCAGCTCCTGCTGACATCGAGACCCCCTGGCCAGCTGGCCATCGGGCCGCCACCCCAGAACCAGTGAGAGGGAGAACCCAGATTCCAGAACAAAACCCACGGAAGCCCATTGGGATGATCAGGCAGTCTGTGGCCACCCAGACCCAGATCCCCGGGTCTCGTCCTAATGTCAGCTGTGTCTACACTGGATGAGAGAACAGAGTTGCACCATGTTTCGGAGCCCAGACTTTGGAGCTAAGCAGACCTGGGCTCAAGCTCCATCTTTGCAACTCAGAAGCTGTTATGAGTGACTCTGGGGGTCTCCTCGGTTTTCTCGTCTGTATAATGGAGTGTCGACCCTTCTTCACAGAGTTGATGTGAGAATTCCATGCACAAGAAGTGTGAAGTGCTTGGTGTAGTGAAAGCCATAGCAGACGTTCCATACACAAGAGCAGCTTTTCTTCACGAGGCTGTGGGTTTCGTGAGGGTGGGAACCCTGGACGTGAAGAGCACAGCCGTGAACTAGGGTGTGGGCTTGAATCCTGGCCCCGCTCCTTCTTTACTTTGGGGCAGGGCACTTACCTTCTCCTACTCAGTGTCCTCGTTTATAAAGCGGTCATCCTATCAGTCAGCGCCTGCCTCATGGAGTGCTTCTGAGGGCTCAGCGGATCAACCAACATAAAGTTCTCAGAACAACGTCTGGCGTGGTCAGCCCTATGTAAACGCTCAAGGTTCTTTAAAGACTGTTCTGTCACGAAGGGCGGCACAGTGCCCAGCTAGTGGCGGCTCCTAAGAAGCACTGGTTGAACAGGTGAGCGCAAGTCCCCGGACATCCTACTGCCCAAGCCCTTCATTTGACAGATACAAGCTCTGCCACCCACTGTGACCTGACTCAAGTTAGAGGCAGAGAAACACCAGATACCAGATCCCTAGACGCCGGGTCAGTGCCCTCCCCTGGCTCGCCCCTGGAGGGTGGCCTCGTCCTTGAGCCTTGAATGCGATCACTGACAAAGCGTCCAGTTCTCTTTGTATGCAGTCCTGTCCTCTCTACGGGACAGCAGGCTGCAAGGAGGGCCTGGGAGAGCAGGGAGCCAGGACTGTGGTCTGGTTTCCGAACCTGCCTTGACCTCGGGCAAGTCCGCACCCTTCCGTGAGAACCAAGACTGCAGGACAGGTACACTCTGCTCTCCATCTAGCCGACACCCAGCTGAGTTGCAGATCCCTGGGGTCTTTTTTTTTTTTTTTTTTGAGTCTGGGTCTCACTTTGTCTCCCAAGTTGGAGTGCAGAGGCATGATCACGGCTCGCCACAGCCTCAAACTCCGGGGCCTATGTGATCCTCCTGTCTCAGCTTCCTGAGTAATGGAGACTACAGGTGTGCACCACCAAGATGAGAAGATAGAGAACTCGGGAGGGGCGTAGTTTGGGTTGGGATGTGGAGACTTCAGCTAAATTTGTTTGCTTTGGTAGAGACAAGGTCTTGCTATGTTGCCCCGGTAGGCTTTGAACTCCTGGACTCAAGCAATCCTCCCACCTCAGCTTCCCAAAGAGCTGGAATTGCAGGTGTGAGCCACCACACCCAGCCCCTATGGTCTTCAGAGAGTCCCATTGTTGCAAAGAACAGATGCAGCTCTTTCCTGAGGATGCCACAAACATGATGCCACGGTCACTAGACTATCTTGTAACGAGTCCTCATCTTACCCAGACTTTGCTTGGCCTTATGAGAATGACGCTTCTGTGCATTCTAGTGGAGACTTGAACTTTCCCATGCCTCATCCTGTTCCCTTTCTAATGCAGAGAAAGGGCGTTACTCGCTCAAGGGCACCGATAAGCCTTGTGGAGAACCCATCTTCCGACTCCAGACCCAGTACTTTGTCTATCCTGCCTCACACCTCACACCTCAAAGGGAATGCGCCCTTTGAAATTCACGGAACCACAGCCAAGAGATGGTTTCTTAAATAAAAGGACTTCTGGGAGATCGCGCAGCTATTTACAAAGGTGAAATAGATTTGTATGTAATGGCACGGAAAGATGCTGTGTTGAGTGAAAAAAAGCAAGTTATAGAATGGATGGAATATATTGCATGCAATATATTTTAATATTTAAAAGTCTAGGAGAGCATGTAACAAACTACTAGTGATTCTTTCTGGGGACATGACCTTGATTTTGCTTTGACCTTGATTCCTTCCTCCGTGTTGCTTGACTTATCTTATGAGGAGAATGCATTGCTTGACCAAATACGATCAAGATGTATTTTTGAAGAGAACATGAGACCAAGAGGGCCTGAGAAAGCGAGGTTGCCTTTCAGAGTGGCTTTAGGCTTTGGTGCACCGCCATATTTAGCTAAGTCCCATGGTGGGGCCACCAGGGACGTCAGATGAAGGCTCGAGGGAAGGATCAGGCCCTGGGCGGGCCCAGACATCTCCCTGTGGATGTGGATAACAACACAGAGAGGAAGGACCCCAGGGTATGACTTGGTCAGCCTTTGGGCAGAAAGGGGTCGGGTTCCCAGCTGGTGTTCAGGGAGGAAACCATAGTGACAGCTCAAAACGAGGAGTGGAGTGTGAAGGCCTGTAGTGGCAGGGCTGGGGCCTTCAGGGCGCCTTAGGGTGGTATAGCCCAGCTCTCTTGGTTGGCAGTTTGGGACTTTTTGGCCATTATGCAAATATGTCACACCACAGGTTACAGGATCAATTTCATCCTCCTAACTAATGATCATTTGTTTAAAAAAAAAAGAGTCTGCGTGGAAAGCAAAAAATCATACCCTTCGGCTCGGCAATTTGGCTTCTACCAACTTGTCGTACGTAAAAACCCAGAGAAGTGTTTAAAGGGACATGTGTCCAGGATGTTGATTAGGCCAAGGAATGCCTACCACACATGCATTTCCTGACATCTTCGGAACATGGTAAATGCTGATTCATTTTACCCTTGCAATAACCTTGGGAGGTAGTTGCTATTATCGCCCCCATTTTAGAGATGAGAACACTGAGGCACAAAAAGGGCTAAGCTCTCGTCCAACATCCCAGAGCTCACTAAGTGGCAGAGCCGAAATTCGGACCCAAGCAGCCTGGCTTCAGAGCATGCAGTGATCATTACTGCTACACGATCTCTCACTGTTGGTGGTTTTTTTTTTTAATTTACTTTTTAAAAAAACTCTGGAAATCCACGAAGTGTCCACTCACTGGGAGTTGTTTAAACTGTAGCTCATTCGTGTGATGGAATGTTCCGAGGCCGTGAGGAGGAGGAAGGCAGTGGATCTGGTGGGCCTAATGTGGAGAGACTGCCATAGTGGCTGACCGAGTGAAACGCGCACCATATGAATGGACTTGTGTCCTAGGAGTGGATTTGTGTGTTAAAGTTACATACGGGGGGCCAGCCCCTTGGGTCCCCTCCTACAGTGGGAGCTTTTCTGTCCTCTCAATAAATCCTGCTTTCTAAAAAATAATAATAATTACGTTGGGACATGAATGTGTTTGCAAGGAATTTTCTGGGTATGCCCCCAAAGAGCAGTGATGGTGGTTTTCTCCTAAAATTAAGAGGAGAGAAGGGGCAAGCAGGTGATGTTCTGGCTCAAGTTTTGTCTTTCTGCACCTGTTTGATATTTTTACTATGAGCGGATATGACTTTTGTGGTTAAAAAGGTGAAATTAGGACCACCCCAAACTCATTAGGATGGTTACTATTAAAAAAAAAAAAACACAAAACTAATAAATGTTGACAAGGATGTGGAAAAATGTGTCCTTGTCCACTCTTGGTGAAAATGTAAAATGGTACAGCCACTATGGAAAACAGTGTGGTGGTTCCTCAAAAAATCAAAAATCCAATAGCCAAGCCAGGCACGGTGGCTTATGCCTGTAATTCCAATACTTTGGGAGGCCAAGGCAGGAGGATCGTTTGAGCCCAGAAGTTTGAGACCAGCCTGGGCAACATAGTGAGGCTGCATTTCTACAAAAAATAAAATAAAATAAATTAGCCAGGTGTGGTGGTGCATGCCTGTTGTTCCAACCATGTGGGAGGCTGACGCAGGAGGACGGCTCGAGCCCAAGAGGTTGAGGCTGCGGTGAGCCGTAATCATGCCACTGCACTCCAGCCTGGGCAATAGAGTGACACACACACACACACACACACACACACACACACACACACACACACAAATTTAATCACTATGTGATCCAGCAATTCCTCTTCTTGGTACATACCCAAAAGCTGGGTCTCAGAATGACATTTATATATGTATGTTCACAGCAGCGCTATTCACAATTGCCAAAAGGTGAAAGCAACCCAAATGTTTGCTGACAGATGAATGGATAAACGAAATATGGTCTATCCTTGCAATGGAATATTATTCAATATGAAAACAAGAGGGAATTCTGACACAAACTAAAATGCGTGTGGACCTTGAGGACATTAGGCTAAGTGAAATAAGCCAAGCACACAAAGACAAATACTATATGATTCCACTTATGCGAGGTGCCCAGGGTAGTTGAATTCACAGAAACAGAGAGTAGACAGTGGGTGCCAGGGTCTGCAGAACGTGGGAAATGGGGGTTTGTTGCTTTGTGGGTGTAAAGATCCAGCTTTGCAAGACAAAAATGTTGTGGAGATTGACTGCACACCAACGAGAATGCACTTAACACTACCGAACCGTACTTAAAACGGTTGAGATGGTAGAGTGTTATGGCACAATTAAAAAAAAAAAAAACCTAGAGGTTTATTTTCAGGGAGAAAAGAAAGACATATTTTTAACCACTATTCCTTAACTGCTTACCCCCTGGGACCCAACCACTTTCTCCTGCCCACTCAGAAAACATTACAGAAAGATCTAGAAACTGAGAGCCCAAGTTTCAGTTATAAAAGCATCCATTCCTACTTGCACACCATGTCACACTCCAGGACACTCTTCCCGGTGACTCGCCTTGGACCTGGGAGAAGGGCAGGGCAGGGCTTCTTCACTCTAGTTCTGTGAATGGGAGAACAGAGAGGTGACCTGTCCCGGGTCCGAGGAGGGTTCAGACCCCAGCCCTCCAGCTCCAAGCTCTCCGATCCCTGGGAAGCAGGGGGAAGGGAAGGGTCCTGGGTGGAGGGTTCCATGGCTCTGGGCCCGGTGGAGCACTTCTAGAAGACAGTGATGGTTCCCATTCCTGAATTACACAGATCGGCAAAATTTTCTCTTTCCAAAAAGCCTTTGGGTCTACACTGACTTGGTTACTAACACCTTCTTTTTTTGAGTTGGGGTCTCACTCTGTCACCCAGGCTGAGTGCAGTGGCATGATCACAGCTCACCACAGCCTTGACCTCCTAGGCCCAGGTAATCCTCCCACCTCAGTCTCCCAAGTAGCTGGGACTACAGGCATGCACCATCATGCCTGGTTATTTTTTTATTTTTTGTAGAGATGAGATCTTGCTATGTTGCCCAGACTGGAGCAACGAACTTTTATATTTGCCAAGTATGTTACAAATTTTAGAAGCCAAGCGCCTTTGCTGCCCTCCTTCTAATATCACAAGAATTGTTCTTTCAATGGAGTCAAACTTGGTTTTTTAATTCAAGGTTGTCATGTTGTCTTAATGTTCACATTTTACGTTGCATGGGAGGATGTATGGCGCCCACCAGCATTTGAGAGACTCTAACCAATCACTATCGGTTATGAAGTTATGAACCATATTTGTTACTGATGAGTCAAGCAACAATATGCATGCATGGATTTTACATAATTTTGGCAGATTCAAGGTTATCCCATGTGGTAGCCAAAATAACTCACACACCTGCCCCTCCCCGCAAGATTCCACATCTGAATTCTGACTATGTTGTATTTCACAGCAAGTGGAAATTAACGTTGCTAATGAGATTAAGGTTGTTCACCGTCTGATCTCACAATAGGGAGATTATCCTGGATTATGGGGGTGCGCCTAGAATCATCACACGGACGGAAGGAACCTTGAATGAGAAGCGGCAGAAGCAGAGGTGGTGTTGTGAGCAGGACTGCTCTGACCGTCACTAGCTTGGGGGAGAGAAGGGGTCGCGAGCCAAGGGATAAGGTGGTCTTTAAGAGCTGGAAAAGGCAAGGAGATGATTCTTCCCAGGGGCCTCCAGAAGGAACATGATGGACCTCTCAAGTTGAGCCCACTGGGACCCATTTCGGACTTCAGGACTGTCAGATAATGCTTTGTGCTGGCTTAAACCACTGAGCACTTGGTCATTTCTTGCAGGGGCCATTAAAAACTGGATGTAGAGTCCCCACAGCCCAGAGGAGAGCAGGGTGCCTTGGCACACCTGCATCTGAGAACTTGGGACCAACAGCGGTGATGAGGCCATTCCCGAGTGTCACTGGTGATGACTATACCACCGACTAACGAGTCTTAAACAACTCTTGAGCAGATCTGAGATGTTCCTATAGCCATGTTATTTCTAAATTGCTTCCTTAGGTGGGAGAGATGGGGGTAGGTGATAGCTGGAGCTGAAAATCATGCATAGATCACGACTGAGCTTTTTTTTCTTTGTAATTGAGCACTTTGTGACACTGTCCTCTGTGTTTATCTACATAATTTACCCCCCCCCCCCCCACAACCTAGGTCAATGTTATTAATGCCCCTGGCTCACATGCCCAAGATAATGTGGCCCATGCGTGATGATCTGGGATTTGAACCTGTCATCAGTCGGGAGAGTGTGCTGGACAACGTCACGCCCTTGGTCAGGTGTGTGGTCACACTTAGAGAAGGCATCCTTAAGCCACACTGCTGCTCGGTGTGCTAGCTTGGCCCCATGACCCCTCTGCCATTCTCATCAAGAAGCAGCAGTCTTTCTCAGTTTACAAAAACAAATCTAAAAAAATAACAATCTCAGTGTAAAGGCGTTTCTCCAGTTAGCTTGTTTCCTGGCACATTTTTCGTAAACTTCTCTTACTTGGCTGCCATTGTTTGAGGGTCTACGAGCCGGCACTCGAGAGAATAAAATATGTTGTTCTTTGACGTCATTCTCACACCCCTCCGGGCTGTGGGGACTCTACGTCCATTTTTTACGGCCCCTGCAAGGTATTCTTTATCTATTTATTTATTTTTTGAGTGGAGACTCACTCTATCACCCAGGCTAGAGTGCAGTGGCACACTCACGGTCACCCCAGTGTCAACCTGCTGGGCTCTGGTGATCTTTCCGCCTTAGCCTTCCAAGGAGCTGGAACAACAGGCATACGCTACCATGCCCGGCTAATTTTTTAAGTTTATTGTAGAGACAAGGTCTCACCAAGTTGCCTGGGCTGGTCTCGAACCCTCAGGCACAAGCCTTGGGTTCTACTTGCCTTGGCCTCCCAAAGTGCTGGGATGACAGGCCGAGCCACTGAGCCTGGCCCACACAGGTATTCTTAGTCCCTTGGACAGATGAGGAAACAGATGCAGAGGGAAGTAGTTAGGTCAAGGTCACATCACTAATACATGGGCGGGGCTTTCCAGGGCTGCACAGTCAGATACATGTTTAATCCTTTCAGCGTGAGACACGAGAAACGAACGCTTCATGGTTTTCTGCAAATTCCCCGTGACTTCCAGGTGCTCGGCCACCAGCAGGAAGATTCCTGGCTGGAACGCGCTCTTTGGGTCACTCGCTGTCCCCATGAGCAGACTTATCTATCAGACCTGAGACACCGCAGCCCTCCTCCGAGTCCCCTTGGGGCTATTTGCTTGAGCCTCTGGAGACTTGGCAAATCAGGGATTGGCTAACAAAACATTCTCCAACAGCTGAGTCACTCACGAGGTCTTGCCCACGAGAGGACAGAACACCGAGCCGCTGAGTCGGAGGGGACTTGAAGGCTCTCCCTCTCTCCCTCCTTCTCACCCTGACACGCGGCCACACTCCCCAGACACCCTCGCAGTGGCCAAGTCATGTGTTCCAGCACATCTGTGGGACAAATTCTAGAACGATTAAGGCCAGAGAACAGAGGAGCTGAGAGACGCTTTGTGTCTCCCAGACTCCAAGCCCTTTGATGAGACAGATGTGCAGGCCAGGCCCTACTTCCCAGGGAAAGTTCAGCCTCGTTAAACAGCAGGGAGACTTCCTTGGTGGCAATGAACAGCCCACACGCTGGCCTTCCCTGGCAGCAGACGGGCTGGGGAAGAGGTGGTCTCCTGTCGTCTAGCCTGGCGTCCCCCCCAGACTCCAGCGCTGGTGTCTGTGACACGTGGTCACCGTGGAGCCTTTGATTTATGGCTGACTTTGGGAAAGGCCAGCCTCTGATCTTGGCAGCCTGTCGCCTCACCGTCTTCTCCAGGTTGGGAGAGCTTTCCATCAGGATCGATGAGCCTCCCGAGTCTGACCCCAGGATGGTGCTTCCCAGGGGCCATTCTGGTCCAAATGCAGCTGGAAGGCTTGAAAGGGAGACTGGCCCAGCTGCCCGCTCTCCCCGGGCACCGTGCAGACGAATGTGGGGGTCCGGACTAAAATCCTCCATGAGCGAAAACTCCCACCATCTGGGAGTCTGTGGGTATCGACCATGGGCAGGGAACTTGCCTCGGCTTACCCTGGAGCACCCACTGCTCTCTGCCTAGGCCAGCTGCTTTAAGACAAAAACAAAGCACCTGGGAGTGCCCCAGGAATGACTCGTTCTTGAAATCTGCCAAACAGTCGGGTCAAAGTTGAGGGTGTGAGTTTGGGTTGGGTCAATTATTTCAGCAAAATTGTGGATGTATCATTCACCCCCTTGAACTAGAAACATCTGCATGGACAGGTCGGCCAACGAGAAGTTAGCCATGGGCCCGACGGGAGGGTGTGCGTCAGGAAGAATGCAGGTGAGCGATGTCAGGTTGAATAACAACAGCATGCATGTGGAACGCTGACCAGGGCCACGTACCACGCTCAGCACTTTCTGTGTGTTGACTAGGTTCTTGCAGGGACCCTCTGAGGTTTATACTCTTATTATCCTTCCTTTCCAGGAAAAGAAATGGAGGCACAGAGGGGTTAAGGAAACTGCCCAAGACTGCACAGCCACTTGGTGGCAAAGCTGAGATTGGAACCCTGGCAGTCTGGCCCCGGGGTCCATGTCCTAACCACTATGGTCTTGACTTTAAAAACTGCGTAAAGTAGGTGGTGGAGAGAGTTGCCCCTCACGTGACAAGCTGATCTCACTCAACTGTCTCTGCACGTGTGTATGTGCAAGACACGTGACCACACCCATGTACACACTCCGTGGTCCTCCTGTGCCCACCCCGTGGAGGCCCGGATGGGTCTCCCCAACCCCAGGCTTTCTGGCAAGGCCCGAGGCAGGGGAGACCTGGTTCGCCAGCGGCCCCGGCCACCGGGCGGTGCCGGGAGGTGGCGCTGTGTCGCTTTCCTACTCCGAGCTTTTGTTTTCCGGGCTGCAGGTTGGAGGCGGGGAGGCGGGGAGGCCGCCCGCCAATTTCCCTGATTTGCAATCACCCTCCTCTGTCACTTCCTGCAAAGGGCCTCGGAGATGCTCCTCGGATGACAGGCCTGAAAACGAGCCAGGGCCCTTCTCTTAATCCCATCTCAGGTTGGATGGGAAAAGGGTGTTTCCCGACAAGGGGCAAGTTTCATCTGTCAGACTTAGCTCGGGCTGACCTCCTGGCCTCCAAAGGAGGGAGAGAAAACACCCGACTCCCCGTCACCTGGTGCAGGGCTGGGTCAGGGTACACGACTCCTCCCCACCCCGGGGAGCCCAGGGCTGGCTGGAGGAACCCCCGTGCGGCACTCCATCATCCTGGCCTCTGTGGACTCGCTCAACGCTGGTCCTAGGCAGCCCCCCCCTTCCAGAAGCTTCTCTCCAAGGAGCCAAGCAAGCGCCTGAGGGCTCCTGGCACTGCTGACGTTCTGACATTTGCACATCCAATGAGCCGTGCACAGACTTACCAAAGCAAAAATCCCCCGGCATGGCCACGCTCAAGGCAGGGAGGGGCCCTCACATAGTTCGGTCCCTCTCCCAGTTTTTCAGGTGAGGAAACTGGCCCAGGGAGGCGAAGGAAGCCCCAGGCCGGAGCTTCCCCCTGAGGCACGCGGGAGGGAGAGAGCTTCAAGGTCACGCAGGCTTGAGTCCTAGTGCTTGAAGTTTGTCTCTGTGACCCTGGGGAAGTCACTCAATGCTCCCAAGTCTCAGTTTCATCTGGAAAAGGGGGTGAGGATCGAGCTTCTCTGCAGGGTGGTGGTGAAGAGACAGTGGCCAGCATGGGCTTCTCTGTCCTTTTTGGTGTTGTCTTATCCCCAGTGACAGCAGCTGATTTGGGGTTGGGACTGGCACTGTGGTGGCACCCAGGCACCGAGAACATCACACCTTGCTCTGTAACCCTCCTGTCCTCTGGCTGCTACTTTGATCCTGACTTGTGGACAGGGAGGCTTATCTTTTCTGAGCTTTTAGATCTGCAAACTAACCCAGCCTTAGGCACAAAGAGCCAGGCTCAGGGGACCAGGAGGGGTTCTCCAGTTCTCAGTCTTTCTCCTGTCTTTCTAAAACTCCTCCCCTGGCCGACATGTGTCCTAATTTGCAGGCATATTCTTTCTTTGCAAGCAATCAAATGCCCCCTGAGTGTGATGGTGGTATCAGTCACTAACACCTCAGTGTGACTAAAGTCTGTATTAAGGAGACAGGCATTTTTATGGGGATGGGGGATGGCTAGAAAATAAGAGATATCGTTTTTGAGTGGACTAAGCGGGTACCACATGAAGCAGCTTGAGCAGCATGAGGTAGCTTGCCAGCAGCTTGGATCAACAACGATGCCACGAGAAAAGAGGGGTGGAGGACAGCAGAGTTTACTTAATCCACTAGGAGAGTCTTGCGCAGCTGGGGTCTGTGTGAGTGAGGTGACACGGGCTACCAGAAGGCCTCAGTGACCCCCCACCCCCATCCCATGCACAGATTTTGTCAGGGCCTCTGGAAGTGCCTGGCATCCAGTTCTGGCTCAAAGACCTTCCTAGAAGTCAGGAAGTTCAATGCTCCTTGACTCGGGTGAGACACACTCCCAATGGCTAGCCTGGGAGACTTCCATCCAGGCCTTGGTTGTTTCACTTGATGCCAGGGCCAGAGGTGACCAAGACCCTCTAGAGCGGGGGTCCTCAACCTCCAGGCCACAGACCGGCACTCACCTGTGGCCTGTTGGGAAACGGGCTGCACAGCAGGAGGTGAGTGGCAGCGAGCTGAGCCCGTGAATCTTCATCTGTATTCACAGCTGCTCCCCATCGCCCGCATCACCGCCTGAGCTCCATCCCCTGTCAGATCCTCGCTGGAAAACCCGCTTCTGTTGGCAACATCCTGTCTTTGTGAAGCAGAGCTTTCTGCAGTGACAGCGACAACAAAATGAGATTACAGAATAGACTGGACATAGGCAACACACTTCGGGAGTCACTGTCTCCCATCACCTCCAGGTGGGACCCTCTAGTTGCAAGAAAACAAGCTTGGGCTCTCGCTGGTTCTGCACTGTGGTGAGTTGTATAATTACTTCATTATATATTGCAGTGTAATAATAACAGAAATAAAGTACACAATAAGCGTAATGCACCTGAATCATCCCTAAACCATCCCCTCCCCAGCCCCAGTCCATGGAAAAATTGTCTTCCACAGAAACAGTCCCTGATGCCACAAAGGTTGGGGACGGCAGCTCCAGAGGACCAGGCTAGGATGCAAGTGCGTCACCTCCACGTGTTCCTGTCCTCTCTTGGAAGCATCTTCCCAAGCCTGAGGGGCCCTACCTGGTCCAGCCTCACCTCACGCCCCTTCCTGACTCGAGGGCTGGCCTCCTGGCCTCACCTGCTTCCTGTTGCCAATCATTCCCATCTGGGAACCTCCGCACCAGCCCTTCTCTCTGCCAGGAATGCTCTTCTCCCTGGCCTCCCAGGGTGACTCCTGTCACCATCCAGGTCACAGCCCTGCATCCAGCCCCAGCCCAGCTGCCCTTCTTCTAGTCCCTGTCTTGTCACTGAACATGGGCTCATGAAGGCAGGAGCCGTCCTCCCTCTGTAGCCTCGCTGAGACCCTTGGAGGCCAGTTGTAGAGCCTGACTCTGAATGGCGGGCTTGTCTCCACTCCCCACCAGCTCTCTCCTGTGTTACTGGCTTGGATTCCCGAGTGGCGGATCCAGCTGCCCCCTCCAGCCGGGTGCCCTTCCCAGCGCCATGTCCTTCCCTGCTCCTCCACCTCCTGTCCAGGGTCACCCTCCCCGCGCCAGCCTCTCCTGGCCTCCCACTCAGCCTCAGCAGCTCACGATGGGTTCTGTCTCCACCCCTGACTGGCAGGATGCCCGTGGGCAGGGCTGTCCCCAACAGCCTCACAGGGGATGCCCCACACACCTTCAGGGCTCTCCCCACAGAGGAGGGTGTGATGGGCTCCCCTGCAGGTGTGCAGTGCACAACACACACAACCACACCTGGCCACCCTGTGGGAGCCATCTCAATCTCCACCCACCTCTCTGTCTCTGCGTTCACCTTCTTGGCCTCTTGGCGTGCAACACTGTGACCCTTTCCTCCCCAGACTGAGGCCTATGTCTTCCTAGTGTCCTTCCTGCCTCTCTGGTGTGTCCCTCCCAGCCTCCTCCTGGTTCTTCCTCAGTTCCCTCTCCCCATCTGTGGGTGTCCCCCAGGCCCTCCTAGAGCCCACAGCCCCTTGATGCTGTGTGTCCACTCTCATTCCCACACGAGGGCCCCGTCTCCCCCATCCCCACGCACAGGGCAGATACCCCACATGACAATGAGGGCAACTCCAAGACTCACCTGGGCCCAGGGCCCGTCCCTCTCAGGATCGCGTGCCGTCTGGACGAGCCCTGGGCCCGTGGTGGCAAGAAAGTCCCAAGAGATGTGGTGCTGGACGTGGCCTGGCACCCTCACAGCACCTCTTTCCCCATGACCTCCACCCAGGCCGCCTCGTGAGCAGCTCTTGACACTGCAGGATGGATGGGCGGAAGGGAGAGGGGACATATGTCAGCTGGTCCAGGACTTTCTCAGGTTACCACGGCACTGAGGAGGGATGCTGTCCACGGAGTGATGACAGGGGTGGCCCTGACGGGCTCTGAAGCTGGCAGGGACAGCGAACATCTGGAGAGAGTGGCCCCCGACAGCCGCCTGACCTGGGCCCGATTGCAGGAGCCTTCTGCTGACACTTGACTTCTAGTGTGGATTCAGAAGCCAGAGTGAAGGGAGGGGACAGAAGGGGAGGAGGGGAGGGGACAGGGGAAGGGAAGGAGAGGGCAGTGGGCAGGAGGAGGGAGGTGGGGAGGGAGAGGGGAAGGAGAGGGGATGGGGGAAGAGAGAGAAAGAAGGGGAGGGGAGAGAGGGAAGACGCAACGGTGGAGAAAGAAGGCAGGAGCTGGGAGGTGGACCGGGCAGAGGGAGGCCCCCATCCCAGGACTGCAAGACCCTCATCTGCAGGTGCTGGTCTCAGCTGGCGGCAGCGGGGGAAATTGCTCCCCAGAGGCAGCCGGGTGGCCCTGAAGAACTTTCCATCCACCTCCCTCCCGGAAGTCAAGCAGGCTACAGCCCTTGTGCTGCATTTCTGAGTCTGGAGGCCGGAAAGCAAGGCCAGGACCATCAGTGTCCTTCCGCTCGGGGCCATGCCGGGTTTTCTTGGACTCTCCAGGGCTGCTCCTGCTTCCCCAGAGGGCTGGTGTCCTGGGTGGGTTCCTTCTGGACTCTGGAGCTCCAGCTCCTGCTGCTGTGGGGTAAGTCAGGACATGTCCCTGAGCCTGGGGACATATGTCCAGTCCCGACGGGGCTGCGCGCCCCTCCACAGCTGGACACACAGCTGGTGACCAGCTCAGACCCCCAGGAGCCTCAAGGAGCGGGAAGAGGATGTCTTGGGGGAGAAACAGGCCCCACTGGGGGAGGGGCACAGCCAGGTCCAGGTGCCTGCTGCAGGCTCTCCCTGCTGGGTTATGGCTGGAAGCACAAATCCTGACCATGAACGGTAGGAGGCAGGGACAGCTGGGGACAGGCGGGCCTTGCTGGGACACCGAGCACACGGCCCACGAACTGTCTCCTAGATGGGCCTTGACCAGGCTGGCCATCAGCGCTTGCGGGTAAGTTGCATAAGGCCTGGGCTGCTGGTGGTGGGGAGGGGTGGTTGGGGTCCACTGGTTTCCAATCAGGCCTCGACTGGAAATTCTTTTTTTTTTTTTTTTTTTGGCGTTGGGTGTCTCACTCCATCACCCAGGCTGGAGTGCGGTGGCACAATCATGGCTCACTGCAGCCTTGAACTCCTGGGCTCAGGCATCCTCCCTCCTCAGCTTCCTGAGTAGCAGGGACTAGAGACATGTGCCACCATGCCTGGCTAATTTCTTTATTTTTTGATCTTGTGGGTTTTTTTTTTTTTTTTTTTTGGTAGAGATGAGATCTCACTATGTTGCCCAGGCTGGTCTTGAGCTCCTGGCCTCAACCAATCCTCCCGCCTTGCCTGTCAAGGTGCTGGGCTTATAGACGTGAGCCACTGTGCCCCGCTTTGACTGAACATGTAAAAATCTGGTCCATCACCACAGACACCACAGAGAAGCTCTACTTGGTGTCGCCTATTCAAATCTCTGAGGAACTGCCGGAAGGAACCTGTCGGTCTTTGTTCCATCCAGCCTTTCCCAAACTTGTTTAACCAGGAGCCCCTTACCAGGGAGCTGCGGTTCCCCCAGACACACTTAGGGGGAGTCACCCTAGTGGATGAGAAGGAGAAGGGGTGGGATCCCTCCGTCCCGAAGCTCCGAGCGTCTGAGCTGCAGGTCCCCTGGAGCAGGTGAGGCAAGGCCTCGGGTCATTGCTGGGGTTGGGTTAACTGGAATAACCCACTGCTCCACTCACCCGGTGCCTCGGGAAACCTTCCAGCGGCTGCCAGGGGCCAAACTCCTACCCAGGATGGGCCCCAGGCAGCAGCAGCCTAGTATCTCCACCTCCGGTTTTAATTAAATTGCAAAATGGTGCACCGAGCTAACAACAGCACAGCCAGGCCAGGTAAGTTGGTCACGAGGGGCCCATTTACCAGAATCCAGCCCTGGCCCCGGGAACCTGGGACCCCAGGACCCCGGAGCAGAGTAACTTCTAATTCTTCCCCCTCAGTCCTCCTGATGTCGTCAACAGAGACCTGCACATCCTCGCCCTGAGCTTCGCTGGTTGTAGCCACTGCTTTGAGCATCTAGGAATACGAAGATTTGATTTTTCTTTCCTTGCAGTAAGTGATGTGCTGGGAAATGTTCAACAGCTGGCTCTCCGTGGGGTAGGCGGAAGCCCTGTTTTATAGAGCTTGTCGATTTCTATGGTGTAAATGCTCCCATCATGCCCTGCTTCAAGCTGCCATCACAACCTCACTGACCACTGAGTGGCGAAGTGACACCCACAGTTGGCTCTCAGGACCCAGGACCGCCAAGCTGGCTCCGGTCAGACGTTGCTTGAAAGTCTGACTCTCTCTTCATAATATCATAACCGACTTGTTGCACCACACAGTGTCTGAACAGGAAGAGACCTCAGAGATCATCTAGTCTAAATGTCCTCATTTAGCAGAAGCAGCAGCAGGCCCAGAGAAGTGCAATGACTTGGGCAGATGGGACCCAAATCTAGATCTCTGGCACTTTCACACATACTATGCTTCTCTTTAACCATATGGCCAGGTCGAGCATGGTGGCTCACACCTGTGGGACGCCGAGGCAGGAGGATCACTTGATCCCAGGAGTTCAAGACCAGATCTACAAAAATTTTAAAATTAGCCAGGTGTGGTGGTGTGCACCCGTAGTCCCAGCTACTGGAGAGGCTGAGGTGGAAGGATCTCCTGAGCCCAGGGGGGTCGAGGCTGTGGTGAGCTGTGATTGTGCCACCACACCCCAGCCTGGGCGACAGAGGGAGACCCCGACTCAAAGCAAACAAGCAAAATTATAGTCCTATTGATTCTCGAAATAGCCAGGCAAGAGTTACTTCATTCATTTAGCCGAAGGAGAAACTGACAAAGGGTGTTCAGAATTACTCAAAGCCACAGAGCCAGCAAGTGTCCCCAGGTCCGTCCAACTTCTGTTCCACCCAGACCTCTCCAGTTCACATTTCTCGGCTGGATCCCACCAGGGAGACAAGCTCTTCTCTGGTTTTTCAGCTGCCAAAGTGTTTTGACCAGCAAGCCATGAATGGATGAGTTTCTCTGTTTATTTCCAGCCTGTTACTCACCCATTCTCTCCCCTGGGTATTGTCTGTGGCAGGCTTTAAAGTCGCATCTATAACTTATGTCAGGGTACCCGGTAGGCTGCTACAAGACAGAGATCCACTCTCCAAATACAGCGACTTGGGCAAGATTGGAGTTTATGTCTGTCTTACTTAAGGTCCAGGTGGAGAGTCCAGGTCTTCATTGTGACCCAGTAATGCCAGGGGCCCGGGTCCCTTCTGTCCGGCTCCTCTGCTTGAATCGTGGCTCAACACAGGCTCTCAGCTCATGGCCCAATGTGGCTCATGGCTGCTTCAGCTCTGACCCATGTGCCAAGCAGAGGAAGGGGGGATGTGGAGGAAGAAAGGGCGTCCTTCTTCTCTCCAATCACACTTTCAGAAGTCACATGGATCATTCTTGCTCACACCTTCAGCAGGAAAAGAGTCACGTGGTCACTGTAGCTGCAAGGGAGGCAGGACAATGGCGGCTTTTTTGTTTGCTTATTTGTTGTTGTTTTTTTTGAGTAGGAGTCTCACTCTACTGCCTAGACTGGAGTGCAATGGCACACTCACAGCCACTGCAGCCTCTACCTGCTGGGCTCAGGTGATTCTTTCCCTTAGCCTTCCAAGAAGCTGGAACTACAGACACGTGCCACCACTCCTGGCTAATTTTTTGATTTGTTGTAGAGATGAGGTCTCGCCAAGTTATCCAGGCTGGTCTCGAACCCATGGGCACAGGTAATCCTCTCACCTTGACCTCCCAAAGTGCTAGGATGATAGGCGTGAGCCACTGTGCCTGGTGAGGAAATGTTGTTTTTAGCTGAGCAGATATATGCTCAGCAAAGTGTCAGGGTTCTCCTGAAGGAAGAAGAGGACATGCGTGTTGGGAAGTAATTAGTCTGCCCTATGATGCCTGAGATGCTGGAAGGATCTCAGAGAGGAAGGAGGGGGGGCAGGAGAGAGGAAGAGGGGAGCAGATGCAGGGAATAAAAGGTGCCACACAGCCTGTGGGAAAGGCTGGTGTCAGGAGAAGCGTTGTTGCGGTTGGCCTGTGTCCTCTTCAAAACCAAGTGCCTTTATCACCCCCAGGAAATCGGCATTCTTTTGGAAATCTCTGGTGATGACTTTTATTTTAATTATAATTTTTCTTTTTTGAGTCAGAGTCTTGCTCTGCTGCCTGGGCTGGAATACAGTGGCAAAGTCGTGGCTCACCACATCCTCAACCTCCTGGGCTCAGCCAATCCTTCCGCCTCAGCCTCCTGAGTAGTTGGGACTACAGGCGTGCACCACCCCACGCTTAGTTAATTTTTTTTATTTTTGTTTTTTTAGAGACAGGTTCTTGCTATGTTGCCCAAGCTGAACTCGAACTCCTGGGCTTAAGCAATCCCAAAGTGCTGGGATGACAGGCATGAGCCATCGTGCCTGGCCTGGTGATAACTTTTAAAAACTTATTTTGTATGGGATATTCGGAGGTCATTAACATCCGTATAAGAGTCCATGCATTCTGGTAGATGGTGTCATCTTCAAGTCAGCACTGGGATGGTAATGCCCTCTGCTGACCACGGCCTGGCAGGTGGCTTGTTGCTCTGGCTTCCGCTCTGTGGACTAGGTCGAGTTGTGAGGATGGCTTTCATGTGGTTGCCCATCTCTCCTGGGGAGCAGCTGCTGGGCTCTGCATCCAGGCCCCGTTCCACCCCACTCCTCATCCAGACGCCTTCAGAAAGGCATAATTCGGGGTCAGCAAGGGGCCAGATATCATGTGCCAGAACCAGAGGCAGACATGTCTTGAGTGTCGACCATGACCCTCTGTGTTCCTAAGTACAGTGACAGTGCTTCTCGGGGTCTGATGTCCTGCTTGGGTGATGGAATCTCTATGCCGGGCCCGTCTGAGAGCTCCCAGACTTCTACCAGAGGAAGAAAGTCAATCAAGGCCCGGCATCTCAGACAGGGGTTCTCTGGAGGCGTGCGGTGAGCAGCTCCATCCTTTTGAAGCTTTTGAGAGGACACTACCCCTGGCTGACTGCCCAGAGCCTCTGGACAGGGGGCTGTCTAGGTTGGGGGCAGGAGACAGATGGGACCTTGGAAACCTTTTGAAGGAAGAGCTCTCAGGGAGCCTGTCCTCCATGGCCTCCATGCCCTCATCTGTAGAATGGGGCCAAGAGTGCCCATCACAAGGTGCTGCTGAGCCCTCAGCAAGAGCTCACGCGCCTCCTTCATCCAGAAGGATGATGCCGGAACCTGCAGCCTCCAAGAGGCTGTGCTGCCTCCAGTTCAGAGCAGAGTAACAGGCTACTGGCAGAGGGCTCTGCACGCCATGCCTTCCTGGGGAGTCTGTCTCTTTGGCTGGGTCCCACCAGAGTGCATTAAGTGCCTGCTGAGCGCAGGCTGTCCCCAGGGGACTGGAAGGAGGAGTCATCCCTGTGCGCCGAGCGTGTACTCTGCCAGCAGGAGCACTGGGACGAGAGCACTCGGAAGTATAAAGCCAGGCAGACATTTGACACTCTGGAACCTGCCTCATTACCTCTGAAAGCTGGGCCGCACTGCAGGGAGCTCTCAGGATGCCGTTCTTGTAAATCCAAAGTGGTGATTTCCATATTCAGTAACTTTGATTTTTTCCCCCCACTGACCATTTCTGTTTTCTGTTTCAAGAGATAAAGCCCTTTGGAAAATTCTAATGCATTCTCTTTCCCAAGCGGAGAGCAACCGTGAACGGCCCCAGCTAATTGGAAGTCTCTCCTAAAATCACGCTGCACTTTCTAAGTTTATTTAAAAATCCATGATCAATATTCGAATTGCCCCTGTGAGTCCAGCCACTGGAGTCTTCACGCTATTTAAAACCACAGCCTGGTTCCTAAGAGCCACATGTACTAGCCCTGGTCTTAAAACACCTATCTGCAAGTTACCCTTGAAAGTAAAAAAAAAAAAAGCCAGGCTCGGTGGCTCAGCCTGTAATCCTGCACCTTTGGGAGGCTGAGGTGAGTGGATTGCCTGAGCCCGCGGGTTCGAGACCTGCCTGGACAACTTGGCAAAACCTCATCTCTACAATAAATCAAAAAAAATTAGCCAGCCGTGGTAGTGCGCGCCTGTAGTTCCAGCTACTTGGAAGGCTGAGGCCGAAGGATCGCCGGAGCCCAGCAGGCAAGGCTGCGGTGGCCAGGAGCGGCCACTGCACTCCAGTCTGGACGACTGAATGAGACTCCAACTCAAAAAAAAAAAAAAGAAAGAAAGACAAGGCTTTCAGACCGACAAAGGCCCACTCTGATGAAAAGCAAGCCCTCCATTAGGGGAAGCCCTCCATTAGTGCCTCCAGAGATGGCACTGAACTTGACCTCAAGGTGCCTTCCTACCTAGGAAGACCATGGGAGGCCCCGAGCCTCTGAAGATGGTAGTACTTGTGGCTTCATCAGAGCAGTAACCACACAGGCAGGGACTTCACTGGGTCCCAGGCTGTCTTTCCGACCAGTTCCCAAGGCCAGAGTCTGACACGGGGACTGTTGGTAGTGAATGGTCAGTATGGTTTATTAAATGAGTGAATAAACAAAATAATAATACATGCTGCAGCATAGCATGAAAAAGGGGTGGTGTCAATGCAAGACAGGTCATAGAAGTTCCCAGTGGTCACAGGTCTGTGTACAAGTGTCCTAGGGAGACAGGGTTCCTTCAGTGGCAAATTGGGAGAACCATGTTTTGTAGTTTCTGTATTTGCTGCGTTGATGAATCTGGGGGTCCACCCCTCCGGGGGGTTAGATAGGATTGCAAAAACTCGTGTCCAAGTGCACCTCCCCCCACGCAAGCCAACCCACGGGCCAGGAGCCCAGCCCCCTCCTCTGTCGGGCTCCCACTCTCAGGCCACTGTACACCGGCTCTAACCACCCCAAGGCTGGCACCGGCACCTAGTGGCAGCCCCTGTGCCCCAGAGCCTACTGGAATTATTCAAACCAGCCAATTCTACGCCTGCATCTCCTGCTCACCCATTCCTTCCTGCAGAAACCACAATGCAGGCGCCTGCCCATGTCACTCTCTCCGCCTCTCGACCCACCCCAGTGTCTTCTGCATGTCTCCCTGCCACAGCTGGCCTGTCATCTCTTGGGAACTGTGAGTAACAGAGCATCTTTTCAATAGCAGTCATCTCCTGATCTGTTGACTTCACCATAACTGAATAATAATAAAAATCTACACTCCAAAACAGAAACAACAGATTTGGTTCTACAGATAGAAATGCCCTACATGCCAGGTGCAGTGGCTCACACCTGTCATCCCAGCACTTTGGGAGACCAAGGTAGGAGGATTGCTTGAGGCCAGGAATTCAAAACCAGCCTAGGCAACATAGCGAGATCTTGTCTCTCCAAAAAAAAAAAAAATCAAGAAATTTTCCAGGTGTGATGGCGTGCACCTGTAGTCCCAGCCACTTGGAAGGCTGAAGTGGAAGGATCGCCTGAGCTCACGAGGTCGAGGCTGTGGTGAGCCGTGATTGTGCCACTGCACTCCAGCTTGGTTGACAGAGTGAGACCCTGATAAAGAAAGAAAGGAAGAGAAGGGGGTGGGAAGGAAAGAGAAAAAGATTTAAATGTATTCATTCATCCATCCATCCACAAACATTTCTTGAGCACCCAATGTGAGCCAAGCACTCTGCTAGGCTCTGAAGACTGTTGCCCTGTGGCCATCCAAGTACCCCATGTTGCCTCATAGCTCTGAGCCTTCACTGGTGCTATTCCCAATGTTTTTTCTTCAGCTTTCCTGCCCGGCTACACCAAACCATCTTTCAAGCACAGCTCAAATGTTACTTCCCATGTTCCGCCTTCCACCAATCCTGGCCGACTTCCTGACCACACATTTCCTCGTGCTTTCACTCCACCGTCTGCATTCGGCAAGAGGGCTGTGGTGAGCTGGGTGTGATGCCAGGCATGTGAATACAAAGGTGAATTTCTGGGCATTCCTGGCCTCATGGGGCTCACAGTCTGGGAACAAAGATTATAAATGGCCAACTGCAGTAGAGTTTGCAGGCACCATTGTGGGACAGGGCCCCACATGACCTCAGCTCCCTCTCAGGTTTGCAATTCGCGGACAGAATGTCCTGAGGACGTGACATCTCAAAACCTGGAGGAAAGGTCCAGAGCACCGGGCTGTGTCCTTGTCCCTCCCAGGACAGGATATCCTGTGCCACTGACCCTCAGCGAGGTAAGTGATGCCCAGGGTATATGAATCCAGGTTGAGAGACCTGGGGGAGTCCCTCAGCCATGGTGTGACATGGGCACAGGCAGATGAGACCCCACCCTCCTTGAGCAGCTTTCCTGACTTGGGGGGCTGGTCACCATGGGTCCAGGCTTCTGTTTATCTGCACTGCCTGTTTGTGAGTGATAACTCTGCACTGCCCCAAAATAAGCCTCAGCCAGAAGCCTCCTTCTAGGATGTCTTTCGGCATTTAGAGAGTAATCAAAAGTAGTCCCAAGAAGAAAACGCAAGGTCTGAGTGGCAGATGGGCCAGCATGACCAAGATTTCCAGGAGCAGATGTGGATCTTACACAAACGTTCTAGAGGATACAAACAAACCAAGGAACGATTGCCCACATTATCATATGGGGCTAGTCAATAGAAGACGGTTTCAAGTCATGTCACGAGCTCTTTGACACTTCTCCCATCAAAAGGTAGAGACAGCCAGGTGTGGTGGAACACACCTGTACTCCCAGCTACTTGGGAGTCTGAGGTAGGAAGATGATTTGAGCCCAGGGGTTTGAGGCCAGCCTGGGAAACATAGCAAGACCCTGTCCCTACAAAAAGAAAAAAAAAGGCAAAATCTGTGTTTCTTTCCCTGGAGCCTGCTGTGACTTCCTCAACAAACAAGATGCAGCAGGAGAGATGCTATATGACTTCCAAGGCCGAGAGAGAAGAGACAGCGTAGCTTCTAGCAGTTTCTCTAGGGATACTCGCTCTGGAAGCTACAGGGGGAAGTCCCTGCTGGAGAGACCAAAGGGGACAGAGATTGGAAGAGACACCCAAGAGTTCCAGCCTTCCAGCCCACAGTTTGAGTCTTCCCAGACGAGGAAGTCAGGCCACAGACAAGTGAGTGGGAAAGGCTTCCAGGCGATTCCAGCCACCTTTAACAGCACACACCCCAGGCATACCAAGGAGAACTACCTAGTTGAGCCGCTTGGCCCCCAGAACCACAAGAGATAAATCACAGTTATGTTTTACCACTAAGTTTGGGATAGTTTGTTACGTACAATAAATACCCAGAACAGATTTGTAAGCAGCAAGAGATAACCAAAACAGTATTCTTGGTACCCGGACTAGACACAGACAGAAGCGAAAGGAACATGACAGTCTAATCCCACCCATGGACATAGATAGAAGCATCTAGACGAAATACTGGCGAACTGAATCCAGTCATGTATAAACAAAAACAATGCACATAGCCAGGTTGTGTATCCCGGGAGTATAATACTAGAAGTTGATTAATGAAACCTACCTCATTTGCGGAATAAAGGAGAGAGCCATAGGATCGTTTCAGCAGACACAGGGGAAAGTATTCAATAACACTTAACATCTACTCATGGTTTCTTTAAACAAAAATCTTCTCAGAGTGGGAATGAGAGAGAACTTCCATAGCCTGACGATGGCAACCTCAAAGAACAAGGAGAAAAACTACCACGCGCGTTGTTCTTGGTGGTGAAATGTTGCAAATGTGCCCTTTAAGATGAAGCACGAGAGAAGAATGTGCATTGTCAACACACCTGTTCTACTCGGGGCTGAAGGTTTCGGTCAGAGCTGTGCAGCACGAAGAGACGGAAACAGAACAAAAGCTGTCATTCGCAGATGATTTAATGATTCACCTAGAAAACGTGCCAAACAGCCTCCAAAAGTTTTAGAATCTGAGAGTTTATCAAAACTCTATAGAAAAACAATATTTACAAAGCCCATGACATCTCTAAACACCAACACGTTAGAATATGTCATTTTTTTTTTTTTTGAGTTGGAATCTCACTTGGTTGCCCACACTGGAGTGCAGTGGCCGCTCCCGGCCACCGCAGCCTCGCCTGCTGGGCTCCAGCGATCCTTCCACCTCAGCCTTCTGAGTAGCCGGAATTACAGGCATACGCCACCACGCCCGGCTGATTTTTTGATTTATTGTAGAGATGAGGTCTCGCTGCCCAGGCGGGTCTCGAACCCGCGGGCTCAGGCCATCCACTCACCTCAGCCTCCCAAAGGCACGGGATTACAGGCTGAGCCACCGAGCCCGGCTCAGAATATGTCATTTTTAAAGGTTCCATTTACAACAGCAAGAAAATATAAAATAGATACATAGAATGATAAAACAAACATGGTAAAGTGTTACCATTTAGAAAATCTGTGTGGAGGGAATTCTTTGTACTACTTTTAGAATGTTTCTCGAAGTCTGAACATTTAAAATAAAAAAATTTAAAATGTAAGAACTTATGTTCATCAAAAAAAAAAAAAAGCCCTGAAGAGACTACAAAGACAAGCTTCAAATTGAAAATACATTTGCAACACATATAACTGACAAAGAATTCGTGTTCAGAAAGTATAAAGAACCATAAATCCTTGCTGGGCATGGTGGCACGCGTCTGTAGTCCCAGTTAATTGGAAGACTGAGGTGGGAGGATTGCCTGAGTCCTGGAGGTTGAGGCTGTGGTGAGCTGTAATTGTGTCACTGCACTCCAGACTGGGTGACAGGAGGCCCTGTCTTAAATATTTGAAAGAAAAGGAAGGGAGGGAGGAAAGGAGAGGAGAGGAGAGGAAAGGAGAGGAAAGGAAAGAAAGAAAGGAGGAAGGTAAAGAAGGAAGGTTGAAAGGAAGGAAGGAAGGAGAGAGAGAGAGAGAAAGAAAGAAAGAAAGAAAGAATCACAAATACATAGGAAAAGGAAACCTCAAAAGAAAAACAAGCAAAAGGCTTGAACATATATTTCATAGATGAGGAAGCAGGGATGACCTTTACATGTATGAGAAGATGCTTACACATATTAGTGATTGGTGGATGCAAGAACACCTTGTAATAAGACAACACCAGATTGGTGAAATTCACAGGTTGATCAATATCAAGATGGAGGACTGGAGAGTGACACAGGTCCTTGCCCACTGCGTGTGGGAGTCGAGGCGGGTGAGGTCCCTTGGTAAACAGGCGTTCTCCAGCCGAGCACCCACGCTGAGTAGTTCCCGCATGGGGCTTCACTCCGAAAAGCCCTCCCACGTGTGCGCCGGCGGGCGAGCAAAAGGATGTCCCAGCAGCCCTGCTAGCAAAGCCAGGAACCATCCCCAGGCCCATCAGTAACAAAGGAGATTAGATGGGTCACATTCCTAACTTGGACAGCCAGGTAGCAGCAAAACGAAATAAGCCACAGCTACATGAATCAACTTGGATAAGTCCCCAAAATACAATGTTCAAGAATCAAGTCACAGGAGAATATAATAGAATGTGTCATTGCCTTCTACAAAAACAGGCAAAACCAAGACGTGGAGATAAATTGATGGTAAAAGAAAAAGGACAAGAAACCCAGACAAAAGGGTGACGACATTCCGTGTCCTAAGCTCAGGGTAAACACACGAGGATTTGTTTTGTCATTATCCTGCGAGCTGCACACACATACAGACATAACACGCACTTCTATGTGTGATATGTTTCACGATACAAATCTAGGAACATTCAATGCCCACGACACCTGCCTTTGGAGTTGGGAGGGAACCTCGTTCTCTGCGTGGCCCCGGTGTCCGCAGGCGGGTCCTGGGAGAGCCAGCATGCATGTGTTTGCTGCAGGCCTTCCAGAAGCTTCTTGACTTCCAGGCTGTGAAACAGATAAGCACACCTACCCCACAGGATGGCTGATGGGCATTCGATGAGTCGTTGCCACATAAAACTGCTAGTGCATAAGGGACTTTCCACACATGTTGCCTTTTTAAAAGTGGCAACCCTAATAAAGTCACCAGAAATCTGTAAACACATTTTCAGATGTTTTTTCCCTAATTGCACTGACACCAGTCAACCCGTGGCTGTCCTAGAGAGCATGCACGCATTCTAGTGTTGTTGTGGGGGGAAGGACGGCTCCTATTCGGGGTGCTGTGACTCCTTCCAGGCGCCCCCGAGGTGTGCCGATTCACACGGCACAGCGGCTGTGCTGAACGGAGCCCAACCTATCATTTCGACTTGGTTGTAAAAATACACACTGTGCACCTGGAAGTGTCTCTCTTTTTCAAGAGATAGCAGTAAGGATCCTCTGTGCTCCACATTCAAGGGGACTTTGCTTTTCCCAAATTTATAAAATTCCTTGGACACTTGAAAATTCGAGGCTGGGTGTGGTGGCTCTCACCTGTAATCCCAGCACTCTGGGAGGCTGAGACGGGAGGAGGACTGCTTGAGCCCAGGGGTTCAAGATCAACCTGGGCAACATGGAGAGGCGTTTTCATAAATAAATAAACACATAATCAATTAAAAGAAAGATAAAGAAAATTTAAAAGATGCAGCCTGAGCTCCGACCAGATCTGCCCTGGACAGGGAAGGTCCTTGGTTGGATCTGACCCTGGCAGGCTGGCTTCAGGAAGGTTATGATGAGAGGCCAGCAGGACTTTTCACCTGTTTGACTCCCCAACGAGACCAGGAGTGTATCTTACTCACTTCTGTATTGCCTCGTGCAGACCTGGGATTCAGTAGGTGCTCAATCGTTTTCTGAAGCGAGATGAATTGCCTGAGAACAAATCTGATGGTCAGAGTCTGCAGGGGCACACAAAGAGCTATTCCAGGCCAGTAGCAGAGTACCTGGTGCTGTGAACGAATGAATTGCACAGATTACTGATTAAGTGTTTCGTTAGACAATTGGTTTGCTGGGGGCTGGGAACAGAAGAAGACTGGCAGCCAGAAATCAAACAAGGCTCCCGCGGGCTGCGACGTGCCAAAAGGAATTCCCTGGACCGGGAGTCACAGGGGACGGGGGGCATGAGGCTGACGTCTGGAGCCAGGGGCGTCTCCCCCTCCTCCCACCTGACTTTGCTTTTTTGGTCTTTGGTGGATGTCACCTTCCCTCGGTCAGGGAAGGAGGCTTGTCGGCTCTTGTATGTTGCTCCATGCCCAGAAGCAGTTCATAGGCCCTGGGGCTTCCCCAGCGCGAGACTCCCTTGACGGAGCAGGAGTGGGGGGCTTTTACCCCTGCGCTCTCCCTGTGGCTGACCAGACACAGCTCAGCTGACACGTACTGGCTCATTACGTCTGGAGCCGATGAGGAACCCCACTTCCTTTCAGCCTGGAACGGAAGGAAGCCAGTGCTGGGTGGAAGGTGACGACTGAGTTCAGCCACTCGGGGTGCACACCTAAAGCCGGGTGGGGCCAGCTCCCCCAGGCGTGGGAGAGGCAGGTTCCCGGATAAAAATTAGGGTGCTTGGAGGGGAGGCTGGGCTGTCCAAGAGCCGTGTCCACTCCCGCAGAGGGAGGTGTCTCTGAGGTGAGGAATTTGGGGTGGAGAGGGTTGGGGACATGGTCCTTGTCAGAGGGGGCCATGGCCACTGGAGCTCGGGGCCGGACCTGCTGCTTGACTTGGGGTAATGACTTCTCTTTGGTCTGAGCATTTCTCCTCTGTAAGAGGAAGGTCTGGGCTAGATCGTTCCAAAGCCCCCAACACCTTCCAGGACACCCGTTCTGGTTCCTGCCTGTCCCATGAGCAGGTGGGAGACAGAATAGCTACAAACCCGAGGTCACACTGGCAGTGGTTCTTTTGCACAACAAATATGAACTAACTTCCTTCCTTCCTTCCTTCCTTCCTTCCTTCCTTCCTTCCTTCCTTTCGAGTTGGAGTCTCACTCTGTCGCCCAAGCTGGAGTGCAGTGGTGCGCTCACAGCCACCCCAGCGTCAACCTGCTGGGCTCAAGTGATCCTTCCACTTCAGCCTTCCAAGTAGTCGGAACCACAGACACGTGCCACCAAGCCCAGCTAATTTTTTTGATTTATTGTGGAAATAAGGTCTCACCAAGTTGCTCAGGCTGGTCTTGAACCCGTGGGCTCAGGGAATCCTCTCACTTTGGCCTCCCAAAGTGCTGGGATTATAGGAGTGAGCCACCCTGTCCAGCAGAGCTTATTTCTTGTTGCATGTGAGCCAGCAGTTAAACTGGGATTAGACTGTCGTGTGGCCCCTTTTTCTGATGTCTGATGGTGGTGGCATTCTTAGGCTTGAAAATTTGGGGATTTCAGGGGTCTTTAAGTTCTTCTCAAAACTACTGAGAATGCGACTTCTTCAAACTTGGCCAGCTGGGTAGAAAAGTCCTTATGTAGGAGAAGCTGTGAGTGAATTGGCTGAATTGACCCGATCCTACCAGGGTGGGGATGGGGTCTTCTCAGTCGTGGCTTCCTGGTGTCTGCTGCAGTGCTCAACGTAGAATGAGCCATGCCAGTTGGTTGACAGATGTCTAATGAGCACCTATGAGGAGCTAGGCACTCTGCAGGACCCTGGGGGTACAGTGATGCACAAGAAGATGCCCTGGGCTCAAGGAACTCTAGTCAGGCAGGAGACAGAAGAGTGCACAGACAGATGTGACAATGAGGAATGGAAGAAAGGGCCCTCAGGCACAGAAAGGGCCCTCAGCCTGGTCTCGGAGAGTCAGAGAAAGCCCCGTGCTGCTGGTGTTGCTGGTGTCCAAGCTGACAGCTGAAGTCGGGACAAGAGCTACCCAGGCGAGGGACTCCATCCGGCTGGAGCTCCCGGGAGGGAGGTGCAGCCGGAGACAGAGCATGAGGAGAGACAGAGATGGAGAGAGATAGAGACAGGGACGGGGAAGAGACCGAGTCGGCCCACTACAACAGTGCGTATCATCATAAGGTGGCCCCTCCGGGGCAGCGGGCTGTGGGCTTGAAGCAGGGAGTAAGTACACGTGCCTTGGTAAATGCCGGTGCATTTCACGCATGGGATTGTCCCGTCTGAAAGTACAGGGCTGGGTTAGATGTTCGCCAAGGCCCCGTCTACTTGGGACGTTCTGCGCGCCTCTGAGTTCCTCTGCGATTCGATTCTGTCTGGCCTCGATTTTTGCCTCCTCTGCCTGGAGGTGTCACGGGGGCAGAGCCATAGAGTCAGCAGGCCGCATGGCCTCTCTCCCGCGCTCTCCCTCTCTGTCTCTCTCTGTCTCTCTCCCTCCCCTGCCCGTCCCTTCCTGTCTCTCTCTGTCTCTCTCTCGACCCCCATCTTTTCCTGTTTCTCTCTCCCTCCTTCCACCCTCTTTCTCCCTCCCTCCCTTCCCCTCTCTGTCTCCCCCTTCCTCCTTCCCCCTTCCCTCTCTCCCCCTCCTTCTTCCCTTCTCCTCATCTCCTCCTCTCCCTCCCCCTTCCTCCCCCTCTCTCTCCCCTCCCTCCCCCCTCCCTTTCTCCCCCTCCCTCTCCCTCTCTCCTCCCCACCTCCTCCCTTCCCCTCTCCTCCTCCCCCTTTCCGTCTCTCCCTCCCCCATCACCCTCCTCCCTTCCTCTTCCCTCTCACCCTCTGCTAGCTAGGCTAGACGGATGAACACATTCCATTACAGTGGGCGAGGGGGCGCCTTCGCTACCAGCCTCGCTCCAATCCATCATCAGCCGATTAACAGTGGCTGAAAGCCACTTATCGGAAGGGCTCCTGCCCTTGTCACTGTCACTGGCTGCAGATAAACATCGAATTTATGCTGAGTTTCCATATTTAGCTGCGTGTGAGTAACGGCTGATACTCTCATTACGTGACATTTGCACTTCAGAATGTAAAATGAGACCCAGGCTCTCCCCACGCAGGTCCAGGCCATGGGGCCTTCCTGCCATTTCTTTTCAAAGAAAGGAAGCTTCAAAGTGGTTCTGTGGCACCTGTCTCCTGGACTCTAAAAACAGTATCAACAAGAAGCTACTGAGGCCAGTGCCGTTGTATTTTTAAGAGGTCGGTGCCTCGAGTGAAAGCCTTATATAAGACATGGATGGGGCGCATAAACCATCCTCATGGAAAAGTAGCATTCACATGGACTGAGCTTCAGCTAACAAGCACCTCTCGAGGGCTCAGTCAGGGAGGCTGCAAATTCTGGGCCTCCAGGTCTTTAAAAACGGAGATCAATTTACTCTCATGCGAAGAAAGGGCATGAACGTGATTTTAAGGTTAAATGACGAGGTGCTGGTGTTCATCGTGTGATCACACGCGTGCCCTTCCAATCCACCATGTTTCTTATGTTCCCTCCTTTATTCTCGTTGGCGTGAATGTTTTTCTCTCTGTCCCTCAGCATGGCATCCAGAGCATGGTAGGTGCTCAGTAAGTGGGGTTTGCATGAGTAAAAGAGTAAGTAACCATCACTTAATGTTTCCTGAATGCTTTCCACGTGCCAAGCACTGTGCTAACTATGCCACATGCATTCTCTTATTGAGTGATCACAAATAGCCTTGATCTGGGTTTTATTACTATTCAATTTTTGTAATCCCGGCACTTTGGGAGGCTGAGGCAAGGAGGATGGCTTGAGACCAGCCTGGGCCACGCAGCAAGACTCCATCTCTATTTTTTAAAATTCCCATTTTGGGCCAGGCAGGGTGGCTCACATCTGTAATCTCAGCACTTTGGGAGGCAGAGGTGAGAGGATTGCTTGATCTCTAAGATTCAAGACCAGCCTGGGCAACTTGTTAAGACTGTCTCTGTAAAATAAATAAATAAATAATAACTAAAATTAGTCAGGCATGGTGGCACGTGCCTGTAGTTCCAGCTACTTGGAAGACTGAGACAGAAGGATTATCTGAGCCCAGCAGGTCAAGCTTATGGTGGCCATGAGCATGCCCCTGCACTCCAGCCTGGGCGACAGTGTGAGAGACTCCAGCTAAAAAAAAAAAAGGCCATTTTGCAGATAAGGATACTGAGTCTTGGAGCGACTGAATAACTCAGTGTGGACACATGGTTAAGGGTGCTGGTGAGTGGCAAACCTAGATGAGAATCCAGTTTGGTTTGAGCCCAGAGCCTGTCTGCTTAGCCACAAAAGGACAATGGAGGCATTCATGCACTTGCTCCTTGGGCCCCGTGAATGAGGAGAGAATGTTAAGCCTTTGAGGCATCAAAGTCCCTAAAAAGAGGAGACACTAACAGGTCTTTAACCAGTATATGAGAAACACCATTTGCCAACTCCGGCCATTTGCCAACTCCTCATGTGACAAGGAAAGTACCGACCCGCCCTGTCCAATAAGAGGCAGCCCCGTGTGGCCACTTCACTTTCAATTTGCTGGAATTCACTACAATGAAAAGTTCACATCCCCAGCCACAGGTCATTGCTCACACGCTCAGACGCGCATGGCCAGCAGCTCCCACGTAAGACAGGGCAGACATGGGATGTCCCTTCATCGTGGGGAGCCTGCTGGCAGTGTCAGGTGACAGCGCATGGACAAGGTCTGAATGGCACCCAGACCCCACCCCCCGGCCATCCCGTGTCTACAAGGGAACCGGCATGTGAATTAGTAGCTATCACCCAGGAGGATCATGCGAGCAGATGGGGAGGTTCTGAGCACACCAGGTAGGGACACAGAAACAGGAGGGCCTCGCAGAGGGACAGCCACCTGTCCTGAGTCTCGAGGGACAGCAGGAAAGAGTGGGATCTCAGGTGGGCGGGAGAGTGTCAGCGGAGGGAACTGGGAACCGAAAGGCCCCAGTTGGGGGGAAGAGGGTGACCTGGCGTCTGGAAGTCGTGGAGAGGGAGGAGAGGGATGCCAGGAGGAGGCAGCCGGGTTCAGGAGGGGACAGAAGTCAGGAACAGCCTCCGAGAGAGGGCCAAGGGCGATGGTAGGATGAAGGGACCAGAGAAGGTTCTAGGGCTGGATCCCACGTCTAGGAAGGCTGCAGACTCTCGGCTCAGGTCAGCTTTGTGATTCTCTCTCATTCCTGGAATCCCTTTAAGGAGGAGTCCTAAGAAGACCCCAGAGAAATGTGTGTGAGTGAGTGTGAGTGTGTGTGAATGACTGTAAGAATGTAGTGTGAGTGTGTGAGTGCAAGTGTGTTGTGTGAGTGTGTGAATGATTGTGAGTGTGAATGTATGCGAATGTGTGTCGGTGTGAACTTGTGAGTATTTGTATACATGTACGAGTGTCTGTGAATCAGTGTGAGTGTGGAAACATGTGAGTGTGAATGTGTGAGTGTGTATATATGTGTGCATGTGGGTGAATGCACATATGAATGTGTATGAGTGAGTGAATGTGAATGAGTGAATGTGTATGAGTGAGTGTGAGTGCTAGTGTGAGCATGTGTGTGCATGAGCGTGTGTGAGTGTGTGTGTGTATGCGAATATGTGAGTGAAAGCGTGAGTGTGCGTGAATGAGGTGTCAGTGTGAGTGTGCTTGAGAGTATGTGAATGTGATTGTGTGCACGTGAGTGTGAGCATGAGTGTGAATGTGTGTGATTATGTGAATGTGTGTGCATGTGTGTTATTCAGTGCATGAGTGAGAGTGCATGAGTTTGTGAGTGTGTGAGTGACTGTGAGTGTGTGAGCATGTGTGTGTGAGCCTGTTGAGACAGACAGAGCCATCGCCTCAGATGCTCTCTGAGTGCCTTTCTGGGTCGCTTGAGTTGCCCCGAGCCTCTCTCTTGTCCTCCAAGCCCGGTGCTCACAAAGGCCCTGCGCCTCTGACTCCTCGCAAGTGCCTGAGAATCCGAATCTGGGCATCGCATGTGCGCTCACCACTTGGGTGTGACCATCGTTGGAACCCCGGCGCCCACTCGCCTTCACACTGATCGCCTGGGTGGGCCATGGGAGCCACTTTGCAGCTTATTATGAGTCTTCAAGCAATTTTATCTACATTTCTGACATTTTCAAGATTTGTTCCTACTTTGTTGATTTTTCCAATTTTAAATGGGCTTTTCTGCCAACCACTCCTGCTCTGAATTGCACATAATACTGAAAAGAAAGAAATAAGCAAATCAACTGTAGCAAATTCAATAATCAATTACAATGGACTACAGAGTTGCGTGTATTTCATGAAGTTGTAACAAATAAACAAATAATGGAAAATAAAAATCTTTGACAAATGTAAAAAAAAGTTATAAAATATATGAAACTGTATCCAAAAGAGCAAAGCAGAGGTTAAAATAAGGTGGAAACAAACTGGAAATGAACAAAACCTTCAAATAGCCCTCTGAAATATCTAGATCTTTTTTGTATTATTCCTTTAATGTTTTACTTCTTAATTTTCATAATATCAAAAGCAGTACTCACAATTATGAAAAATCAGAAAGTAATACTAAAACCCTGGTTAAAGTATTCATGTCATGCAGAACCATCACCTGTGTTAACTCCATCATATTCATCCATCCGAATACATTCTGGATGTGTCCATACAAGGTATGTTTTAGTCCAATCATCTCTGATGTGTGCTGCCTTCTGTGCCTTATTTAACGATCCTCAGTTTCAGTGCATTCAAATTGTGTATTACAAGAAGTGCAAAGATGAAATGCACAAATTAAAATACATTTAAAAGTAGAAAAATGAAAAAATGGCTAAAATATATAAAGCCATATCAATGATCACAAAAACCTCCCATTGTGCACCAAAATTGTCTATATATTTTTTTATTGTATGAAATCCAATGTCTGTAGAAGTTACTTTCATCCAAATAATTGATTCACCTAAATGGTCATCTCAGCCCTCCTGGTTTTAACCAATTTTTTTTAAACTAAGTTACTTGATATAACTTAACATAACTCTCAACTTAGAATAACACCAACCATGAAGCTGAGCTCTGGTGAAACTGCTCTCCCTAGCTGACACTAGCTGCTGGGTGACAGAGCAACTGGCACATAAAATTCATGCCATGGTAGTTTTTCATAACCAGGAAATAGCTTTATTTCTCATCCAGCCCAGGAAGACATAAATAGGTTAAGAAACTTTGGTTTGTTTTTTTTAATTCTTAAAATCAGAAGGGTAAAGGTAGGAGACTCCTGAGAGGTTTTTTTAAAATATCAGTCATTGAAAGAGACTTTGGAGAGAACAGGAATCACACTTCTGTGATGTTTGTGCTGACTCTCCACCTTCCTTGCCCTGAGCAGACATCACTAATCAATTGCAGCACTCATTCGCCCTCATTCTTGTCTTAGGCCATTTTCCTGTTTGCTGGCTCCCTCTCCACCTGGCTCTCTTGCTGTTATCTTCACGCCAAAATCATTTCTGTCCTAGTATCTTGGTACTCATTCTCTCCCCTGCCTTGAAAGCCCTTCTGAGGGTCTTTGACTTGACTGCTGTCTACTTGGCATCTGCCTTTCAGGAAAATGTCTTCCTCTCTAATGGTGCCCCCTACATCCAGACACTTTGTATTATGTCCTTCCACTTTATTTTCTTAATAGCAAGTATCACTGTCTGAGCTGTATTATAGTATTATGTCTGTATTTGCTTGTTTACTTCTTGGCTTATCATCTATCTCTCTACACTAGTATTCAGGCTCCTTGTTCGTGAGAAACCTTCTGTCCCCAGCTTGATTGCCATCACTAGAATGTTCCTGGTGCCTAGCAGAGCTCACTACGCACGCGTGCGTGTGTGTGTGTGTGTGTGTGTGTGTGTGTGTGTGTGTGTGTGTGTGTTTATTCCAGAATTATCTTTTGGAGGGTGGGCCCCTTGTAGTGCAAGCTTCCCCCACTAGGTCAGTGTTCTAGGAATCCATCGGCATCCGTGGACCAGCTAGCATTGTTGTGAGAGGCTGCCTTCAGCTTCAATGAATCTTTTTTTGGGAGATTCTTTCAATGCGTTTGCTCATTTCATGCTGGGTGATTTACAAGCGCACCTGCCCATGCTGTGTTGAGTGTCCAGCAGTTTCTAACCAAAAATGGCAGGACTCCCATGCCCCACCCTCCCTATTTACCTGATCTTGCCCCAAGCGAATCTTTTTTTTTTTCTTTTCCATGGATGAAAAAAGTGCTCAAAGAGAAACATTTCCCCAATGTGGAAGAGGTGAAACAAAAAACTGCAGAAGCACTAAAAGCCATCCAAACTGATGGACTCAGAAATGGTTTTGGGCAGTGGAAAAAGCATCTTGACAGGTGTATGACATCAAACGGAGAGGACTTTGAAGGTGACTCAAGTTTAAATATGAACGAATAAAAATGCAATATTTTATAAATAAATTCTGGGTTGGGGGGCCCTCTTGTATGTATGTACATATATATAAAACACACATATATACATAATGAATTATTTATATACAGATGAATGGATGAATTCAGCAATGACTGTAATAAAGTCATCAGCCAAGATAACAGCAACAACAACAGTAACAGTAGCAGTTTTGGGAAAAGGGCAGCCCTGTTGAAATGAGGCCCATTACGTGCCAGGCCCAGGCCGAGTGCTTCAAATGCAGTGTCTCAAGTGTTTCTCACAGCAATCCTATCAAATAGTCTCTTATAAACCCCATTTTACAGATGAAGTCTCTGAGATCAGAGAGAAGAAACTCACCCAAACTGCACGCCACTGAGTGGGTGTGGGGAAGGGAACCCAAACCTCAGGGAGTCTGTCTCCTGAGTGCCTAGCCTCCTCATGACACGGCCTCCCCTATGCCTTTCTGGACTCTGCCTCTCAGATCACAGTCTTGACAGAATGAAGCCCGTGAGACAAACCAGCTTGCCCAGGACCACACCATGGAAGTGTGTCGCGGAAGTTCAAGCCCGAGTCGGAAGCCCCAGAGTCTCGGTGATCGAGTCTGGAGACCCTGAGTCTTAGTTCTTGCGTCTGGCGTCTCGGAGTCACGGTCTTCGGGTCTGACATCTCAGCATCCCAGTTCTCGCATCTGACGTCTTGGGGTCTCAGTTCCCGGGTCTGAAGACCCCGAGTCTTGGTTCTCGAGTCGGAGGTCCAGGGTCTTCTGATTCTGCCTGCAGGTCACGACCCCTGGCTCTGCTGCCTCTTGCTAAATATGGAGGTACTATGTCTGGGCCAACCTGTCCACCAGGTGTCCTGTCCTGGCTTGGAGCCCTCTGAGAATGGGACCTGACATGTGACCCACCAACATTTGATGAACAGCTGGAGGCTCAGTCACTGATTCCAGTGCATCTTGTGGTCACGGCTTCCATGGTACATAGTATGGGAAGCTGTTTCTCACTAAAACGTGCTGGGATGTTCCAGTTTGATGACAGATGACTATTATTCAAATCCAAGGACACAGGATGACTCCCTACCTCAGAGAGATTTAACCACGTGCCTGGATAACAGCACAGACCCTGGCGTGGGCAGTCAGGTGATACAAATTCTGCAAAGGCTGCCGGAGTGACTCCCTCCCTTCGAGGGGATTTATTAGCCTCTGTCCCCGCGTCCCCCACACACCCATTTCTGCTACATTTCAGTTGAATGCTCCATCCAATCTGCAGTATAAATACAACAGCTGAATTAAAGCTGGTGAAGAAGTGGTGGGGTTTTAGGGGTTTTAGTTTTTTTGTTTTTAATAGCAAAGCTTAAGTGCCTGAGCAAATTACAGCCCAGCCAGCCAGAGCAGCAATGAGCCAACCCCATTGTAAATAAACACACGTGCGGCCCATGGACAGCCAGGGGCATTGGAGACACATCCTGCGATTCATCAGAGCCTTTAAAAGACACAGCTAGAAGGGATCTTTGTGTGACCCCAACACCTAGAACACGGGCAGCTACATAAATGCTGAACTGAGCCCGGCATGGTGGCTCATGCCTGTCATCCCAGCACTTTGGGAGGCCAAGGGGGGCAGATTGTTTGAGCCCAGGAGTTTGAGACCAGCCTGGGCAACAGAGCAAGACTGTGTCTCTACAAAAAAAATTTAAAAATTAGCCAGGTGTGGTGGTATGCCTGTAGTCCCAGGTACTCAGAAGGCTGAGGCAGGAGGATTGCTGGAGTCCAGGCAGTTGAGACTGCCATGAGCCGTGATTGTCATGATCATGAAACTGCACTCCAACTTGGGTGACAGAGTGAGACCCCAGTCCCCCCAAAAATGTGCTGAATTGATCCATGGTGGATGCTGCAATAAATATTTGCCAAATGAATAGATGATGAAGAAATGGGTCTGGTGTTTTAGAGATGTCTTCCACGGTGGCCTGCTTACCTGACACGAGCAATCACATGATTCCTGTGGAGGGCTGGGAGAGCTCACCCTCTTCCTTTATTGACGGTCAAAATGCCTGTTTGAGGTTCAAGTCCTTAGGGAGGAGTGCTAGCCAGTACCCTGAAAGAGATGCACTTTTTAGTGACCTGTCGTTCCCGCCTGGCTGGTCTCATCTTCTCATCTTCCCATCTTTAGGTTACACCTTCCTTGTTCTCTTTCATGAACTCCCCCTCTCCCATTTTCAGTCAGTTTTAATCTAGAGGAAGAGGACTTTCTGTCCAGCCCTAGGGAAAACCAGGTGACTCAGCCCAGACCAAATGGCGTATGATATCTCTGTGGCTACAGCCACGGAACTCAAACGAGGTCAATCAGAACCAGGGAGGTTGAATCCTGGAATTTTGCTGGAAGTGGTGGGAAAGAGGTCAGCCTTTTGCATTGGAGTTGTTGGGAAGACGGAGTCAAGTTGGAGTGTGTGGCGTCAACATATGAGCAAAACAGCAGAATTGAGTCGGTGGAGAGTAAAACAAAACCAAAGAATGGGGAGGAGGAAACCAAGACCCTGGATCCAACTGTGCCTGAATGCTGAGGTTTTTTGGTTTTTTTTTTTTTTTTGAGTTGGAGTCTCACTCAGTCGCCCAGACTGGAGTGCAGTGGCTGCTCCCGGCCACCGCAGCCTCACCTGCTGGGCTCCGGCGATCCTTCCACCTCAGCCTTCTGAGTAGCCGGAGTTACAGGCGCGCGCTACCACGCCCGGTTGATTTTTTGATTTATTGTGGAGATGAGGTCTCGCTGCCCAGGCGGGTCTCAAACCCGCGGCCTCAGGCAATTGGGGTTTTTATTAGATGAGTCAGTAAATGAATCTTTTTTGCTTATGTGTGCTTGAGTTAGGGTTTTAGTATTATTTACACATACTACTCAAATAAATCCTTTTTGACAGTTACTTCAAACACTACCACAAATTTCTGATGTTGAAAAATCCCATTCTGGTGAGCCCCTATCATGTAGTGCCTTGGTAAATACAACAATCTAGGAAAAAGAAGAAACTTAGCATCGTGGCACCAGAAGGGGCCTTGAAAGCAGTAAGTCCACCCCTTTACCAACATAATAATTTCTACTTTGCTTTAAGAGCTATAAAATATTAATGCTTTCTGACTCAGTAATTCCAGTTCTGGAAATCTAGCCTAAGAAAGTACTCTCAAATAATAAGCAAGCTGGATACTCATAGATATTTATTATAGCACTATTTATAATGACAAAATCAGAAACAACCTCAGTGTCCAATAATATGGAAAAGGTTGGATAAGTGTTGACAAAAAATAATTACATGATTACAAAAACTATATGTATTAAAAGTTTTCAATAACATGTTAACACCATGTTAATTGGGAAAAGCAATAAAAAATTGTATGTGCTGTGCAATCACACAATGTTGCAAGAAATCCATAATCACCTGACTGTCTTTAGGTGATGGAATGGCTGATGGGTGATTTTCTTCTCTTCTTTCGGCTTATTTATTTTCTGTAATCAACAGATACTGTTTTGTAGAGGAAAGCATGATACTACATTTTTAAAGCAACCCTCCCCGCCAGCTCCTGGACTGGAGCCAGCCAGCCTCTGCTTGGACAGGTCTGGTCTCTTCCTTCAGACCATGAAACTAGTGACTGCTCATGGAAGACCGGTGAGTGGTACAGTCATGACCCCTCATGCAACTGTATTACGGGCATGTATCAGTCGCTCCATGAGCTTAAAATGAGACTGCACTGAAAGCTCTTACCCCTGATCGGCACTTATCTCCCTGGGGGCTTAGCAGTGACAGCAATTGTTGAGGGTGTCATTTCATCATCAGTGAGGAATGTTCAAGGCAAAGCTTAAATGTGTATTCCTCAAAATAACACACTTGCGGGAATTCTGTCCTGCAAAGGCACACATGAATCTTCCAGTCAGAAGTGAGAGGCAGTCCCCAGAGCAGTTCCTCTTCTTGAACGAACCAGTGGCAAGGCACTGAAGAGCCCCAGATTTTGATCTTTTCCTGGACCAAGAGAATGAGTTCAGGAAGATAACCAGCATGCCAGAGAAGGAGAGACTGAGATTCACGTCGATTAACTCAGTGGGCTTGGCGATGCCCGCTATTAGCTGATCTGGGCAAAAGAGAGGGTTTCGGCATCATGAATGTCCGTTGGGGTCAGAGCAGACACAGGCCTCTCCAAATGACAATCTTCCAATCACTCTGAGCCCAGGGGAGCATCGCTGGGCTACCACTGGCTATCAGGTGCATCCTGGATCCCCTTGCTGGATTAATATACTGATGAGATATAAACAGGGCAATTCTTGTGGAATTATCTGGACAAGATCTCCAAGCAGGAACAAAAGTAAAATGAATATTTGTCCCAGAAAAGAGCAAGTCCAGGGGCAGGGGCGGGGGGAGACTTACTTTCTCACGCTTGTGCACCTGCCCGGGACTAAATGGAGAGATGGCGGCATATCTACAGAGCCGTGGATGCAGCAGAACCCTGGGAGCAGCTTGTCCCCCGGGGGCCCAGAGGTGTCATCTCCAAGTTGCCACAAAGAGACCGGGGGTCTGGGGACAAGGAGGACGAGAGCTGGGACCTTCCTCCTGCAGCACGGCTCTCTGGCCCTGGATGTGAGCTGAAGACTCGGGCCTCCTCTGGACGGCTCTCTCCTGGTGGTTTTGTAGGACCTCTGATCCCTGAAATGGAAGGAAGATGGCCGGAGCCGAGGTCCACGTGGCGAGTGGCGCCTTCTTTGTCAAAACGCCTCTGTTCCTTCCAGAGTCTGCTCCCTCTGCTGGGACCTTGCCGTGCTGGTGGGGAGAAGCTGGTGAGGGAGATGGCTGGAGCTGTCACAGCCTGCCCACAATCGCTGTCCCTCCCGCATGCCCAGGTGTCATGTGTGCAAAAGAGGGGTTGGATTCAGGGGGGCGAGAAACGTCCCCAGAGCACTGAGCAGCCTCCCCCGCAAGGGTGCTCTGGGAAGGGCGATCATGTAAACATTCACCCATCAGAGAGAAAGACTCCCCCCACAGCCCCCACCCCCTCATTAATGACACTGGCAGCCCTATTAAAATACAAGTCTGATTTATGCTTAATGATCTTGAAAGTAAAGTAATTGCTTGAGTATTACCATCCGAATGTTCTCAGAAGTGCAGATAATATCTACAATCGGATTGTCCTTCTGGGGGGTGGCCAGGCAGCACCCCCACCCTGTGGGCTGAGCTGGAAAGTGGCCCCACAATTGGCTTATGGGTCTTGACCTCTGCGGTGAGCTCCCTTTCATCTATTTCCTGTTTAGAGACCCCTGGGTAACGCCCTGCCCCGCCTCCAAGGGAGATGTGGAGAGAGATCGCTTCATGGCACAAGTCAGAGCGTGACCAAGTTGCTCCTGGGAACAGGGCAGAAGGCGGTTGTGTTGGGTCCATATTTCAGGAATTTGGAGGAGGCAGGTGTCCTGTTCCAGGGAGAAGGGAGAAGCCAAATACATAAACCAGGGTGAGGAGAGACCAGAGAAAGTTGTGCCCCAGATTGACAGAACTGGAAGCCACAGTGAGGGACTGACTCAGTGTTCTATCCACAGGCACATCCAAGACAGAGCCCCCGCTCACAGATTTATGAAGCCGACCCCGCTGTCACAAGAAATACACAGCTCCCTGCGTGGAGACCAGGCAACAATGCGTGGGGGTCAAGGGCACACACCCTGGGGAGAGTTCCTAGTTCACATCCCAGCCTGGCCCTTCGAAGCTGCATGGCCTTGGGAGAGAGTAACTCTTTTCTGAACTTCAGTGTCCTTGCATCGTCAACGGGCATGGAAACTGTGCTCATCACTGGAGTCCAGGAAGATACTGGAAGCAAAGGGCTTGGCCCAGCACCTGGCAAAGGGCAATATCAGAAAAGGTGGACCCGTCAGTACCCGGCTTTCCTTGAGTATGAGACTGACGTGGGCATACTTTGCACACTCGGTGTTCATTGCACCCGCATCTTCTGACTGCAGACTCAGTACTCAGTGCTCCTGTGTCCAGGAGGATGTAGATACCACCACAATTCTGCCCATTTTCCAGATGAAGAACCTATAGAGAGCTTGTAAAGGTCATGGCCCTGGGCAGCCCTCATATGAGAGGAGGGGGCTTGGTCCATCCTCAAATTTAGAGCTACAGTTGGTGAGTCATGGTGACCTCACATTTTACCTGGAACATTCTTTTCTCCATAGCTGTTCCTAAACCTGGAGACTTAGCATGCACACGAGCCCTAAGACTTTATTGCAAAGGAGACCTTTGGAATCAAGGGTCCCATCAGGCCCTTTTTACAGATGAGGAAACTGGCCCAGAGAGGCTGAGTGACTTGCCCGAGATGCACAGCTGGTTTTCTGACTCAGGGTCCCAGTTTCTCAATTAACATTAGAGAAATGCCGTGTCTATTGCAATTATATAAGACTGAACCCACATAAGAAGGAGTTATTCTATAATGTGTTTACTGAGGAGAAATAGTGGTTCTCACAAAGTTACCACAGGCCTTAGGGAATGAAAGTTTCATGCTACCAGACTCTGGAACCAGTCTTTGTGGCGATGGCTGCCTCTGGGTCCCTTCAGAGAGAGTTTGATAAATGCATTCCATACCAGAGCCTAATGTTGGAGCCATGGACATTTGATGCCTTTGACACTGCTCCCTCTTAAATCTAGGCAGGCTTGTGGCTGCTTTGACCAACAGAGTATGGCCAAAGTGATGCTGCATGACTTCTGAAGCTAGGTCATAGAAGTCATGTGACACTGTATCGATGGTCCAAGAAGTTTGAGTGGAGAGGCTCAGTGTAGACTCTGGTCCCTAGATCCCACAGTGCCCACCCTTGAAGCCATCCTTGGCAAGGCACGGACATGCAGGTGAAACCTCCAAACTTCCCTGAGACCCTGAGATCAGCTTGTTCACTGCTGAATACCCAAGGGATGCCCGTGTGAGCCACATGGGGCAGATGAATCACCATGCTGAGCCCTGCCCCAATTCTGAGCACGTTGTTACTTTAGGCCATCACAGGTTGGGCTTGTGTGTGACACAGCACTGCATAGCTGGAACAGACACCTCTGGAAAACAGACCTGGCTCAGTATGAGAGCGGATGGTGTCACCTGAACAACTTCAGTGTGCAAGACAGACAAAAATAAAACCCAAAACCCAAATAACACAATCCCTTCATTTTCTCCTTTGACCTTTTGAATGCCATCAATTTAAACTGATTTTCCGAGTTGTTTGAAAATACTCCCTTTGTGCTCAGAGTCCTGCTGTTAGAAAAGTTTGTTACTCTACTGCAGGTCTCAGGCAGGTCTTGCCTTCCCCGGAAAAGTGCCCCCTGTCCTTCCTTTCTTCCATCAGTTTCTTCCCTTCCTCTCTCTCACCCCCCCAACAAACCCTACTTACAAAGCTTATAGATATATGCTCCCTAAAAGTTAAGACGAAAACGTACTAAAAAAGTCAACATTAATGAACAACAACAACAAAGAGATGAGTGAACAAACATACAGTATCCAGAGACTTGAGCACGAGAACTTGGCTGAGCTCACCTGCCTTGGTGTCCTCAACTGTAAAATGAGAGGACTGTCCCTTGATCCCTGGTGGGTCTCCCGGCATCAACATCCCAAATTTCCAAAGAGCACAAAGGACGTGTGAGTGGCAACAGGCTCATTTGGTGGATCACAGCTCCTTGCCAGGCACGGTGGCTCACGCCTGTCATCCCAGCACTCTGGGAGGCCAAGGCGAGAGGACCGCTTGAGCCCAGGAGTTTGAGACCAGTCTGGCCAACGTAGCGAGACCCTGTCTCTACAAAAATTCAAACAGTTAGCTGGGCATGGTGGCACATGCCTACAGTCCCAGCCACTTGGGAGACTGAGGTGGGAGGATTGCTTGAACCCAGGAGTTGGAGGTGGCTGCAGTGAGCCATGACCGTGCCACTGCACTCCAGCCTGGGCAAGAGAGTGACTCCCACTCAAAAAATAAAAATAAAAAATGAATAGATCACAGCTCCACCAGGGCAGAGTACTCTTACCCTCTATCATAACTAAGTATCCAGTACTTGAAAAACAGCATTATTAAAAAATAAAAGCGATGTCGGTAGCGACAGGAAGCCAACACGGAGCACGCTTCCAGACATTGTTCTTGGGCTGTAAGTGCCTTCCTCTTGCTCAGTTCTCAGAACAGCCTTGGGAGGTTGCCCCGTCCTGCAGACAAGACTGTCGAGGCTTCGAGTGTTATATCAGAGACCCAAGGCACAGAGACAGTCAGCCATGGAACCAAGAGTGGAGGCCAGTGAGTCTGAAGGGAAAGCCCATCTCTTGGCCACGACATTGGTGGAAAGAAGGGCAAGAAGGAAGGAATGATGGCGTCTCCCAGCCTAGGGATGTTCGCTCTGGATGCAAGAGAGGCTCACAGACAGCAGAGGAAACTCAGACCAAGGCCTCGCGTCGTCTCCTGCTGCCTTCTCCCAAGACTCCGCCCTTCCTCTCCCTCTGGCCGTGCTCCCAGATCTCAGGTGACTTCCTCCCGGTCACCTCTGGCCCCAGGGGCAGGTACTTGGCTCCCATCTAATCCTCTCCTAGAGGAAGGGATGTAGGTCTGGACTCCTGCCAAGGTGAGGGGTGGGGGTGGGGCAGGGTGTCAGTCAAGCTCAAGGTTTTGCGTCAGGGGAGCCATCATTTGAGATGGTCTCTGGAAAAATCCCTCAGGGAGGAACTGCTAGTCCAAGTCTGTTAACATGAAAAGAATCTGAACTGTGTTTGGGGAAGCAATTGCTCAGGGCCAGTGAAGGGGAGCTGGCCTGGCGTGCTCAGGACTCTGTCTGGGAAGCCAGTAGAGGCTGCTCCAATGTGATTTCTCACATAGACCCCAGCAGGCAGCGTTCTCCTCGGGCCTCCTGGTCTCTGGGAACCTTCTTAGGGACATCAGGGCTGTCTGTTACCACAGCACAACTTAGCAAAGCAAGGTCACCCTCCTGGAGTGAAAACAGGCCTGGGTCCAATGGCTCATGCCTATAATCCCAGCACTTTGGGAGGGCGAAGTGAGAGGACTACCTGAGCCCGGGGTTTGAAACCAGCCGGGGCAACTTGGGGAGACCTCAACTCTACAATAAATCAAAAAAATAAAATTAGCTGGGCGTGGTGGCATGTGCCTGTAGTTCCAGCTATTGGAAGGTTGAGGCAGAAGGCTCACCTGAGCCCAGCATGTCGAGGCTATGGTGGCCATGAGTATGCCACTGCACTCCAGTCTGGGTGACACAGCGAGACTCCAACTCAAAAAAAAAGAAAGAAAAGAAAACAGCACTGACCTGGGCCTCCCACCGATGGTGAGTCTGCTTTCTCCTTGAAGGAGACGCCTTCTTTTCCTGGACTGTTCACAAAGCTGGTGCCAGGAAGCCCCTCAGCCAGTATCTGGCAATGAAGGATGTGCAAGAGACTCTTTGCAACCCACTGAGACCTTCCTATGTGTGCAACGTCTCTCATGACCCTGGCCATGACCTGGTGAGAGGCGGTGGACAGGTGGTCCCGTTGTATAGTGAGAACAAGCCATGAAGTCACCCTCCCACAGGACATGGTTCTTCCAATGGACAACCAAACTGCTTCCCGGGTCCGGTGCTGCATACACCATCTCCCCTCCTTCAAGTCACCCAGCAGGTGGGGACACCACAGCCCCACCGAGGACCTGTGTTCAAGTGTCATGAGAGGCCGCCAGAAACGTCCTCCTAGCCCACTAAAGTCAGGCAGGGCTTTGGACGGTGAGGTGTTCCCACTGCACTCACTCAGGTGCACTTGAACACAACATGCTCTACAAATGTGTGTCAGTTTTTTTATTTTTTATTTTTGAATTGGAGTCTCACTCTGTCACCCAGACCGGAGTGCAGTGGCCGCTCCCGGCCACCGTAGCCTCGACCTGCTGGGCTCCGACAATCCTTTCGCCTCAGCCTTTCGAGGAATTACAGGCGCGTGCTACCATGCCCGGCTAATTTTTTGATTTATTGTAGAGATGAGGTCTCGCTGCCCAGGCGGGTCTCGAACCCGCGGGCTCAGGCAATCCACTCACCTCAGTCTCCCAAAGGCGCGGGATTACAGGTTGAGCCACCGAGTCCGGCGTGTGTCAGTTTTAAGCTTTCTGGAAAAGGCTATTGCGTTTTGAAGGACTTTACCTGCAAAAATCAATTGATCGAGACCTTGACAGATATTTTGCTTAGAACAAATAAGAGCCATTATGCACTCGGTGAAACTTAAATCATACACACACAGCAAGACTTGGGCAGGGATGGTTCTGACCAATCAGATTTGACCTGGTGGAACCAATCAGCGCTCAGCCATCCTCACTGCAGCCAGTCGGAATTTGGCTATCCTCAGTGCAATCAGAACTCAGTCTTCCTCAGTGCAGCCAATCAGAGCTCTGCTGTCCTCAGTGTGGCAAATCAGAGCTCAGCTGTCCTCTGGGCAGATCCACAGACAACACACCTCACCATAGGAAACCATGATGGACCTGGGTTAGTAACCACATAAAAAACGACAAGTGACACATATTTATGTAAGAAATACACTTGTAGTAGTACGATCAATACATTTGTACTAATAATTGCTATAAAATAATTGATGACTAATAAACTGCTCAATCCTACCCATGGCAAAGGCAGACATTGAATCTGGTTATGTAAAAAGGCAAGAGCAGGGGCCCCAGAGGGAACACTTTGCCTTGTAGTGGCCTGGGCTTCCTAAAGGCCTCGCCAAGTTCTGAACGCTGGGATCCTCGGACCCTCAGGAGACAAGACTCTACCTGAAACCCTAACATCACTCTCTGCCACAATTGACCGTCAGTTAAATGTCCAGACCAGGACCATTGCCCAGCCAGTCCAATTAATGCACATATGTATCAGTTGACTCTTATGGACCTAGGGTAAACTGGGTGCTCAGATATCTACACATGAGAAGTGGGGAGTAACACCACCTGCAACCCCATCACTGAGATTGCTTGTGTCCCCACAAAGCCTCGTCAGTGAGCGTGCACTCACGGGGTCCACACATTCACACTTTGCCTCTCCCGGTATCTACAGATTTCCCCCCAGGGAGGGTCACTCCAGACAGGAGGTGACAGCCTCATTCTCAGCTTTGGTGTTTCAAAAGCCAATGCCTTTTTATTATTATTTTATTATTTTTTTGTTGGAACACTCTTGTTTTATTTGGGGTACTTTATTTTTTATTTTAACAACTTTAAGGGTTATGAATCTCTTTTCTTTTTTTGAGTCGGGGTCTCTGTCTCCAAAGCTGGAAAGCAGTAGCATGATCATGGCTCACTGCATCCTCGACCTCCTCAGCTCAGGTGATCCTCCCTCCTCAGCCTCCCGGTAGCTGAGACTACAGGTGTGTGCCACTATGTCTGGCTAGTCTTTAATTTTTTAAATTTTTTGTAAAGATGAGATCTTGCTATGTTGCTCAGGCTGGTCTCGAACTCCTGGGCTCAAGCAATCCTCCTGCCTCAGCCTCCCAAAGTGCTGGGATTACAGGCATGAGCATGGCACCCAGGTGCAAATGATTTTGGGTTACATGGATGCACTGTGTAGTGGCAAAGAAGTCTGGCTTCAAGTGTACCTGTCTCCCCCATTGGTACACATTGTATCTGATAGGTTATTTTTTTCATCGCTCTGTCCCTCCCATTCTCCCCATTCTGAGTCTCCAATGTCCTTTATGCCATTCTCTATGCCTTTGCACACCATAAGCTTAGTCTCCCCTTATAAGTGAGAACATGCAGCATTTGGTTAGTCAAAGAACAAACCCAATAACAGTGCCCACCCCAATGCCAAGGTTGTGATTTCAAATTGTCATTTCCCAGTGAGAAGATCTGTAGAGAAATTGATATGTTTGAAATTTTATATAAAAAAAGAAAAAATCTAGGACCTGGAAAAAATCTAGGTCCTGATGGATTAAGTATATAAAATGTATAGCATAAAGAGTACATTTTGGAGGTTGAATATGGAGGCTCATGCTTGTAATCCTGGCACTTTGAAAGGCTGAGGTGAGAGGATTGCTTGAGCCCAGGAGTTCAAGACCAACCTAGGCAACATAGCAAGACCCCATCTCTCTGAAGAAAAAAATTAAAAAGTTAGCTGGGCATGGTGGCACATACCTGTAATCCCAGCAACTCAGGAGGCTGAAGTGGAAGGATCAACTGAGCCCAGGAGGTTGAGGCTTCAATGAGCTATGATTATGCCAACACACTCCAACCTGGATGACAGAGTGAGACCCCAACCAAAAAAAGAGAGTAGATTTTGAAAAAGAAATGATCATACAGCAATTGCCCTGCTGTGGTTTGAATATGTCCCCCAATGTCCATGTGCTGGAAACTTAATCCCCAATGCAACAGTGTTCAGAGATGGAAAACCTTTAAGATGTGTTTAGGTCATGAGAGTTCTGTGCTCATGAATGAATTGATACCATTGTCATGGAAGTGGGTTAATTAACTTATTATGGGAGTGGGCTTCTGATAAAAGGATCAGTTTCACCCCTCTCCCCTTTCTCTCTCTTTCCTTCATCCTCTTGCCTTCCTCCATGAAATGATACAGCAGGAATGCCCTCACCAGATACCCAACAGATGACAGTGCTATGCCCTTGGACTTCCCAGTCTCCAGAACCATAAACCTTTGTTTCTTTTTTTTTTTTTTTTTTGAGTTGGAGTCTCATTCTGTCACCCAGACTGGAGTACAGTGGCCGCTCCCAGCCACCGCAGCCTCGAACTGCTGGTCTCCTGTGATCCTTACGCCTCAGCCTTCCAAGTAGCCGGAATTACAGGCATGCGCTACCACGCCCGGCTGATTTTTTGATTTATTGTAGAGATGAGGTCTCGCTGCCCAGGCGGGTCTTGAACCCGCAGGCTCAGGCAATCCACTCACCTCAACCTCCCAAAGGCACGGGATTACAGACTGAGCCACCAAGCCCGGCTAAACCTTTGTTTCTTACAAGTTCCATGGTCTGTGGCATTCTGTTATAGCAGCATAAAGCAAACTAATACACTCACTTTGTTCTGTGTATCCAAGGGAGTTGAAAACTTACGTTGATTCAAAAGTCTGCACATGGATGTTTATCGCAGTTTTATTTATAATGACTAAAACATGGGAGCAACCTTCCATTGGTAGATGGATAAACAAACTGGTACATCCAGACAATGCAATATTATTTAACACAAAAATAAATGAGCTGTTAAGCTATGAAAAGACATGGAGGAAGCTTAAATGCCTATGACCAAGCGGACAAAGCCCATCTGAAAAGACCACATACGGTATGATTCCAGCTATATGACGCTCTGGAAAAGGCAAAGCAATGGAAACAGAAAACGATCAGAGGTTGCTGGGGATTGGGGGTGGGGAAGGAGGGGTGAATAGGTAGAGCAGAGCCGATATTTAGGGCAGTGAAACTATCCCATATGATGCTATAATGGTGAAGATGTGTCATTACACATCTGTCCCAGCCCACAGAGGGTACCACACCAAGAATGAGCCCCAGTGTCAACTGTGGACTTTGGGTGATAACAGTGCATCAGGTTAGGGTCCATCAGGTTTAATGAGTGCAGGATACTGTCAGTGGAGTGGCTGCAAGTGGAGTGAGGGCAGGGAACAGGGTAACTCTCTGTACTTCCCACTCTAAAAAAATTAAGTCTGTGTAAAAAGAAAAAAGAAATACACATGATCAAACAGCTTTCCTTGCCCCTGGGCGAAAGATGCCATGAGCTAGGGGAAAAGAGGAGGAGGAAAGAAGGAATAGTGGGGGTAGATGCCCAAGGTCCCTGAGAAGTGCCCTGTGCCTGGGGCCAACTTTGAGATGTGTGATCACAAAAGGGCTGAGCCCATCGTGAGTGGAGCCCAGGAATACGCCACACTGCAGCGTGTCCTCGTGCCAAGCCACATGCAGGTGTGGGAGTGGCCAGGGAGCTGCTGGTGGTGTCGAGACAAGCAAGTCTGACACCACCTCCTTGTAGACTTCTGGGGCACAGGCTGTCCCGGGGTCAGGAGAGCCCAAGGGTGCAGGAGATGACCCAGAACCTCGAACGGCTCCCCAAGGTTCCACAGCCCCACTGTGGTGTGAAGGCAACGAACAAGGAGCCCAGGAGAGCTCTTGGGGTCTAAAGAGACACAGGTAGAGGTAATCCCCATGGACCACCACTCACACCCCAGAGAGGCAACATGATGGTGGCCGAGGACCAGAGGTCCCCATTTCACTTTCTCCACCCCCCACTCCCAGGATAAAAACCCAACTCTGATTTGAAGGGAAGGACCTGATTGACTGCAGTTGTGATTCTTCTATTTAACAGGGTGAGAGCGCAAAAGTCAAGCTCGCTTATGGAAAAGCACATTTCCGGCCCATGAGCATCTGAGTTTACATTTTTTCTTCTCTTCTTTTTTTCTGGCCACATGCACTGCTGTTGTGTGCCACATGCCTTTAGTGACAATTACGAAGAAAGGGTTCTGGGAGATGGAGGAGACTCAGTATAACGATACTTAATGATAACCTGTCGTGTAAGTTGTGAGGACTGGCAGTAAGCATTTAATTCTTTAAAGCATTGGCTATAAGATAAGCTACAACAATGATTCTATGTGATACAGTTTGTTTCCCTGAATAATGATGGCTCATCTGAGTGATGTACGGGGTTGGGGGAGGGGGACCAAAAAGAAACCCAGAATTTATTTATAGAAAATCATGTCTTTGTTCTTACATGGTTAAACTTCAGTCTTCTCCATTTGATGCAATGCACCTGTGGAGCTGCTTTTTCCAAAAACTGTTTTGAGCTCTTCAATTTTAATGCCTTTTAGTGCTTCTGCCACTTTTTAATTCTCTTATTAAATTTTATTCTGTTACAGAGAAGTGGGGTACAAGTGAGGGTTAGCTACATTAGTAGGCTGCACACAGGTGAAGTTTGGGCTTCCAGCTGACCCTCACTCCCTCTGGTAGTGAACCAGGTGCTCTTTGTGTTGACACATGTCCTGCACCCACTTCCTCCTTCCCTCTCCTAGTGGTGCCCAGAGACTGCTCATCTCTCCCTTGCACTAATATGACTAATGTTCAGGGTCCACTGATGAGTGAGAATGTGTGGTATTCAGATCTTTGTTTCCGTGATAGACCACTTAGAAGTGCGGTCTCCAGCTCCATCTAATTTGCTGCAAAGTCCACGATTTTGTTCTTCTTTATGGCTGTGTAATACTCTATCATGCATATGTACCACTTTTTCTTTACCCAGTCCACTTACAAAAGGCAGTAAAGCTGGTTCCGTGCTTTAGACATGCATGTGCAGGTATCATTTTTGTAGAACTATTTCTGTTCCTCCAGGCATATTACCAGGAGAGGGATTGCTGGATCTTATGGAAGGTCAAAGGACACAAATAGACACTTCTCAAAAGACGACATACGCATAGCCCACAGACACATGGCAAAATGCTCAGCCTCACTAACCATCAGAGAAATGCAAGTCAAAACTACAACGAGATCCCACCTAACTCTGATAAGGATGCCGTCATGAATAAGTCAAAATACAACGGATGCTGGCAGGGGTATGGAGAAAAGGGAACGCTTCTACACTGTTGGTGGGGGTGCAAGCTAGTGCAACCTCTAAGGAAAGCAGTGTGACAATTCCTAAAATAATTTCTGTCATTTTTTTGGTTTCACCCTTTCCACATTGGCAACATTTCCCTTTGAGGACTTTTTTCATCAGGAAAACAAAACAAAAAAAGTCACTCAGCGTGAGATTGGGTGAATAGGGAGGGTGGGGCATGGGGTCGTGCCCTTTTTGGTCAAGACTGCTGAACACTCAGTGTAGTGTGGGCAGGTGCGCTCATGAATCACCCACCGTGAAATGGGCAAACGTGTTGAAAGAATCTCCAAAAAAAATTCACTGAAGCTGAACGCAGCCTCTCACAATAACAGTAGCTGGTACACGGATGACGATGGGTTCCTAGAATGCTCACCTAGTGGGGAAAGCCTATACAACAAGGGGCCCATCCCCAAAAGATAATTCTGGGTTTTGGGGGGAGCCCACCCTCTATATGTACTATGTGCCGTGAACATCTCATGTCAACAGCTATCACCATACCTCCTCCACTGATGTTCAGGGACATTATCAGAAAGCCACACACCTAGCATTTAGTGGACATGTGTCAGTAACGCAAGCAGTGTGGCCTGAGACCCGAGTCCCTGGATTCCCTGTTCAAGGGCCTGATGCCTTAGCGTGCAAATGTACCCAGCCAACGGCTCGAGCTTTGGTAGGCTCACTCCCGGCCTCTACTCTAGAAGACTCCATCTACAGGGACCTTCCTGCTGGGCAACTGTGAAAAGGAAGACCCTGGCTTCTGAGAATTGCTCTGGAGTCTGGGCGAGGCCTGACTTTGCTTGAACAAGAAAAGTTTGTTTCGTAAGTGCCAGCCAGAGGCTGCAGAAGACAGAAGGTGCTGACTAGGACATTGGAGGCCCGCCAGGGCCACGCCTGCCCCCGCACCTCTACTCAGGGTTGAGAGTGAAAAAGCAAGATATGCTCGATTCGTGGGCCATTTCAGCCCTCTCTGAAGAAGCCCTGAGAGACACTGGGCTAAAGTTAATTTGTTTGAGGTCAAATATGAGGAGGCAGGACACCCCTGGTTGAGTCTGGGTGTTTCTTTGTTCTACGATCTGACACGAGTACCAAGAGTGGTTAAAGCCCACGAAGGGCCCCGCTTTTTGTTGCTAACAAAAGAACATTCCACACGTAGAGCCTGAGGGTCGAGCCTCCCTGGGGGTGTCCGAGGCCCTTGGCCTGAGCCCCAAGCACACTTGCATCCTGTTTGTCCTGCTGCCACGGCGCTCTCACCTGTGGCTGGGCACAGGGAAGGGGTCTGACCAGCTTCAGCGTTATTGTTGGACACCAAGTGGTCTGGCTCCAGGTCAAAACAAATCTGGCCCTTGACAGTCTCTGAGGGCTTTGCAAGTCCTGGACGCCAGTGACTCAACCATAATAGGTTCTTTATGAGAGGTTCAGTCCTCAAATGACATTGAGCCTGGCATTCCCGGCGCTGACCTCAGACGTGCAGCCCGGAGGCGGCCATGATGCGGAGAGGCTGAGCTATAAATGGACGGGTGCAGCTGTGAGGGGAGCTATTTTGGGATCCCAGGGGCTCTCATTTGTACTTCAGGTCGGGAGGCTTCCACGAGAAGGAGCGCGGTGTGGTGGCAGGCGGGGGGACGGCCAGACACAGCCCTCTTTCCTCCTGCCCCTCTCCTGAAGAGTCTCCTTGGCCCACCTCCTTTGCTCTCCAAGGACTTCACCCACTCAGGGTCCTGGCGTCCTGTGGGATGGACGGAGGAGAAACACAAAAGGGAGAAGCGGGAGCAGGTCTCCTCCCAACCCGGCGTGTTCCAGGAAGTCGCTTCCTCAGCTGCGTTCCAGATAAGACTGTGCTGACCTTTGTGGGATGGCAGAAGCGCCAAGGCCGCAGGCTCTCCTTGCTTTTTGCATCCACCTCGGCAGCTTTCCAATGGCAAGTCACCTGGGAGCTGAGGTGAGAAGAGAGGGTGTCAGACTCCTCTTCACCTCTTGGCCCTGGCCCACACTGGGGGACACAGGGGCTGAAGCCTTCTCCCTCACAGCCTGAGTGACTCAGACTTCAGTTGGCGTGACCTCCAAGCCCTCTGAGCGGTCCAGCTCCGAGGGCAGCCCTTCTTTCCCTCCCCTTCAACCAAATCTGAAATCACCTCATCGGTTATGTTAGGTTAGAGGTAACGGCAGATTAATGGTCTCTGCCATTAGCCTGTGCTTCATGCATCCAAGGAGTGGCCACCATCCTGAAGACAGGGCACAGAGCTAACAGAGCAGCTGGGACTGTCACCGTCATCGCGTCATCCTAGCTACATGGCCACTGGCAAGTCTTTTCACCTCCCTGAGATTCAGGCCCTCACTCACAAAACGGGCATGACTGTCAGTCTGCCTCACAGGGTTGTTATGAGAATCAAATGTGGTGAAATGCTCAGCACCATGCACAGCACACAGCCCATGCTCCAAAAAGGTAATCCGTGTTCGTAGAGGATATACTGTATTCCTTCTCCTTCATGGGGGGGAACGAGAAGTGATGATGCAAGCTCTTGAGGTCTAGGCACAAGGGCCCTGTCTGACCCATCCTGTCACCGTTGAAGGACCTGCCTACTAGAGACTGAGGATCATGTCCCTCCAAAATTCTTATGTTGAAACCTAATCCCAAGTGTGATGGTATTGGAGGTGGAGTCACTGGGAGGTGATTAGGTCACGAGGGTGGAGCCCCCATGAATGGAATTAGTGTCCTTCCAAGAGAGGCCTTGGAAGCTCCCACACTCTCTTGCTGTGTGAAGACTCTGTGAAACGATGGCCCTCTCTGAACCAGGAAGCAGGCCCTTGGACACCATCTGCTGGTGTCTTGATCTTGGACTTCCCAGTCTCCAGAACTGTGAGACATACCTTTACATTGTTTATAAACCACCTAACTGAGGCTTGTTTGTTATAGCAGCTCAAAGGGTTTAAGACACCCCTGAGTCCAGAGAAAGAGAAGTGACGAGGTGGAGGAAAAGAGATCAACGATGTGGTCAAACTCTTACTGCCTTCAAGTTGGGCCTTGGGCTGGCCTTGACATTTTGCTGTGAGAACTCCTGATATTGACAGCCTCACAGGCCAGGCATTTAGGGGGCATCCACAGCCGGTGCTGAGCTGTTCTGAACCCACATCTTGGCTCTATGGGAGAACCATAGCAATGAAACTACAAACACAGAAACAGAGTCCCTAAAGGCTCAGGGAGGTGAAAGGACCTGACCAGCATCACATAGCTAAGGGCAAACAAGCCAAGGCGAAGACCCAGGCCTTTTCCCTCTTGGGACAAAACTGCACACGGTGCTGTAAACCCAAACAGTATTGTTAGACTAGATTTTTTGAAAATGTCTTGAGTGAACCCGGCAACTTTTTGTTGTGTTTTAGGACAGTCCAGTGGAAAGTTGTGAATGGAGGATTCGGCCATTCATGGGAAATCCATAGTCCGTAAGCATAGCACACTGTGGCCTGAATTTTATTGTTCTCTGAAAAGGAAATCTTATTGGTGGATGGGACAGAACATATGCTCAGTCTACGCTAAAAACACCCATAAATCTACATGAGATGCTTCCCCGCCACCCCAAGCAGGTCCATTGGAAACTCCAACCACTTGTGAAGACCCAGAATGAGCAGATGAATGCAGAGGTTTCACTGTGATTTAAGCTTTCGGTAAACAAGGTCCAGGCAGTGACAAAGATCAAGAGCAGATGACCACAGGAGTTCCTGTCACGGAATCTCCCCAAATTCTCTTTGATCTGGTTGAGCAAATGTAAGACTAGGTGCTCCTAGTCCTGATTCTTAAAGGAACCCTGCTCATGTGAAAACCTCGGTCTTTCCAGAGGCCATGTGAGGCAGCATCCGTGACCCCTCTGGAAAGGCAGACCTTAACGCCATTGTCTGTCGTGGCATTCAGTGTCCCATGAGGGACATTTTGTGTGACCTCATATCATCCACACCAAGAACTTGTGGAAGAAATTTCCCTGAGACATGAATTGGTGACTGTGCTGAGATGTGTGACCGCCACACATAAAAATCAGCATGATCATTTCTGCCTAACATGTGAGACCTGGGGCTGTGTGTCTTCTTTGAATTGATGCCTTTTGTTGTTGTTGTTTGAGTTGGAGTCGCACTCTTTCACCAGGCTGAAGGGCAGTGGCATGCTCCCGGCCACTGCAGCCTCGACCTGCTGGGCTCAGGTGATCCTTCCACCTCAGCCTTCCAAGTAGCTGGAACCACAGGCAGGCACCACCAACCCAGCTAATTTTTTTGGTTTATTGTAGAGATGAGGTCTCGCCAAGTTGCCCAGGCTGGTCTTGAACCCAAGGGCTCAGACAATCCTCTCACTTCGGACTCCCAAAGTTCTAGGATTATAGGCATGAGCCACCATGCCTGGCCTATGCCTTTCTTTTTTATCAAGCCACAGGGGAGGGCGGGAGCTGTGTAATCTGATCCTGTCTTATGCCTGAGCTCCTAGGAAGTTCAGAGCTAAGTTCATGTCAACTGCCTTGGCTTCCAGGTGCAATGGTCTCTCCCTCTCTCCACCCCACGCATTCTCTGCGTCCTGAACACGAAACTCACCCACCACACCAGGAGAAGATGCCGATTTTGATATATGTCTTCCACATCCTCTGGAAGCAGGTCAATGCACTTTCATCACACAGGCAGCCTTGTTTTCCTCAAACACTATGTTCCAGGAACTCCTGCTTTTCTGTCTCCCAACAAGCAAACGCTTTTTTCTAGTCCTGCCAAGCACTAGAAAGGTGATGGGGATACCATCAGTGAACAAAGGAGACAAAAATTCCCGCCCTTGTGAGGGACGCATTCGAGGGAGGGAGATGGACAGCAAGAGACAAACCCACCGAATGAGCAGGTTGTATCACAGATTAGTGGGGCATCATTGCATGGCAAGAACACAGCAGGAGAGGACTGTTGGGAAGGCCACGGTCAGCTTGGAGGGTGAAATTCAAGTGGGGTGGTCAGGGTGGGAGTCATCGAGAAGGTGACAGTTGGGTAAGGTGAACATATGATTTGCCACTCAAATTCAGGAACACTTGGAGGAAGGAGAAGCTTGTCATACTTAGCTGGGACTGTCCCCGCGGGCAGGGACAAGTGGTCTCCCACACGTGAGCAAAGACTTGAAGAGGTGAGAGAAAGAGCCCAGCAGGTCCCCGGGGGAGAAGGCGTTCAGTCGCTGGGAATAGCAGGTTCCAAAGGCCTGTGGCCTGAGCATACCCATCGAGAGAGGAGTGGCCAGGTGCCTGGCGTGCTGGGGTCAGCCAAGGGACCCCAGACGGTGTGGGCCGTTGAAAGCATCTGGGCTTTTCTCCAAGCGAGATGGAGAGCCATTGCTGGGTCTTGAGCCAGTAGCAGCATGACCTGGCTTATATTTTCCCAGGATTCACTCTGGCTGCTGGGTTGAAAATAGACGGGGGGGGGAGCAGGAACACAGGGTCGCCAGGTAGGATGGGTCAGAGGTCAGGTTTGGGATGTATTTTGAAGGCGGGACCAATGGGATTTTTGTTGATTTGATGTCAAGTGTCTGAGGCCAGGCACGGAGGGCCTTAGGTCCAGGCCCTGAGCGGCCGGGAAGACGAGGCCACGTTGCCTGAGGTGGGAAGGATGGCAGGCAGGCAGGGGGATGGGGAGGAAAGGGCACAGCTGGGTATTCAGACCCGGACAGGAGAATCTGGACCGTCTACGCAGAGCCATCAAGCAGGCCTCTGGACTGACAAGTCTGGAGCGTGGAGGCGGACAGGCTGAAGTCATGCTCTGGAGCTAACAACCCGAGAAGGAGGTGATTCCCCGGGGTTCCCCAGGCCACCTCCTGCCCCCCAAAGCACCGCAAAAACCCTTCTGCAGATTAAATGTGCAGCTCTGGCCACAATAAATAAAATACACCAGAATGTTCATCCTCCAAGGCCCACCACAAATCTTAATTTTTCATGAAGTCTTTCCTAATTACCGTGGTCCCTACAGAGCCCTCCTAATTTATATAATTGTCTGCTTCGTTGACTCATCAATTAATAGCTATCTATTGAGCCAATTCTGTGTCCGTGGCCCAGGGCTGGGCGAGGTGGGGGAGAGGGGAGGCGGGGACACCTGGCCCCGCGCCCAGCTGAGCAAACAGGGGTGTCACCCAGAGTGCAGGGTCCCTAAGAAACCAGAGTCTGGGGCACGGAAAGCATCTCTTGAGGCGAGTCTTTTTTTTTTTTGAGTTAGAGTTTCACTCTGTCACCTAAACTGGAGTGCAGTGGCCGCTGCCGGCCACTGCAGCCTCAACCTGCTGTGCTCTGGCGATCCTTCCGCCTCAGCCTTCCAAGTAGCTGGAACTATAGGCGCGCACTACCACGCCCAGCTAATTTTTTGATTTATTGTAGAGATGAGGTCTCGCCAAGTTGCCCAGGTGGATCTCGAACCCGTGGGCTCAGGCAATCCACTAACCTTGGCCTCCCAAATTGCTGGGATTACAGGCTGAGCCACCAAGGCGACTCTTAAAGAGAAAGGCAGATTTTGGGAGATCTGAGTAGATGGTCTCCCAAAAGTCTGGTTCTGAAAATGTTGTGTATCTATGCATCTCCACAAGTTGAGTTTTTCAAAAAGGAGGAGCAAATCACTTGCCACTATCCAGGCATGAGGTCACAAAGGCTTGACCTAAAGGACTGGTTAGAAATGAAGCAGGACCGAAAACTTGGAGAACTTTCAGAGGAGAGAAAGGACAGTGTGGTGACAGAGGGGAACAGATCCCAGGAGAGGAGCGTGAGACCTGATGCCAGCCTGGGGGCGGAAGCATGAGTGGGGAAGAGCCCCCTGGAGCGGGTCATTCGCAGTAAGAGTGGACATCCAGGGGCAGGCGAGGACGAGGTCCTGGTGGGGATGTGGGTGTCAGTCACGGGAGGTTATGGTTAAGCCACAGGGCAGGACAGGAGGAGCGAGGAGACTCCTGAATCAGTTTGGGAATCAGTGTCCCAGGCACATCTGGCTGTCCTCTCTCCCCAGCTAGGTGCTTGACAGACTTCTTTCTCGTATTCTCTCCATCTGCCAGGAGGCAAAGTAACACGGCCATTAAGCACACGTATTTGACGTTACACTTCCTGCGTGTGAGGCCTGGCTCCAGTTTTGTGGCGCCGGGCAAGTTACTTGGTCTCTCTAAACCTCAGTTTCTTCATCTGTAAAAATGGGAGAGACCATAGCTGTTGCTTATAAGAGCTCTGGGGATTAAAACAGATTGTGACTTGGCACACAGAAAGCATCTGTCTACAGAGGGTCACGTTTCAGCAGACATTCACTGGCAGCCAGGGAAGAAGAGCCCCGGGACTTGTATTGAAACCACACAACCTCTTAAGCTAATTTACCAAAAGGAAGGTTAGGCAAACGAGCGACTATTTATTGAGCGCCTGTTTGTACCAGACACTTGGCTAAATGTTTACTTGGTCCTCGCAACAGCCCTATAAAGTAGCCATTGCACCCATTTTATAGACTAGAAAATGGGAGCTAGGAGATAAAGGTCCCCGAGCTTGCCCAAGGCCACACAGCTAACAAGTAGTATGTGGTTTTATGCATTTAAAAATTCCCAGGCTGGGTGCAGTGACTCCTGACTGTAATCCCAACATTCTGGGAGGCTGAGGTGGGAGGGTTGCTTGAGGTCAGAAATTCAAGGCCAGCTGGGCAGCATAGCAAGACCCCAACACTACAAAAAATTGTTGTGATTAGCCAGGTATGGTGGCGTGTTCCTATAGTCCTAGCTACTCAGGAGGCTAAGGTGGGAGGATCGCTTGAGCCCAAGAGTTGGAGGCTACAGTGAGCTGTGATGGTGTCACTGCACTCTAGCCTGGATGATGGAGCAAGATTCTGTCTCTAAAAAATAAAATAAGTAAAAATTTCGAAAGGATACATTCCAAATTGTTATCTTCCCACTTTACTTACACCCATGGTATTTTAAAATTTCAGTAAGTATCTATGATTCCTACAATCGGCAAAAAATGATCTTTCCATTGTGGGGATGGGGAAGGGGGCAGGCAGGGGAGAGGCAGGGAAGGGGACTTATCTAGAAGGAAAAACCTGGGGCTTCCTTGTAGAGCTGCTGGCCTCGGCGGCCATGTTGCCTGCACCGCTAGGAAAAGGGTCAACTCTGCGCGGTGCCGAGAACTCCAGAAATCCGCCGGGAAGGGACAGAAAAGGAAGATGGGTAGGCGTGTAATGTATTGGAAAGAGACGTCTGTCTAAGATGGTTAAAATAATAGAAAAGATTTCATGCTTAAAGGGATCAGCTTCCTTAATCCGTCACATACTCCTAATCCCTAGGAGAGATGGCTCTGTTCTTGCAGGATGGATACAACTTCCTTACAGATTGACCCCTTGGGCCAGGACAAGGCACAAGGGCGATCAGTTCTGCAACCCTGATATGTTTTCTAAAAATTTAAAGTAAAAAAACACAAGAACTCTAGGTCCTGATTAACTCCAAGGTCAAAAGTATGTTCTTACCTCCTCAAATAATAAAACTTTCAAAAAAAAAAACAATGGATAAGGAAAAAAAAAAAACACCCCTGGAAAGGGCAACTGTGATTCGCTGAACCCTGTCTTTTAAAAAGTTTCTTATTGGTCGATATCATGTTGTTGTTGTATTTTGAATCTGGTAATATCAGCAGATAGGTCAGACACATTAGAGGATGTTGCTTCATTCTGGAAATATTTTTAGATTACCGTGCTGTCCTTCTAAGGTGCATAGGAAGGAATTGATCGTAGAGAGGAGAGTTTCCCAGACTCCCAGAGGAGGATGGGGGTGGTCTACCAGAAAGCAAGACAAAGCAGCTGAAAGGAAAGCTCGACAAGGAGATAAACAAACAAGCATCTCTTTCTGTTCCTTCCAAAGAATTCTGATTCTGGCAGGTGCGTGAAAATGTCGTTCAAGTCAACAATTAATTGATTACACAAAAATGGAGGGCATTACGGTCTCTCTTCTCAAAGAGGTCATCACTGGCTGGGACTCAGTGTGATGGATTCTGTCCACACACACATAGTACGATGAGATGAAAGGTGGGTAGTTTTGAATCCTGCAGTGGACCTGAAGGACACAGAAGGTCAAAGAGAGCTCCCCCAGATGCCTCGGGCTGGCGTTTGCCAGCATATCAATGATCGACTGAGCATCCATTTGCGTCTTGCTGCCCATCGACCTCTCGAGGGTCAAGAAATTAGTTCTGCTCCTCCTGACTTTGCTTCAGGAACCCTGCTTGCTATTCTTAGCTTTCAAAGCCTGGTGGGAGAACAGTGGAAATTCTGGATCTTAAGAACAGATTGAACAATTAAAAAAAAAAGAACAGATTGAGGCATTTTTCTCAGAAGTTAGACAAATCTTAAAACTTTCAATCCAAAGGAAAAGAGGCAGGATTAAAAAGAATTTTTGGGCTGGGCGCAGTGGCTCACTCCTGTAATCCCAGCACTTTGGGATGCCAAGGTGGGAGGATTGCTTGTGCTCAGGAGGTTGAGACCAGGTTGGGCAACATAACAAGACCCTGTCTTTACAAAATAAAATTTTTAAAAAAATTACCAGGTAGGGTGGTACATGCCTGTAGTCCCAGCTACTTGGGGGGGGGGTGAGGCGGAAAGATTGCCTGAGCCAAGGAGGTCGAGGATTTGGTGAACTGTGATCGTGCCACTGCACTCCAGCCTGGGTGACAAGGTGAGACCTGGACTCAAAAAAAAAAAAAAAAAAAACCAGCTTGTTCCCTCCAACAGAAAATCGGTATAGCTGATGTTGCTACCATCCCATCAAGTGCAGCACCCCCTGCAAGGTAGGCAGTGGGGGAGAAAGGGTCCCGTCTGCAAGCTTAAACCCTCGGTCCTGCTGCTTCTCTTGTGTTCCACCCCCACCCCAACGCTGCTGGCAAAGTCAGGGACCTTCAAGTCCTAACAGGTCGACTGACAACCTCCCAGCTCCCCTGGAACCCACCTGGGTCCACATTCACACACACTGAAGCTTGGCTGCTCACCTTCATCAAGTTGGTCTTAAAGACCCAGCCCACGTTGTCTGAGGTTTCTGACTTGATGACAATGGCCGAGATAACGAGGGTTGCTGTTTGTTGTCTTTGAAGTCTCTGGTAAATTCACCAGTCTTCCATGGCCTGCCAGGTGGACCTAAGGGGCTCTTCTCTGCCTCTTTTGGCCGCTTTCAAAGCTACAAATCCTCCAGTCTCTGGGTGGAAACAGCTTCAGTCTTCCCCAGTGAAGGAACCTCTGGTTCCTAAGTGTTACCTGACTCCTGGTCTTTCCGCCTCACTTGCAGCTTCTCAGGCATTTAGATAACAGTTGTCTTTACTTGACCAGAGGAAGACTGAAACACAAAAAACCAAACCTTAGAAGCCTTGACCTTTATTGGTGACCTCTTAGTTACCAACTTCTCTGCTTCTAATGAAGGAGTGATGTCTTTCGTTATCGGCTCCCTGTGTACGGTTTCCCTAAAGGACAGTATATGTTGTCTGTATGTGTCTAATAAATTGGTCTTCTTCCTTGGGCCATGGCACAAAACCAACTGCTTCCAGAGGAAGAGATTCCACCAAGATGGCGGACACAAAACATCCTTGTATGATCGAATCCACGCTTGTTTATATTCCTAGAAACAGCCTCTTTGGAGATTACCCTTGTGCTGGTGAATGATTTTGTCCCCCCTATGCTTTTCAGATTACCAGCTTTCTAGACCCAGTCCATGTTCTATCTCTCCAGGAAGACATTTCTGGCCATTCCAGCCCACAGGGAAAATGTTTGGGCAACAGACAGCTAGCAAGATGGTGGCTTCCATTGAGACCCACCAGGCCCCACACACTCACTAGTTATAAATTCAGGGTCAGGGTCGTTTGGGAGTCACATAGAAGCCAAATGTCACCCAGGAAATTTCTTCAGGGCCAACCTGTCATCCTGGAGCCCAGAGAGAAAGGGCCCGGTTCCTGGAGACCTAAGTAACCAAGAGCAAAATAGGACAGTGAGAACCAGAAGCCCACAGGAGTGGGCAAAGCTATAGTCTGTGGAATGACAAGAGCCAGGAGACCATCATAGGATGCAGCCCCTGGCTCAACTAGCGTAAATGATGACCCAAAGAACAATATAGAAGTCCAGAGGCCAGCCACAGCACGGAAGAAGGCCAGTGGGTAATAATACGAGCTATGGAGTCTGGGTTCAGGTTCTGACTCCATTCCTTACCTGCCAGCTTCTTTCTCAGCCATGGCTTTCCTAACTATGATCAGAGATAATAACACAACCTCCCTCCCTGGGCTTTTGCAAGGATTCAGTGAGAGGTTGGGTATAAGGCACTTTTCTCCATGCTTAGCACATAGTGAGCACTCAATCAATGTCAGCTATTTTTCTAGCTAAAGGCATGGTACCGGGCACATACCATGTGCTCAATAACCATTCATGGTTGGACACAGGAGTCCTGGGCCTGAGAGGAAAACTGATGCCAAGCCCTACCAGAAAGGCAAGGTGTGGGCTGACAGAGTATTCTAGATTGCTCTGGTCCCTGTCTGGCCCGCAGCTCATTTTGGCAAATAAAGTTTTATAAGAACACAATCACACTCATCCATGTACATATGATCTATGACGAAAGCAGAGTTGAATCATTGTGACAGAGACTGTGTGGCCCGTACAGAGAAAATATTTACCATCTGGCCCTTGACAGAAAAAAAGATGGCCTACTCCTGGACTCGATCAAAAGTTTGGCTACATTTCCTAATTTGAATAATTGAGGTTATATGAAAGAATGACCTTGTTCTTGGAAAATCCACACTAAAGCTTTAGTTCAGGAGTAAAATGGTGTCGTGTCTGCGACTTGCTCTTCAATGTTCAGGAAGAACTCTAGAGGGAGGAGGAGAAGGAGTATGATGAATTGAACATGACCAGACGTTTGCAGTTGGTGAGTCCCAGTCAAGAGTGAGTGCTGCTGGGCTCGGTGGCTCAGCCTGTCATCCCAGCACTTTGGGAGGCCGAGGCGAGTGGATTGCCTGAGCCCGCAGGTTCGAGACCAGCCTGGGCAAACTTGGCAAGACCTCATCTCTACTATAAATCAAAATAATTAGCCAGGCGTGGTGATGTGCGCCTGTAGTTCTGCCTACTTGGAAGGCCGAGGCAGAAGGATGGCCAGAGCCATCAACACCAACACAGCAGGCCAACACTGGGGTGGCCATGAGTGTGCCATAGCACTCCAGCCTGGGTAACTCAAAAAAAGAAAAGAATGAGTGCTTGGGTGTTATTTGGATATATCCCCAACTTTTCCACACATCTGGAATTTTCTCAGAATGTAAAAAGGTTTTTCAAAAATTGCATGGGCAATTTCACAATAACAAAAGCACAGGACCAACTATACTGCCCATCGAAAGTGGACCGGATAAAGAAGATATGGTACATTTACACAATGGAATATTATGTAGCCATTAAAAAAACAAAATTATAAACTGCACAGCAACCTGAATGATTTATCACAGAAATAAAGACCGGAATATCACACGTACTCACTCCTACATGGACCCTGAACTTTGATCATAATACTGTAAGAAAGGAGTTGGCAGTAGCAGGACACTGCCGGGGTGGGGGCACATAACATCAATAAGGGTTCCCAAACTTTGCCTGTATGATGACCACTTATGTACCTAACCCTGAATTATACCCCACGTTTAAAATAAAAATAAATAAAAATTGCATGGGTTTTGCCAATGGTAATGCCAAGGAGACACTGTCTCTCCCAGACCTTCGGGGAGACACCCATGCTTCCTGCCCCTCCCCCCCCAACAGCCTCTTTCAACGAGCCTGGCCAGTGCCTTCTGCTCCCCTCTCACCCCTACACCTGCGTCTAGCCCGCTGCTGGCCTTCCGCAGGACTGCAGTTCCATCCCCGTGTTCTCACCATCTTCTTGGCTAGTTGAATGACTTTCTGATGGAGGCTCAATCTGAAAAAATCTCCATATGGACTTCATGAAACGTCCTACATGTTGCAACTGAACCTTGGCCTTAGTGTGTCTGCTTTGACAGTGTTGCGCCGTCACAGAGGCCACCAGCTGACCAGCACCCTCTAGCACGTCAGAGGCCACCAGTGAGTCACAGCACCTTCCAGGCTTCAGTGGTGGGGTTGTGGTGCATCGGGCAGAGGAAGCCTGAGGAAAATGGAAAATGGTCAGTATCATTGAGCCCCTTTTCTGCAGGTCTCTGGGGGACAGAATCTCATCTCAAGGGGTGGGTTTTTTAAGACTCCTAGACCTTGAGATGAGCTTGTATGGAGTATAAAAAGCTGGCTGGTCACTCCAGAATGCCCCCGCCTCTGCTGTAACCTCTATACCGTCAAAGTCATCCTCTTTTACGTGGCTCCCTGGGAGAAAGCCTCTCTCTTCCTGTTTCTCACCCATTATCTCATTTTGTCCACACAGCAACAAGGGCAGGCAGTGGGACTAGTATAGATCATTTAACAGATCAGAATACTGAGGTTAGGGAACGTTAAATAACTGCTCACTTAAACCACATGTTAGGAGTGGCCGCACCAAGGAGAGATGAGAAGGCTAAGAGAATGCATGTGGCATGGTCAGAACAGGCAAGAACCTGGATCTCCTGGCACGAACCTCAATACCCTACTGATTCCAGTCCCGAGGTGATGGAAAAGTTAATTCTTTACTTAATGCCTGGAGACCTCAGTTTCCACATCCACAAATCCAGGGTAATAGAATCTGTTTTCTGGATTGGGGCGAGGCTTCACTGGAAGAACAAATGGACATCTCATGCAGGGCTACAAAACATTAAGAGCACCAGAAGGCAACATTAAGCCAGACACAGTGGCTAACACCTGTGACCTCAGCACTCTGAGAGGCCAAGGTGAAAGAACTGCCTGAGCTCAGGGGTCCCAGACCAGCTTGGGCAACTTGACGAAATCTCGTCTCTACAATAAGTTTAAAAAATTAGCTGAATGTGGTGGCACGTAATTGTCTTCCCAGCTATTTGGGAGGCCAAGAAGGAAGGACTGCCTGAGTCCAGGAGGTCGAAGCTGCAGTGGCTGGGATCATGCAACCGCACTCCAGCCTGGGCAACAGAGTGAGACCCCACCTCAAAAACACAACAAAACAACAGCAACCAAAAAACCATCCTCACTTCCTGCCCCACCTTCCTCCATCCTATATGCAACCCCCCTGCCCTCTGAGATATGAATTGAAATCACCTGGGAAGGCTGTCCTGGGCCAGGTGATGTTCGCCAACGGGATCTTTCCCGTGCTGGGCACTGAGTTTACACACTGAATCATGGGAGTCTTTACTGCCAAGCACAAGGCAGCACCCATGAGGACTGTGTTTGCTAAGCACAGCTTGTGAAATACATGCCAGCAAGCCTGGCTGTCTTTCATTTCTGTAGGATTTTGAGGGCAGCCTTGGGCATTACTGGCTTTCTCCTTGGTACTCTTTTTTTTTTTTTTTTTTTTTGAGTCGAAGTCTCACTCTATTACCCTGGCTGGAGTGCAGTGGCATGCTCATGGCCACCCCAGTGTTGACGTGCTGGGCTCCAGTGATCCTTCTGCCTCAGCCTTCCAAGGAGTCAGAACTGCAGGCATGTGCTACCATGCCTGGCTAATTTTTTGATTTATTGTAGAACCGAGCTCTTGCCAAGTTGCCCAGGCTAGTCTCAAACCTGCAGGCGCAGGCAATCCACTCGCCTCAGCCTCCCAAAGTGCTGGGATGACAGGCTGAGTCACCAAGCCTGGCCTCCTTGGTACTCTTAATGTTTTGTAGCCTAAAGCCTGACATCTCGATCCCAGATAGAGACAGAAAGGTCTAATGGTGAGATAAGTCAGGCTCATTTTTCAGAACGACAGAGCCTTAACATTTTTATTAGTAGACTCATCAACCATTGAACATTAGGACCTCATAAATGCAGCCCTGTGTCCTGATAAATTAACAATGCCCACAAGACATGCTCCTTTTTAAAAAAAAGTTGGGGTCTCACTGTTGCTCAAGCTGGAGTGCAGTGACATGATCAAGGCTCAATGCAGTCTCAGCTTCCTATGATCAGGCAACCCTTCTGCCTCAGCCTCCCGAGAAGCTAGGACTACAAGCATGCCCCACCATCCTAATTTTTACTTTTTTTTTTTTTTTGTAGAGACAGGGTATTGCTAGGTTGCCCAGGCTGGTCTCAAACTCCTGATCTCAAGTGATTCTTCTGCTTTGACCTCCAAAAGGTGGGATGACAGGCGTGAGCCACCACACCAAGCCACGATGTGTTCTTTTACTCTGGGGGAACTGGAAAAGAGTCCTAGAGACTGTACCCAAATGAGTAGGTAGTTAGATGGCAATCTCAGTCTTTAATAACAAGAGGCAACACGTACACTGGGGAATCCTTGCCTCTGCCAGTGGGTGTTTAAGGAACACGTTGTGGATGGGACCTGGTGGCAGCCAAGCAGCTCTACAAGGCTACCTGGACTCTGCTCACCCAGACAGAGCAAAGCACGGCCCTCGGTGCTCCCAGTGTCCAGTTAGCCAGGGTCTCACAGAGGATCAGGCCATCCGGGGAGCCAGCGGGCTGGGCTCCTCACCCAACCAGTCTTTAACCAGAGATGCAGCCCAAGGTCACGGGGAAGAATTCTGTGTGCACGTCAAGCAGACTTTCCTCAGAATGGCCGCTTCCCTCACACCAAAGGGCCAGCGTCTTACCCTGCTGGGTCATGGAGGTCATTTTTACAGTTAAAAATGAACCGAAGTGAGGGAGGTATTGTCCTGGGACACTCCCCAGCCTGAGGACAGAGCCGACTGGCGTATGTGGGCGGTGGGAGGCGGGTGAGAGTTGCCTGGACTTCCCGATATCCCCCTGTCCTTTCCAGCCTTGTCTTTCTTCCCAGCAGTTCCCTGGCGAGCTTCTTGGCCCAGGGGCAAGACCGGCCCCCACGTCCACAGAGCCTTACATCTGCTCCAGATGGGCTTCTCCCTGTCCCTGACCTGGGGAGGGCAGAAGGCACCTCTCACCATGCGCCCAGGGAGGGGCCTCAGGGCGTCCTCTCTCTGTCATGTTGGGGACAAGCATGGCGTGCCTGTCTCTCCGGAGGACTCCCAGCTGCAAGGAATGACACCTTTTTCGAGTCGCTCGGAATGGAATTGTGGGAAAGTCCGTAGACCCCAGCTGGGGCACTGACAGTGAGGGGGTTCTTGCCTGTCTGCAGGCCTTATCATGCAGATGGATCCAAAGAGCTCAGCAGAATTCACAACCAACTGGACCAGTGTGAGCCAAGCGCTGCCCCAGGTGAGATGCTGCCAGCCCCCACAGAGGTCGCATCACTGTGGGGGGGTCTCGGTTAATGTCATCCCTTCGGCAAGGTCACATTCGGTCCGTGCCCTTGAACTGCAGGGAATTGGCACGATGGCCCCAGCACAAAACACAGGGGAGCTGCGAAGCAGCAACTGTGAGGAGGGAGCGAGGCTCAGCCTTCTGCTGAGCACAGGACCCCTCCCCAAGACACCCAGCATGACAGGCAGGGGTAGGCTGAAGCTGGGGAGACAGCCGGGTCCCCCAAAATCACGAGAGTGCCTCAAGGCCCACATTTCTCCAAGCGTCTTTCGGCAAGCACGAGTCCTTCCCAGGCGATGCTCCTCCCTCCAGCGGGAATAACTCGGGATCTTTTGGGAATGGCGGCCCTGTGTCCCAACTGGAAGAGACACAGTCCCCACCCGAAGAGTGGATTAAAGGCTTTGAGGCCGGGCATGGTGTGGAAGCTCATACCTGTAATCCCCATACTTTGGGAGGCTGAGGCGGGAGACTGACTTGAGTTCAGGAGTTTGAGACCAACCTGGGCAACACAGCAACACCTCACCTCTACAGAAAATAAATAAATAAATAAATCAGCCAGGCATGGTGGCGCACGCCTGTATTCCCAGCTACTCGGGAGGCTGAGGCAGAAGGATCACCTTAACCCAGGAGGTTGAGGCTGGGGTGAGCTATTATCGTGCCACTATACTCCAGTCTGGTCATCAGAGTAGTTCCCAACACAAATAAATAAATAAACAAACAAATAAATAAATGCTCTGAGAAGTCCTGAGGTCAAGGACTTCAAGTCTTAATGCAGTCTTAATTAACATAGTGTATCCCAAGCTGATTGGACCCCAGAGTTCCTTTTTCCTTGGCAACATGCCACAGAACATGGCACGCACCTTGAACTAATCTGTTGTGGATTTGTTTATTTTTATTTTTATTTTTTTAGAAAGCAGAATTCATTGGGAAGACAGAAAAGCTCCCACAGTGGGAGGGAACTCGAGGGGTCTGCCCCTGCTGTGGATTTATGCCAGCCTGAAATAAGGTCAAGGTTTTCTGTCTTCATGTTTCATAACCAAAAATGGATACATTCTGCTGAGCCCTGAGAGAATACCAAAGAGCTGAACAATTGTTTCGCAACATTTTACCTGCTTACTGTGGGGATACTGAGTCTCAGAGAGGGCTGTCACATGCCACACGCACACAGCAGTGTGGTGGCCAAGCCTGGCCTTAGACCTCAGTCAGCTCCTGTGACCCATTATACGCAATCCAGCTATAAATACAAAGACATCCTTTTTCAGACAGAAAGAAATTTCCCATAACCCCTGGCTTATTTCCTGCGGTCCCTTGTCTCTTCTGGTTTTTGCAGTTAAAAGTATGTGTGTGGTAGAATGCTGTGTCATTCGGGGACTTAGATGTCCGTGGGTTGAGGGCAGGTCTTCAGTGGAATTTCTAGAGTAATTTCAGTGGGTTGAGGGCAGGTCTTCGGTGGGAATTTCTAGAGCATTCCACACGGGCACTGATGCATGCATCACCTGGCCCCCCACATACACGCAGACCCCCAAGACCCTGAGATGAGTCAGGAAAGAACTCTTGGAAGAGCCAGGCCTAGACCCAGGCTGCCTGTACAGTGGCCACTGGTTGCATGTGGCTGTGGAAATTTGCAGTTTAAAGTCATCAAAACAAAATGACCACTTCAGTTCCTCAGCTGCACGTGTCACCTCTCAGATGCTCATGTCCCTATCAGACAGAGCTAGTTAGGGCCTTTCTGTCACCACGGAGGGTTCCCTGAGACAGGGCTGCCCCAGGCACACCACGGATGTGGCACCCACAGCACGGGTATGCCCTTCAGCCTTCAGGGGAGTGTCCGAGCCTGAGCTTTTCCCAAGGGCAGAGAACCACCATGCCCAGAGAAGCATCAGAAGGCAGCTGGGTCTCCCGAAGACGGACAGGCGACAGCCCTGGCATGACCAGAACGCATCCCCGTAAAGGGCACTCATGCACCCACCACATCACCAACAGGGCACTCGAATGGCCTCTGTGGACTTCTGTTGACACCTATATCCTGCCTCCAGGTTCCAGATGAAACCACCCTCCCCATCCAGTGGGCCACCCAGCCCCAAGACACGAGTGGCTCCATGGCCCACGAGTGCTTGGGGTCTCCCCAGTCTCTTGCATTGCGTTTTACTTGATCGGGTGTGACTGTTCACCCAGTGACTCACGGCTGTGCCTTGATAGCCCCGCAGCTGGCTTTCGGACCGCGGGACCAACACGGCGGCGGGTTTCTCATCAACAGCTGTTCAGCCCCTCTTGACTCGGCCCCAAGTTGGCAAGACTACTCCCAAGGCCAGCCCTCTTACTTTGTTTTTTTGATTAATTAAAAATAATTAATTACTTTTTAGAGCAGTGTTAGGTTCACAGCAAAATCAAGCAGGAAGTACAGAGTTCCGGCAACGCCCTCCCCCCACACATATCTTCCCCCACCATCAACATCCCCCCCCAGAAGGCACATGCATTGCGATCAATGAATCTACATGGACACATCATTGTCAATAGAAGTCCATCGATTTCGTTAGCGTCCCCTCTTGGTGATGTACTTTTCTCTCTCTCTCTCTCTCTCTCTATCCCTCTCTCACTCTATCTCTCTCCCATAGAGACAGGGAACACTATGTTGCCCAGGCTGGTCCTGAACTCCTGGCCTCAAGTGATCCTCCCATCTCAGGTTCCCAAAGTGAGGGATTACAGGCGTGAGCTGCCGCGCCCGGCCTTGGCGCTGTACTTTCTAAGGTTTTGGCAACATATAACGACATGTACCCACCGCAAGACTATCCAGAAGTTTCCCTGCCTTAAAACTCTGCTGGGCTCCGCCCATTCGTCCCTCCCTCCCCTAACCCCTAGCAACCAAACCCCATTTTCTTGAAGAATTCTATTCACTTTCTGGACATTCCTGAGTCTCTCTGCCGCCGTGTTCCCCGTCTTCCGGCTGCGTGGACAAGAGCACTGCGACCTCCCCACGAGCACGCCGCAGAGTGGTGGCAGGCGGGGACTGAGCCCCAGCCCGGGGAGCCAGTGGCTGGGGCAGCTCCTGCGCTCCAGAGCCCTCCCCCTCCCCTTTGTCACCATGACCTCATCCTCCCCGCAGCGTGGCCTCCCAGCCGGCCAGGGCTGCGGGAACATCATCGCTGCGGATTTGGTTCTGGGATTCGGATGTTCATTCTTTTCTCAGGATCCCCCAGGTTGCTCAGACAGAGCGGCTGCCAGGCAGCCCCAAGAGTCCTGGAATTTGGCCCCAAACCAAGTTTGCCTGGGGCCAGCACTCCGCTTCTGCCCAGCCTGGGCTGGCGATCCAAGGAGAGAGGCCCGGGGAGGAGAGCTTCAGACGGGGCTTTAACTTCTAGCTTTCTGGAAAATTCCGGAGCGAGTTTTACATTCCCTGGGTGGCAACAGACATGCCGCTTTAAACAGAGACCTGGCTTCCCGGAGCTGCATCACTCAGGGATAGCCTGGGGTCTGGAGTCCTTTTCCACGGCCCTGCCCACTGGGCCTCCACGATTGTGAACTTATGGCTGGCACCATGGTCACCCAGAAGAACACTTTCTCCAGTTCCCTTGCAGCTAGCTGAGTGTGACGTAAGTTCCAGCGTGGAGTTGTATAGGCTTGGGTGTGTACCTACCAGGGAGAAGTGGAGCCTGACCCTCTCTTCCCCTTCCTTCCTCCTTCTGTCTGGAATTGGGCACGATGGCTGGCTTGAGAGCAGCCCTCCTGGGCCAGGAGGCAACCTTGGCGATGGAGCCACACCCAGTAGATAAACAAGATAGAAACAGCCTGGAGCCCCCACAGGAGGTGACGCCACACCAGCCCTGGGCCACCTTCCTGGGCTTTTGAGAAAGGGAAATATATTTTTACTGTCTTTCAGCCACTGGTTTGGGGGTTTCCATTCCTTCACAGATGAGCCTGATGTGAACTAATATACCTGCCCCAAGTACGATGAAAGACGAGAAAAACCACAGCTACAACTCTGCACGCTGGTTGTGTTCTGGGCCCTTGGCACGCTAAACACAAATGCCACTGACGGTGGCCCCACATGGCGGGCACCGCAATCACCATTTACCAGGGAGGAGACTGAGGTCAAGAAACCCGCTTGGGGTCGTTCATCAATAAGGGCCGAGGCTGGGAGTCAAACAACAACTCCACAACAAGAAGGGGGGATGCCAAGAACTGGAATGGGGGTGGGAAGCCACAGCAGGTCAGACAAGCAGGTGACCCAACAGCCCTCCAGCCCAAAGGGGGTGACAGAGCGAGCTGCAGTGCCACAGAGAACCCTCAGGGCTGCTTTGGAAGACTTTAAAGTTTCAGGAAAGACCGGGTACCGCAGCTCACGCCCGTCATCCCTGCACTTTGGGAGGCAGAGGCAAGAGGATCCCTTGAGTCCAGGAGCTTGAGACCAGCCTGGGCAATATAGCAAGATCCCATCTCTTAAAAAAAAAATCAACCAGGCCTGATGGCATGCACCTGCAGTACCAGCTCTTTAGGAGGCTGAGTTGGAAGGCTCACCTGAGCCCAGGAGGTTGAGGCTGCGGGGAGGCATGATCCTGCCACTGCACTCCAGCCTGGGTGACAGAGTAAGACCCCACTTAAAAATAATAATGATGATGATAATAACAATAAAGTTTCAAGAGAAACATAGCAGTCCTTGACATCTGTCAGATACACTGCACCCCTCCAGCTCAGGAAGTTCAGTGTCGATGCCATTTCTGTGCTGCACTTCTTTTGACGTCACACCCGTTGGGGGAAAGTTGCCTGGTGTCCGCCGAAGGTGCCGATCAGTCAATCCAGAATCGCTGGTGGCCATCCCTGATAAGGGAGCCCAAACCCAGGAAAGAACACATGTGAGAGAACTTTCTAGAAGTCCAGCACACCACCCCTGGCATCACAGAGCCCAGAGATGTTTCTAACGCCATAATTTGAGCACCTATACCCAGCCACACGTGAAGTCTGGCCTTTTGGACACCAGGAACAACGTGTGTCATCAAATCCCTTTGAACTAGGTTTTTGTGACTCGCAAAAGAAGGCGTCTCGATTGACACATCTTCACGTACTGCCTGGTGAGAAGATGCTGAGAAATAAAGCCTGGCATTTGAAGCTTAAAGAAGCCCATCTGACGGTTCCCGGTCGGCAAGTAAGAACTTCTGAGAGTTTGGGGGAGGGGTGAGACGAGGAGGTGATGTCCTTAACTGGGGTCCTCAGTCATTTGGATTCACCAGGACATGGTGGTCTCTCGGGCAAAGAGCCAGAAGGCATCTCCTGGTTCTGCAACGTTGAGGGGTCTGTGACGTCACCCCGCAGAGATGTCCCCTCAGTCTCCTGTCCCACTAGCAGTGATCCTGCCTGTAGAAATTTAAATCCATCTGCTCCATAGATGAGTTTAGGGCTAGGACAGCAGGCTGCCAATGGTTACTCAGCCCCTTACAATCTGTGTGACTTGGGATCTCTTCCTTGTCAAGCCTCAGCTTCCTTGTCTCTAAAATAGGCCTGTGAGTCCACCTTCCAAGGTTGTTTTGAAAATGATGGTATACAAATGCACCTACTGGTACCCAGCACATGTTAGACCCTGTGCAACTCTGAGACCCCTTCCTACCTTTTATCTCACGGGGCTGGGCACACAGAGGTCCTTGAGAAGCTCGTGTGGAACAACTGTTTGATCCTTATGAAAAGCAGACCCACGTTTGATTTGAATCCACTTAGTGTACCTACTCCCATCAAAACAAGTGAAGACTGGCCAGGCTCGGTGGCTCAGGCTGTAATCTCAGCACTTTGGGAGGCCGAGGTGAGCGGATTGCCTGAGTCTGCAGGTTCAAGACCAGCCCAGACAACTTGGCAAGACCTCGTCTCTATAATAAATAACAAATTAGCCAGGTGCAGTAGCACACGGCTCTAATTCCAGCTACTTGGAAGACTGAGGCAGAAAGATCGCCAGAGCCCAGCAGGTCGATGCTGGGGTGGCAGTGAGCATGCCACGGCACTCCAGCCTGGGAGACAGAGTGAGATTCCAATTCAAAAAATAAAACAAAAACGAGTGAAGACTGCAGCCCTACATGCAGGTGAAAGCGTCAGAATCTGAGTGAACTCTCAACTGCCACAGTCAGCATTCACCGAATACCTTCCATGTGTCAAGCACCACGCCTGGTCCAACAACCCAGGGTGACTGTGACACAGCCTTGACCTTGGTGAGTTCCCAGTCTACCCTTAACTATGGGGCGTGGACAGATAACGATTCTTACAGGGTAAAAGTCGCAGTGTCCTCACAAAAACTCTGGCTTTGGGGGCTAGAAATAACATACAGGGTCTCTTATTCCAGCTACCTCTCCTCTTCCTCCTGGCATTCACAGCCTCAGCACACAACACCCCCATGGTTATTCAGCCCGTGCTTGAACACCTCTCCTGATGGGAGCCTCACCTCCCCCCGAGGCTGCCAGCGTGTCTCTGCGTAGCTCCAACCATTAGGAATCCAGATAGGAAGTTTTCTCTGACCTGAAAGTGTCAGCAATTCCATCAGCCCTCTGCCTGAGCCTGACAGAAAACAAAATGGGAATTAGATACGTGTGGTGGTTTCAGCATGAGACAGTTACTCGGTTTAATGCCAGACACAACACAGAGAAGAGAGGGAATGCATTTGCCAAGGGAGCCCTCCCCACGGGCTCTGGCTTGGCCCCAAACTGCTTGACAAACAGCCACAAAGACGCCTGGTCAGAGCACATCAAGCAAGCGCATGTGTGGCTTCAAAAAATACTTGGCCCCCGTGAAAACTTCTTAAAACAATTACGATTCACAGATCCTTCCCCACGAGAGTCCGCCTTCCTTTTCATGTTTTCTTTTTAAAACTCTCGCTTTCCTGGTCATTGAAAACTTCGATCTGCAACATGAGGCCTTCTCTTCAAATTCGCTCCCTCGGTCTAGACCTGCACCGCCCAGCACGGTAGCCACGAGCCACATTGAAATGAAATGCAAAATGCTGTTTCTCATTCACACGAGCCACATTTCAAGTGCCCGGTGGCAAGGGCAGCTAGTGGCCACCCTGGTGAATAGCACAGTCGCAGGATGTACCTGTCGTCAAAGCAGGTTCCAGTGGACAGCCCTGGTCTACTCTTGAGTGACTTTGACCTTGCATTTGCTTACTGATATGGAGGAAACACACATGAATGTTAAAATCCGCCAGTCCTGGAGTCTAACCCCAGCTCCACCTCTTAGGAACTGGGTAGGGCCTGTAAACATGGCCTCCTCGAGCTGCACTGGAGCCCTCCCCCCGTGGGATGCACAGAACTGCCTCACCCTGTATGCCGCCGTCTGCACCTCGCATGCCATTACCAGTCACAGGCCACCCAGGGTCTGCGTTGCCGGTGCCTGCTTCCGGCTTTCCCAGTGGCCAGTGAGCCTCTGGGTACACAGCCCTCCTGCCCTTCGCATGGTGCCGGGCTCGCGGTGGGACCTCAAGCCGTGTTAGATCGCATGAAATCACCTCAGTGTGATATAGGCAGATTGACACCGGGTGCATGCCATGATCCCTCCTGATGTCTCCAGGACAAACCCAAGACTTGAGTGACCGAGAGTTTGGTTGAATAGCCCACCGTCGGCATGGTCAACATAACAACAGTGTAGCAGCAAATGTTTCCCGCTACATGTTGTGCTTCATCCTCAGCAAAATAAGGTAGAAATAAGTATCACTCACTGGCTTGCAATAAAGGAGACTGAGACCCAGAGAGGCTGGGTGACTTCCCTTAGAGCGCACAGCCAGTCAGAGGCAGAGCTCACAGGCTGGGTGCGTGACTCAGCTGCTTCCGGTGGGGTGCTCGCTCTCATCTGAGGTGAGAGAACCCTCACTCTGAAGCTGCAAGATGACCAGAGGTTTCCCAATCAAACCAGCCTCAAGTATCAGGCTGAGGTAATAGAAGGTGAGGATATTCACACTCGGTATCACTTGGGTCTGGGGCTGAGTATCCGCTTTCCAAGTCATTTAACAAAAATCACAATGGTGCAGTGGCTCACACCTATAATCCTAGCACTTTGGGAGGCTGAAGCAGGAGGATTGCTTGAGTCTAGCAGTTCAAGACCTGCCTGGACAACATAGTGAGTTCTCATTCTAAAAAAAAAAAAAAATCAACAGTTAGTTGGGCATGGAGGAGTGCACCTCTAGTCCCAGCTACTTGGAAGGCTGAGGCAGAAGACTTGCCCCGGCCCAGAAGATCAAGGCTGCAATGAGCCGTGATCATGCCACTGCACTCCAGCCCGAGTGACAAAGTGAGACGCCCAACTCAAAAAAAAAAAAACCTTTAAAAAATCATAACGGAGGCCAGGTGCAGTGGTGCACACCTATAATCCCAGCACTTTGGGAAGCCCAGGAGGGAAGATTGCCTGAGGCCAGCAGTTTGAGACTAGCCTAGGCAACATAGTAAGACCTTATATCTACAATAAAATAAATAAATAAATAAAAAACCAACCAGACATGGTGGCATACACCTCTAGGCCCAGCTCCTCGGGAGACTGAGGCAAGAGGATTCCTTGAGCCCAGGAGATCGAGTCTGCAATGAGCTACGATCTTGCCACTGCACTCTAGCCTGGATGACAGGGCAAAGCCTTGTCTCCAAAAAAAGGAATAGCAATAATAATTACTCAGGACACTCAGGATTTCTGCCCTCAAAATAAGCATTCATTGTCACTTTAACTTAGGGATTTGTCTTTGAATAATTTATTCAAAGAAACTCATTATGAACATGCATGTTCCACGATTGAGTCACAAGGAAATTCATTCTAGTATTGTTTGTAAGAGGGGAAAAAAAATAGAAAAAACTCAACTGTCCAACAGTTGGGGATTGATTAAATACATAAACCACATTTTACCCAGCTGGTACAAAACTAGTCATTTAAAGGATCACGTTGGAGATATGTAATTAAAGCACTGGAACATTTGCGGCCCATGTGAAATGAGGAAACAGCGAGAACAAAGCAGTCTCGAATCATAGGTCCCTGTTTTTGCCAGGTCATGGTAGAGAAAAAAAACACCAGGGATTCACTCTTTTCACTCTGGATGGAAGAAGTCAGGTGACGTTTCCCTTCCTCTGCTTCTCTGCTTTTTTAAGACTTTCTACAATAAACATGTGGTGTCTTGCAGGATTGGATGCGTGCTCTTTCAAAAATCGTACTAAGGCACCCCTTCTGAAAACCTCATTCGCACCAGGGCCCTCATCCCAGGCTTCTGGAGCGGAGGCTGCCTCCCCAAAGAGTCGGGCACCGGCACATTTTTCCCATTCCCGGGCTAACAATTGGCCTGTGGTTTTTATGTGCAAAGCTATTTATTTTCCAATCAGCGGCATTGAGTCAGGACTTCTGGGGTAAACTGGTAGCTCCGGACAGCTTTGAAGCATCACAAGTGGAAGGTTTTGTCCCCTGAAGATTTAGGAGGGCAGGCTCTCCGGACTGTTTCACTGGCTTCTTTTACATATGTATAGCCCAGAGCGGGGGGTGGGGTCCGCTGCTCGGTGGGGACGGACCTCCCCAAAGGCTGACAACCTCAGAAAAACCCAGGGGAATGCTGGACATGTCCCAGGCATTGGCCCCCTGCCCCCTTCCTAAACCACAGCCTGGAGACCCCTCCTGTTCCTCCTTTTCTTCTGACGGACGTTCGAGGTGAAGAACGTGGTCTTTGGAGTCAGACGAACATGAACGGCCTGGAACCACAGGCAAACTCCCAACTTCTCTGAACTACAGATACATTCCTCATCTGTAAAATGGGCCAGAAATAGTGACGACATTATGTTATGTATTGTTTTAAGAACTAAGTAGAGTGCCCACAGACGTGCTGGGCACGGTTCCTGGTACATAAGAAGGATTCATTCAACAGTAATTGTTTTTTTTGTTTGTTTTTTGAGTCGTGGTCTCACTCTGCCATCCAGGCTGGAGTGCGGTGACACGATCAGTGTACACAGCACTCTCCACCTCCTGGGCTCAGGTGAACCTTCTGCTTCAACCTCCCAAGTAGCTGGGCCTACAGGTGCACACGACCATGCTCAGCTAACTTTTTGATTTTTTGCAGAGATGAGGTCTTGCTGTGTTGCCTAGGCTGGTCTCGAACTCCTGGGCTCAAGCGATCCTTCTGCCTCAGCCTCCCAAAGTGCTGGGATTACAGGTGTGAGCCACCACTGTTCTTGTTTTCCTTCTCTTCCCTCTTTCCTTCTTCCTTTTCTTCCTCCCTCCCTCCCTCCCTCTTTCTCCTATAGGTTAACGGCATCTCTCTCCACTCACTCCCTAACTCTCTGCCCCAGAAATTTGCAGACCCCCAGACACACACACACACACACACACACACACACACACACACACACACAACCAGCCTCCCACGTGGTTTCCCAGCGTGGCCACTGCATTTCCAGGTGACTCGGGCCCTGGTGCAGGGAGAAACCGTACGAGCCGAGCGTGAATGTCGCACCCGGCTGCTCCTCCAGCGGGCGAGCACAGATGTTCGCAGGGGCGAGCGCAGCGCCGGCAAGAATGGGGGCATTGTGTGCGGCCTCACACAAAGGCCCTGGCCCCCGGCTGCCAGCCTCCCAAGCCTCCCCTCCTTACACATTGATTTATTAGGCCAGGGATGAATGAAAACGTAATTAATATTACTGAAGCATTAGAGTCTATTTAATTTAAATGCCACTGAATATTTCACTTTCAGCTGGGAATGACAATGTGCTCGGGCCGGCTGGTGAAAGCGGGGCCATCTGTTACCCGGCGAAGGAGAGAGACACGGCGGCCGGGAGTGCGGGGCTTTGTGGACATTCCAAAGGTCCAGATCATCATTCAACTCAAGGGCAGCCAGACCGCATTCCTCCGCACAGCCCCGCCCGGAGGGGGCTCGGAGCCCGGGCAGGGGACCCGGCAGCAAATGAAGGGACCGAGCTGCACCGAGAGAGCCCCTCCTTCTCCTCCCAGCCGGGAGGCCCAGCAGGAGGGGGGGAGGAGGACCCAATGTAGGACTGAGTGAGGGAATGGCGGCGTCGGGGGTGGAAGGGCGGCCAGTTGCAGCTGGCAAGGTAGCCGCTCGCCACGTGCAGCTCTGTCCATTAAAACGAAAATGAATTAAGACGAACTAAAGTGAAATATTCAGTCCCTCGGCCCCACCTGCCACATGCCACATGCTCCATAGCCACGTGTGGTCAGTGGATACTGCCCTGGGCAGGGCAGTACGACATTTCCGTCTTTGCAGAAAGTTCTGGACAGCACTGTTCCAGAAGCAATCGCACCTATCTGATGAGAGGGAGAATGACCTCCCCCCCCAAATCTGCCCGAGGAATCCTGATTGGTTGATTTTAGGGCTCTCTGAGCCTCCACGAATCACTGGACGGCCAGGAGCAGGTGCTAGCATGGTCGATCGTGTCCCGGTTCTACCGCTCGCCATCAAACAAGGGATTAAACTCGGCAGGACTCAGTTTCCTCATCTGTAAAATGGAGCTAGTCATGAGAACTGGACGGTGGTGTTACTGGGGAAAAGAATTGCCAAGCACCTCCAACAGAGCCCGGCCCACAGGGAAGGTGCAGCACACCCGCGCTGGCCTTCCTGGGAGGGGCGGGAGGGGAGACCAGTCTTGAATGGAAAGGGATAATACCCTGATGCGTCCTGGCTGAGGGGATGGCGGCTTTAAAGTCAAGAGAAAACATCTCTAGGCAGCCAGAGGGGCTCGGCCCGCCCGGTTTCGGCGTTTCTGTGGCTGGGGGGAGGGGCGGGGGTCCCAGGGCACCCGGTGCAGCCGCAGCAGGGGTGGCGGGAGAGGGAAGACGCCATCCGTAGTGGGACGGTAATGAGCCCGGTGGGCTCTCCCGTAATTGGGATCATTCATTGTCCCGGCTTTTTCCCTGACATGCTGATTCCATGCCAGGGGAGAGCTGTGTGACTCACACCTTGCCATGCCAATTAGCTGATAAACATCAAACGTAAACAAAGATGGCCTAATTAAAACTAGTCACTGCACCTCTGAGCATCTTGTCAAAACTGCACCGACACTCTGCACCCAGCCTTGCGCTGGGTCTTGGGAGCTAAAGGAGCGATTCCGTGGGGAATTCCCAGATGTCCCCGCAGGAAGGGCCCCGAAGGTGACGGAGGAAGCAGGCAGAAGGCAGAAGAAGGGATGAGCTCAGCCACCGGGACTGGCCCTGCGGAGCTCCAGCCGCAAACCTCCCCGCGCGCGGGGGCGCTCCTGCGCTCCAGCGGCAGAAGCGTCTGGGGGCTCCTGACGGTTTCCATGTGTGCCCCGCGGCTGGGTCACCTGTCCCGGGCTTTGGATGCACCCAACCCCGAAATTCTCACATCACCCACCGTGAAACTCTCTGCGGCTCAGTTTTCCTACTGAAAAAAATGGACATGATGCCGCTTGCCCAGAACCCAACCAGCCCGGATTCGTGAAAGAGCTCTGCAAAAGCAAAAGCGTGAAGCCACTCTTTGCGGGTCGCTTTCAGAATTGGGTGCACTTCCGTCCAGACCTTAGCCCTGCCTCCCAGTGACTGCGTGGGCGACACTTAGCCATTCTGAGCCTCAGTTTCCTTACGTGGAAAATGGGACTGGTGAGCTGAGCCAAAGTAAGGATTAAGGTCAGCAAAGCACTCACGACCTGGCGTACAGTAGGATTGAGAGATGGCCATTCCCCCCCTTGCACTAGGGCTTATTGCACAGGAAAACAAGGTGGGGAAGGGGGAGGAGGGGGAGGATGCAGAGAAGAGGGAGGAGGGGGAGGAGGAGGGGAAAGGAGAGAAGGAGGGGGGGAGAAGGAGGAAGGAGGAGGGGAGAAGGAGGGGGAAGAGGAGGAAGAGGAGGGAAAGGAGGAGGGGGAGAAGAAGGGGAGGAGGGGAAGGGTGAGAAGGAGGAGGAAGTGGGGGGAGGAGGAGAAGGAGGAGGAGGAAGCAGCTTTCTCACACCCTAGCTCCCATCTGCACACACAGCCCTTACTCAGTCCTTTGATTCTCTCCGTGTAACTTATGATCCCTGAACCCTGGCAAGTCCTCCCATGCCCTGGACAGCATGGCACCACCGTGGTTTTGCCTACGCCGTTCTCTCTACCTGGAACTATCTTCCCCACCTGGTGAAAACCCGCTCAACTCTTAAGCCTCAGCTGACGCCTCTACGGAGGTGTGCCCAACCACCCTCGTCTCTGCCTCCTGCAACTTGGAGAGAGAACCCCTGGGCGGTTACCCACCGCACACCCCGGGTACAATCAGCCACCACAGAAGTGCAGGATACACACAAGAGTGTGTGAATGTGTGCAAAGCTCGGGTGGTGGAAGCATGAGGCAGACGTGGGTACAGCCCCCACCCACAACGATTCAACGTCTGGGGGAGGAGACAGGCTTCACATGACTTCATGCCTTCACACGTTGCCAGCAGCCTCCCTGAAAGCACAACTCACCCCTACCTGTCACCATACACAAAAACCAACTCTAAATGGATCAGAGACCCAAACATAAAACCTCAAACTATAAGACCCTCAGAGAATGCAGGAGACACTCCTATGGAAGTTGGAACTGGCAACCAATTCCTGATCAAAACCCCAAGGGCCCATGCCATAAGAGATCAGGTAGACAAGTGGAACCTCATCAAACTGACAAGCTTCTGCAAAGCCAAAGAAACCATCAAGAGAGCGGGGAGTTGGGGAGCCAGCCCAGACTGGGAAAAATATTTGTATATCTGACAAAGGCCTAACGTCCAGGATCTACAAGGAACTCAAACATGCTGAAAAGAGTAAAACAGCCCCATTACAAAGCGGACAAAAGATATTTGAATAGACAAGTCTCAAAAGAAGACATACAAGCAGCCAACAGATACACGAAAAAGTGCTCAGCCTCAGGAGTCATCAAAAAAACGCAAATTCAAACCACACTGAGATACCACCCAACTCCAGTCAGGATGGCCATCATCAGTAACAAAAAACAACAGATACTGGAGAGGATGCGGGGAAAAGGAAACGCTTCAACACTGTTGGTGGGAGCAAACTAGCACAACCCCGTGGAAAATAGTTTGAGGATTCCTAAAAGATCTAAAAATTGACCTTCCACACGACCCCACAATCTCCCTTCTGGGAATGCACCCGGAGGATCTCAGATCACTGTGAAAAAGATACCTGCTCACGCATGTTTATCACAGCATTATTCACAACAGCAAAAACACGGAACCCACGTGCCCGTCAGAAGAGGACTGGATAAAAAAATGTGGTACATATACTCAATGGAATATTACGCAGCCATAAAGAAGGACAAAAGTCTGAATTTCGCAGCAACTTGGATGGACTCAGAGTTCATAATACTGAGCGATGTCTCACAGAAACGAAGAACTGAGTACCACGTGTTCTCACTCATAAGCGGACCTTGAACAATTATCATAATACGATAAGAAGGGGATTGGAGCCGGGCTCGGGGGCTCAGCCTGTAATCCCGCGCTTTGGGAGGCCGAGGTGAGTGGATTGCCTGTGCCCGCGGGTTCGAGACCCGCCCAGGCAACTTGGCGAGACCTCATCTCTACAATAAAAATCAAAAAAATTAGCCGGGGCGTGGTAGGGCGCGCCTGTAGTTCCAGCTACTTGGAAGGCTGAGGCGGAAGGGTCGCTGGGGCCCAGGAGGTCGAGGCTGCGGTGGCCGGGACCGGCCATTGCACTCCAGTCTGGGCCACGGAGTGAGACTCCAACTCGGAAAAAAAAAAGAAAAAATAAATAAATAAAATAAAGAAAGGGATTGGTAGTAGTGAGAAACTGCCCAGGGTGGGGGCAGGATTGACAGTGATGGGAAACTGCCAGGGAGGAGGCACACCTCCGCAACAAGGGTGCCTGCACAATGAACATTTGTATACCTAGCCCTGAATTGTACTCCCCATCTTTAAAATTAAAAATTAAAAAAAAAAAAAAAAGAAAGCACAATCCCCTCCCCACTACAGTCCCTGTCAGGAAGGGACTCATCTTAGGAACCATGGAATCCCCAGCACCCACCACAGTGCCTGGACAGAGCAGGTCCCCTGTGCTTTCTGGAAGCAATGCATGAACAGTCGAATTGATACCCCGGGGGCGTAGATAAGGAAAGCCCTCGTTTTGTGCCCAGGATTGTGTCCGCCATCTGTCCACCTGTACCACAGGGGTCTCTCCAAACTGGCTCTCCTGGGCGTTCCTGGCGGGAGCCCTGTCTATTGCCCCGTGCCACACGCACCCGTGAAGGACCTTCCCTCTGCCCAGAATCAGTCCCTTCATAGTTTTGCCTCCTCAAAACATGCACTGTGGAAAACTAGGAAAGACAAATAAACGGGGGGAAGCATCAGCTGTAGACAGACAGCTCGCAGCCCGGCCTCCCCACTCCCACCCACCTGTGCTGCTGATCTGCACAGCGCAGCCACTTGCACAGGGACCTGGGGCCACACTGCCTGGGTTCGACTCCCGGGCCTGCCACTCAGTGTGTGTGAACCTGCCTCGTCGGCTGGTTTCTCAAGTTCCTTCTGCTGGAAACACTCAACATGCCAAAGTGCCCAATTTGGGGGTGCCTCGTGCCCCACGCCAAGGCCCGGAAGGCCCTCTGGGCCTCCTTTTCTTCCTCTTTAAGGTGGAGAGAGTGAAGCCCTTGTCACCGGGATGAACTAAGCTCACACACGTGCCGTACTCGGTGCGTAGCAAGAGCCCAACCCCTGACCGCACGTCTCACCCATGCTTTCTGGTAAAGACGTCTGGTGCCCACCCAGGGCCCCAAATCAGTCAGACCAAGAAGGATGTGGACAGCTTTGTGACTGAGATGAGTCACCCCAGGCGGCGGCTCTGAAGGCTGTGATTCTGCCCCACACCAGCCTCCTGTCCATTCTGGGCGCAGGCCTGAGGCTCAGCGGGTCTCCAGGTGGGGACAGTGCTGGTCTCCTGGCTGCTCTTGACGTAAACAAAGGGATTAAAGTTGTTCCGTGTCCAGTTCACACCCCAGCTGGGCCGTGTGTGTCAGACACACAGAGACGGTGGCTCCCAGCATTCTCTGAGCTGTGCCACCTGAATGAGGAAGGGCCAGGGCCCTGGCAGGGTACAGGCCCTCACCATAGCCCTCTGGCTGGCCCCTGAGAGCCATCTCTGCCTTCAGGTGGGTGCCCAGAAAGACAAATAAACGGGAACAAGCATCAGCTGTAGACAGGCAGCTCGCAGCCTGGCCTCCTGGCTCCCGCCCCGCCTGTGCTGCTGATCTGCACAGAGCAGCCACTTGCACAGGGACCTGGGTTCGACTCCTGGGCCTGCCACTCAGTTTGTGTGAACCTGCCACTCTGCTGGTTTCTCCAGTTCCTTCCACTTGAAACACTCAACATGCCAAAGTCCCTGGTTGGTGACGAGCCTATTCCCCAGAGGCTGGGGCCACAGTCTGGCCAGGGATGGCACGGGACCCTCCTAGCACCAGGAACCCCAGGTTGGTCTTGGCAGTGGCCAAGTTTCCAAATCCGTCTTCACGACAGCACTCGGTGTGGTAGGAGGACTGTGGACTTTGAGCCAGCCGGGCCGATGTTCAAGTTCTGTGCTTACCGGCTAGGCGGCTCGGGGCCTCCTTTCCTCGTGGCATGTAGTGACACACGTGACTCCCGGCTGCCAGGCACATCCTGGACGCCCTGCCGTGGGGGCTGGTGGTGGTGATAGGGAGCTCAGACAGCAGGCGCGGGTCCTGGCCAACTGCCTCTCACTCGGCTTCAACCCGTTCCTGGGTGGGCAGGCGAGAAAGCCCCAGGCTGTGCCGATGGGTCCTGGCCAATAGGCCACCCCTCTCCTGTCCTGCAAGAACACGCCTTCCAAGGACTGCCCTCTGCCCACCAGCCCTGTCTTCCTAGTTCTCGTGTGAGTCCCTATTCAGATGCCAACACTGGGAGACGCCTTCGTGTTGTGGCCAAGTGCAGGGAGAGGCTTGGCAGCAGCACCCCCGGGGAAAGTGGGAGTTGATCAGGAGGGGTGTGGAGGGCACGGAGGGCCCTGGCCGGGACAGCCCAGTGGTCACTCACAGCTTGGTGGGGTGGGGTGGGAGCCAGGGGTGCATCCTCTGGGAAAGGTGGCCAAGAAACCCACTACCTCCTCTGGATCCAGCTCTGCCTCAGAGTGACCGCGACCAAGGCTCTCCCCTCCCCAGGTGCCCCACCTGTTCAGTGAGGGAGGAAGACCTTGCTGCACTGGGTGGTGCAAGCCGCCCATGGTTAAGCACATGGCTTTCCAGCAGGAGCGGGCTCCGTTCAGCACCCCCAGGAAACAGACCTGACACCACAGGTGTCCTGGAGTGGAAAAGGGGCCCCAGAGAAAAAATGAGTTAGATCCAAATAAAGCGTGTAGCTGGGTGAACAGTGTGTGACCAAGGCTGATGTGTCCGCTTTGCGCCACGGGCCACGGGAATGAAAGACATCCACGTTAGGGGAGCCTGATGTGAGGGGGACATGGGACTCTCTGTGCTGTCTCTACAAATCTGTGATCCTAGCTTACTTCTAAATAGAAAGAAGAATAGCAGGAGGTCTTGGCATTCTGGGAAGAAAGCTAACAGTTCCCCTGCCCTGTTTGAGGAAGGGAGGGAGGAGGGGAGGGGAGGCAGAAGAGAGGGAGGGAGGAGGGGGAGGAAAGGAGGGAGGGAGGGGAGGACTCTCCTGCCCATCCAACCGTGCTCCTCCAAGGGGCAAATAATGCAAGTTACACAGCAACCACCTCAGCACTCGCTGTGCACCAGGCTCCAGACCAGGCGCTCGGAACGCGACATGCCCTGGGTCCTGCCAACAGTCCCCACAGGCGGGCATCTCTGCTCTGGTGTGGCAGAGTGAGGCGGCCCCGCTGGGGTGTGGTAGAGCGTTGCCAGCCACCTCAATCCATCCCGAAATTCCCCGCTCCCTCCCCTGAAGGAGAAGAAAATGGGGCTGATGGGAGGCTGCAAACTTTCGTCTCCAACTCCACGGTGGGAATCAAGAAACTGAGCCCCGGGGCGGGGGGGGGGGGGGGGGGGAACCAATCTTGTGGCTTAGAGACTAATTGTTGTCAGAGGGTGGAGGTTGTGTAAGCCTACCAAGCATTGCCTAAAAGCTTAATTAGTCAAAGTACAGATGTCCGCCAGCATTGTAGCCAGAAAGAAAGAGAGAGAGGAAGGAGAGTGAGGGAGGGAGGAAGAGAGAGTAAAAGGGAGAGAGAGTGGGGAAGGGAGGGAGGGAGGGAGGAAGGAAAGCAAGAAAACAGCCCAAGGGTCTAACAGGAGTCACAGCCACTGAAAGGGATTTTGTGGAGTTGTACCTGTGACATGCATCCCTTAGAATACTTTTGGCTACCAGGAACAGAAAAGTGCACGTACATGACTTACGTACCTAATCCTGACTTGTACCCCACATGGTTATAATAAAATAAAGCAAAAAAAAAAGTAAAAATCATTTATTGTCTAAAGGAACAAAACAAAACCCAACAACAACTGAAGCTGCTGCCATCCCAGCCATCATGTGCGGGAGCAAAAGCACACACTAGGAGATGAGCTGTTCTGGAATATTCCTTTCTGCCATCAAGGAAACCGATTCCCCCAAGCCCACTGTCAGTCTTGCCACGGCTTTGGCCAGAATTCTGTCACATTCTGTCATTCCCCGGTCCCTGGCCGGGGGAACGGAGTGCCGTTTTATTTTAGCTCAGCCAGATCGTCATTTTCCCTGGAGATCAGAGCTCGGGCCTGCCTTCCAGGAGACAAGTTGCCCCTCAAAGCAGGGCGGGTGCCTGGGTTAAAGAGGGCTTCTTCAGGAAGGAGACAATGAACCCCAGGGGCTGGGTGGGAAGCCAGTATGTTCTGCTGCAGCATGGAGAGCATGGCTGAGGTTATTATTGAGTGGAAAAAGGAGACTGCAGTTCAAAAGAGCTCAATAGGTTGGTCCTAAGAATATGAAACTTTTCAGACATGCATTCATTTATGTATGTACTTATTTATTTTTTAGAGACAGGGTCTCACTCTGTCGCCCCAGCTGGAGGGCAATGGAACCACCATAGCTCATGGCAACCTCAGACTCCTGGGCTCGGGCGATCCTCCCACCTCAGCCTCCTATGTATCTGGGACTACATGGAGTGCCATCACGCCCGGCTAATTGTTTGAGTTTTTTGGATATTGGATATTGCTATGCTACCCAGACTGGTCTTGAACTCCTGGGCTCCAGTGGTCCTCTTGCCTCAACCTCCCAAAGTGCCGGGATCGCAGGCATGAGCTATCGTGCCCGGTCATAAGGTGGATTTTTTAAAACACACAAGCGCTATCACGTCCCTCCTGTCCCAACACTCTCGATCATGGGCGTTGTCCCAAGAATAAGCCCTATCCTCCTTTCCCAGCCTTAAAACCCTGGCTGCTCTCCACCCTCTCCCTGCCTCTCTGGCCTCCACTCAAGCCCTCCCATCCTCTTCAGGCTCTCCCAACCTCCACCTCCTCTTTGGGGCTTGGCTTCAGACACCCCCCTCCTCAGAGAGACCGTCTGTTGCAGTCTGATGTCTGTCTCCTTCAACTCCCCTGCTGAAATGTGGTCCCCAGTGTTGGAGGTAGGCCTGGTGGGAGGTACTGGGGCAGGGCCCTCCCGAATGGCCCGGTGCCCTCCCACAGCCATGAGTGATCCTCGCTCTGTTAACTCACACCAGCCGGTTGTTAAAGAGCCCGGCACCTCTCTCTCTTGCTGCTGCTCTCACCATGGGACGTGCCTGCTACCTCTCCACCTTCTGCCAGGACTGGAAGCTTGCTGAGGCCTCACCAGAAGCTGATGTTGGCACCCTGCAGCACCCTGAGCCTTTATAAATGACCCAGCCCCAGGCGTTCCTTTACATCAGTGCAAAATGGATCGATACCCCTTTCCTTGATGACAACAGACTCAGCTCTACTCATTTCCCGCTTTTGTCAGTCTCAGAAAACATCTAATTTATTGATCAATTATATACAAGGAACAATAATATGAACAATGACAGACTATCAATACTGATTAATAAATCCAATATTGCTCTCTCCCCAGGATTCTGGAATCCTTTGCGATCTGTGTCCTTGCACCAGAATAGAAGCCCCTTGAGGAGAGCAACCCTCTTGACCATCCCTGTGGGGGATGGCGTACAGGAAGAGGGTTGTGCAAATCAAAATTAAATTTACACTTGTCCAGCATGTTACGTGCTAGTTAGCTTTTGGTCAAGATCAGACAGCACTTTCCCATGGTGAGAGTATTCTCAAAAATGTCCTTGATAAAGTACCACCTGTAGGACTATAGCCAGAAATGGTTGGTAGTGGTTACAGGTGACCCGGTTCATCCTACAGACCATGGATGCTCAGGGAACCCCCTGTCCACATCTAATCTCCTTGTTCTGAGACCCATCTGAGGATTGGGGGTAGATAGGACAAAGCATGAAATGATGAGTGCTGCCAAGCGCGGTGGCTCAACCTGTCATCCCAGCACTTTGGGAGGTCGAGGCAAGAGGATTGCCTGAGCCCAGGGGTTCCAGACAAGCCTGGGCAACTTGGTAAGACCTCGACTCTACAATAAATCACAAAAACTAGCCGGGTGTGGTGGCATACATCTGTAGTTCCGGCTACTTGAGAGGCTGAAGTGGAAGGACCGCCTAAGCCCAGCAGGTCGAGGCTGCAGTGGCCATGAGCGTGACACTGCAGTCCAGCCTGGGTGACAAGAGTGAGACTCCAAATCAAGAAAGAAAGAAAGAAAGAAAGAAAGAAAGAAAGAAAGAAAGAAAGAAAGAAAGAAAGAAAGAAATGATGTGTCATTGAATAGAATGGCCACATCTATAAGCTATGTCTAGCATTCATTGGCTGCAATGTACAATAATATTGACTATCATTCTCCTTGCCACAGAAAATGAAACGAGAACAACAGAACCAGAACAGCCTGTTTTCTTTTCTTTTCCCCCACCACCTCAAGCCTTTATTCAGAATCTCCGGCCTGCAGTGCACTCCTCAGCCCCAATCTCATCTCCAATTCACACCCTTCTACTTGGCTGGGTCTCTGGGACTGCATTTTGATGCGTCACCCACCCAGCCATTCAATATGATTCTGCCAGTTCACTGCATATTTAGTCAGCACAACACCAAGCATCAGGTTTCACTACTTTCTTTGAAATTAACCAGATATGTTTCTGCTGGAGCTGTTGAATAAACATGGTGTGTGAGGGCACAGAGTAACCTTACACAAGTGTGACCTTGCACGAGCATGAATGCTGTCCTGTGCTCCCTTGAGCAGGAGTGAAGGCTGCTTTTCCTCCAATTCCTTCTTGTTCCCCTGTGCCCTTCAAACTCAGTTGGTGTGACTGTCACCAAGGGTTTCCCCACTCCTGTCTCTGAACCAAGAGAATTAGAGACTGCATCCATCAAGAGAATTGAGATGCATCCATCCACCCATTCATCATCCAACGGTTAAGCCCTTACCGCATCCCAGACATGGAAAACTCAAAGCTTGCTAAGTTCTAGAACCTGGGCTGGGGTGCAGTGTTAACATGGGTTCTTAGTTGCAGACAACAGAATCCTCTGTTGTTCATATAAGCGGATATTAGGCTCTTATCATCCACACCACAGGACTGTGCTGGTGGCACTCCCATTTCTGCACCCTTTGTCACAGGCAACTGATATTAGAGACAGAATGCTGGCAAGGTGGCCACCTATTTCAGAGGAACTGAATGCCGCTGCCGTCATGGTGGCCAGGATGCTCTCCCTCTTGGCTTTCTGCTTCTACCTCCACGCGTCAGGCAGCTAAAGCCATTTGGTGGACGTCTGGTCACGTAAGCTTACTGCAAGCATTTCTGAGAATAGTTTCATTTTCTCTCCTCCATAGTAAGGAAGGGTATGAAGGGGGAGGGTCTGGAGAAGGTCAGAGGCAACTTCACGGGCGACTAAATGTGAAACCTTGAAGCGTATGCAGTTGTGTTCGCCCAAAGGATAAGATGGACGATCCAGGCAGAAGCAGAAGCTGGAGGTAGGGCACCGATGTGTGAGAGGTGAGACCTTTGGTCTGGCTGGAGCATTGGTGAGGGTGCTGAGGATGGGCTGAGGGAGAGGGTCAAGAACAGATGAGCCCAGAACGCAGGCAGTGACTGCACTAGGAAGGGTCTTGTGGGCCCGTAGAAGCTTCACCTCTCCTGGACCAAGTTCAAATCCAGGTGCTTTCTCCAAGTATACTTGAAGCCTGCAAATCATCAGTTGGGTGCTTCTGCCCCCGACACTGACCCTGACTTCATCTTTGCCTTGTGAAGTGATGCCCTATATTAGTCCATTCTGGTTGCTTTAACAAAAATACCATCCACTGGGTAGCTCTTATAAACACCCAATATTTGTTTCTCACAGTCTGGAGGCTGCAAAGTCCAAGGTCAAGGCACCAGTAGGTGTCTGGTGAGGCCTGCTTTCACATAGATGGCATCTTCTTATCCTGTTCTCTTTTTTTGTAAAGATGTGGAGTATAATTCAGAGTTAGGTATACAAACATTGATCATGCAGATCCCCGGTTAATGAGGTATGACCCTCCCTCCCCTGGCAGTTTCCCTCAACTTCCAATCCTACCCCTGTCCCCACCAACAGTTTTCCATTACTGCCAATTGCCTTCTTATAGCATTATAATTGTTCAAGATCACCTTATGAGTGAGATCATATGGAACTCTGTTCTTTGTTTCTGTGATAAATCACTGAGTATGATCGACTCCAAATCCATCCAGGTTGCTACAAAGTCCATATATTTGTCATTCTTTATGGCTGCATAATATTCCATTTTATCCATTCCAGCTTCAATGGGCAACATGGTTGGTTCCATGTTTTTGCTAATAGACACTTCCCAAAAGAAGATATATGGGCAGCCAACAGGCACATGAAAAAGTGCTCAGCCTCAGTCATCATCAGAGAAATGCAAATCAAACCACATTGAGATACCACCTAACCCCAGTAAGAATGGCCATCATTAATAAAACAAACAACAGCAGATGCCAGCGAGGATGAGGAGAAAAAGGAATGTTTCTACACTGCTGGTGGGAATGCAAACTTGTACAATCTCTCCGGAAAACAGTCTGGAGATTTCTGAAAGAACTAGAAATTGGCCTACCATATGACCCAGCAATTCCCCTAATGGGAATATGCCGCTCCCGGCCACCGCAGCCTTGACCTGCTGGGCTCCAGTGATCCTTCCGCCTCAGCCTTCCAAGTGGCTGGAACTACAGGCACGTGCTACCAAGCCCGGCTGATTTTTGATTTATTGTAGAGATGAGGTCTTGCCAAGTTGCCCAGGCCGGTCTTGAACCCGCGGGCTCAGGCAATCCACTCACCTCAGCCTCCCAAGGCGCGGGATTTCAGGCTGAGCCACCGAGCCCGGCTGAATTCATTTCTTCTTCCATTCAACAAGCATGGATGGAAACCTGGCTTTGAATGAGGCATTGTTCTAGGAGCCGGGGATATGGTGGATATACTTTCTCCTGACACCCCACTAGATCACTCTGGACTCAGGGAGACGTTTATGCTTCCTTGGGTTGCCCTCTCTTGGCTTCAGCTGGTTTCAGGAGTGTTTATTTCTTGCAACAAAATAATCTTTTCTAAGAGGCATTCACATTGTTATTCATGATGGGAAAATGCCTTATTTTCTTTCTTTAGACTTTCAAAGCCATTTTCCACGGCAAAGAACCTCCGAAATCTCTCCAAAGTTTTAATTGGGTAAATTTTCATTGATGGGAATCAAACGTGTTCTTTGAAACCTTTGTTTGTTAGATTGAAACTATATCATTCACTTTATGATAACACAGAGGACATCAAACATGTCAGAAGTCTGACTGAATCATAATGATGAACCAAAATGTCTGCCTTTTATTTCTTTATATAAGTCACACAGTAACCCTGGACCCTTTACAGAGAGATGGAGGGAGGAAGAGAGAGAGAGATAGAAAGGGAGGGAGGAAGAGCAGGAAGGAAGGAGAGAGGGAGGGAGGGAAGGAGGGAGGGGGAGAGAGAAGGAGAGAGAGATCACCTGCCTCTCATGGACCCTCACGTAAGGAAGCAAAATGGAAAAGCAGAATACTGAGAGGCTAGAAGAATGAGGTTTGCAGGACGACCCTGAGTTTGAATGCCCCCTCCCCTGGCACTCTTGGGAAATTTCAAATCTATAAAAAAAGAGATAGGACTATTTCACACACTTCCGTGAGGAAAGACATGAGTGAGGGTGTGTTTCGAGACCCCAGCACACCATGGGAGTCCTAACTGGGTGGTCAGTGCCTTCTCATCGGGATCTTTCTTTGTGAGCTCCAGTGGATAAGTGTTTAAATGCAGATCTGTGCGCCTGATACCCCAATACACAGCTGCGTGTGGCATTTGCACTGTCTCCCTCACCCGAGGAAAGCCTGGAAGAGCAGTTTAGGCAAGAGAGGGCTCAGAACCATGCGTGTGACTAAGGACAGCACTCAACTAAGCCGCGACCAGATCCAAAGGTCTGAGCAGAGGGGAGAGAAGTTGCTAACTCCCAAACCTCCTCATTCTCAACATGTCTGGAGGTTCTGGGTGCGTTACTAGAAACCGAAGGGTGGTGTCTTAGTCCATTAGGGTCACCATGACAAAACACCACAGGCTGAGCAGCTTGTAAACAGCACACATTGGTTTCTCACAGCTCTGGAGGCTGGGAAGACCAAGATTAAGGTGCTGGTAGAATCTGTGTCTATTTAGGATTTGTTTCCTGGTTCGTAGAGGACACCGCCTTGCTGAGTTCTTGCATGGTTGAAGAGGCAAGGCAGTTCTCTAGAGCTGCTTTTCTCTTCTCTTCTCTTCTCTTCTCTTCTCTTCTCTTCTCTTCTCTTTCTTTCTTTCTTTCTTTCTTTCTTTCTTTCTTTCTTTCTTTCTTTTTCTTTCTTTCTTTCTTTCTTTTGAGTCAGAGTCTCATTCTGTTGCCCAGGCTGGAGTACAGTGATGTGATCATGGCTCACTGCAGCCTCAAACTCCTGGGCTCAAACAATCCTCCAGCCTCAACCTTCTAAGTAGCTGGAATTACAGTTATGTGCCACCACACACCACACCTAGCTAATTTATTTTTATTTTTTTGTAGAGAGGTCTTACTATGTTGTCCAGGCTGATCTCAAGCAATCCTCCCACCTTAGTCTCCCAAAGTGCTGGAATGACAGGCATGAGCCACTATGCCTGGCCAAGCCTCCCTTTTCTAAGTAAGAATTTTATTTCTACTAAAATTTCCAAATAAATAATCAAGGTCTAAATGAAGAAAACCTCCATGTTCTGGAATTTTAAATTTTTTCACTTTAAAAAAATGTATTCTGCCACATTAAAATAAGTTGGGCCTATTGGTCTACATAATACTAGCACAAAGTTGCTCTTTAAGGCTCTGTTAGTTTCAAAAGCACAGAATAAAGCTCAAGATTGAATAGTTTAGCGTCTGCCCATGTTTCCCATGGCTTGGCGGGCAAGCAGTCGAGATCGGAACTAGCCCTCTCCTGACAAGGCCCTTGCACGGACATCATTTCACTGAATCCTACTCTCATGGGGGCCGTTGTTTAGGTCTAGAAAATGCAGCAGAACCCTAAGGTCAGAGAGCACAACAGAACAGGTCAGAGGCGGAGCTGGGCTGGAGTCACAGGCCTTGAGGTCTGTGACTTCAAATGACACCACCAGGGAAGAAGCAGGAAGGAGATGGGAGGAGGTGACCTTGTGTGGAGGCCAAGCGTTACCTGGAAACCCAAACCTGGATAAGTCTGAAAGAAGACACGCAATTGATGTGACATGAACACAGTCCAACTCCCGAGTTTGGCTCCTATGTGCTCCTGGTTTCATAAGGGGTGCTCATGGGGTGCACAGATGGACAGCAGCTTGACGCACGCACGCACGTTCCCTGTCATCCTCCTTGGGCTGGGACACCGTGAAGGGGGTGTGTGACCTGCGCTCCTGCTCTTTTTCTGAACCACATCCTCACACCTGGCCAGATATCTGAGCAGGCGAGAAGTTTTCCTCAAGACGTGGACAGTCGGCTCCTCTCGTTTCCTCAAAGAGAAATATCTCTTTGGGGAAGGGGAAAGCTGGATCACACCCAGGGCAAGCAGGAGTTGAGGGCTGTGCTGACCACACTGACTTAAAATATCTGTGTTAGCATAAGAGACAGCGGCAGAGTCCGTGGTCCCACCCGAGGGTGTTTCTCGGCTCTTCTCATACTCTGACTCCTCCTCTTCCAGGAGGGTGTCATTTTCAAACCAAGTGCAGTTCCTGTTTTTCAACTTCTGCCGTGTGACTCGAATGTTTCCTGTAGGCAGGTGATATCACAGTCACCTGGCTGTGTGATGACAAGGCCATCCACAGTGTGTGAGGAGGCGGATGGGCTCGTCCAAACCACCTGATGCCGAGAGAAAACCAGGTGTGAAACGATACACTTAGGACCTCAAAGTATCTTCCAGAGCAGTGTTTCTTAAACATGGCTGCCCAGAACAAGTACAAGTACCTTAAGAGCTTGAGAAACAGAACAACAGCAAAAACTGTGACTGGGTCCCAAAGCAGATAATGAAATTGCATGCCACTGCACTTGACGGAGTGAGACTTCAACTCAAAAAAAAAAAAAAAGAAATAGTGGAATCTATCTCCAAACTTTTGCTATGTTTGAATGTAATCATGAATTTATATATAAGGGGATCCCCAAAAACCCAAAATTTATTTATAAAAAATTGTATATTTATTCTTCCATGTTTAAACTTCAGTCACCTTGAAAGCACTCTCCGTTTGATGCAATACTCCTACTGAGATGCTTTTTCCACTGCTCAAAACAGTTTTTGAAATTTTAGTTTTTGATGCCTTTTAGCGCTTCTGTTGTTTTTTGTTTCACTTCTTCCACACCGGCAAAACGTTTCCCTTTGAGACCTTTTTTTGTCAGAGAAACAACAAAAAAAAGTTGTTCGGAGCCAGATTAGGTGAATAGGAAGGGCGGGGCATGGGAGCCATGCTGCTTTTGGTCAAAAAGGACTGATCACTTAGCATGGTGTGGGCAAGTGTGTTGTCGTGGTGGGAGAACCAGTCACCTGTTTGTCACAATTCAGGACGTCTCTTCCACAAATTGTCTCTCACAACAATGCCAGCTGGTACACTGATGCCAATGGGTTCCTAGAACACTTGCCTAGTGAGGGAAGCCTGTGCTATGAGGAGCCCACCCTTCAAAAAAGGATTCTGCAATGTTGAGGGGTGTCCCCTCGCATGCACCATCTGTAAGAATATGGAGTGAGGTTCTGGTATCATTTTCTCTTTACCGAGTCCTTTACTTAAAGCACTGATTTCCTTCCTTCTTTCCTTCCTTCCTTCCTTCCTTCCTTCCTTCCTTCCTTCCTTCCTTCCAAGTCGGAGTCGCACTCTGTCACCCAGGCTGGAGTGCAGTAGCACACTCACCGTCACCGCAGCCTAAACCTGCTGGGCTCCAGCGATCCTTCCGCCTCAGCCTTCCAAGTAGCTGGAACTGCAGGCGCATGCTACCACACCCGGCTAATTTTTTGATTTGTTGTAGAAATGAGGTCTCACCAAATTGCCTAGGCTGGTCTCAAACCTCTGGGCTCAGGCAATCCTCTAGCCTTGGCCTCCCAAAGTGCTGGGATTACAGGCTGAGCTACCAAACCTGTTCCAAATTTTTTGTTTATTGTAGAGACAACGTCTTGCCGAGTTGCCTGGGCTGGTCTCGAACCCATGGACTCAGGCAATCCTCGCCTCTGTCTCCCAAAGTGCTGGGATTACAGGCTGAGCCACCAAGCCCATTCTAATTTTTTGATTTGTTGTAGAGACGAGGTCTCGCCAAATTGCCTGGGCTGGTGTCGAACCCATGGGCTCAGGCAATCCTCTCCTCTGTCTCCCTAAGTGCTGGGATTATAGGCATGAGCCACTGCACCCGGCTATCAGATCCCACTATTAATATGCGCTCCGTGTTTCTCAACAAGTTCTTCTGGGGTAGTATTTGCATTATTGTTACAGAAGATTGACTGGGGCATTCAAGTTCAAAGCCAGGATGACGGACTGCACATCCAAATTTACCTTTCCTGCCTCCCGAACACCCCAACTGCACAAGTTAATTTCACATCTCTGCTTGAGTCTTGTCTGGCCAAGAGGAATCCATGGCCAAACTAAGACAAGGTACAGAGGCACATGCTCGGCCACTGTGAGATTACAGCAGGGGTGGGGATGTTGAAATTAATGTTGGGAGGGAAGAAATTAGAACAAAAATTCTATCTGCCGTGCTAGGGACTGGTAAGCCAGAGCGAGAAAGAGACACAGGAAAAAGAAGAGCATGAGATTTATTAGAGTAGTGAGAATGTTGTCAAACCCCAACACGTTTTAAAAATATTTCCAGTGTGAAAACCTCAGGGGAAGGTAGAGAAAGGTGCTCTCTGGTGAAAACTCTCTACACAATCTTGACAACTTTTCTATACATTTAAAACTATTCCAGGACCAGGCACAGTAGTCATACCTATAATTCCAGCACTTTGGGAGACCAAGGCAGGAGGATTGCTTGAGCCCAGGAGTTTGAGACCAGCCTGGACAATATAGCAAGGTGTTGTCTCTACAAAAAAAAAATTAAAAGTTAGACAGGCATGGTGGCATGCACCTGTAATCCCAGCTACTCTAGAGGCTGAGGTGGGAGGATCACTTGAGCCCAGGAGGTTGAGTCTGCAGTGAGCCATGATTGTACCACTGCGCTCCAGCCTGAGTGACAGAGTAAAACTTCATCTCTAAAGTGAATTAGTGAATTAAGATAATTCCAAACTAAAAAATTTAAAAATATATATTTTATGACTTAATTATGACTTCTAGGAAATTTTCCACATCTAATACTGTCTTTATCAGGCTGACCACTGTAGTTTGTCTCCAGTGATTGTCACAGGGCTCCTCATGCTACAGTGAGGCTGCTATTTCCCATAGCCTAACTCTGGGTGACACTTAATAACAACAGTCACAGTGAATGGCATTTACAGTATGAAGGGTTCCATGCCCCATCTCTCTGAATCCTCACTGAAATCTTCTGTGTAGCCACCATTACTGGCCCCATTTTACAGATGAGAAAACTGAGAATCAGAGAGGTACGATTACTTGCCGAACATCACACAACTAGTTAATGGCAGCGCTGAACCTGAAACCTAGATCCAGCTAATTACCAAGCCAGAGATTTTAAGCTGAGTATATTTTATCACCCAAATCGACTGGTTGTAGGTAAGTTCTGCTATAATTTCTAGCTCTATGAGATAAAAGAATGAGATAAGAGAACACACAAGAACACCTGAGGCCAACTTCAGTGGGTGGGTCTGCCTTTCACCAGAATGAGGAAACTTAGCTGGGTGCCATGGCTCAGCCTGTCATCCCAGAACTTTGGGAGGCTGAGGCAAGAGGATTGCCTGAGCCCGCAGGTTTGAGACCAGCTCGGGCAACATGGCAAGACCGCATCTCTACAATTTAAAAAAAAACTTTGCCGGGTATGGTGGCACACGCCTGTAGTTCTGGCTACTTGGAAGGCTGAGGCAGAAGGATCACTGGAACCCAGCAGGTCGACGCTAGGGGAGCCGTGAGCATGCGTGCCACTGCACTCCAGCCTGGGTGGCAGAGTGAGACACTCAAAAAAAAAAAAGGATGAGAAGACTTAAGTTGTGTGTTGTCTACTCCTTTCCCTCACTCTCCCCCCTAACTTTCTTTTCTTCTTTTTTCGAGTCAGAGTCTCACTCTTGTCACCCAGGTTGGAGTGCAGTAGCAAGTTCCCGGCCACTGCGGCCTCAACCTACTGGGCACAGGTGATCCTTCCGCCTCAGTCTTCCAAGTAACTGGAACTATAGACGTACGCCACCACGCCTGGCTAGTTTTTTGTGATTTATTGTAAAGGCGAGGTCTTACCAAGTTGCCCAGGTTGTCTCGAACCCCTGGGCTCAGGCAATCCTCTTGCTTCAGCCTCCCAAAGTGCTGGGATTACACACTGAGCTGCCGCACCCGGCTTTTCCTAACTTTCAATACATGATCTTCCTCCGTCCAGGTGTTTCATGCTGTCTGGTCATTTCCGGTTTGAAAAATTACAGATAGATTAGTTTATACTAAGGTGTAAATGATTGATAGCAGTTCCACATGTTAGTCCTCATAGGAGTAAACCTATGTAAACGGAAGACCTGAGAGAAGACTAAGATGACGGATGTGAGGCAGCTCAAGTGAGTTTCTCCTGCAGAGTAAACCAAGAGAGAGTTTCCTCAGCACCCAGAGAAGAACAGGTCAACAGCATGCCCCATGACTCTTCAAAGAAACAATAATAACCACAGAGTGCAAAGAAGAGGAAAATCCATTGATCTGGCCTAGAACTCTCACCTGAACCACCACAGTCCACCGGCAGCCTCTAGATGCAGTGGGGAAGGTGAGCGAGGGGAATTCAGGAGTCCTGGGCTCCTGCTGTGAACTTGCAGGGCCCCCTAGGCCTTGCAGGACGCCAGTCCCTCACAGGAAACTGCTTTACCCACAACCATGCTCTGCCAAAACACATGTGGAGTGGGGAAGGAGCAGAGAAAGCCTTGAGCAGTACCAGCCACCATTTCCCAGGAACTCAACCCTTGTGAGTGGTGTGGCTGCCAGGGAGTTGGCCAGGGAGAGGACAGGCCCCAAGGACAAACTCCATGGCTGCAGACAGTTCCTGACTGGGGTGGGTTGCCTGAGAACACCCAAGAACACCTGAAGCCAACTGCACCTGGACATTCACAAGGCAAACTGCCCGAGGCTCAGGTGGAAAGCCAGGTGGGACACACCATAGCTACCTCACTCCCCACGTTGACTCTTCTGCGCCCACCCTGCACAGCAGCCTTTCCACAGTGGCCTGGGACACCCTCCGAATCCCCACTGGGGTGGCTGAAGTGCTTGAGCTCCCTTCTCCACCCCTGCACTCCCCTTGAAGGTTCAAAATAGACAAAGAATCGGGCAATCCCCAGAGCCCCGCCCTCAGCCTAGGCTGGCTAGGCACTTCTTGGAGCAACACTTACAAAGGAGGAAGCCCACTGCCACTATCACAGCTGGCTTTCCCCCTCAAGTGCCACCTCTTGGCCAGAGGTCAGCAGTGCAGCCCACTGCAGCGGATATAATAACTCAGTTTTGGGGAAGACCTGATCCCAAATCCCAGTTAACACCACTTTCCAAGCCACTCCTATCATTCAGAATGTCGTGAGTCCGTGCAGGTGCCCTGCACAGGACTACCACAGTTGGTAATTGGCAAACTCACTACACCAAGGCTATATATAACCAAGGGAACAGTACCTATGTCAGCCCCCTGCCAGTCTCAAATAAGAATAAATAGTCTACCCAAACAAGGAAGAACCAGAAAAATAATTCTGACAATATGAAAAAAACAGGGTTCTCCAACACCTCAAGAAGATCACACTAACTCTTCAGCAATGAACCTTAAACAGCATAAAATTTTTGAAATTTCAGACATAGAATTAAAAAGTTTGATTATAAAATTGATCAATGAACTTCAGAAGAAAATTGAGAACCAACATAAAGGAATTTTAAAAAGCTATTTAGGACATGAACTAAAAATTCTCCAAAGAGATAGACAGTTTAAAAAAAAGCTGAAATTCTGGAAATGAAAGAATATTTAGGGAGGCAAAAAATAAAGTGGAAAGTTTTAACAGTAGACTAGAATAAGCAGAAGAAAGGCTCTTAGAACTTGAAGACACAGATTTTGGATTAACCCAACCAGACAATGATAAAGAAAAACGAAATCAAGAGTACAAAACAAAGTCCCCAGGAAATGCGGGGTTATATAAAATGTCCAAACCTGAGAATCCTAAGTGTTCCTGACGAGGAAGAGAACGCAACAGGTTTGGAAAACCTATTTGATGGAATAATGGAGGAAAAGAGCCCTGGCCTTGCCAGAGAGCTGAACACCCAGATACAAGAAGCCCAAAGAACCCCCAGAAGATTCATTGCCAAAAGGTCATCCCCAAGGCATACACTCATTCAGCTACATAAAGTTAATGTGAAGGAAATAATTTTAAGAGAGGTGAGACAAAAAGCACCAGTAACTTAACAAAGGTAAGTCTATCAGACTAACAGCAGACATCGCAGAAGAAATCCTATCAGCCAAGAAGGATTGGAGACCCATCTTCAATCTCCTCAAACAAAATAATAATCAGCCAAGGATTTTGTATCTCCCCAAACTAAGTTTCAAAAATGAAGGAGAAATGAAGTCTTTCCCAGATAAGCAAGCATGGAGGGAATTTGTCACCACTAGACCAGCTCTACAAGAAATATTCAAAGGAGTTCAGAATGGTGGAACAAAAGGTCTAAATACACCAGTAGGGCTTGGTGGCTCAGCCTGTGATACCATGCTTTGGGAGGTTGAGGTGAGTGTATTGCCTGAGCCTGCGGGTTCGAGACCCGCCTGGGCAACTTGGTGAGACCTCATCTCTACAATAAATCAAAAAATTAGCCAGGCGTGGTAGCGTGCACCTGTAGTTCCAGCTACTTGGAAGGCTGAGGCAGAAGGATCGCCGGAACCCAGCAGGTCGAGGCTGCGGTGGCCAGGAGTGGCCACTGCACTCCAGTCTGGGTGACAGAGTGAGACTCCAACTCCAAAAAAAAAAAAAACTAAACTAAACTAAATACACCAGTAGAAAAACGCTGGAAACCATAAAACTCACAGACCTTATGGAACACCAATACAATAGAGAAAATAAAGCAATCAGATAACAACTATGATGAATGGAATAATGCCTTACACATCATCATTAACTGCAAACATAAATGGTCTCAGTACCCCCACTAAAAAGATATAGATAGGCAGAATAGATAAAATACAACCCAAATATCTGCTGCCTTTGAGAGACTCACTTAACTCACAATGATTCCTATAGACTCAAGATAAAGGGGTGGGCCGGGCTCAGAGGCTCAGCCTGTAATTCCAGCACTTTGGGAGGCTAAGGTGAGTGGATTTCCTGAGCCTGCAGATACTAGACCAGCCCGGGCAATTTGACAAGAACTCATCTCTACAATAAATAAAAAATCAGCCAGGTGGGGTAGCACACACCTGTAGTTCCGGCTTCTTGGAAGGCTGAAGCGGAAGGATCGCTGGAGCCCAACAGGTCGACACTGGGGTGGCCATGAGTGTGCCACTGCACTCCAGCCTGGGCAATGGAGTTAGACTCCAATTCAAAAAAAAAAAGATAAAGGGATGGAGAAAAATATTCCACACACATGGAAAAATGAGCAGGAGTAGCCATTCTTATATCAGATAGACTTTAAATTAACAACAATAACAACAACCAAAAAGACAAAGATGGTTTGTATAGAATGATAAGGGATCAATCCAACAAGAAGACATGACCATGTAAAATATATATGTGCCTAACACCAGAGTCCCCAGCTTCATAAAACAAATTCCACTTGACCTAAAAAAGCAATAGACAGCAATACAATGATAATGGGAGACTTCAACCCTCCACTGATGCCAATAGACAGATCATCAAGGCAGAAAGTCAATGAAGAAGCCCTGGAGTTAAACCAGACTCTAGAGCAAATGAAAGTGGCAGGCATCTACAGAACATTTCAACCTAATGGAATATACATTTTTCTCATCAGGACATGGCACATTCTCCAAGGTAGACCATCTGATAAGTCACAAATCAATCCTCAATAAATTTTTAAAAATTAAAATCATATCAAGTAACTTCTCAGACCACAGTGGAATAAAGCGAGAAGTTAATGCCAAGAAGAACTCACAAAAACATGGAAGTTAGACAATCTGCTCCTGAATGATTCATGGGTCAACAATGAAATCAAGATGGAAATTAAAAAATTATTCAAAATGAATGACAACAATGAAACAAGTTATCAAAACCTCTGGGACACAGTCAAAGCTGTGCTCAGAGGAAAAATTTATAGTGTTTAAGGTCTACGTTAATAAGATTGAAAGGCTACATATCAACAGCCTAACATCACACTTCAAGGAACTAGAAAAACATGAACAAACCAAACTCAAAGCTAGCAGAAGAAAAGAAACAATGAAGATCAGAGCAGAACTAAATAAAACTGAAATTTTTTTTGTTTATTTTTTTTTGAGTTGGAGTCTCACTCTGTCACCCAGACTGGAGTGAAGTGGCCGCTCCCAGCCACCGCAGCCTCGACCTGCTGGGCTCTGGCAATCCTTTTGCCTCAGACTTCCAAGTAGCTGCAACTACAGGCACGTGCTACCACACCCGGCTAATTTTTTGGTTTATTGTAGAGATGAGGTCTCGCCAAGTTGCCCAGGTGGGTCTTGAACCTGCGGGCTCAGGCAATCCATAAAATTAAAATTTTAAAAAATTTAAAAAATTTTTAAAAATACAAAGTTCGTTCTTTGAAAAGATAAACAAAATTGATATACTACTAGATAGCTTAATTAAGAAGTGAAGAGAGAAGATTCAAATTAGCTCAATCAGAAATGAAAATGGAGACATTGCAGCTGATATGATGGAAATTCAAAAGATCATCTGAGACTATTGTAAACACTTCTATGTAAACAAACCAGACAGTCTAAGGAAATGAATAAATTCTTGGAAACATACAACCCCCTCCCCTGCAACCTTGAATCAGGAGGAAATAGACACGCTAAACAAACCAATAACAAGTAGTGAGATTAAAACAGTAATTAGAAGACTGTCAACAACAACAACAAAAAGTCCGGGACCTGATGGTCTCACAGCTGAATTCTATCAGACCTTCAAAAGAGAACAGGTACCAAGTTTACTGAAGCTATTCCACAAGATTGAAGAGGAGAGAATCCTCCCTAACTCATTCTACAAGGACAGTATCACTCTGATGCCAAAGCCAGGAAAAAACACAACAAAAAAAGAAAACTACAGACCAATATCCCTTGTGAACATAGATGCAAAAATCCTCAACAAAATATTAGCAAACCAAATTCAACAGCACACTTAAAAAAAAAAATATACCATGACCAAGTAGGTTTTATTCCAAGGATGCAAGAGTGTTTCAATACATGCAGGTCAATAAGCGTGATCCACTATATAAACAGAATTAAAAACAAAAATCATATGATCAATAGATACAGAAAAGGCATTTGATAAAATCCAGCATCCCTTTATGATTAAAAAAAACTACTTAGCAAAATAGAAATAGAAGGAGCATTCCTCAAAATAAAAAAAGTTATACATGGCAAACCCATAGCCCATGTCATCCCGAATGGAGACAAGTTGAGTATATTCCCCCTCAGAACTGGAACAAAGCAAGGATGCCCACTTTCACCACTCTTGTTCATAGTACTGGAAAGTCCTAGTAGGAGTAATCAGGCAAGGAAGAAAAATAAAGAGTATCTGGATTGGAAGAGAAGACATCAAACTATCTCTGTATGCCAACGATATGAGAATCCTAAAAATTCCTCCAAAAGACTCCTAGACTTGATAAATGAATTTGGTAAAGGTTCAGGATACAAAATGAGCACATACAAATCAGTAGCACTGTTATACACCAATAGCAGCCAAGCTGAGAATCAAATCAAGAACTCAATTCCATTTACAATAGCAACCAAAAAGCGAAAATACCTAGGAATATATTTGACCAAGAAGGTGAAAGATCTCTATAAGGAGAACTACAAAACTCTGATGAAAGAACTTATAGAGGACACAAACAAATGGAGAAAAACCCCATGCTCATGGATTGAAAGCATCAACATTGTTAAAAAATGACCATATTATCCAAAGTAATCTACAGATTCAATGCAATTCTATCAAACTACCAAAGTCATTTTTCAAAGAATTAGAAAAAACAATCCTAAAATTCATTTGAAACCATAAAAGAGCAGAATAGACAAAGTAATCCTAAGCAAAAAGAACAAAGCTGGAGGCATCACATTACCTGACTTCAATTTATATGCACAGCTGTAGTTACCAAAACAGCATGGTACAAGAGCAAACATATGGACCAATGGAACAGAAAAGAGGGTCCGGACATAAGTGCTAATGCCTACAGCAAACTGATCTTTGACAATCAGTCAAGAAAAAATAAATAAAGAGTATCCAGATTGGAAAAGAAGAAATCAAACTATCTCTGTATGCCAACAATATGATAAAGCAGACAAAAATATATACTGGGGAAAGGACACCCTATTCAATAAATGGTGCTGGGAAAATTGGATAGCTACATGCAAAAAAATGAAACTTGATCCCTATCTCACCCCATATACAAAAATTAAGTCAAGAGGACTTAAAGACATAAATGGCAGACCTGAAACTAGAAGAAAACCTAGGAAAAACTCTTCTGGGTATTTGCCTAGGCAAAGAATTTATGGCTAAAATTCCAAAGGCAAATGCAACAAAAACAAAAATAAACAAGTGGGACTTAATTAACCTAAAAGGCTTCTGCATAGTAAGAGAAATAATCAACAGAGCAAATAGGCAGCCTACAGAATGGGAGAAGATATTCACAAACTATACATCTGACAAAGGACTAATATCCAGTTCTTCAAAGAACTCAAACAAGAAGAAAACAAATAATCACATTAAAAAGTGGGCAAATGACATGAACAGATATGTCTCAAAAGAAGATATACAAATGGCCAAAAACTGTGAAAAAAATGCTCAACATCACTTATCATCAGGGAAATGCAAATTAAAACCACAATGTGATACCACCTTACTCAGGTCAGAATGACCATTATTTAAAAATCAAAAAATGATAGACACTGGCATGGCTGCAGAGAAAAGGGAATGCTTATACACTGCTGGTGGGAGTGTAATTTAGTTCAACCTCTACGGAAATCAGTATGGAGATTTCTCAAACAACTAAAAGTAAATCTACCATTGGATCCAGCAATCCCACTACTAGGTATCTACCCAAAGGAACAGAGGCTGTTATATAAAAAAGACACCTGCACCCGCTTGTTCACCACAGCACAGTTCACAATTGCAAAGATGTGGAATCAACCTAAATGCCCATCAACCAATCAGTGGCTAATGGAAATGTGGTATAACACTATGGAACACTATCCAGTCATCAAAAAGAATGAAATCATGTCTTTTGCAGACATGGATGGAATTGGAGAGCATCATTCTATGTGAGCTAACTCAGGAACAGAAAACCAAATGTCACATGTTCTCACTTGGGAGCTGAACATAGAGAATGGTATCATGGGCACTGAACACTCAGGAGGGGTGGGGGGTACACTTAAAGCCCAGACCAAAACTATTTGTACCTCCCAAAGCTATTAAAATCAGAATTTTTTTTTTTTTTTTTTGAGTTGGAGTCTCACTCTGTCGCCCAGACTGGAGTGCAGTGGCCGCTCCCGGCCACCGCAGCCTCGACCTTCTGGGCTCCGGCGATCCTTCCGCCTCAGCCTTCCAAGTAGCCAGAATTATAGGCATGCGCTACCACACCTGATTTTTTGATTTATTGTAGAGATGAGGTCTCGCCTGCCCAGACGGGTCTCGAACCCGCGGGCTCAGGCAATCCACTCACCTCAGCCTCCCAAAGGCGCGGGAGAATATTTTTTAAACGAAAGAATACCTATAGGCAGTAGTGTTTGTCTAAAAACATCACAAAGGTGGGATTTACCCTCTGTGACACCTTAATGGGACAGATACTTTAAAAGGGGGACTTTAAACAGCACACTGCATAGAAATCACCCACTGCATGTAAGTCCATGAGCACAGGGCACAAAAATTGACCCCAAGGAAAATTGAGACCCAAGAAATAAGATGTGCCATTTCTTCCCTTTAAACTTATCATCTGGTCAGAAATACCAAAGCCCCCACAAAATCATACAGCAATGACAAAGCAGCCTCAGCATTTTCTTTTTTTTTTTTATTTTTGAAAATGTATTTCTTAAAGAATTCGGCTGGGCTCGGTGGCTCAACCTGTAATCCCAGCACTTTGGGAGGCTGAGGCGAGTGGATTGCCTGAGCCTGTGGGCTCAAGACCAGCCCGGGAAACTTGGTAAGACCTCATCTCTACAGTAAATTTAAAAAAAAAACAATTAGCTGGGTGTGATAGCGCGTGCCTGTAGTTCCAGCTACTTGGAAGGCTAAGGCAGAAGGATCACCGGAGCCCAGCAGGTCGACACTGGGGCGGCTATGAGAGTGCCAATGCATTCCAGCCTGGGTGACGGGAGTGAGACTCCAATTCAAAAAAAAAAAAAAGAATTGAGAGAGACTTCCTACAATTAATAGAATATGAAACAAACATGATAAAATAAGCTACACATTTAAGGGAAATAATTCTGACATTTGGATGCAAATTGCAGCAAAATATTAAAAGTATACCAGTAGCAGTATTCATTAAGAAAAAGAAATGTATTTCTAAAACCCATAATTAAAGTTTGCAAATTATTTGATAATCCAATTAATACCCAATTAATACAAACTAGATTTTTTCTGCTTCTTGTACATGAAACACGAACACAGCCAAAGATGACATCAAACACATAATAGGCCACTCAGCATTTTCAAAGGAACCAAGGAGACAGATCGGGGTTGAAACCATCGACCAGGGTCGCAGATCCAAACACCAACCTGAATAAGGTTTGCACTAAAAGCCAGTGATGGTGCTGTGCCTCTTCTGTATAACTGGCTTGAATTTTAATAGCACTGTTTCTGAACTTGTATATCATTACTGATGTTGTTTTTGCTACTGTTAAAGGAGACCTTGTCGTGCACTAATTCTGTTGCATTATTTCCTCCAACACTCACTGCGTAGGTTTGGATGAGGAGGCTGATCGGAAGAGCAGGGGATTTGCCTAAGGCTTCTCTGCCACCACGCGGGACTTCGGGTTTCCGACACTGTCCCCTACATGCCTTTCCCCAGCTCTGAGCTCCTGTAGGTATGAGGACCTCGCAGCATGGACCCGATGAGGAGACAGAAGCCACCCTGGTCACGTGATCAAGGACTATCTGATATAAACATATCATTGGCTGGTAACAGGATTCATTGCCGAGGAACCTCATTGCACATGAGTGTTATGAACTCAAGTGTTAATGCTTATCTCATTTCAACGCCAAGCTTCATCACGTGCATAAAATTACTCAGGCTTTCCCACCCAAGTTCAAATCCTTGCTCTGCTACTTCTGAGCTGGATGACCTTGAGCAAATAACTCAGCCTCTCTAGAAAACGAGGGTGAGGCTGCCCGTATTAGAGGGCTATGGGAAGAGTGTGGTGGGGCCATAAATGCCAATAACTCCGCTAAATAAGTGGTGGTTACCATGACTATTATTATTATTATTATTAAGATTTCTTGGTTCTTCTGAAACGCCACCCAGTAAAACAATTGGGACAATATTTGAAAATCAACGTGACCTCCTGTGACCGCAGTTGCTGGCAGATCCGTCCTTTGCTGTGCCGTGAGGATCTACCATATATTACTCAGCCCTATTTTGAGCATTAAACATCGGCGTCCACTCAACTTCGCCACCAAAAACCTCCCAAGCACCAGCCCTTGGAAGATGGCCTTCTCTAATCCAAGGGTGATGTTTCTGCACCTGGTGAACTTTTCTCAAACGTGAACCAATTGGCTTTAACCACAGGAGGCTATTGAAAAAGACTGGGAAGATTATGGGTAGTAATAGAGATAATTGCCAAGGAGGAACAAGAACAAAATTAATGAATCTTCCTTCTCAGGGAGAAATACACGGCTTTATTATGGGGTCAGGAGGGATGGTCCAAGAGAAAATGCATCGTGGAGAGTTGGAGAATTTGGCAGCAACAATGCCCGTGGCTCAAAGTAGCTTTTAAGGGACAACCTCGAGGGACTGCATTTCTATAAAAGGAATGAGATGCTTTTCTCAGTGCTGCTGAAAGTGCAGAATCAGAACCGCCTAGAAACAGCGAGTTCCTTTGTGATTATTCGCAGGGGACAAGAAGAAACACAATGTTCCGCTGAAGCTGGCAATGGGTGACAACCTCTCCAAGTTTTCTGAAACTCATGTGGGCAAGTCTCAGGAAGCAGAAGAAAATACATGAGCACAAAATCTTGTGGTCAGTGAGTTCTTCTGGGTCCTTGTCTCTGCCATACTGAATTGAGTGGAAGCCTTCACATTTGAACCCGTTTCCCCTCCTTCCAAACGCACCAGGCCAGCAGTACAGAGTTGGGTTGGCCCTGAGTGGCGTCTTAGAACCAGCTGGGATGTGTACTGTCTCAGGACACTGCAGTTCTGCACAGTGTGTCCCCAGGACTGCCAGCCAACAAGTGCTTCACCGACGTCCCTTGGGGCTGACCATGAACCCTCCGAATTCTGGTGGCAGAGACTCAAAGAAAGACTTGGAGAGAAAGTGATGTGAATACCACAGGAAGCGTTTTCCATGGACACTGAGGTTCTTATCTTCTCATTCACAGACTTATTTTATTTATTTATTTATTTATTCATTCATTTATCTGAGTTGGAGTCTCACTCTGTCGCCCAGACTGGAGTGCAGTGCGGTGGCCGCTCCCGACCACCGCAGACTCGATCTGCTGGGCTCCGGCGATCCTTCCGCCTCAGCCTTCCAAGTAGCTGGAACTACAGGCGCGCGCTACCATGCCCGGCTGATTTTTGATTTATTGTAGAGATGAGGTCTCGCCAAGTTGCCCGGCGAGTCTCAAACCCATAGGCTCAGGCAATCCACTCACCTCGGCCTCCCAAAGTGCTGGGATTACAGGCTGAGCCACCGAGCCCGACACAGACTTATTTTAGAATGACCCTAATCGATCACCCATGTCCAGTGTTACGTCTTTCAGTAACTTCTTCACTGACAAATACTGAATGTCCAAATATTGCCCACCAGGAGAAAGCAAGGGCCCAGAAGGGAAGTGGTCACTCCCAACCCTCCTGGCCTGAGGGGCAGGGGAACTTGGGTGCCCGCCCTTTAAAACCTGATGGAAGGGTTGGCCTACATCGCTCTTCTGCCTTCTAGGGAAGCCTAGTCAGAGAGTTAGCCAGCCTGGGACTGGCTTGAGGGTTTTCCAGATAATATCCTGGGAATGGCAGCTCCACACTGGACACAATCTAAAAGCAGGGGCAGCAAGTAAATGGAACCAAGACGCTTAGCACAAAGTGAGATGCTGACCCTTAGGCCCCAACGTCTTTGTCTAGGTCCCTGGAACTTGCCTAGCTGACCCCTGAGGAGTGATTTATTTACAAACGTGAAATATTAAATGTTCAAATTTTTAAAAAATGTATTTAGAGACAAGGTCTCCCAGCCTGGAGTACAGTGGTGCAATCATAGCTCACTACAGTCTCAAACTCCTGGACTCAAATGATCCTTCCATCTCAGTCTCCTGAGTACCCAAGACCCCAGGTGCACATCACTGCGCCAGCTTTTTTAATTTTTATTTTTGTTGAAATGGGATCTTTGTTGTCCAGGCTGGTCTCGAACTCCTGACCTCGAGTGACCCTCCCATCTTGGCCTGGCCCAAATGTTCCCATTTTTTAAATGTCATGTGTCTTGTTGGTATCTTAGATTCATCTGCAATTAAGGCCTTCAGTAAATAAACGTTATTTTAGACATTGAGAAATACTTGGAAGGCCAGTGTTCCAAGCACTGAGTGTGTGGATATAAATAGCCACTGGGATCTGATTATATCACTCACTCTTTCTGCCAGCCGTATTCTAAATAAGAGTTGCATCTGATTGGAGTTGCTTAAATCTTCCCGTGATTTCTCCTAACAAGCAACTTCAGACATCAGACTTAATTAGAATGAAATCGGTGCCTTACCAGCCTCACTGGTTATTCTAACCAGTGTTAATCCACTGGCTAAGAGGTCATTAACATATAATCTATTTATGTACATATTATTTGGAATAATAATATTTATAGATATTATGAGGAGTAATAATATTTATAGATATTATTAGGAATAACAATATCTATATAGAGAGATATTATTAGGACTAATAATATCTATATCCCTAATAGTTGAATTTTTTAAAAAATTGCAGCCCAAGTCACAACATCTGGATCTTAGAGTCCACTACAAGGATGAGAAAATCCATTGATTGTGCTGAACTCTTAGATGGCAAATGCCTTTTGGGTAACCAAGAACACACCCCCCTAGAGAAGGTCCACTGCAGCCTATTTCCGACCAGGTAATTATTTGCCACTGGTTTTCATCTCCTCCCGAGGTCCTGTGCCCCGCTCAAGGCTCTCCCAGATCCACCTTTAACCTCTGGACCCAAGTCTGTTGAAGAATCGCCCCACCTTCTCCCAGAAGCCTCTTCCCAAATCCCAGGCAGAAGCATTCATACAGCGGGTCTGATTATTTGTCCATGTGTGCTACACAGAGCTGCATGCTTCCTCCTGGAGGGCCTTACCTTGGAGTGATCACGGCTTATTACCTGTCTGTCTGAGATTCAGGGCTGACTGGCTTTTGATTTTTTTGTGTGTTTAATGTAGAGAAAATAGAATTGCTTTTGATTGATCCTGCCAAATACTACGATGCACGTGCCTCTCTCATTGTTCAGTGGGCTACAGGAGGCAGCACAAAACTCTCGTTCCAGGAGCTCGTGCCAAGGAAAGGCTGGGTGGGGCATGTTCCAGCCTATGGCCACCAGCTCGTACCATGCTACCAGGACACCGTGATACCAGCTACCGTGAGACTCACTTGCCCAAAGTTTCTTACAGTCTCTGGGTCTCAGTTTCCTCATCTTTCAAAATGTGCATAACACACAGTTGTTACCAAGGCACATGACACTATGGGTGTAATACTGTGTGTGTGTGTGTGTGTGTGTGTGTGTGTGTGTGTGTGTGTGTTAATGTAGAGTATTATGATCATTTAGAAAATACAAAACTGTTCCTTGAAAGATATAGCTTTGTGGTGCATACACAGTCCACCACTGTAAAGGAAAAGTTAATGCTAATTATCTTCGAGCAAGTTTTTTTTAGTTGACAGATAAAATTGTGCACTATCATATACAACACAAGTTTTAACATATGTATACACTGTAGTATAATAACGTATATATGCACTGTAGTGTATACATTGTATATACAATCCCGCTAATTGACAGTGCATTATCTCGCATAGTTATCCTCTTTGTGGTGAGAACTCTTGATATCCACTCTGAGCAGTTGTCAAGAACATGATACATTAACTATAGTCACCATATTGTACCATAGACCTCCCGAACTTATTCCTCTTATCTAACCAATATGCTGTATTCTTTGGCCAACATTATAGAAAGTAGATAAACAGAGTTATAGTGAAACCTTTAACGAAAGTGAGAGGTTTTAACAAAATGCAAGGAAACACTCTCTTTTTCAAATGTTGTTCTATGTGAAATTGTTGGTGAAACCAATCTGGTTTCCTATAGCTGTCTGGGCCTGGAAGAGGCACAGTGATATTTTCATTGACAAACAGTTTCACTTCCTCTATAAATCAACATCATCTCCTCCTGGCCCCTCCAAGATCCAGCAGCTGTCAGAAGGTTTCCAGGTAGAGTAATGATCTGGGCCCCACAGACCACACTGTCTTATTGAACTGCTCCCAAACTCACTGGCTCTGGGACCAATAAATCATTGCCTTACAAGTCATCTGGAATGCGGGTACCGTGCGGAGTCAAGAGTCAAGGTTCCACGGAACTGTTAGGAGAATTTGTCATGGGGGGAGGACAGGTATGTCATTTTTTTTCTATTTTTAGACACAGCATCTCCCCTCTCCTGATCCTTGGCATGGCTTCCTATCTGCGTGCTTTTCTATATCCAGGAAATGGAACCCTCCCCCTCAGTGCAGCCACCACTGCTTTTTCTCTTTATCCTGAAGCCCTTCCAAGACCCCCGCCGTCTGCTTGGGCGGAGAAGTTGGGCTTCTTTCTGGGGCGGCTTCCGCTTTGTTCTATCCTGCTTCCCATGGAGATGACACACTCGGTAAAGAGGCGGCCTGTTTCTGGTGTCCCTAGCAGATGGAGACAAAGTTCTTTCCCGCTCTTGCTCCAAGAAACCAGGTGACGTTGTGTTGCCAAGTTTTTGCTTTTTTTAATTGAGCAATTAGAAAGAGAATAATACCAACCTCTCTCCTTTATGGGAGTCATTTAGAAAGCTCCGGTTTCTCCAGCCACACCCGATCCTGGACTCTCTTAGGAGCATTTGCCAATAAAACGTGCTTCCAGATGCCAGAAAGAGCCAGGAATGAATAATATATATATGAATTGTGTGTGTGTGTGTGTGTGTGTGTGTGTGTGTGTGTGTGTGTGTGTATTTTTTTTTTTTAAAGCAGAGTCTCACTCTGTTGCCCAGGCTGGAGTACACAGGCATGAACATAGCTCACCCAGGCTTGACCTTCTGGACTCAGGTGATCCTTCCACCTCAGCCTCCCAAGTAGCGGGGACGACAGGTGTGCAACTCCATGCCCAGATAATTTGTTGATATTTCGTAGAGACAAGGTCTTGCTATGTTGCCCAGGCTGGTCTCGAACTCCTAGGCTTAAGCAATCCTCTCACCTCAGCCTCCCAAAGTGCTGGAATTACAGGCACGACCTACCACATCCAGCCAAGGACTTTGTATCTTAAGCAACATCTAAGACTCCAACAGTTATGAGTTTTGCTAAACTGAAAACACAAGCTTTCTGTGCCTTAGTAACCTCTGCCTAAGTTTTGAGTCACCCCACTTACAGATAACAACGTCTGTGTTATTTTTAACTCCCCCGTCTTAATTTTCATAAGAACTATCTGAGCTGAAGACGTAGGAAGGTCCTTGTCAATTAAGGGCTATGGTTTGACTTCAAAGTTAGGGCTAGAAAAAGGTAGAGGATGGCCTCTTTTCCATTCTTCCTGGATGAAATTGTTCCGCTTTGCCATACAAATAGTGTTTCGGTTGCTCAGAAAATTAAACTTCAGATTTCAAAAGCATTTCTGAACAAGCATTTGTACTCTCGGTACAAAAGAAAAAAAAAGGTTCCATGAACACTATAATAACAAATACTTCTGGGCAGGCAAGAGCCACAGAGAAGGCTGACACACATGGGCAACAAAGCCTTGAGTCGCTCCCTCGAGACAAGTGACGGTGGGGGCTCTACCAAGTGTCCACACATCCTCCAACCCGCCTTTCTCCAGAAGATGCTGCTGAAACTCCCCTCCCCGTGAATGTGAGCTCAGCTTAGTGACTTGCTTCCCCAAATAGCTTGTGGCCAGGGAAGATGTGTAACTTTCAGGGCAAAATCTAGTAGACGCCACCTTGACCAAGAGACCGTGCTGAGCATCTGTGTAGTAAGACACACCAGCACGATGGATCCTCTCCTGGGTTGAGAGAAGGGCACGTCACTTTTGGGATATTCTTCCCCCAAATCCACAATTCCAGACATCATGAGAAGATATAGAAAAGCAAGGGAGGGTCAGCAAAACAGCTGACCCCTAGTTCTCAAACGCGTCAAGATCATGAAAGACAAGGAAAGAGAAAAGGGGGAGAAATTGTAAATAGGCAGAGATCACAAAGGCACAGTAATTAAATGCAGCAGGGTGTGTTGGATTGGATCCTATATAGAAAAGAAGAAAAAAAAGACATTACCGGAAAAGCTGGTAAAATCTGGACCGAGCCTGTAGCCTGACTTATTAGTCAGGTGTCGGTGTGAATTTGGATCCACGTGCTCTGGTTATGTCAGACATTAACGTCAGAATCAGCCGAATGAAGGATTTACAAGAATTCTCTATCGCAACTCTCCTGCAAATCTAAAATGATCTTTTAAAACAAAAAAACTTGTTCAATATCCCGCGTGTTGACGGGATGTTGAATGTAACCACAGGCGAAGCGGACACCCATGCATGCCTTCATTCAGTTTGTCCTACATATATTTATTGAGGGCCTACTCTCTGCCAGGCACTGTTCTAGGCACAAGTGAGGTCCCCACACGCATGGGACTTCCGGGCCAGTAGGTGTAACACATGGGCGAGTGATTCAGGCCGCCATGGGAGGAAGTAACGGCGTTGCTGATCCCGGGGTTGGGAAAGGCGTCCCGAAAGCAAAACGGGGCTTTGCTGAGACCAGAGTGTAATGGTAGGTGGGGATGGGGACTGTTGACTGTTTGTTCAAAGAGGAGACCCTTCCGGTCAGAAGGAGCCACAGGACAAGGAACTATGGCCAGGGAGGAGGGACCCCCAAAGATGTCAAGAACTGGGACCAGAGGGCAGAGAATGGAATCCAGAGAGGAAGGCAGGGGCCAGATCTTGCGAGAGCCTACAGTCAGGGAGAGGATGGGGGATTCCATCCTGAAGTCGAGAGACACCACTGGAGAGTTTTCAGTAAATCATGCAGTTATTTTACAATCCATTTCTCTTCATCTGTCTGTTAGCATCCAGAGTCAGTATGGCATCATTCATGTTTGTGAATGAGTCAAGTTTCGTCATTGTGAGTGACCTTTCATAAGAAACTTGAACCTTTCATAAAAGGCGTATCATTTATTTTTTACCCTGAGCGCATCTCTACTTTCCATTCTTATTTTAGGGGTGGGAACTGGACATTTGATGAAGTGCACCAGGACCCAATAGCCCAGGAAACACAGTAGTCCCTTCGCTGACATGAGTCCTAGTTTCGAGTTGGGCCTTTGTTATTCAAGGATTCTTTTTTTTTCTGAGTTGGAATCTTGCTCTGCCACCCAGACTGGAGTGCAGTGGCATGCTCCCGGGCACCACAGCCTTGACCTGCTGGGCTCCTGCGATCCTTCCACCTCAGCCTTCCAAGGAGTCAGAACTACAGGTGTGCGCTACCACGCCTGGCTAATTTTTGGTTTATTGTAGACATGAGGTCTTGCCAAGTTGCCCGGGCGGGTCTCGAACCCATGGGGTCAGGCAATCCACTCATCTCGGCCTCCCAAAGCACGGGATTACAGGCTGAGCCACCGAGCCCGGCCTCAAGGACTCTTTTAGGGTGGGCAAGGGCAACAGAAGTCTTTCCATAGGTATTGTTGCTGGTACGGGGACCCCACTATTTGTCCCTAAGGCTCTTCTTCCTGCAGGCAATGAGTTGAGTTCAAATCTCCTTTATTGATGGTTCAGTATTGAGGGCAGGAAGGAGACTTACAAGCAGGCTCCCCAGAACTCAACCAGCCTCTCCACTTGAGGGTCTCTCCGCACTTCAGAGTCCTGGTGGGAAGCAGGGGTCCATCTCCCACCGCAAACGCATCGACTCAGGACACAACCTTGGCTCGTCTTTCTGGACATCTCCACCCATGTCTTTGAGTCTTAAGTAGATGATGAAATAACATAAGAGCAAGCTAGAATTCTTCCTGATGAGGAGGGAGTCCTGGTGACCCAGTCCAGGGACATGGGTAGTGGCAGTGTCAGCAGACGTGTCCAGAAACCAGACCAGTCTTATGACACGACTTGGGCTACAGTGCCACTGCCAGCCACTGTGGCTGCTCCCATGTGTGGGTTCGAGTTCTCTGAGGATGATTCAATGTCTTCGCAAGAGGTCCTCTATTTGCAGGGCGTTTTCTGGTATTGGTGACCAAGAACCCTGATGGGAATAATAATAGCTCACATTGTTGGGTCATGCACTATTGGACACGCACTGCCTGACAGTCTTTGCTATAGATATTCGCTTCTTTAATGCTAGTGAAATAGAAAGTCTCTCTGTGACAGCAGAAAGCCATGGGGCAGAAGTAATGTGCTTTAATAAGGAAACACTAAAGTGTGGATGGAAGCCTTTTTTTCAGGTCCCGAGATTAAAAAGACACTTTTCTCTCTTAGTAGGAAACTGAAAATAACCTGAAATGTCTGAGGATGGGAGTCTAGTTGGCAAATTATAAGACAACCACTTGAGGGACTAGTATGCAGCCATTTAAAACAATGATTAGTGGCCTGGCTTGGTGGTTCAGCCTGCAATCCCAGCACTTGGGGAGCCGAAGTGCGTGGATTGCCTGAGCCCACAGGTTCGAGACCAGCCCAGACAACATGGTGAGAGCTCGTCTCTACAATAAAAATAAAAATGAAAAAAATTAGTCGGGCTTGGTAGCACGCAACTGTAGCTCCGGCTACTTGAAAGGCTGAGGTGGAAGGATCGCCGGAGCACAGCAGGTCAACACTGGGGTGGCTGTGAGCGTGCCACTGCCCTCCAGCCCAGGCTACGGAGTGAGACTTCAACTCAAAACACACACACACACACACACACACACACACACACACACACACCAAAATAAAATGATGATTAGCGAAACTGAGATGTAACATGAGAAAAGCTTGTGAATGCAACAGTATAAAAACATAGAAGCAAATTGTCAAGGAGCAGGGAGCTTTAAACAGAGCCATTTGGGGGGGTGGTTATAGGCAGGGCATCTCCCCAATTCCTAAACTCCCCCTAACGTTGCTCTATTAAATTTCTAATTTTAAAAGAAAACCCACTTTCCCTCACGATGGATTGATCCCTGTACTGGAGGGCGATTGTCCTCCAAGTGTGGGAAAATCCCTGTACTCATCCCCTGAGCAGCCATTTAAGATAATGGCCTTCAGGGTTGCTTGGAAGCCTGTGCTAACAGGGCAGATTCTGACCCCAGTGTTCACCTGACATTTTTGGCACCAAACCCCAAGATGTACCCAACTCGGGCTCTGAGGTTGAAACCCTGATCTCGACACACAGCATCCCTGGCTGGATATTCTTACAAAAATTGCGGTTTTCTGCTTCACGCAGGGAACCGGGAAAGCCACTTCGGTTCATGAAATATCGCAGAAACGAGACGTCCCACCTCCGAGCCACACATTTAACTTCTATGCAGGCTGTGCCCAAGGTCCCCTGCCCTGGGCGAGCGGCACTCCTGTCTGTCTGCCCAACCTTGGCTCCAGGCTCCCTGTCTCCCAGGCATCCAGGACTGACCCTCTCTGGGGAACTCAGTGAGCAAAAACAAGCTTCCTAATAGTTGAACTACTAAGAAGATGAAAATGAGAAATTGCCGTTTTTGTAAGTAAGAAGCCGTTGATGTCTACGACTTCCTGTGATTCAGCCTGATGAGTAGCGGACAGCATGGTCTACTTTTGTGACATTGGTGGTCCCGGGGGGTCACATCCCAGAGCCTCTGAGGTCGCCCCACTGCCCGTCGGGATCTGCAGCATCTGCGGGTCTACGTGACGTTGCTTGTCACAGGTTAGCCCCACAGTTCCAAGTCAGATCTTTCTTGTACATTCCAGAGATGTGTCATTTGCATCTGGCTGAGATACTTCCAGAAAGGAACTCTGAAGTCCCTTCTGACCTGGACGCTGCTAATTCACTTAACAGGGAGATCTTATTAAAGGAGGGCCACTAAGTAGTTCTGCTTAATCACACAGCCTGATTATCTTCCAAGATTAAAAATGCGAGAACGCTGTGACCCCATCAATTCCGCCTCTTGATAATTTGTCCAACAAATACACCCACACTCATGCAAAGTGATTTATGTTGAAGAACATTCATTGCCACTTTGGTAACAGCAACAGACTATTTTTAGCTGTTTAAATATATTTGACACATCCATACAGTGGAACAGAATAGTGCATTGTCAAGATATAGCATTAAGTGAAAAAAGTAAGACAGTGTTGTGGTGTGTCATGATGGGGTGGGGAAGAGAGACGGAGAGAGAAACAGAGAGAAACACAATTGCATGAGCACACAGGACGCTTCGAGATGGATATACAAGCCATAACGGCTGCCTCTTGGGAGGAGAGATTGCAAAGGAGGGAGACTTAGCTTTCAGTGTACGTCCTTTGGTCCATTTTAAATTTTATGCCACATCTACCAATTACTTATTTTATTTTTTGAGTTGGAGTCTCACTCTGGGCTCTGGCGATCCTTCTGCCCCAGCCTTCCAAATAGCTGGAACTACAGATGTGCACTACCCAGCTGGAATTACAGGCTGGGCCACTAAGCCCGACCTAACCAATGACTTATTTTAAAATCAAAGTGATAACTTTTTAAAAACCCAGGTTTTTTCTTAAATGCATAAGATTGAGAAAGAGGGGCACAGTGGCTAATGCCTGTCATCCCAACATTTTCGGAGGCAGAAACGAGAGGATTGCCTGAGCCCAAGACTTCGTCTCTACAATAAATCAAGAAAAATTAGCTGGACATGGTGGTGCACACCTGTAGTCCCAGCTACCTGGAAGGCTGGGGCAGAAGGATTGCTTGAGCTCAGCAGATCGAGGCTATAGTGCCTGTAAGCGTGCCACTGCACTCCAGCCTGGGCTATAGAGTGAAACTCTGATTCAAAAAAAAAAAAAAAGATTGAGAAAGAAGAACCCAATCCTGCTTTGAAGTTGACTGAGGGATAAATCCCCGTCCTCGATTCCATGGACAGCTAGGGTGGCCCATGCCTCTTATTCACCACATTCATCCCAAACCCTTAAGAAGAGGGTGAAGCATTTGAGAGAGACCGTCCCCCTCCTGATGTGGACTCCAGGGCACTTGAAGGCTCCTGTGGGCTGTGCTCTCAAAGTTTGGGGGAAGCAGGGGTACGTCAAGCAAATTAAGCCCAGCTACAGATGCTACAGATGTAGATCGCTCTATATGTCTAAAGGCACGACAAACAGAGCCCGAGGCATAGTAAGTGTCCCCGCAGACGGGTATGTACATGGTACATAGGCAGTACGTACACGGTCCGACAATTAGGCTCTCAAACCATCCATACCTCATGGCTGAATAGCACTACGGTCACCTTCAAAGGACTCCCCTTGGGAAACTATGCACTGACACCAGTGCCTCGTCCACCCGTCAAAGAAGTTTTGGAACTCTTCTTCTGGAATGGCCATCAGAGCTGTTATTGTTATTCCATAAGGCATGACAATTAAGTTCACGAACTTGCCACTGTGCACTCACATCAGCAGCACTGGACAAATAACTGCATTCATCGGAACACCCTCCCTACTCACCTTATCTGGCCCCCAATGTCTTTTTTTTTGTTCGAAGATAAAGGAAATACTGAAAGGAAGACCTTCGATGACATTCAGGACATCAAGGGTAATACAACCACGGCTCTGATCGCCATTCCAGAAAGGGTTCCAAAATTGCTTTGATGGGTGTAGTAGGTGCTGGTGTCCATGCAGTTTTCTCCCCAGGGGAGTACTTCACTGGTGACCACAGTGAGATTCAGCAGTGAGGTATGGGGCACTTTTTCTAGGATGAGTTTGTGCACTTAAGTGTGTGACCTCGTATTTGCCTCTGCAAAATTAAATTGCTAAGATTCTCAAGAGCAGAGCTTTTTTTCTGAGTAGGCAGCATACCTCCCCTGTAATGTTGGAAGCCATTTGAGTCCAAATGAATAAAGATTTCCTATTCAGCTACTATCGTGTATTTGTCAGGTACCATAAAGCAAGCACACTGGCCAAGTGTGGTGACTCATGCCTGTAATCCCCATGCTTTGGGAAGCTGAGGCAGGAACATCACTTGAGGCCAGGAGGATTGCTGGAGACCAGCAACATAGTGAGACCTCATCTCTACAGAAAATAAGAAAATTAGCCGGGCATGATAGTGCGTATCTGTGGTCTCAGCTACTTGGGAGTCTGAGATGGGAGGAGCGCCTGGGTCCAGGAGGTCGAGGCTGAGGTAAGCTCTGATCATGCCACTGCCCTCCAGCCTGGGCTGCAGTTTGAGACCCTCAACTCAAAAAGGTAGAAAAAAGGAAGAAACCCTGTCCAATATGTCATTGTTTCGGTAGCCACGAGGCTATAACCACCCCTACTCTTCCTCCAATAATCCCTCACTCCCCCCTTGGAGAAATGATGGAAACTTAAACTTGTGGGTGCTCAGTTGTTTCCAGCTGGGGTTTGCTCTCCTTTCTTTTGGAAAACACATAAGGAAATAGCATCAGATTATCCTTAAAGCTGCTGGCCCAGCACCTGCCAAACCAGAGCGTCTGCGTTCTCCAAGATGCCATCTGTCCTGCGTGCCACCTACCTTGCGCTCCCGTCAAAGTTCTCAGCATCATCATAGTACACATATCATTTCCCCTTTAAAAGTGCATTTTTCACTTTTTAAAGGGAAATGCAAAAATGTAATTGACTACATTTAAAATAAAAACGTAATTTGAAAATTAACTGGGAAGCGCAGGCAGCATGTGCATGATGGATGAACGGTTATTTTAAATAAATACTTTTTAAAAAATGACCAAATGGTATAAACTGATCATTAAATATGCATACATATATATTTAAAAGCCAAGCACAGTGGCTCACGCCTATTGGGAGGCCAAGGTGGGAGGATCACTGGAGCCCAGGAGTTCAAGACCAGCCTGGGAAAAATAGCCAGACCACATCTCTACCAAAAATCAAAAATGTAGCTAGGCGTGGTGGCACATGCCTATAATTTCAGTTACTTGGGAGGCTGAGGCAGAAGAATCCCCTGGGCCCAGGAGGTCGAGGCTGTGGTGAGTCATGATCGTGCCACTGCACTCCAACTTGGGTGACAGAGTGACTAAAAAAAAAAAATTAGAATCATTATTATTTCACCTATAAAAATGGCAAAGGTAAACATGAGTTTTACTCCTCAGTATCTGTATGGGAAAGAGCACTCTTGTCCTTTGCTATGGAATTGTAATCCTATCCCCTTCTAAAACACTTCCAGAAGGACAAATTCCTTCAACCCATGAGTTTTGCTTCCTGGAATGTATTGCATGAAAGTAAATAAAGACATGCCAAAGTTAGCTCCAAGGATGTCATAGCAATATCGTTTGCAACTGCAAAGAGGAGGAGGAGGAGGAGGAGAAAGAAGAAGAAGAAAGATCCTACCTGTGCTTCATTAGACAGTTAGCCAGATAAAATTGCGAGACATCCACAGAATAAAATCCTTGTCAGTATTAAAGTACATGAAATGGTAATCGCATATTTTTGAATGGGAAAAAAAAAGCAGTTTACAAACAAATATGGTATATATGTGTGTGTGTGTGTGTGTATATATATATGTATCTCAGGTGTATATATAGGTATATATATATGTAGGTATATATGTATGTATATATAGTGTTTACAGAAGTGTGTTGCACCCAAAATATTAATGAGATTTTTTTCTGGGTTGTAGGATTTTACTTTGTTTTTTTTACTCTCTTTATTGTATTTTTCTTCACCATTTGATTTTCTAAATTTAAATGTGTTAATTTTACAAAACAATCTTTTCTGAAAGAAAGAAAGAAAGAAAGAAAGAAAGAAAGAAAGAAAGAAAGAAAGAAGCTAGGTGATTCTCTTGGGAAGGCATCCACTCTTCACACAGAAAGACTCATTTTTCTTGGGTGCGTTAACTACCCATTGAAATGAACTGCACATTATTTTTACTGCTTGAAGTCCTCTGAATAAATCCGTGGTAGTTCTCTTCCAAGAATTCGGGCCAGGAAGATTAATCTGTGGATTTGGTTTAAGAAATGAAGTCTATTAAGTGGTCTTAAAAACAAAAATGGGCATCATCGTTCATGCAGATTATTGGTGCCTTAAAGGGCCTTGACTTCTGCGCATGCTGGCTTTCTCTCCCTCTGCACGTTTTTTTTCTTTAAAAATTTTTTCTTTTTTTTGAGTTGGCGTCTCACTCTGTCACCCAGGCTGGAGTGCAGTGGCACACTCATGGCTACGCCAGTGTTGACCTACCAGGCTCTGGTGATCCTTCCACCTCAGCCTTCCAAGTAGCCAGAACTACAGGCATGCGCTACCATACCTGGCCAATTTTTGATTTATTGTAGAGACGAGGTCTCACCAGGTTCACTGGGCTGGTCTCGAACCTGCAGGCTCAGGCAATCCACTCGCCTTGGCCTCCCAAAGTGCTAGGATGACAGGCTGAGCTCCCACGCCTGGCCATCCTTCTGCACTTTATTTTATGTCAGGGGAAAGGTGATGGGACAGAGAGAGCCCTGTGACGGAGCACCTGTCCGGCACGTGGGAGGAAGGCCAGTAGACCTAAAGCTAGGTCTAGAGTCCAGGGAGCCTTTGAGATGACAGCAGGGCTTTGAGTCTGTGGTTTCAGTGAAAGACCAAGATGAGCCCCTGGTGCCTGAAGCCTCTCCCTGGAGGCCATGAAGAAGCACGTGGCTCTAACGCCTGTATCCAGTCAGAACATACGCAGGGTATACCACCTGCCGCGAAAGCATGACACCCCACGCAGAGGACTGAGAAGCAGGCTTTAAATCAAAGTGAAGGAGAGTGCCCCGTGCCCCTCCTCAGCCCCTCCTGAGCTGGGAGCCCTGTGGAGCCCTGACAGAGGGGGACCCCCCTCAGGCAGCCAGCTCAGCAGAACCAGCCCTGGATTTCAACGAGGTGTCAGGTGGATTCAACGCATACAGATTCTCACTGGCCTTTTCTGCTGACAGGTTGCTTCTCTGCAGACCTGCCCGAGTGGGAGATGGCTGGGCAGGGTACGGCAAAAGGGACCCACGCATCCACCGTGGCACTGTGGAGATGGATGCACGATTTGGGGAGGGGGACACCTGGCAGTGACTATCAAACTGTGAAATGCACATTCAGCGCAGCACAGTGAGTTCATTTGTAGGAGTCCAACTTCCAAAATACTAGCACAAAGACAGATTGTTTCTAATAAACAAGAAGTTCCAGAGAACCTAAACGTTCATCACTACGGCATCATTTAAGCAGAGCAGGCTGTGTCCACACAATGGCACACCGTGTAGCCGGTAAATATGAAATGCTGGCCGGGCACGGTGGTTCAAGCCTGTCACCCCAGCATTTAGGGAGGCCGAGGTGAAAGGATTGCCTGAGCTCAGGGGTTCAAGATCAGCCTGAGCAACTTGGCGAGACTTTGTCTCTACAATAAATCAAAAAATTAGCTGGGTGTGGTGGCATGTGCCTGTAGTTCCAGCTACTCCAAAGGCTGAGGCAGAAGGATTGCCTGAGTCCAGCTGGTCGAGTCTGCAGTGGCCGTGAGCATTCTACTGCACTCCAGCCTGGGAGACAGAGACTCCAACTCAAAAAAAAAAAAAAAAAAAAAAAAAGAAGAAGAAGAAGAAGAAGAAGAAAAGAAAAGGAAAAGAAATACCGTGACAATAACTTGGGAAGAAGCCTCTTCCAAATAACCCCCACCTGAAAAAAAAAAAACCTTCATTTTCATAGATCCATATATAGGTGTGTGTGTCAATGTCTAGTTAGCATCAAAAGGAATGTGAAAGGTTGGATGCCAACCAGTTAATACGGATTCTTCTGTCATGGGATGGAAATGAAAGAAGAGCCCCTATCTCACAAGTTTCTGGATTGATTACATTGACATGTTTACTGTGATCTCTTGATTTCGGGGTCAGACTGATTTCTACACTTTCGGCAGTTCATGCTGAGGCTCTGTTCAAGGAAACAAACTCTGCGCAACCTCGGTTCCATCAGCCCAGGGCACCTGGGTTCTGGGGAGAAGCCAGGTAGTGACTCGGCTCTGATGGGTAAACTGAGTCTTGAGGAGGGGACTGGTTATAGGGCAGCAAAATAAGCAGCAGCTTGTCAGATAGGAGATCGGGGCGGGATAGCCAGCAAACGCTCTCGAGGGATGCTGGGCTCAGAGCCCTGGACCACGGCAGCATTCTTCTTCCTCTGTCTCTGGGGCTAGGTGGTCCCCAAGCTGGGGTGAGGCTGAGCCCTCAGATCTGGCCACATGGACTATGGATCGCTCCAGGGCTGGACCACTCAGGGCTGTCCACTCAGAGCAAATGTCATATTCTGATGAGTCCTGTGGTATCCTCAGCCCCAGGGGGGTGGCCTGAGGTAGGGAATGTGCCTGACTGGTGTCTAGAGCCTCGGGGGCCATTCTCGCCTCCACTCTCTGGGTTCCTTCTCTGTCAAGTCTCTCACCCTGTTTTCCTCACTGTAAAAATTACCCAACAATGACACTGTATCTATTGTTAGAATGACACATCTTTTTGTTTTATTTTTTTTGAGTTGGAGTCCCACTCTTTGTCGCCCAGGCTGGAGTATAGCCGCACGCTCACGGCCACCGCAGCCTAGATCTACTGGACTTCGGGAATTCTTCCACCTCAGCCTTCCAAGTAGCTGGAACTACAGACTCACACCACCACACCTGGCTAGTTTTTGTGATTTATTATAGAGATGCAGTCTCTCCAAGTTGTCCAGGCTGGTCTCGAACCCCCGGGCTCAGGCAATCCTCTCGCCTCGGCCTCCCAAAGTGCTGGATGACAGGCTGAGCCACTGCGCTTGGCCAGAATGACACATGTTTATACAGATGCTCTGAATCTCTTATTGGTCTAATATTCAATCATTATCATCCATATAAACAAAGGCTGATGAGCCCATATGCCAAAAGTCTCTCCACACAGGCCATTATGGGTGACCTTGGATTGACGACTCAGTGATGGGTTGTAACAGGGCACTCAAAGGTGTTTCTGGGGTCCCAGGGGGATTATGGTGGGGACGCTGCCCTGGCTGGACCCGCAGAAAGCTGTGCCCTATTTGCCTGAGAAACGAGGGCAGACTTCCTGTGCCTCGTGTGAAGGAGGGTGTCCCAGTGCAGAACTTACCAGACCACGCTTGGCTGTTGACACTGGTTTACAAAGCTCTCCCATGGGAGTGGTGCTCTGGGGTCGCAACAGGATCATCGACCAAGGCGGAGGTGAGAGCTGGTTCCTCCTCGGGGATGCCACTCCCTGTCCCCGCCAAGGGCGAGCTGCCACAGAGCCCCCTGTCATTTCTTCGTTTTTCCTCTTTCTATTATTTCACGCCCCATGATCTAAGTAAGAAGGGAGAACAAGGGGAAAGGGCAAGAGAGGAAGGGAGGAGGAGAGGGAGGGAGGATGGGTGGAGGAAGGGAGGGAGGGAGGATGGGTGGGGGAAGGGAGGGAGGGAGGAAGGGAGAGAGAGGGAGGGTAAGAGGGAGGGAGGAAAGAACGATGGAGGGAAGGGAGGGGTGAGGAGGGGGATAAGCAGCAGCCTGAACGATGAATGAGAGAGGCGCAGGGAAGACAGAGAGAGAACCTGAGACGACCAGGGAGGCCGGTCCTGTAGAAGCAGCAGGCGAGGAGCCCAGGGTGGGGAGGGACCTGGAAGTCACCGGGTGCATGTTTGTAGCGGGACAGGATGTGGGAGGCTCAAACCCGCAAGGCTCAGTCCTTGCCCCGTGTGTGTCCCTGTGTCCTTCCACGGTGTCCTCGGGCCTGTCCTGGCACAGTTACCTCTGTCCCCTTCCTTGAGGACCATCCTTCTCTCCTGACACTGCCCTCTCCCTCTGCAACCCTCAAGCCACGGCCCGTCTTCTCTGGCACCTGCATGCCTGTCTCTCCCTCCTCCCTAAAATCCTCCGCCCGGCTCTCCTCCATCAGACCTGTAGTACCAACTGCCCCCAACAGGTGGCTGAGGTCTATGGGCCCCCCGTTGTTCGAAGACGTTGGCTCCGACCTCACCATCCCTCTCTCCAGCTGGGCCCCCGCTCTAACTCTTGGGGATGTCAGTATCCATGATCCTTCCGGTGCTCCGGCTTTTTGGGTCCTTGTCCACACCTATGACCTTACACCGAACTTTGATGTTGATCCCACCCTCCGACGACGGTATCCTCTCTGTCGACCTCACTCCGTGCTTCAACAACCCGTGGCCCCACCAACGTGGAAAATCCTCTGAGCCCATCACCTCTTCACTGCCTCCATCTCCCAGCTCTCCCATTCCTTTTCTACCCAGCTTGGATCCCCTGGAGTCACTTCCCGGCCCGCACACAAGGATGTCCGTGCCCTGTCCTTCTCCCTCTGTCACACTATCCTGGGAAAGGCCCAGGCCCAGTTGAGTCCAAGGCTCTGCCTACTCCACACTGGAACTGGTCGTATCTCGAAAAATAACGCACATTCGTAGAGCTGACTCCGTGCAAGTCTTCAGTCATTTCATGCACCCACTCCCTCATCTCTGGATGACTCCCACAAAATCCCCCTCACCCCAAACCCACAACGCATCCTCCCCCCTCCTCACTCTAAGATCACGGCCTGGCCATGTCATGGAGAAAATCAGAAGAAAGGGAGCTCTGTCTGCCACCTCTCCCCTGCCCCCACGCTGTGTCTGGGCTCCCCACTCTGCAAATCCCCTGTGTCCCAGGAGACCACCATCTCTACCTGTGTCCTGGTCCTGCTTCTTCTCGCCTTCCCCCAGACACAAGCAAGACAATCCTCCTCTCTCCCGTGGCAGCCTCCGTCCTTTCCTTCTCTGGTGTAAGACTTCCCATCAGAATCCAGACTTGCCGACTGGTTCTACTGCCCTTGAAAACAAGCCTTGATCTCTACCCCCTTTGGCTCTGACCTCACCACCCTTCTCTCCAGCACATTATCCGCTCTCCCTCGCATCAACAAAGTAGTTACATGCGCCCGCACTGCTTTGAATTTCTCTCTGTTCATCATGTTTCAGTCTCACGCCAACGTGCTACTCCTGCGAGTCACTCTACCCAGCAATTCATGACTTATTGATAAGTCCCAGGCCTCGTCCAACCTGACCTATTTACAGCGTCTGCCGTGATAGCTGGCTGGAAGTCGGTCACTTTCTCTTCCTGAAACACTGTCCCCGGCTGGCCTCTGAGTGTCCCCTTTTCTGGCTGTCCTCATGCCCCACTCTGCTCACTCTCCATCACTGATTCTCCTCCTCCCCCAGACCCCTAACTGCTGGCGTGGCCCAGGTCTAAGGTGTCCTCAGACCCCTGCTTTCTCTCATTGACCTCCTTGTCAGTTCCATTAATCGTTTTCGACTCACTGGCCATCGTTTTAAAACTCCAGCCGTGTGTATCCAACTCTCTTAAACACGTCCATCTCAGGGGCTGATGGACATCTCGGACTCCATATATCCGACACCAAATTTTCTCCATAATCTCCTCTAGTCTTAATAATAATCTCCATATTTTCTCCATAATCTCCATAGTCTTCCTCCTCTAAGTGGCAATCCTGTTCTTCCAGCTTTTCAGGCCAAAAACCCTTGAGGTCATCCTTGGCTCCTTGCTCTGGAAGCCCCCTCCACTCCAGTAGAAACTTCTTCCAAGTAGATCCAGAATCCAGGTGACTCCCACCACTGCCGTTGCTGCCAGCTCTGGCTTTTGCTAGGATTACTGCCAGGGTCTCCCCACCTTGTTCTGCGTGGTTGGGCCCAACCTGTCCTTCCTCCCTCCCTTCGCGTGTGGGTTGATGTGGGCTGGCCAGTTCTCCTTGATGTTTGCTGTGGACGTGTGGATCATTGCTGGACAAAGGCTTGTGAGCAGAGGGACGTGTGTCCATTTCAGGGCAGGCCTGCAACCACGAACATGTCTGCTGCACTCTACACAGCCCACAAGCCAGAGCACAGAGGAAACCGTGGCTCCCATGGACAAAGGCAATGGCCTTGGGAACAGCGGACTCTAGATGTGTGAGAATGATATAAAGCAGAGCAGCCTGCTGCCTGGAAGCACATATTTCCGACCGTTCCATGGAAGAAGAAACTTCGGTCCTCTTTAATCCACCGAATTGTTTCTGGGACTGTTTGTCACAAGAAACTTAGGCTTATCCTAACTAAAACAAGCATTTCCAGCATAGAACCCGAAACATACATGTTCTTCAAAAGACTAAAAAGATATTTGAATTCTGGCCCCCTGTCCCCCAAATTGTAGCTATAAAATTTGAAAAACAACAAGGCCAGGAGTGGTGGCTCAGGCCTGTCATTCCAGAGGCTGAGGCAAGAGGATTGCCTGAGCCCAAGGTTCGAGACCAGCCCGGGCAACTTGGCAAGATCTCATCTCCACAATAAATTTAAAAATTAGCCAGGTGTGGTGGTACACATTTGTAGTTCCAGCTACTTGGAAGGCTGAGGTGGAAGAATCGCCTGAATCCAGCAGGTCATAGTTGTGGTGGCTGTGCACGCCACTGCATTCCAGCCTGGACAACAGAGTGAGACTCCAACTCTGAAAAAAAAAAAAAAATCAAAAGAAGAGGAAAAAGAAAGAAACAGACTGTAAAGTCAGCATTAATCAATGTTTACATGATTCAGGTGTTTACCTTATGTCAACACACCAACTGCAACGGAATCTATGTTATAGATAAATGTAGTACAGTTTAACCATAAATAGGAAATGAATAATTCATTCTTAATAAAATGCAAAATTATCAAAATTATTTGTTAAAAGTATATAGAAAATCATTACATTGCAGTTTGGGCGCATCTTATCATTTGGTATGTAGTGGGGTAAGGCCTTGAAGTGAGAGTACTTGGGTTTCAGGGCGGTCTTAAGTGACTCTGCTGTTTACTGGCTGAGCCACCTTGGACAAACTACTTTAACTTGGAGACTCAGTTTCCACCTGCTGCAAAATGGGCTGAAAATAATACCTACTTTGCAGGGTTTCAAAAAGAATAAAAATCTGTTCTGGTTTTGAAAATACTTTATACATATGGGGATATATAGGATGAATACTATTATATTATATGTTCCCATGAAATCTCAGAGTTTAAAAGAAGTCTAGAAGTCAGTTAACTCCCCAACCCAATAAAACTACCTGAAAAGATTTTTTAAAACACAAATAGATGTATTTAAAAAAAAAAAAACAAAAACTCCTGTCTCCAGAGAGTCTCATTAAGTAGACCTTGGGAGTTCATAAAATTTCCAACGCTCCCCTAAACCCAAAAACCTGATAATATTGGTTACTTTCAATGGGTAAGAACCGGGTGGTTGGATGACACGGTAAGAAGAATTTTCTTTTTCTTTTTCTTTTCCTTTTCTTTTCAGTTAGGCCCAGATTAGAGTGCAGTGACATGATCACAGCTTACTGTAGTCTCTACCTCCTGGGCTCAGGCAATTCTTCCGCCTCAGCCTCCTGAGTAACTGTGACTACAGGTGCACACCAGCATGCTTGGTTAATTTTTTAATTTTTTTCTAGAGATGAGATCTTATTATGTTGCCCGGGTTGGGCTCAAGCGACCCTCCTGCCTCAGCCTCCCAAAGTGCTGGGATTACAGGTATGAGCCACCACGCCTGACCTAGGAAGGAGAATTTTCACAAAACATTTTTTAAACTTTCGAATTCTGAACCACATAAATGTGGGTTGACCAGTTCTCCTTGACGTGTGCTGTGGACATGTGGCTAAGTGCTGGACAAAGGTATGTGAGCAGAGGGACGTGTGATCCTAGATCTATATTTTTTGAATTGGGGTCTCACTCTATTGTCCATGCTGAAGTGAAGTGGCATGATTACTGATCACTGCAACCTCGACCTCCTGGGTTCAGGCGATCCTCCTGCCTCAGCCTCCTGAGTAACTGGGACTACAGGTACGTGCCACCAAGACTGGCTAATTTTTAATTTGTTTTGTAGAGATGAGGTCTTGCTGTGTTGCCCAGGCTGGTCGCGAACTCCTGGGCTCAAGCAATCTTTCTGCCTCGGCCTCCCAGAGTGCTGGGATTACAGGAGTAAGCCACTATGCCAGGCCTGTATAACCATGTTTTAAAAGCAATCCTATTAAAATTATTTAACACACTAACCAATCGATAAAATAGATGTTTCTGGAATAATTCTAATCAAGCTGGTCCTGGTCGGGAGTTTGGGGAGTTGCTCGATTTTCCTAACTACTCCTCTGGGCAGGTGTAGCCTCGACACACCCCAGAGTACACGTGAGCATCCCCCACATCTTCACTTCCTTACAGGCAGGCCTGGCAGTCCACGGACAGCTGTAATTGTGAGCATATTGCTCTGTGCACGTCTGTGTCAAAGTGAGAGATGCGTAAACATCCTCGCATAGGTGGGGGCAGTATTTGACCCACAGCATAACTGAATTCATCAACGACAGTGAGGTCCTTGATAACAGGATTTACCAGATATGATTCTGGTGGGTCACTGTCTGTCACCGAGACAGAAAACTGACATTGATTTTATCTTCAGATTTTTGCTTGACCTACCAATGCGATTGTGGCTCTGGTTATCAGGGAGCTCTCAAAGTGGGACAGGAACCCTTGTTTAATCAGCATCGTGTCTGTCTTGTCCCTGCTTCTTATTATCTAATGCAAATGGGCTTCCTTAATACTTGACAGAGTAGCTTCAAGTTGAGAGAGCCCAGGAAACAGGCCACACGGCACAAGTCAAGGGGCACTGTCTTGTCCCGGGGACAAAGATCTCTTAGGAAATAAATGTGTCAATGCCCCAGTCGAAATGTACTACAGTAACCAAAGGGAAGGAATCGCTTCAAAAGAATCAAGCGGAGAGGGTCTAATTTTGTACTTGGTTCCTCGATTTGGGGATAGAAACCGTCTTTCAGCTCAGAAGACAACATCCATGGCTTTCTCCACCTCCACCACCAAATTCCTATTATTTGTTCTCATTTGAATGGCCTGACACTGTCAGGGAACAGAAAGGTTGTTATCAATACTGCATCTGCCCCCGGTGGATTAGAGGGAGAAGGATGCGTATGGCTCTCTGTAATCCCTCCATGGACTCCAGGACCGAGTTTCTCCAGGGACTGTGGTCTAGTTGCAGGAAAGCCCAGAGGTGGGATGCTTCAGGCTGCTCTGTGGTTCAGCTGCCAAGCACAGAAAAAGTCACGCAGGCCAGAAAATGGGAGAAGCTCTCCCTTGCCTGCAAATCAGAGGCAGCTGAGGGCACAAGCTCTTGCCTGCCTCCCGAGGGCCACTGCTGCCCATCCAGCTCTGAGGGACATGCACTTCCATGCACGGCTTCTGCTCCCAAAACAAACCCCAAAGCCACCCGTCCCACATAGCCCCACACAGAACTGGAGATGGGTACTGATGTGGCTTGCAGTCAAGTTCTGCTCCCAGGTCCAAAAATAGCTTTGAGGGAGGCTTTGAACACCATCTTTCTACTCCCTGGGCTGAGTTCCTCTAAACTGAACAGCATTTTTCATTCACTTTCTTCATGGAATTGAGGCGAAACAGCTACCATGGCTTTGCAATAAAATTTGAAGGAAAAAAAAAGATTTTTCAGCAGATTGTAAGGAGAGAACAATGAGACATAAAGAGCCGTTCTCTACTCTTTTAAGCAGTAATGTACATTTATTGAAATTCCTGGTGCACACAAGGAGACAGCAAGGGAAGCCAGAGCACAGGTAACTATTTTAATGGATACACAGAATGAGAAAACAATAATATCAGCGGAAACATTCAAATTCCTTGCATCAAAAATAATATAGGATCACAAGCCATATTATAGGACATTCTAACACAATTTTCCCCCCTACGCTGAAACATTTTTGCTGGCAGTGGAGGACTGTACTAAAATTTCAGTATTATGCTTTATTTACTAAAATGAATTTGTTATACACAAAACAAAATGTTTCACCCTTTCTATTTGTTACGAAAGTAGAGTATTTAATTTTTTAAAAACTAAGGACTTAGAGATGCCCAAAATAGTTTATTTAAAATGCTCATTACCCTACAGGTGAACTGGACAGAGAAATAATCACAAAGGGAGTGATCATCCCAGAGCGTCCAGGCCCTAAAATGACCTCAACTGCCATTCACAGTGAGAGTATTTAAACATCAAGAATAATTTATTGCCAGCTTTACAGTAACAGAGTTGAAGTTAATGTTTTTATGTCCTATCTGTGTTTTGAAATATTTTCAGACTTTGAAACCATGGATTGGTCCATCAGTATCTGGGGTATGTTTGGTATTTTTTTTTTGTTGTGGAAGAACTCATATTCAGTGATGCACTGTACCTTCTGGCAAGTCTTCGTTCACTTTGAATGGTAAGAGTGTATACTACCTGTATTATATACAGAAGTGAAAGAAGCCTGAGCACAATTTTCCTCCTAATTTTAGTGTCTGTGGGCCTAGCATTCTGCTTCAACACATTAGCTTTGAATTAAATACCAAAACAGAAAAAGAAAGAAATCCCTACATCCAATGCACAGAAGAGCTTGGCGGGGGTTTTAATGTTTTCAGATTTCTAGAGTTTCGCAAACTTCCTGTCCTTGCCCCAAGCAGGAAAAGTGAAACCTGATCTAGTCACAAACCCACCAAAGGTCTGTTCTATTTATTTTTCTTCTCTGCAGACGACTGGAAAGTAGCAGTGACAGAAAAAGTCCTTAGAATTCGGACAACCACTGGGGAACACTACTTCCTCACACCAACAGGGGATTGAGAGGCCGCCCCTGGGTCTTGGGGCTTCCTCAGTCAGACAGCTCCTGACATCGAAGTGTTGCAACTCTGAACTACTAGTATTGCACAGATAACTGGGCCTGGCGTGGAGAAGGCCCCATGTAAAGGGCTAGCCAAAATTTTGACATTCCTCTCAGACACTGTAAAACAGGGAGAGGACCGAATTCAAAGAAAAACTTTCCCTCCCTGGCAGCGAGCAAGGGCGTCAGGCCAAGACTTCTCGGCCAGGGCGGCCCTGCCCTCTCGGGCGGGGTCGAACCACCTTTGAACCAATTTCACACGTCGGACGCGCGCTCCTCTGTGGCCAGGTGCGCCCACACCAGGGCTGCGACCCTGGCCGAGCGCCCGAGGCCACGGGAGGTCCCCGCCGCCGGGGGGCGTGTTTAATCGTCCGTGCGCGCGCCCGGGCGCCGTGAATAGATGGGTGAGTGATGGGCACGTCTCTCCGGTCCACGAAGCGCAGCCGCCCGCGCAGCTCGAGCCAGACTCTGGCCTGGGAGCGGGTTCGAGGCTGGGCGGCGGAAGATGGGACGGGACTGGGGGGTGGGACGTGGAGGACGGCCCGGCCCCTCCCTCTGCGCCCAGGATCCCCGTCACGCTCCTGCTCGCTCCCGCGCACCCCGGGCCGGGCACTCGCCTGGGGGTCGCCTCCCCAGCCCCGAGTCCCCTCCTCTGCCGGCGGGAGGCCCCCGGGAGAGACGGGGGTGGGCGCTCGTCCCGGCGCCTAGGGCGAGCCCAGGGCCCCTCGACGTGGGCGAGGCTGGCGGGGGGCGCGGAGCGCGGGGACGCCTCGGTCCCCCGCCGCCTGCGTTCTACACAGAAGCCCTCCATTCTTCCTGCTGGAACAAGTGAAGAGTCAGGGCTGGGCCCGAGGGCCCCGGGCGGGGTCACGTGCGCCCCCGTCACTGGCTCGCCTCGCTCCTCCGGCTCGAGTTATGCCATCAAGCTAATATATTGTGACTGCGCTTCCCTCCTGTGACAAAGGCTTGCAGCTGCCTCCAAATCAATAGACGTCAAAGAAATATGAAAACAATCGTGACACAAAACTTAAATCCTGGCTGGAGCCCCCGCAACCAGAACCGCGCTTCTGTTCTCCAGGCCACCGATTAATTTATCCCAAAGTTGAGTCAAATTTTTATTCCGGTACCTTTTTCCCAGCAGATCCTGCTACATCTGTCGGGTTTGTAATGTAATTTGTAATTACTGCCCTTCATGTGGTCCGGTGCCTTGAACCATCTTTAATTAAAAGCATAATTAAGGGAAGATCTAAAGAAAGACAATTACCAGATGGTCTTTTTTTTTAGAGGCGGTAGTTGTGCGGAGAGGGGCTCGGGGTCTGTCCCCGGGACCCCGCGCCTTGGGAGGGGGCGGCGGGCCCGAGCGGCGCCTGCGCGCTGCGGAGGCCTCGGCCCCGCGCGCGCCCCCGGCCCCCGGCCCCGCCTTCCCAACCCACCCCAGCCCCCAGTCCCGGCCCCAGCATCCCCGCTGCTCCACTCGGTCGTGCCCGCGGGCCGCGGGGCGTGGGGTGGCCGCCGGGCGGCTGGGGCCCGCTCGCGGCCGAGGCGACCTTCCCCTGTGCCGGGGGTCCCGGAGCCGGGCCCATCCCGCCCGCACGCGGCCCGCGAGCTCTGAAGCGAAGGCAGGGAGGTGACTCCCCGCGGGGGCGGGGGACTCCGGTCTAGAGCCTCCCGACGGGAGCCGGGGTGGAGACCCGCCCGCGCGTGCCTGACGACCCCGGGCAGCGCCGTCGGGCCCAGCGGCCCCTTCGGGGCGACCGTCGCTCTCCGGGCTCCTCTGCGTCCATTGGTCCCCGGGATTCTCAGGTCGAGCTGGGGGAGGGGAGCGGGCCCGCCCCCTCCCTTCGCGGTCCCCACGCCCCCGAGACGGATGACGCGGGCGGGAGCCGCCGGTTCCGCCTTGGCGCGCGTCGCCGCGGCGGCGGGTGCGAGGATCCCGAAGTCGGATCCTGGAAATGAAACCAGAGTGGTGTGGCCGGGACCGCACGATGGGACAGTTCGTAATCAAAGTCGGGCAGCGACGAGTCGCAATCATCTCAATTATCTTCGGGGCTCTTTCTTTAGGACACAAGTTGTCAAAGATTTTTTTTTTTAAAGTACATTCTTGCGGCTCCGTGGGTCCATTTTCCGGACGGTTTGTCGCTCTGCTGCCTGACTTGATTCGGTTTTCATCTTGGCCCGCGACGCTCCCCGCAGCCCGCGCCCGCGTGGGCGAGCCTGGGCCTGGCCCTGCTCCGGCGCCGCGGGCCGGCTGCGCGGGTCGGTGGCGGCCTCCGTGCGCCCCGCGCGCGCGCCTCCGTCGCTTTCAGGTTTCGTGAACTTAGAGCCACACGTGCGCCCGGAGCTCGGTATCCCGCGTCGCCTGGGGGAGGGCCGTCGCGTTCGGTCCGCGCCCTCCCCTGCTGGGGCGGGGGCGGGGCGGCCGCCGCCGGGCCCCGCGAGGCCCGCGCCGCGCGTCGGAACGGCACGTGCTGGACGCAGCGCGGAGAGCCGGCCGGCCCCGGAAGGCCGGGAAGGGCCGGGACCGCGCGGCCCGCTCTCCTGGGTCGGGACTGCCCGGAGCCCGGCGCTCGCTCCTGTCCCTGCGCGTGCGGCACGCACGCGGTGTCCTGGGGCGGGGGGCGGAGGGGACAGCAGAGCGCCCCCGGAGCGCGCAGAGAGCGTCGGGGTCGCCTTTGAAGCCCACGCCCGTCGCTCCGACGAGGGCTCAGCCCGGTCTTTCCACTCACGTCGCCTCCCGGCTTCTCATTATCTTCCTGCGGGAGGAAGGGAGCTCTCGCCAGGCGAACAGCACCCCGCGCCCCACTTCCCAGGGCCGCGCAGGGCCGAGGCCCGACCAACCCCGCGGGCAATCCCCGAGCTGCTGATATTATATTTGTGAAATGTCCTTTTGTGGAGGCTTTTAACACCTTCTTATAACGAATCATTTGTTCTTTTCTCTTTAATTTTGATAGACAATTAGCCATCAGAGATACACCAGTTGACTGTAACGGAGCATTAAACTCGCCTTTATGTAACGCTAATTTAGCATAGCTGCTTTGTTTAACTTTGCTATATAAGAACCAGGTTTTGTAGCAAAAAAAATAGGTGTAATTTTATGTGGGGCTCCGCTTCCCTCGGCGCGGCACGCAGCAAGCCCTCCGTCTTTGTGAGGCGTCGCTCCCGGGCCTGCGCCTCCTCCCCAGCCCGGCACCTGCAGGCCGGGGGGAGAGAGGGAATTAGCATTGATATAGATTTAGTTGAAATGTAATCTCTTAAATCTGTCCAAGATTCGGGGAGATAATTACACTTGCACTGAATTGCCAGGGGTCAGCGTCTCCGAGGACCTGAGGGGCTGATTCACTAACAATGGTGTTACATAAAAAATGGCGTTTGAGATTATAATGTTAATGGCTGCGGTCGCTGGGGAATGCGCCGCTTCCCACTCATTCCGTGTGACTTGTGTTGGCCTCCCCGTCCCTCCCGCCCTCGCTTCCCAGGACGCGCCTTTGCGCGGATTCGGAGCTGTGGCGGGGTTGGACTGGGGGGCGGGCGCCGGCAGGTCGAGACCAGCAGCTCTGGGGCTGCGGGGACGCGCCCGGGGGCCAGCGTGCGGGGTGACAGGTCGGGGCCTCGACAGCAAGGCCGGCCTCTACCCCACGAGGCCGAGGGCGAGGGCGCGGGCTCCCCGCATTCGGCGTCCGAGCCGGGAGCGCAGGCGGCCGGCGGCCTGCGAGGAAGCGCCGGGCCGTCCTGGGCCGCCCGCGGCTGGGCCTTCCCGCTGGCCGCGGCCTCGCACCTCGGGCCGCGCCCGCTGGCCGTCCCGCCTGCCCCGAGCGGCCCTTCCAGCCTCCGGTGGCCTAGCGCAGCCTGGCGCGGCGCGGACCAGGCCCGGCCCTGCCCGGCCGCCCGGCCGCGCTCCCGGCCGGGACGCCGGTCCTGGCGGCAAACTTCCCTTTCCTGCTGGAGTCAGGCGGGAGGCCGGGACCGAGTTTAGAGAGGCCTTGCCAAGTCTGGGTTCTAGCTTGGGGGTGTGTGTGTGTGTGTGTGTGTGTGTGTGTGTGTGTGTGTGTGTGTGTGTGTGTGTGTCAGTCTCCTTTGGGATGGGGACGGAGAAGGGCTGACATCCCCTACGCTGGCGTCTAACTTGGCCACTGCGGCCTCCAGCCACACCCGCAGCACCCAGACTCTGCCCACGACCCCATGGCTGCCCTCGACAGCCCAGCGCGTCGCTCCCTCTAAAGTCCCTTCCCTCTGCGGGAAAGCCTGCGGATGACCCAGGGACCCTCCCGGGCTCGTCCCCACCCACGGGCCAAGGAAGAGCCCCCGAAGCAGTGTGCGCCGAGAGCCGGCGCCGTGGCCTCCTCCGGGCGACGCCGGGCCTGGGACTCACAAGAGTCCAGCCCTGAAGGGCACCCTCGGGCCACACCGGCGGCCGAGGCCTGCCCCGGGGAGCGGCCATGGCCGACGCCTCGGCCCGGAAAGCTCCGAAGCGCTCCCAGGGGCGGGACGGGGAACAGGTCAGGGAGGCCTCTGCCCTCGACGTCTGTTCCGAGCAGACGCCTCGGGGAGACGGCGGGGCAGGCCCTGCCCGGGCTGTCGCCAGAGCCGGGAGCTTTGCCCCCATCCAGGAAGGGCGCTGGCACCGCGAGCGGCGGGTCCCAGCGAAGCAAGGAGCCGCCTGCAGCCGGACACACAGCCGCCCACCTCGCCGGGCCCAGGGGCCGCGGGCGGGCCGCGTGCCTGGACGCCCGGCGGTGGCCGGCGTGGGTGCCCGCGGGCGAGGCAGCCAGAGAGGCCCGGCGCCCAAGGCCCTGGCGCTGGGGGTGGGGTGGGGTGGAGGTCCCTGCGCCCCGCGCGTGTGTACGTCGGCGCCCCCTTATCTTATATGTAACAGCAATATATATGTTAATTGAAAACTTCTGAATTTAAAAAGGTTGTGACAAGTTATAATTTGTCCTGTCAATGCCTGGAATCCGTATTTACCTCCTTAGCTGCCGCCCGCCCGCGCCTGTCAGCTAACAGCTTGCCTGACTCGTTGACTTCCTCACTCATGGCACGGAAATGACAAATGTGCTGTTTTATCCGTACAATTTATTTCATTATTGTTGCCAGCACGAAGCATCACAATCAATCATAAGGAAGTCCAGTTGGCAGGTGTCAATCTTGTTGTGTTTGTGTACGTCTCAGTCTATATTTAATCCAATTATAAGGGTCACGGAGTAAGTGCCAATCCTCTTGTTACAACTCACATCTTATTTGAGATTTAAAGTAAAAAAGTCAACTTGATCACATGGACCTTTTGGGGGGAGGGAAGGGACGCCGCGGAACCCCCCTCCCCATCTCCCTCTCTCTGCCTTCTCCTCGCCTGCCTCCAATTTAAAGGATGCCACCCTCCTTTTTTTATTAAAGGGTTGCGGGGGAATCCGAGTTTTATGAGCATTTGTGTGCAAATGAAGGCTCTCCTTATTTTGCTAAAGTGGAAGCAAGCTTAATGATGAGAGATCTTTCCGCTCATTGCCCATTCGAATACAATTGTAGATCGAAGCCGGCCTTGTCACGTTGAGAAAAAGTGAATTTCTAACATCCAGGACGTGCCTGTCGACTTTCAGCGAATTGCATCCAATCACCCCCAGGGAATCCAGCTAATGTCTCCATCTCCACCCCGACGAGCGAGAGAAAGAAATCAAACATGGTGCCGCAGACTGACTTCATATGAAAATGTCTAAAAGGGAAGGCAAGCCGGAGTTCTCTCAGATTGATGGTAGGAGAGATTTCCTTAGTGAGAAAGCAAGCTGGAAGGATTGGAGATTTCCCCAAAGGGGCAAGAAAACTTTTCATGGTGAGTGTAGGAGAACAGACAGAGAGAGGAAACACTCAATAAAGTATTCCTTTGAACGAGAGCAGGAAAATAATTGACTAGCAGAGAAACCACAGAGTTGCACATAATCGTGCCATTATGCAATCCTCTAGACCGGGGTGAAGAGCTCGCAAATATTATCTTTGCTAAATGTTCCCCTTGTTGACGCTTGAATTCACAGAACGTCCTTTCAGTTTTTATTTAAAATACAAATCTTGTTAAAACAAGTTTGCTTCTTACAGGGGAGGACATGGAAGAGAGGGGCGAAGACCAAGAGCCCCATGGACTGTCCAGTAAATTCGGTCCTTGGATGATACATTGATTGCTGGCTTGCACAGCGATTGGAAACGACACGCAAACGGACACCGTATTTTTTAAATCAATTATTTTGGGATGTGCCTATCTCCTATTAATTTTATATGGAAAAGCTTTATTAAACCCCTTTATAAGTCAGCACCCACGCAGGAATGCTATTTAAAAGAAATACTGTGTAAGTTAAAAGGATGCATTATCGCCCAGACTCAGTAAAATGAAATATTTAAGCGGGAACCCCCGTGTCGACTTTTCAATGGTTGAAAACTGGACATTTTCAGCGCAAAAGACAGATACTACATCGCTGCCCACCCGCCCAGCCGCACGGGGCCAGGAGGGCCTCTGGAAGCTGTGCCATTTGCATAACGTGGTTAAGGGGAGAGAGGAAGGGGGTGGTGACGGGGGCGTGATGGGGCGTGATGGGGCATACCTGGGACCAGAACGGCGGCGCTCAGGCACAGCTCCCGCCAAGGGCGACCCCTCGCCTTCCTCTCCTTCCACTCCCCCCGCCACCGGCCTCTTGCCCCAGCCTCACTCCCGCCTGGCCTCTGTGGGCCGGGGGGACGCTCTGGGCTCCTGCAGCTGTGGCCGGGCTGGCCCGGGAGCCCCGCGACCGCGCGACCGCGCGCTCGCGCCCCGCCGCGGTGGGCCGGCGCTTGGGGCGGCTCGGGGGCCGGGCAGCCGCAGGTCGGCTGGCCCGAGCCCAGGGCGGCCGGAAGGAAGGGGGTCCTCCCCGCGCCCAGCCTCCAGCCTCCCCGGGTAGACGGGGCGTCCGGGGCGCGGGGAGTCGTCGAGGCCGCCCGGGCCGCCCGCGGGGCCGTCCTGCCCGCGCCCCCGCCGGCGCGGCCTAGTGAGGGAGGCCGCCCTCGCAGGCTGGGACCGCGCGGGCCGGCGGCCGGCGGGGCCTGCCGAGGCCTCGAGGCCAGGAGCCGCCGGCGGCGAGCTCGGGGCGGCCTCCGGCGCCTGCCGCGGGGACCCCGCGCCCCCGCGCCCGCGTGCCCGGGGCCGGTGGAGAGAGGCTCGAGCGTTGGCCCGGAGCGCGGAAGGGCCCGGCCCGGCCTCGCCCGCGCGGCCCGCGCTCCCGCCCGTCCGAGCGCGCCCTTTATTGACAGGCAGATAAGCAGGCGGGGGCCGTGGCGTTTCCAGCGTCGCGCTCGAGCACCCTGCTGGGTTGCAGGGATCCGCGCGCACTTAATGGCCCGGACTCCAGGCAAGCTCCGAGCAGCGCGCCCGGCGGCCTCCGGATGCAGCGGGAAGGGCGGGAGCGAGCCTCCGGCCGGGGCTGGGGAAGCCCGCGGGTCGAGGCCTACCGGCAGCCCGCACTCCGGGGCGTCGGCGGCGGGGGCGGCCTCGGGGCCGGCCCGACCCGGGAGAGGCGCTTGGGGCTTACCGAGAAACTAGGTCACTGGCGATGGTCGGCGGCGGCCGGGAAACCCCAGCAAAGGCCTCCCCGAGCGCCGCTTCCCAGCTGAGCCGGGCGACGCCACCATGGTAGGGTCCGGGCCCAGATGAGAGTGGCCCGCGGGGTCGGACGCGCCCTGGCCCTGGCGCCGGATGGCCAGGGAGTTGGGGCCAAGGGAGGAAGCGTGGAGAACGTTCCTAAGGAAGGAGGGACATGTCAGCCGGAGGGGCCATCCGTCTCCCCGCCCCCACCCCTCTGCCCTCCAGGCCCCGACGGGCTGAGCTGGACCTAATATGAAGTCCGGCCGGGGGCTGGCCGGCCGGGAGAGGCAGGCTGCCCGGAGCTGCCTCCCAGCCGGTGCGAAGCCCCCACCTGTCCAGGTGTGCCCGGCTGGCCCTCGCGCCCGGCGCCCTCTGGGCTCGGCTCTCCCTCCTCTGCACCGACCAGGGTGTGCAGAACTGGCCTCCAGGCCTCCCTCCGGCCCAGGCGTCCCTGCTTGGGCACGCACACTCCCCGTTCGCCCGGGCTGGGTCTCCCACGAGCTGCCCGAAGGCAGTTCCACGCTCCGCCCCTTCCCCTCCCGCTAGCTCCTCCAGCGACCCCTGCCCCTCCGGCCCGACCTCTGTCACTTCCAAGTTCGAGAACAGGATGGAGGCGCAGGGGAAAGAGACCGGAAGCGGAGGTGGGAGGCGGGAATGACAGCGCGGTCCCGTCTCTCCCAGGACAGCCAGGCCCAGCCCCGCGAAGCCTCTCCCGAGGCACGCAGGGCGAGGGAGAAAGGCGCGAACAGGCCAGGAGGTCACCGGGCACACCTCACCCCGAGTGCTGCTGTTCCCGCAGCGCCGGGAAAGGGGTCCTGGATTTCGGAGGCTGGGGCTTTCCAGTTCTCCCCCGCCAGGCCCCAAAGCCAACGGCTAACCCCCAAGTCAAGGATAAACACAATCACCTACATTTTCTACGTGGCTGGACCCTTTCAGCCCGGGGCGCGAGGGGCGCCCGGGCAGACCCCGCTTGGGCTTCTCTCCTGAGAACCCAGCGGGCCTGGTGAGGCCTCTGGCCTGGCCTGGCTCCCCGAGTGCGCCCAGCTAGCGACGGGTGGGCTCCAGGACCAGGTGGGGGTACACGTCGCGTCCTGAGCTCCCCCTGAAAGCAACTCCCTCCCAAAGCCCCTCTCCTCCCCGGCGCGGCCTTTGGCCCCTCTGATGAGGGGACTCCCTCGGGGATCGGAGGAGGGGGCGGACGGGCCTCCCAGAGAGGCCCCGGCCAGCCTGGGGGCTGAACCCGTGGGATCCGCGTGCCCGACGGGGAGGCGGTGCGCTCTTGGCGGGACTGGTTTCCTGGGGCCCACTCCGCGTCCTGGAGCGGGCCGGGCCGGGCCGGGCCCAGGAAGGCCGGAGCCGGGGACGGAGCGGGCCGGACCCCGGGAGGGGAGGGGGCGCTCCCGCCCGGCCGGGAAGCGGGTCCGCGCGGAGAGGAACCCAACTCGGGCCGCCGTGACGTCACGCGGGCCGCACAGCCAATGAGGACGGCGCTGGCGTGGATATTAAGGAAAGTTAGCGCCTGGCCCGGCACCCTCTTTTCTTATCACTGACATTTAAACTCGGGGGCAGGTCCTCGCGTAGGACGCGGCTGTCAGACCTGCCGCTTCCCCTGCCGAGCGGCGGCGAGAAGTGTGGGAACCGGCGCCGCCAGGCTCACCTGCCTCCCAGCCTCCGCTCCCAGGTAACCGCCGGCTCCGGCCCGGCCCGGCTCGCGGGGCCCGCGGAACCTCGCCGCCCGCGCCGGGACCCCAACCCAAAGCCCGCCCAGGTGGCCGCGGGGCTTGGCTTCTGCCGTTGCAAGGAGGCACACAAAGACGGAAGGGAGTGCGGAGCGCGGGCGGGGAGGCTGGGCGGAGGCGCCGCCCTCGCCGAGCGCGCTCCTCTGCAGAGGGAGCGAGACGCCCCGTCCCAAGAGTGGACGGGCGGGGGGCTGCCGCTGCTGTCTGCCGGGGCCGCTCGCGACCGTGCGCACCAGGGGTGGTGGCGCCGCTGGCGTCCGGGTCTCCGCCGCGTCGCGGGCCCGACCTGCCGCGCGGGGAAGTCGCTCCCGCGCCTGGAGCGCGCGGGCGGGGCGCGGCCGAAGTTTCCCGCGGCGGCCAAGTGCGGGCGGTGCGGTCGCCGCAAGTCGGGAAGGCGAGGCTCGGGCTCGGAAGGGCGCGGCGGACGGAAGCCGGCGGCCCGCGGGCCCCGCCGCCGCCCCGCGCTGGCCGGAGCCTCCCTCGGAAGACCGAGTCACGAGCGGTGCTCGCCGGGCTCGAACGCGGCTGGGGGCGCCGCGGGGCCGCGCCACCGCCGCCTCGGAGGGAAGCGCGTGGGCGCCGGGCCCCCGGGACCCCCGGAGGGCCCGCGCCGGGGCCGGAAGTCCGCCGAAGTGGGTCAGGGAGGGCCGCCCCAGAGTCAGACTAACTCGTGGTCCTGCGGGGCGAGAGTCCCAGGAGCGCAGCCCCGAGCGGCCAGGCGGGGCCCGGGGCACCCCGCCGGGGAGGCTGGGGCGGCCTCCGGCCGGGCCCTGCTCGGCCCCCGCCCCCAGCCGCCCCTCTCTAGACGTCCGGGGCGCCCTCGGGGCCGTCGGGATCTCGGGCGCCGGTGACAGGTGCGCGCCCGCCGCCCAGCCCCGCGCGCGGCCGCCCCGGCCGCCTCACCTGCAGACGCGAGCCAGCGACGCGGCGTCGGGCCGCGCGCCTTCCAGGGGCCGGTCCTGCGCTCCGCTGGGTCCTTCCCGGGGCCGGCGCGAGCGGGTCGCCCGCTTCGCAGTGGGCAGTGGGCCTCCTCCTCCAGTCATAAATCAAAGCCAGCCATCCTCGGCCTCCTCCCTCATTAGAGATGTTTATTGGAGACTGTGTTTATTCGGCTGTCACGGCGAGAAAACGCGGTGACATCATTACCTCTGACCGGAGTCCTCGCCCCGCGCCCAGGGCGAGTCGAGGGCCGCCTCCGCCGCCCTCCCACTCGCGCGCCCTCGTGAGCGGAGGGCGTCTGAGCGTGGCTCGCTTGTGCTCTCCCTCGACCGTCTCTCATAGTTTGGATTACTGGAATTACGGCTCACATTCCCCAGGGCCCGGGGGTTATTTGTTTGAGAATGAGGAAGGGAAACCGAAGGGAGCCCAGCGCCCCTGGGGCAGAAGGGGGCCGCGAGGAAGCGACGGAAGGGGCGTCCCCCGGCTGGACAAACTTTGCCGCGGGCCGGGCCGGCCGGGGCGCAGGGGGCTGGACGCCGGATCGGGGCCACGGAGCGGGGGCTGGTGGGGAGGGTGGCCGCGGGTTGGGCTGGCGCCTGCGGCTGCGTCTTGTATTCCCTTTCCTGGGGGTCGGGGGCAGGGGAGTGGAGTCTGGAGCTTCGGGCCGAGGTTGGGGAGCCTTGAATTCTGCTGGGCTTAACCGGGTAGCCCGCCGGTCCTTCCCTGCCCCTCTGTCCCCGGCTGCCCGGGGCCTCGGTTTCCGCGCCGGCCGGGTTTGGAAGTCTCCATCTGCGGGACCCAGTGAGGGAGTGGTGGGAAGAATCGAAGTATCTTCTGATTGAAAATACTTTTTATTTTTTATTTTTGGAGAGCTCAGCTGACAAATATCTAGGATCCTGGCTTTTGATCCCTCGCGGCCACCTCTGTTCTCCCGTCGCTAATAAAACTCGCATTGAGCCCCTCAGTGCCTCGATTAACAGGCAGATTAACTCTTACTGGGACTGGGAACAGCTTGTCCTAATCAATGTCATTTTAAAGGCCCGTCAGGATGCGCTTAGCTCCGGCTCCCGGGTTGCTTCTGAGCCGCCCTGACCCCGGCGCCCTCCCCCCGCCCCGGCTCCCAGGCCGGGCCCCCCGTTCCCGCCCGCGTCCTCCGCTGCACCGCGGGACCACGCAGGGCTCGGTCCTTGGCCTTCAGCGCAGGCGGCGCGGTGGAGAGGGGTCTCCGGGGAGAGGGGACGGAGGTGGCCTGGGCTGGTTTTCTTTTCGTTTGAAGCTCACCTCCTGCCTCTGGGGGGCGGAGGTTACAGGGAAAGGCGAGAGGAGGACCGTCCCAGAGTGACGAAACGCGGAGCAAACTTCCCTGGGAGCCCCCTTGGCAAAAAGTCGGCGAGTGCGCTGGTGTCGAGCGCCCCGCGCCCGGGGAGTCTGAGCCCCAGTTCCTGTACAGACAACGGCGCACAGCAGCACGTGGGAGCCGGGAGGCAGAGGCTTGGGAGTCTGACCCGCCTTGCTGCTAGGAACCACCTCGCTGGGACGCCCAGCTGGACAAGGTGTTTCATTTTATCTTACATTTTTTAAGCATTTTGGGTGGGGGGAAGACAGAGACAGACCGGGGGGAGGGTAAAGAGAGAGAAGGAGGGGGTGAGGGAGGGAGAGCGGCAGGCTTGCCTCCCAGCGTGAATGGAACAGGACTGAGGACTGGACCCAGGGAGCCCTAACGCACCAGCCACTTGGCAGGAGGCAGGCAGGGCGTGGGCACCGCCCCCTCCCACCAGCCCAGCGTGGCCAGGCCCGGAGGCGCCGCGGGGCCAGCTCCGGGCTCACCTTGGCTTCCCTCCGCCCTGGGCTCGGCCGGGCTGCCGGGTGAGCGGGAGGAGGCAGATTGCTGGAGAGAGGAGAGGGACAAAGACCCCGAGCCGGGGAGGCACCCGGGCTGGGCGGCTGGGTGGGCGCCTCCGCCTGTCGCGCTCCTGCGACCGGTCTGCCGGCTCCGCCATCCAGGGAGCCCACCTTCCAGGAGTCTGCAAAGACAGAGGCGTTTGGGGCTCTGCGGAGTGACGCAGGTGTCCGCAAGAGTCTCCTCCCAAGAAGTGCCCGTTGTCGCCCTTCCCAGCGCGCCAGCACTGCGCCTCCGCCCGGCGGGGGGAATGGGGTGGGGTGGGGTGGAGGTGTCGGAACCCGGGTGAGACTCCTGGCTGCGAGGCTGGGGGCTGCCCGCATCTCCCCCGCGAAACGGGCACTTCTTGCCTCCCCGGAGGCCGCCCCCAGACCGGAGAGACCCTGGGGCGGGCACAGGCGAACGCCCGGGACCGCCGGGAGCGAGATGCTGCCGGCTCGCACACTTCCGCATCTACACTGGCCGGAGGCTCCGGGCGCCCTCCGGCGAGCCGCGGGCTCCAGGCGCGACTCCCCCGGCGCGGTCTCCCGCTCCCGGGGCCTCGGGTGGGACGGCCCGGGCGGCCCCAGAGAGCCCCCCTCGGGCCCCAGGCCACGGAGGGGGGAAGCGGCGCGGGAAGCGCGAGGCGGACTCCGGGCGCGGCCCCACCCCCGCGCCGCGGAGGGCGGCCCGTGGGCCTCGGGCGTGTCGGGGCCGCGGGGAAGATGGCGACCCGCGACGCGCCTCGGCCAGGCGCACCCTCGGCGAGGCCCCGCGCCCCCGCCCGGCCCGCCCCAGGCCGCGCGGCCCCCCAGCGGGTGCGGGGGAGGCGAGGCGCCCCCGGCCTCCCCGGGAGCTGCCCCGGGAGCGCGAGGAGCGGCGGCCCGCACCCCTCGCTCCTCAAACTTTGCAAACTCGGTCTCACCCCGGGCCGCGCTCCCTCCCCAAATATTGACACGTGGGAAGCAGCCAAGTCCTTTTTGTTTCCTGTTTGCGCGGAGGAGTTTCCAAGAGTCCTTCCCGAGCCCCCATCCCACCCCATGACGTCAGCGGCCCTCACGCCCGGCTCCCGGCCGTTTCGGGCTTGGGGTTGTTAAAACTTTCCTCCGAGGTGCGGTGGGGGCGGGGCGGGTGAGGGAGCGCCGGTCCTAAGAGCCGGTGCCCCGGGGGGAACGGCGACGAGGTTACGGCTTCTCTCCGAGCTGCAGCTTAAGGAGGCGCTAATCCACTCGGGCGCTAATTGAGAGGTGGTAAAAATGATATATGCGTCTCCAGTTGGGACAGAGGCACCGGGCCCCGCTCGGCGCTCACGCACCGCGGCCTGGAGTCCGCGCTTCTTTCCTGCTCGCTCGGAAAGCGACGAGGGGCGAAAGAGGCCGCGGACGCGGGCCGGCCTGGGACTCGGGCCCCACTTCCCGGGGTCCTCCGAAAGTCGCGGTCCTACGAAATGAAGTCGGCACGCGAGGCCTGGGGCGCCACCGGCCGGGGCCTCCTCCCGGCGCTGAGCGCTCCCAGGCCGCGGCAGGGGCAGAGCCGGCAGCCCTCCCCCGGCCTCCCCCGCCCCCGCCCCGCGGTCCGGGGAGGCGAGCGGGGCGTGCGACCCCATCTCTGGCTCCCCCGGGCTCCGCCCGGCTCCTCGGTCGCGGCCTGCCTGGGCGCTGGGCCGGACCAGCGTGTGAGGCCCACACGCGCCCGCGGCCCACGGAGGCCCGCAGCGGCCTCGCCGTCCCGGCTCGGGGGGGCCTGCCAGCGGCGGGGTGGGGTCGCGCAGACCTCACGGACGAGCTCCGACTTTCGGCACCTCCCGTAAGTCAAGAGGAGTCAAGTGTGCCCGGCGGCGGCCGCAGCCGGCCTCCCTGCCTCCGCGTCTCAGGCCCTGCCCGGACCTGGGAAGCGGCCGCATCCCAGGCCCTCGCCTCCCGGCTCCACGGCCCGAGGCGGCCGCCGGCTCCCCTGCCACCTTCTCGCGGGCTCCGAGGGGCGTCTTTGGAGTGTACTGAGGTGTTCCTAATCGTGCGCCATTCAACAAATGGACTGTGGTGTGTGGTCAGAAGAGAAGGGCCATTTACTTACTTTCCTCCCCGGCTTTCTGGCAGCGCGGACCGAGCAGACCCAGGAGAGGGAGCGGGCGCGGGGACGCTCGCCCCGCACAGGTCCCCGGCGGCGCCCCCCGCCGCACGCTGGCACGCCGACGCGCCGGCCGGCGGGGACACACACGCACGCACGCCTCTCTCCCGGCACCGGCCACCCCCGCGCTCCCCCTCCTTCCCCCCTCGGGCGCCGGGCACGGCAGCCGCGCTCAGTCAACAAATGGCACGTGGGAGAAGTTGGTGAGTGTTTGGTGAGGACTCTCCAGGCTTTTCACAAGAACCCTCTGTACACAAAGCAAGTGGCCTGTTGACTCGGGCCTCTCCAGCCCGGCTGGGCCTCGCCCGCGGCTCCCGAGAGGAGGCAGAGCAGAAAGGCCCGGCGAAGCGGGCGGGGCGGGCGCGCCCGGGAGGCCGCCGGCCTCGTGGCGTCCTCGCTCGGCGCCCGCCTCTCGGCCCGGGCTCGGCCGCGGCCTCCGCCGCCCGAACCCGGCCGCCGGCCCGGCGAAGCCGCCGCCCCGCCCGCGGCCTCCCGGAGGCCAGGTGGGCCGGGCGCGGCCCCCGCGCGCTCCGCGTCCGGGCGCCCGCGCCGGGCGGGGGGCGGGGCGGCCGGCCGCGCCGAGCGGGGACGCGCGGGACCGCCGCGCCCGCCCGCCCGCCGTCCCTCCGCCCCAGCGCCCTCCGCGGGCCGGGACCCCGGCCCAGCTCCGGGCCGCGACCCGCGCCCGGAAGCCCCCCGCCCCGCCGCTCCCGTGCCGGGGCTGAGCCGCCGCCTCCCGGCGCGCGCGAGCCGGGCGAGAGCGGCGAGCGCCGGAGCCCGGGCGCGGGGGCCCAGCGCCGGGGAGCGGAGCCCGGACCCACCGACGCAGCCGAAAACAAGTGTATTCATATTCAAACAAACGGACCAATTGCGCCCGGCGGGGAGCGGGAGCGGCCAATCGGCGGGCGCGAGGCCCCGGCGCTGCTTTGCATAAAGCAATATTTTGTGTGGGAGCGAGCGGGGCATTTGCATGTTGCGGAGTGATTAGTGGGTTTGAAAAGCGACCCGCGGCTGGGCTTCATTTCCCGCTCTGGTTCAGGCGCAGGAGGAAGTGTTTTGCTGGAGGATGATGACAGAGGTCAGGCTCCGCTAATGGGCCAGTGAGGAGCGGTGGCGGCGCGGCCGGCCGGCACACACACATTGGCCCACTTGAGCCATCACCAATCAGCATAGGTGTGCTGGCGGCAGCCACTTCCTCGCCCGCTCTCCTCGCCCGCCGCCGCGGACGGCGCGCCTGACTGTCACTCTCTGTCTCCCTCCCAGGAAGCCGCTCCGCGTCGCCCGCCCGCCCGCCGGCCCGCGAGGACCCCCGCCCGGCCCGCGGCGGCGCCTCCGCGGCGGCGACGGCCGCGCACCCCGGCCGGCCCGGACTCGACGCGCGCCTCGCCCCCGGAGGATGGCTGGAGAGGTGAGTGGCGGCGCCGCCGCCGGCGTCCGCGGCCCCCGCCCGCCGGCCGCAGAAGTTGCCGCGCGGGAGCCCAAACTTTCTGCCCCGGGAGAGCCCGCGCGGCGGGCGGCGGGGCGGCCGGGCCCGGCGCCGGCGCGGCGCGGCGCGGCTCGCGGGAAGCGGCGGGGCTCCGGCGACACGGCCGCCCGGGCCCGGCGGCGCCGGGGGCTCGCGGCCGGCGGCCCGGGCCCAGGGGCCGCGGGCGCCCGGACCCGGCACGGCCGGGGCCGCCGCCGGCCGCTTTGTCCAGCGCGGGGCCCGGCGAGCGCGCGGGAGCGGCGCGCGGGGGAGCGCCCGCGGCCGGCGGCCCGGGCTTTGTGCGGCGCTCAGAGCCGCCGGCGCGCGAGCGACGGGGGCGGCGGGCGGCGGGCGCCGGCCGGGCCGGAGCCTCCAGGCCAGGCGGCCGCGCGCGCGCTCCGAGGGGCTCCGAGCCGAGCGCCGGGCGGGCGGCCTCCAGCAGGCCCGCGGGCCTGGGCACCCGCCGGCCGGCCGGCCGCGCCGCGGAGCTCGGGGCTCGGCCACGCTCTGCGCCCCGGGCCTCCGCGGCCCGCCTCTCCCTCGCCGGCGGAGGCCGGGGGCTTCCCGGGCCGCGTCGGTGGGCGATCTCCGCGGCCGTCCTGTGCTGTCGCCCCCGGCGCTGCCGTCCCAAGTTTCGAGGCGGAGAGAGGGGTTGCCCTCCTGGCCTGTTTGGTTCGGAATCCCCGGGTTTTCTCTCCTTTCTTTTCGCACTTGCGAGGCCTGAAAAATAAACCGATCGGAAAGCGCTGGCCTTCGCCGGTCTGACCCCAGCCTCTCCCAGCTAATTAGTCTGAGTAATTTGAGAGCTTGCGAGTCTCAGACCCCGGGAGGAAAAGTGTCTTTTCAAAGTTCATAAAGTTGCTGCCTCTTTCCTGGTGATTTTCTCCGTCTCCCAGCGCCGTAATAGCTCTGAATTTTAGCAAGTGTAATTGGGGGAAATGGAGTTGAATTTCAAGTGGAAATGCTTTCTTTTTCGAGTGCTAAAACCCGGCCCTTCATTCAGGAGTGATTTCTGGAAAGTTTAAAAACAAAGTGAACGTGGTCTTTCTTTCTTTCTTTCTTTCTATTTTCCCTACACTCTCCCGATCTCCCTAAGCCGCTGTGGACGCTTAACTCGAACTTGAGAAGGGTTAGGAAGCGGCTGGGGCGGAAGACGAAATGAAAAGTCCAGAACTGGAACGCCTGGCGAGTTTGCCGCCGAGAAATAATAGTTGTTGCGGGTGACATTACATTTTTTTTTTTTTTTTTGCAGCCCGTGACCTTTGCAAACGTCTGATGGCGATTTGATTAGTTATCTTATTTGGCCCTAGAGAGCAAAAACTTTGTCATCTTAATTGCTAATTACTCTTTGGCTGGGGGCCGGAGGCCGGAAAGTGAGCTCTCCCCTTCAACCCGGCTAAGGAGTTTGGCGGTGGATTTTGAGAATTAAGTAATTAAAATAACAACAGCATTTGAAAACCCAGGCCTGTGTCGGGGACGGAGAAGGGGACCTGTGGCCCAGGGGTCTGGTGGGCCACAGCCGGACCTCCCGGAACTGTCCGGAGAGTCCGCCGATCCCGGGATGGGTCCAGGGCCCCAACAGGCCGCGCACAGCCTCGGCGGAGCGGGGGATCTGGCCTCGAGTGCCCCCGACTGCTTCCGGGTGTCGGGGTGCCCACCTGCCGGTCGCCTTTGCACTCTGCGTTCACGATGACTTAAGCAATTAGGTAGCTTCTCGCCGAAAGGGGGTGGGAACGGCGCAGAACCGGAATTTGAAGTGCTACCACCTTCCCGGCTGCTGGGGAAATTAATCAGCTAGGCCTCTCCGGGATCAGCCCGTGGATTCCTTTTTTGGGGAACGGCTTCAAGAAGCTCCAGCCGGCATGGGGGCATTCTGCGGTGACTGTGTGGACAGGGTGGGTTGCAGGCAGTTCAGGAAGTGCTGCCCCGGGGGCACCCTCCTCCTCCCCACCTACCAGACTTTGCAGCTTCTGAGCCTTGCATGGGGGGCGGGGGACGCTCTGCGTTGGAGTCGGGCTTCTGCCTATCCGGGCCTGACTGTGGGTGGAGAGACCGAGGGGCAGGAGGGGCGCCTGGAGGGCCAGTCCAGCCCGGGGTGACCAGGAGCCCTCTGCCCTCTGCCGCGGCAGCGTCTCCCCGGCCACGTTCGGAGGCTGAGAAACAGTCCTGTCTTCGCTTTTTATGGATTTCAGCTGCCTGCCAGCCAATTACAAATTACACCACGGATGGGCTCTAAAGAGTAGAAAGTGCTTCTTGGAATTCTTTGCTTGCAGGCAGGCAGGACCAATGACCACCACGGGTAAAATGGAAAAACAAATAATGAATTTTTAGGAAGAAGAAGAAGAAGAAGGAAAGCAAAAAAAAAACAACAACAAAAAAAAACAGGCAGAAATGATGCTGTGGCCGTTTCATCCTTTTCCATCTTTTGGGGGGCAGACCTCTTGAGTGGGCTCTTTAGGGGAACTCTCTCTCCCCAATGGAGTGCCCCACGGGGCCGGTGTCTCCTTGTCCAGCCCTAACAACTCACACCAGCAACGCAATCACCTCCCGATATTTACGACCAGAAATGACGTCCCTGTTTTCTCCCCTGCCCCGAGAACCTTCTTCTAGGCAAACGGCGGGCAGGGTGGCGGAGGGCAGGCCTCGGGGGACCTGCACCGGTCAGGCCTTGCCGGGCGAGTGTCCCTCCGCTCCCTTTGTGAGTCGCCGGTGGTCGGTGTGTCGGCTCGGAGGCTGAGCTGCTGGTTAGGGAGGCTCGGTCTCGCTCCTCTAGCTGGAGGCAGGCGGAGAATAGAAGCCATTGTTCGCTGTCTGTCGGCTTTGTGGGCCACGCTCACCCCCTCCTGTTCGTACTTTTTAAAGCAGTGAGGCGAGGTAGACAGCGTGTGTCACTGTAAACGGGGAAGAGCTAAACGCCGCGAAGTGAGTCGCAGGGAGCGGGGCTGGGGAGAGTTGGCCTTGCCACTTTCAGAGTGCCTAAGGGCGGAAGGCCATGGAGAGGGGGCTTCTGGGTAGCTTTTTCTTGGGAGGGGGAGACAAAGGGGTAACCGGAGAGTTGGGGTCTTGGGACAGCTGAGGTGGTGAAATTCCTTAAGGACGAGCCAGTCTCCCCGCAGGCCTCCCCAGCTGCTCTGGCCCCTGCCCTTGGGCACCATCGAGTTGGGGGGGGTCTCTTCCCCTGACTCGGAGTTTCGGGTATCATGTCCCCACCTCTACCCGCAGTTCTGGCCTCCACCGCTCACCCCACAGCTCCCCCCCTGCCCTGTGTCCCAGGTCCCCTTTCTCGGTTCTTGATATTTTTGCAAATGGGGGCCGCGTGTCAGCTTCCCGTTTTCTCCCAAGCCAGACCAGAGCAGGCTGCTGGACATGGGGGTCAGGCGGGACTTAGAGTTTTAGGGCAGTTCCACCCAGCCCTGGGTGTACCTCTGGGCCTGTGCTTTTGAGACAGTTTGACGAGTCTTCTCCTTCTGTTTCGTCTCAGGGGGAAGACTTTAACTAGGGGCGCGCAGATGCGTGAGGCCTTTTATTGTGAGAGTGGACAGACATCCCGGATTTCAGGCAAGTTCTGCAGTGGCTGCTTTGGGCTCAGACCCAGAAAGAGTGGAAATAAGCTCTTCCGGGGCGCTGCTGTGTGCTAGTTCAGATGGAAGGACAAAACATCAGAATGGGCCGACCGGCTCTCCGCATCCAAGGGCTAACCACGAGGCTCAAGGGGAAAGGGACTGGGTCGTTTGGGGGTATTTTTAGCTGAAGCTCAAAGGGTAGGTTTTGCCTGCCCTGGGGGGGCAGCGTGGATGACCCCAGATGGCCCCAAGCGGTGGAGGGGGTCAGCCCCAGAGGGGACCGAGCCGGCCCAAGGCCTCGGCTGGGAGCTCGGGCCTACCTGCTGCGGAGGCCCGGGCTTAACACCTGTGTCCTTGCCCACAGAGCGCCGTCTTCGAGCCCCCTGGGACCCCGCGGCCCGCAGCCAGCGCCAGCATGCAGAACAGTAAGTGCCTCTGGTCTTTCTCGGACTTCGGGCCGGGCTCGCAGGCCCGCGGGGTGGGGGCGGGCACCGAGGCTCGTGGCGGCTGGCGGGGCTGCCTCCCCAGGCCGGAGGGCAGGGGGGACTGGGCCGGGGCCGCGCCGCCTCCGCGCCGGGCAGCTCAGAAGGGGCGGGCGTTCGCCCTGCCGCACTGGGTCCTGGCAGAGCAGGGGCCCGGCCCTTGGGAACAGCCCGCCCGAGTTTTCGAAGCTGCGGTAGAGACGCCCCATCCCCCCCAAATCCTGTAACTCACACCCCCTCCCCGCCCCTGCCCGGGCTCTGACCCCGGAGAGAGGGGCTGGGCCGGCAGGGCGGGGCGGAGGCCTCTCCCAGTCGGGCGAGGAGTAGGAGGCCCCTTTGGGCTCAGTCAAGACTGAACGTTTCCGCGGGGGGCGGGGGAGAGGCTCCCCCAAGTCACTCTCAGGGCAGCACCCTCCTCCCCACCAGCTTCGGCCTAGACGGGACGGCGAGCCGCGCCTGGGCCTGCGGGCGTTGGGGGTGCCGCCCTGCACGCGGGCTGCTGGGGCGCGGGTGGAGCCGGCTTCCTGCGACTGGGAAGAAGTCGCGTGTGCCCGGGACTCCGGCGCACCCTGCCCTGGCGACCACACCTGCGTGGGTCTGGCAGTCCCAGGCCCTGGGAGCCCTTGGGTTCGTGGGCCTCCCTCCGCCCAGATCGCGTGGACTCGCGCCCTCGCTCCCGCCCAGCCGGTGGGTGCCGGGGTGTGTCAGGGCCCGTTAGAGCTCGGGCCCAGAGGCTGGAGGCCCAGCGGCCCGCCCAGCTAGACCCGGGTTGAGGTCGGGCTCCAGGGCTCCGCTGTCCTCGGAGTGCGGCCAGGCCCGGGTCCCCAGCAGCCTGCCCTCGAGGGCCGCAGAGGCGCGAGAGGCGCCGCCGCCTCGTCCCGTGTTCTGGAAACGCGGGCCGCCCCTGGCCCCCGGGCCCGCAGGCGCGAAGCTCAGGCGAGGGCGCGGAGGTGGCGGGCTCCGGGCGGCGGCCGCCCAGAGCCCGCCAGGCCCAGGGCCTGGCCGGGAGGCACCCTCCGGTGGCCGGGTCTCCCCGGGGCTCAGGCGGCCCAGCCCAGGCCCTGGTGCGGGTGGGCCCCGAGGGGCGCGGGGTCGCGGTCCGGCCCGCGGGCCTTTGTGCCGCCGGTTCCCGGGTGTGCGCGAGGCGCGGAGCCTCCAAATTGACACCATATGTTTTCCTATTAGAGGCTTCGCGGTCGAATTCTGGGCGCATAATCGTCGCCACTGCGCGAGCACGCCGGCCCTCCCTGGGGAAGGGACACAATGATTGAGGCTTAACCTCTGAAGGCGAAGCGAGAGCCGCGCTTCCTCGCTGCCATTTCGATGCCGGCAGAGGCGCCCTGTCCCCGGCGTCCTAGCGAGCCCTGCGCCGCGGCTGGAGGTGGCGGCGCGTCGAGTTTCTGCCGTGGGGGCGGGGGTGGGGGCACGCGCCCTGCCGCCAGGAGGCCGCGCGGGAGGTCTGGAGGCTCTCCAGGCCTCCACGGCCGGGCTTGTCCGCGAAGGCTCCTTGGGCCGGAGGGGGGGCTCTGCGGCGGGGCGGCGGATGGCCCTTTCCCCAGGCGGAGGCGGGCGGCGAGGGGCCTTTAGGAGACGCCGGGAGCGCGGGCCGGGCCTGCCCTGTCGGGGAAGCGCTGTCCCCGCCACGTCCCCGCGCGCGCTGGCCCGCCGGAGCCCAGATCCCCCCGGACGCCTGTCACTTCGCATCGAGCTGAGGCTCCGGCCCCCCCGGCGCGCCGCCCTCCGCCCCGAGCCTCGGGCTACCCCGAAAACGCGCTCCCCTCGAAGGGAGGCGAGGGCAGTTCCATCTCGTCTGAGCGAGCTACAAATAGGGACGGAAAGGGTCGTTTTATCACGGCCCCGTTTGTCGTGACGATGCAATTTCCCGGAGCGGAGCACTGTCACAGAAGTGACAAGGCTGCCACAAGCGCCCGACTGATCTTTTCAATTAGCCTTCCATGCATGATCCGGAGCGACTTCCGCCTATTTCCAGAAATTAAGCTCAAACTTGACGTGCAGCGAGTTTTATTTTAAAGACAAATGTCAGAGAGGCTCATCATATTCCCGCCTCTTCTATATTTGGGGCTTATTTATTGCTAAGGAGCTCGGGCTCCCGGAGTCAATTCTCCAGCAGGCTTGGAGCAGGGCGGGCGATAAGAGCCGGGGAGCCCGACTTCTGGGAGGCCGCTCTCCGGGCCGGGCTGCAGGTGGGAGACCTTCGAGGCGGGACGCGGCTGCCTCGCGGCCTGCGGCCCTTTGGGGAGGCTCCGAGAGGGGCTGGGCCCCGCTCCCGGCCTCCGAGCCGGGCCGAGCGCGCGAGGCTGCGGAGGGCTGCGGGCGACGCGGGGCCACCGCGGCGCGGCCTGTCCTGCTGGCGGCCGCCGTGGGTGCCTGCGCCCGGCCGCCCCGGCCCGGGGAGGGCGGAGTCCGGCCGCGGAAGCCGCGGGCAGGGCGGGTGGGGACCGGCGCGGCGCTCCGCCGGCTCGGGGCCCGGGCCGCGGCCGTCGCGTCCGCGGGGCAGGTGCGGGGACCCGAGGGCGCTCGCCGGCCGCAGGCCCGCCGCTCCGGGTCTCCTCCAGCCCCCCCGCGCGCCTGTGGGGGAGGAGCAGCCAGCCCCAGCCGGTGCCCGCGCGGGCCGTGGCCAGAGTGGCGAGGCCGCGAGCGTCCGCCGAGGACTGGCTCGCGCCGCCCCGCGCCGCACGGGCCTGGCGGGCCCGCGTGGACGCTGCGGGACGCACGCGGCGGCACCCCCGGGGGATCTGGGCGAGCGGGGCTCTGCAGCGGGGGCTCCGGGGCGCCGGGGGAGAGGGCGGCCGGCTGGCACGGCGGGGGGCGGCCGGAGGCGCGCCGGTCGGGGCGCGCCCGACTCCCCCGGGTCCACCGGCCGGGCTGCCCGCCGCCCGCGTGGCGGGTGGCCCTGCCGTCGCTCTCTGGCCGATGGCAGAGCCCGGGTCGCCGAGGCCGCCCGGGCGGTAGGGGCTGAGGGTGCATCGTGGTTGTCGTCTCCTCCTCTTCTTCCTCTTCGCCTTCGCCTTCCTCTCCTCGCCCTGCCCCCACCCCTGCCCTCCTCTCCTCTCCGCCTTCTCCCTCTCCTCAGGTCACAGCGGAGTGAATCAGCTTGGTGGTGTCTTTGTCAACGGGCGGCCACTGCCGGACTCCACCCGGCAGAAGATTGTGGAGCTCGCGCACAGCGGGGCCCGGCCGTGCGACATTTCCCGAATTCTGCAGGTGATGCTCCCGGCGCCGCCCCCGCCGCCCCCGCGGCCCTCCACTCTCCAGGCCCTCTCTCCATTTCTTACTGTGAACGCTGCTGAGGACGGACCCCACCCTCCCCCGCCGTCCCCAGCCCCGTCCCCACCCGCGCCCTGCCTTCCCGCTGTCCGCTCTCCTTCCGCCATCCTCCCTGTCTCTCTCAACCTGGGTCAGTTACATGAGACAACTCATCTGCTTCAGAGAAACATTGTGCGCAAATTTTAAAAAGCCAAGCAAACAAAATAAGCCACCCTTTCTCTTCCCATGGGGCAAAGCCTCTGACTGCGGGAACAGTTTATGAGCTGTAAGGAGCTGGACCACGCAAACCGCGGCATTCCGCCGCTCCCCCGCTCGCTCACCTAGGGCTCCTTCCGGAGAGTTGCGGACTTTCTTCCCTTGAGAAGGGACCTACAGTGACTCTCGAAGGCAAATGCTATTTACCTTGCCTAAGTCACGTTGACTCGTTTGGACTTTTTTTTTTTTTTTTAAGGAAAAAGAAGCAAAAATCCACTTCCTTTTCCTCCCTGTGCTCTTGAGCACAGAACACACCACGTTGACCAAGGTCAGCACCAAAAAAAAAAAAAAAAGAATCTGACTTCGTTTTGATGCATCTCCAGGCAGTGTCTAAGAAAAGTTTTTTTTAAAAAAAAAACAAGATCTTTTAAATTCATTTTTTTTAGTTCACATGGTTTGAAAGTATCATCCTATTTGTAGATTTTAGGGCTCCAAATGTAATCTTAAGAAAAGAAAAGCGCTCTGCAGTAAGTTCTCATACCATTGAAGGTATATTTTTGTGTTATAGACCCAAGCAGATGCAAAAGTCCAAGTGCTGGACAATCAAAACGTAAGCTTGTCATTGTTTAATGCATACTTACACAATTTTATTTTTGTCTTGAGATTATTAATAATGTGGTTTTCTGTCCACTTCCCCTATGCAGGTGTCCAACGGCTGTGTGAGTAAGATTCTGGGCAGGTATTACGAGACTGGCTCCATCAGACCCAGGGCGATCGGTGGGAGTAAGCCCCGAGTAGCCACTCCGGAAGTTGTAAGCAAAATAGCCCAGTATAAGCGGGAGTGCCCGTCCATCTTTGCTTGGGAAATCCGAGACAGATTACTGTCCGAGGGGGTCTGTACCAACGATAACATACCAAGTGTAAGTTCGCGGGCGTCGCCCGCTCTCCCTCCCTCCCTCCCTCCCCCCTCTTCCCCAGCCTCTCCTCCCGCCCCACCCCCTCTGTCCCTGGCGTCCCCGTCTCCGTCCTCTCCCCACCCCACGTCGGTCTCCGCTGTCCCGGGGGTCTTGAGAGGGAGGCCCTGCCCTCTTCTGGACTGTCTGGAGAGGGAGTCAGGTGTGGGGAGCCGCGCCCTTCATTTGCATGCCGCCAAGCAGGGTGGAGGCTGGGAGAGGCGCGGGGCTCAGGGAAAAGAAAAAAGGAAGACGATTGGGGCTCCCTCCGCATCCCGGCCTGCGCCTGGCTTCGGGGGTGGCGCCCGCCGCGTCCGCCTCGGCCAAGACGAGTCACAGGACAGAAAGCTCTGGGCCCGGTCTGAGCATCCTCGGGACTGGCAGAGCATCCCGGGCCGGCCGCTGGAGACGCCGCGGGCGGGCGGGCCCCTCCCGGGGCTCCGCTCCCCTCGCTCTCCCGAGTGGCGGCTGTCAGGTGTTAGGGCGTGTCTGCAGGTCCACCCACCGTCCCGGGCGGCCGGGGGCGTCCTCGTCTGTCCGGGGCTGCTTCTCGGGGCGCCGGGGGCCGAGGCGGCACGGGGTCTGCAGGAGACGCCACCATTTGCCCTGGTCTGGTTGCCTTCGCAGGTGTCGTCGATAAACAGAGTCCTTCGCAACCTGGCTAGCGAAAAGCAACAGATGGGGGCAGACGGCATGTATGATAAACTGAGGATGTTGAACGGGCAGGCCGGAAGCTGGGGCACCCGCCCCGGCTGGTATCCGGGGACCTCGGTGCCGGGGCAACCCGCGCAAGGTAAAGCCCGGCAGCCACCTCCCACCCTGCACGCGGGTGGCCCCGGCCTCCCTCCCCGCCTCCCCGGGCGTCTGCGCTCGGGCAAGGGGCTGCCCTGGGCCGGACCGCTCTCGAGAGTCGGTGGCGGTGGTAAACCGTCCTGCTGGCCCGGCCGCGAGGGCCGACGTGTCCGGAGCCGCCTGAGCGCGGCGGTGTGCGCGCGTGTGCGTGGGCAGGACCGGGTGCGAGTGTAAGCATGAGCCCCTCGGTGCGCTGCGCTCTTTCGACTTGACGTTGAAATGCATGGAGAGGCCCCTGCTGTAGGAGTGTGACAAGTTAACACACTGACAGACTGAGGGGTAAACATAATTGTATCGTTTTGCTTTTTGCCTTCATTGACAAATTATGCGACGATGAGTAGGAGGGGGTGAGCAGCCAGGGGCAGCGCAGCGTCCAGGTGGGCGCCCGGAAGAGGCAGCCTCTCCGCTGCAGCCAACCCGCCACCCTCGCCCCCGCCTCTGGGGACCCCAGGGCTCCCTCTCCGTGGGTGGCGACCCCGCGGAGGGGGCGGGGGGGTCCTGGAGTGGGACCGCGGGGTGCAGCTCGTGACTTGGGGGGGGACCTGGGGAGGAGCTAGAGGGCCTGCGGGCCCTCGCCCCCCACCCGAGGTGGCTTGGTCAGGAATAGGAAACAGTTTACTCCGAAGATTAATCGGCATTTGTTGTCCTCGTGACAAGGAGATAATGTGCGGGATAATGGGACGTGGCGCGCCGCTCCCGGGAGCGTGGAGCCGGGGGCCGGGCCGGGGGCGGCGGCGGGCCTGGCGCGTCCTGCGCTCCGGCCGCTCCGGATGCGGGTCCGGGCGCCTCCGCGGAGTCGGGCGAGGGAAGGGAAAATCGGTAACAGTATGCGGAATATCTGGTACAAAGGATGCTTCTGTCACTCGCAAGAATTTGTTATGGGAACAATCCTGTCGCTCTGTAATTGCTCATTAGAGAACGTTTTGTTTCTCATTAAGGCGACATGAATAAGCGTCTAGTTGAAGGAGACAGCTGTAGAAATGTTCCACAAGAGACCTCTGGACACGATTCGGCACCAATTGCCAATTAGACATGTCAGTTTTAAGAGCAGAAAACAATATAGGACGGACACTGGGAAGATCGGGGCAGGCGCTCGCTCCCGGGTTCCCAGCGCGGTGTCGGGCCCGGCCCCCCGCCCGCCGGGCCCGGGCCCCACCCTCGGCCTCTGAAGGACCCGGCCGGTGTAGATGGCCCCACCCCCGCCTGACCGGTGAAACGTAGGACTCCCACGTGCGCGCCCTGGACGCACCCAACCGACGCCTGAACCTCGCAGTCCGCAGGCGGCCTCCCCTCCTCCCCAGCAGTCGGGGTCCTCGGACCCCTGCCCCACCTGGAGTCTGGCCGACTTGGGTCAAGAAGCCTTGGGGAGGGACGCAGGGCGCGCAGGGCTCGGAGGCCCGGGCCTGGCAGGGCTGAGCCGGACCTCACCGGAGGCCTCCACCTCGGGCCTCCAGGTGCCAACCTCGCGCTCGATGCGGGGGAGGGCAGGAGGCATCCCCTTCCCACTTCCAGAGTCTGGTCAGAAGCCGAGGGCAGCGCCCCCACAGAGGTGGTGGTGGTGCCCACTGGGGGCAGGTTTTTGTCCCTGGCGGCGCGGTGAGAAGCGAGTCTAGCCTGCCAGGGTCGCTGCGATGGTAGGGCCGGAGATCGCGCCATCAGAAGCTTTCCACTTTAGCGTGCCTGGTTGCTGGAAAATTCTGGGTCGGCCGCCAACCCCCGCCCTAATCGCCCCCACCTGTTGCACCCTCCCCGTGCGCTGGACTCCACCCCGCAGTCCTGCGCTGGGGCCGCGGGACAGTGGCGACCCCGGGGATCCTCGGGCCCTTTGGGCCGAGAGGGCGCCTCCTCCCTCCCCGGCCCGGGAGGCCTCGTGGGTTCTGAGGACCTCACGACTCCACCGGCAGAAGGCGAGGCCTCCGCGGGCACCTGTCCGGTTTCTGTCTGTGCACGCCACGCGGCGGCGACCGGGAGCACCGGACGCGGCTGACCCGGGCGAAGCCGGCTCTCCAGCCGGGGCTCCCGGGCCCCCGGGGTTTTAGGGGTCGCCCGCGTTGGGCTCCCCCGCCCCCGCCCGTGGCACCGCCTCTGTGGGATCGGCCGGCCCTTTCAACAGATGCTGGACGTCTTGATCCGCGCTCGGGGCTGAAGAGGTGCCGCCACCGGGGCTATCCTTTCTTGCTTGTTTTCCGCCTCACTGGTTAGGACACTAAGAAACTGAGGAATGATGTTATTTCCCAGCGTCTTCTTTCTCTGCTCCTCGCTTCTCCTGCTTCCAGGAAACAAATCCCGTCCCGGCGTCAGATGGTCCCGGCCGGGATAAAGCAGGCGCTTGGGCCGCGCGGCGCGCAGATTAGGCGAGGGGCAGGCGCCCACCCAGGCCCCTCCTGGCCGGCTCCCAGGGAGGCCTTTAAAGAGGATATCTTAATTGTCGGCCACTTAGGTTTACCATGTGGGGAATTCGAGATCCAGCTTCGGGTTTTATTTTGTTAAAAGCTGGAAAAGGGAAGGGGAAGGAGGCCGCCGAGGGGGCCACACAGGCTCGGGCTGCTGCGTTCCCAGCAGAAACGAACTTTCCGGGATCTTGCCAGGGCTCCTGCAGGGCGGCTCCTGGTGGCTGGCCTCGCCTTCCTCTCTGCGCACTCATTTTTTTTTAAGATTCAAAATCGAGCTCCGCTGTGCCTGTTGACTTTTCACCCCCTTCGATGTCGTTTCTGGAGCCAGGGCAGCCCTGGCAACTGTGGCCCTGGAGAGGGAGAGAGAGAGAGAGAAGAGAAAAAGAGAGGGAGGTGAGAAGGAGGACGGAGAGAGAGAGCAGACAGACACAGAAAGAGGGGAGAGAGACAGACAGAGACAGAGAGGAGAGGGGGGAAACAGAGGGAGGCAGGGAGACAGAGAGAGGAGTGGGGAGAGAGACACAGAGAAAGAGCCAGAGACAGAAAAAAGGGGGGGGGAAGAGAGAGAGAGAGAGAGAGAGAGAGAGAGAGAGAGAGAGAGAGAGCCAGAGACAGAAAAGAGAGAAAGATGAGAGAGGTAGTGAGGAGCCAGGTAGTAGAGAGAGAGAGAGAGAGAGGGAGAGGAGCCGGGAGAGAGACAGAGATAGACAGATGGGGAGGAGAAGAAAGAGAAGGAGCAGGGAGAAGGGAGTGAGGGAAAGAGGAAGGGGGAGAGGGAGAGAGACGAGACAGACAAACACACAAAGCAGAGGCAGAGACAGAGGGGGCAGAGAGAGAGGGAGGCAGACTTGGGGGGAGAGGGAAGAGAGAGACAGAGACTGTGCGAGGAGAGAGAGACACAGAGAGGAGGAGGGGGGAGAGAGAGAGAGGATCATGAGAGAAGGAGGAATGGGGAGAGAGACAAGGAGACAGAGGGGAGACCTGGGGGAGGAGGAGGGGGAGAGGGAGGGAGGGAGAGGGAGAGAGAATCTGAGTGTGGACACACATCTCCACGTTTTGACATCAGGAAGCCGCTGCGTGGCCCAGGAGAGTGAGTGCAGCACCTGGGGGGGGTCTTTCTTCCCAGGGAAACCCTGGCACTCTGTGTGACTGGCAGCTTGAATGGGCCAGGAAGGGGCTGGGGTGGAGCCTTGTGGAGGGCAGGGGGCGGCCGCCCTTGGGAGATGCCGATGGACCCACTCTCCCAGCCTGATGGGCGTGGATTTGTGTGTTTTCCAAGTGCAATAACTGGTCACTTTCCTCGTGGGCCAAAAAGAGAGATTTCTGGTCTTCCTCGTTCCCCAATCCCGAAAACAAGGCATGGGGGTGGCTCTTCATTTCTAACCTTGGGAGACACTCTGAAGAGTCACCTGGAAGCTTAGGGCAGTAACTTAGCACAGATGCTGGTGCGCACAGGTGGGTCAGCATCTTCATCCAGGGCGCCCCTTGCTGATGTGGGTGCTGAGTGCCGGTTCCCTCTGGCTCACCTTCCTCTTCCTCTCCCCCTTCTCTTCATCCCTCGCCTCTCTCTCCATGAGGCCGGCTTTTCTGTCCTCTTGTCCTGTACCTTTCTGGCCTTGTTCTTTGGAGGCCTCTCTCACTTCACCCCCTCCTCCCCTCCCCCCAGCCTGGGCTCCCACCCTCCCCCTGGCTTTCCTCCCTCTCCCCCACCCCCGCGGCCATCCTGCTTCCCCTCTCCCCCACTACACGCCCGGCCCCCGGCCCCCGGTCCCCCACCCACCCTCCTGCCTCCCCCCAGCCCAGCGCCCCAAATAGCACCAAGGCGCCCGCTCCTTGGACAGTGATTAATGATAGCAGAGCAGAGGGGTTAACACACTTCACTGAAAAGTCTGTTGACTGGGCTTCTTGTGACACAATGTGCCCCGCTGCACGCCTCAAGAGAATCCTTTTGTTGTCCGAGCTCATTGTCGCCGCCAAATTCTGCCCACGAAAGTTTGCCAACGCTCCTGCCCCAGGAGTTTAATAGTTTCCCTTACTCGCTGGGCATTGTGTGCCGCTGAAAAGCAGCCCCTCGCTATTCAAGTGTTGGTGGTCATCTCAATAGATCTCCGAGGGCCCATATGGTGGCCAGTGCCGATGAATCCGCCTGTTTAAATGGGGGAGAAAGTTGGGGTTTTAAAACATTTCAAAGTTCCTGAAAGGATCCCACTAGATCCTGTCACAATTCCCCGGACTCTTTGAAGGCGCTGCCTTTTGTCTCCCGGTTATAAATGATATTCCTGGCCAAGCCGATTCCCACCAAGGCGCTGCGAGCCGCCCCTCCCCCGACAGCCCGGCCTCCAGGATGGGGAGCAGGCTGCCCCTGCGGGTGCCCTTGGGCGCTTCGGCCCGAGACCCAGAGCCGGTCCTTCCCTTGAGACGGACTCCAGCCATGGGGCCAGACACGGGAGGACAGCCAGCCCAAGCTCCCCCTCCAAGCAGCAAGGCCACAAAGTCCAACTCGCCCAGTCTAGGGGTGGAAATTACATTAAAAGTGGTGGAAATGCCCTAATTAAAAGCGTACCACTTAAATGGTATGCCAAGCCTTCAGCCGCAGCGTCGCTATTTAGCGAGTTAGTGAACTCTCTCCTATTTCTTTTTTAAAATTACACGTTAAAATTTTAAAAGAAATCTTACTTTTCTCTGGTGCAACACATTACAAAGAATGGACAGTCCTTTTATCTAAATATAAAATTCCATTTTCAGCAATTATAGCCTGTTCTTGGTGATGATATAATTACAGCTGTGCTCGTAATAGGTGTCAAGGCAAAGCACACTCATACAATAGTTGAATCAAACTGCAGAACAATGCAAGCACTTCGAAATTCACAACCTTTAAAATGAAATTGACTGTGCAGAATTCAAATACAAACTAGATAAATATTTTTTTAAAACGATTACAAGCTTGGTTTGGTTTCTTAATAGCATTTTCTACAAACCTATCAGCATCTAATTGATTAGGTGGGAATCACTACCTATGGATGGGCTGCGCCCTGAACATCACTCCCCTGTTTCTCCAACAAGCCACAGGTACAGACGTCCCAGGGGGAGAGGAGAGGAGAGACCGTCCAGGGAGGGCTCTGAGGAGCCAGGACCGCTCCTGGAAGAGCATTTTAGTTGGGAACATTGGTTTTATTTTGTCATTCAAAGAAATGCCACTTAGCGTGTGTACCCGAAAGCCTCATCTTGATAGAAGCAGACAGAAAGAAACAGTGGTCCAGCAACGCTGGCCACTAATGTCTTGCATGAAAAGAAGGCTGACCCTGGCTGCCTTGGGGATGTCTGGGAGAGGCTCTGGGAGTTGCAGACCACACCGGCCCCTTTAGGAGGCTGTGGGGGAGTCTAGCCCTCTCTCACCGGCCTACTTGTCTTGTTCCAGATGGCTGCCAGCAACAGGAAGGGGCGGGCGAGAACACCAACTCTATCAGCTCTAACGGGGAAGACTCAGATGAGGCCCAAATGCGACTTCAGCTGAAGCGGAAGCTGCAGAGAAATAGAACATCCTTTACCCAAGAGCAAATTGAGGCCCTGGAGAAAGGTGATCGAGTTTTTCAAAGTAGGGAAGCGCTAAATCAAAGCAAATGTCACATCTTCAGCACAAAGAGCTAAATTTAGCCCGGGCCCTTTGCATAGACGGCTGAAAAGGTTTCTTTTTTCTTTGTGTCTTTTTATTTTCTCTGGGCATCTTTTCAGTGTGTGTGTGTGTGTGTGTGTGTGTGTGTGTGTGTGTGTGTGTGTTTTCTTTCTTCTTTTCATATAGCAGTAATTCAAAGACTTGAAGTCTGGCTTATAAAGGAAAAATGATGAGTTGGCTATTTCAGGCCACAGAAGGGCCACTGAATGTCATACCAAAGAAAACATCACTTGGTTCTGCTGGGAAGGTTCTTCTTCCAAGTCCAGTCAACACAGTCGAAGTGTTTGAAGGGGAGCTGGTGGGAGGTGACAGCGTTTGAAGGGGAGCTGGTTGCAGTGGGCAGGTGGAACCCAGCCTGGTCTGGGGCTTGGCCGACACATTTTGTGTGGTTCTGGTGCAACACGGAAAATCCACTTCCTCTTCCAGAGTTTGAGAGAACCCACTACCCAGATGTGTTTGCCCGAGAAAGACTAGCAGCCAAAATAGACCTTCCTGAGGCCAGAATACAGGTACGGGGACTGTGCGGCATCACGCTGCGTGATGGAGACCAAGGTGCCCCACGTGGGCTGCCCCAGGGGGCCGGGCTGGGGCAGGCTCAGGGCTAACCGGCTCCATCTGGTTCCCAGGTATGGTTTTCTAATCGAAGGGCCAAATGGAGACGGGAAGAGAAGCTGAGGAACCAGAGGAGACAGGCCAGTAACACACCCAGCCACATTCCCATCAGCAGCAGTTTCAGCACCAGCGTCTACCAGCCGATCCCGCAGCCCACCACCCCCGGTGAGTGGTGCTGCGCGTCCTGCCCGTGGAGGCCTTCCAGCCTCTGGCCTGGCCGGCTCTCACCACCACGCCCTGTCCTTCTTGTCCCCCACAGTGTCCTCCTTCACATCCGGCTCCATGTTGGGCCGGACGGACACAGCCCTCACCAACACGTACAGCGCACTGCCGCCCATGCCCAGCTTCACCATGGCCAACAACCTGCCTATGCAAGTAAGCGGCCGCCCGTGGGAGGAGGGGGGCCGGGCCGCACCCCGGGAGCCTTCTGCGCTGCGGTGCTGGCTGGACCAGTCAAGTCTGAGGCTGTCGATTCAATCTCTTTGAATTGATCGGCTCATCGATTCGTGCTCTGAACAGAAGCACAGACCTGACCCAGCCTGCTGAGTTGAGCTGCGTGTTATCGCGGTGAGGCCAGTTTGATAGTTGGGGAGAGGGCATGCGGCAGGCACCCATGGAACTTGGACCCGAAAGGGGAAATGATGCGGACACATGATGAGGCAGAAAGCGGAAAGGCTAGGAGTTTTAACTTCGGGCTCACGTTAACGTGCTCATATTAACCCCCATGCAATCTGTGTATGCCTCTGAGGCATTGTGTAGGGCACAGGGGACAAAGCAGAAAAGGGTTAGAAATGGATTCACACTTACATGGCGGGATCTACTTACGGCAGCGGGAAATCGCGTCTTCTCTGCATTTCACCGCAAGAGCAGGTGTGAAAGGTGTCTGTCAGGATTCAGTGTGTCTTTGCTGTGAGTCGTTTGGCCTGTTTGTGTCCCTGCCCCGGCTGCCGCTGTTCACTTGGTGGAGTAACCTGGCCCTCCTCTCCCTTCCAGCCCAAGCAACCCTCGGCCACTGGGCTGTGAGGCCCCGGGTCCAGCCCTCTGCATGTGGCTTGACTCGGGCAGGTGGAGTGTGCCAGACATGTGTCACTGCGAGGATGCTCGATGGGGAAGAGACTGGCCTCTGGTGGGCCTTCCTCGGGCCCTGTTTATGCAACAATTAGGGATGTCGGGGGGTGTGAGATTGGCCTTAGTGCTGGGGTTATGCAGGTTGTCTGTTGCTGGAGTTCACCTCCAAATAACAGCTAATACATGTTTCTAGTGGAATCCAGGAGCAGCTGGGTCAGCACCTTTAGAGGGATTGTTCACAGGCTTATTTTTATTGCATCTGGATATTACTGGTCATAGAGCAATTGATGTAAAGTAAGGGATTAACAGCTTATTAGTCAGTGTTGCTATAACTGCCTTGGAATTTTCCAGAAGTCAGGTTGCCTAGAGGAAGTCATTGCAGGAGTTAGAGGCAAATGCAAGCTGAAATTCCGGCAGGGCCCTCCAGGCCTGCTTGCCTCTTTGAACTTGACGTTTGCAGCCATCATCTGACTTGAATAAGGCCACAGAGTGTCTTCTTCAGTTTTGCAGACTGTAGTCACATCTAGGGTTCTATGACGATAACAAGCTATGGAGATGAGAAAACCAGGAGATGGAAACCACTGGATTAAGGCTGTTCCTACACAGACAGTGGTGTGGGAAGGCAGTCTACTTTAACTGTTGACTTTTAAAAATCACAGTTTATAGGATTCAAGAAGTACATGCAGCCATTAGGCATAAAGAAGACCAAAACGATCGATCATTTTATAGTTCAGAGAAAACTGCCCTTTGAATCTTGGACTGGGCAGGCCAGTCTGTCCACCTCTTCCTTCTGTTGACCCAGGTGTCCAACCATCTCACAAAGGGTGGCATCTTCCTCCGAGCCTTCCAGGGTGGTGTGACCCTCGTTGAGAATGTGATCTTGGAGTGGCTGATGTTCTCCCAACTGCAGGGCAGAGAGATGATTGGGTGCTGTCTTGTCTTCTCCCTTGTCCTCCACGTTATGCTTCTATTAATTTATCCCAAGATGGCGCCCTGGCGTAGCCTCGGGAGAGCCCGTGGGGGGGCTTGGGGGGGCTTTGTTCCAGCTCTTTGTGTCCATATCTAGTTAGGAGAAAGGGCCACCCCCCAGCACTACCCTTCTGATCACGTAGAGGGTGGCCGCACAGTTTGACAGCTGAAACTCAGTCTGGACCTGTGGGGGTGTGAGGGCAGCACCGAGGATTCTCAGGGCAGGTGGGGTTGTATTTACTGACACCTCTGCCCACTTGAACCCGAGCTCATTACGGATCTGCCTCTTCAGAGACTCTTTAATCCCATGAGTCCAGCTGTGAAAGGTTTCCGAGGTCCCCAAACCACACTTTACTAAACTGAGAGCTCCTCCTCCTGCCCTCTGCCCCAAGCTTAAGATGTGGGTTATGGGGGTCCTGGGGGGTCCCAAATGGATCCAGGCTTGCCGGGAGCAGGGAGACGTGTTTGGGAAGGTTCTCAGGCACCAGGTTCTGCACAGATGCCAGCAGTGGTTGAGACATGAAAAGAGGAAGATCCCGCGGGCTTGGGGCCAGTGCCACCATCTAGCTCTGGATGCTTGTCCCAGCCTCCAGCGCTTTCATGGTCTGACACGTAGGGGCAGCTGTGCTCCAGCTGTGGCCCCTGGAAAGCCTGGTGGGAGGTCCCCTTCTAGGGTGATGTTCTGGAATTCCTGTGCTTTCCAGGGAGGCCTCCTTGGATCCTGGGGAGGAGGCAGCCTGGCAGGGGGCCGCGAGCCTCGTTGCTCCGTGACCACAGGTTTGCCTTTCTCCGCAGCCCCCAGTCCCCAGCCAGACCTCCTCGTACTCCTGCATGCTGCCCACCAGCCCCTCGGTGAATGGGCGGAGTTACGATGCCTACACGCCCCCGCACATGCAGACACACATGAACAGTCAGCCCATGGGCGCCTCGGGCACCACTTCCACAGGTGAGCCTCGGGGCCTGCGGGGGCTTACGCCAGAGTTGACCCCGAAGAGTTGACGCTGCTGGCCTGGCGGGGGGAGGGTGGGGTGCCCGGCTCTTCCCTGCCCTTGTCTTTGGGGAACACGGACTGAAAAGGGAAATCCAGTGACACTGGTTCGCGACTGACACCCTGTCGACAACAAGCACAATGGGTCTTCCTGAATTTGGGGCAAATGTTGAGGATGAGACAAGGCCTGAGGTTACGTTTCCCGAGGACAGCAGACGAGCCCAGGCAGGCCTCTTGGAGCGGCTCGCCCTAACTCAGGTCAAGCGTGCTGGTTTCCAGAGAGAGGCCACCAACCCGTTGTGCACGCAGGGTGATTTTTCTTTCATTGCGGGTAGGGGGACTTGGGATCCAGTTGGTCCCTAGACACGTGCTGTCTGGTTTCGGAGGGTTATTTGTAATAGCCGAACTATTTTTTGATACAGTAGAAAATGTTAGCGTATCAGGATCTTTTTTAAACCGGTCACTTAGTATCCTGTGCCTGTCTCTCCAAGGGAATGGCTACAAGACTGTTTCTTTCCGCCACTTCTAGGTCTCATTTCCCCTGGTGTGTCAGTTCCAGTTCAAGTTCCCGGAAGTGAACCTGATATGTCTCAATATTGGCCACGGTTACAGTAAACAAAAAAAGAAAGAAAGGAAAGAAGGAAGGATTGTGTTCCTTTGGTCAGTGACTTCTGTGGACACCGTGGCTGGCGTTCAGGAAGGAAGGAGGATGGCTGGAGGAAGCACTTGGGGTCTGCACCGTGTCCTGGGTATCACTGGGGGACAGACTTGAAATAAGGACCTTTGTCTGCAGAAGGCAGGATATCAGTTGGAACAAATCTTCATTTTGGTATCCAAACTTTTATTCCTTTTGGTGTATTATTTGTAAATGGGCATTTGTATGTTATGATGAAAAAAAGAACAATGTAGCCTGGACGGATGTTTGATCTGTGTTGGTCATGAAGTCGTTTTGCAAAACAGGAAACCATGATCAACAGGGTCTGCCATGGATTGAAGAGTTTTATCAAGATATATTGAATACTTCTCCCCATCTGTTCATAGTTTATGGACTGAGGTTCCAAGTTTGTGTCATTCCTTTGCATATAATTAAACCTGGAACGACGTGCACTAGATTTATGTAAGAAATATCTGTTGGTTTTCCAAAGGTTGTTAACAGATGAAGTTTATGTGCAAAAAAGGGTAAGCTATACATTCAAGGAAGAAAAAAAAGTTGATAGCTAAAAGGTAGAGTGTGTCTTCGCTATAATCCAACTTGTTTTATGTCAAAATGTAAGTATTTGTCTTCCCTAGAAATCCTCAGAATGATTTCTATAATAAAGTTAATTTCATTTATATTTGACAAGAATATGCTATAGATGTTTTATACACATTTTCATGCAATCATACGTTTCTTTTTTGGCCAGCAAAAGTTAATTGTTCTTAGATAGAGTTGTATTACTGTTCACAGTCCAATCATTTTGTGCATCTAGAATTCATTCCTAATCAATTAAAAGTGCTTGCAAGAGTTTTAAACCTAAGTGTTTTGAAGTGTTCACAACTACATATCAGAATTAACCATTGTTGATTGTAAAGACCATGCCAAAGCCTTTGTATTCCCTTTATTATACGATTTTCTTTTTAACCTTATAGTGTGGTGTTACAAATTTTATTTCCATGTGAGATTCGCATTCTAAGCCAATGGTCAGTTTCATACGTACTTTATTTTACGTCCTGATGATCTTTAAAAAAACGATTCTTAGAGAAATCATACATCCGAAATGTGTTAGCAAAACAAACTCCCCCAAAGCTGTGTCATCTGTGCCCCCACACCCACAACCTATATGCAAAACGGCAGCATTTCCCCGTTGGCCGTCTCACTCAGAAGCTCAAAGTCTAGAGATGACTTAAAAATGCAACAAGCTATGAACTAGGAATTGTTTTTGAATTAGGGCTGGCACTTTCAATCTGGGCAGATTTCCATTGTCAGCCTGTTTCCACAATGATCTCACTGAAGTACATTCAGAGTGGATTTCTTCGGCGAGGCTCTCTGAACGTGCTGCCTTTCTCCAGTGGGCCCGCTCCCTTGCCTGCCTCCGCCCGGCGCACAAGGGGCATCGGTCCCCATTGAGCCGCTACAGCTGTTCCATTCGAATCTTGCTTTCTGTGCGGTTGTGGATGGTTGGAGGGTGGCGGGATGTTGCATGTCAAGGCATAATGAGCACAGACACATCAACAGACAACAACAAAGCGGCCTGTGACTGGCCGGTGGGAGCGAAAGGCCTTCCGTCATTGGCAGCTCAAGCCAAACATTCCCGAATCTATGAAGCGCGGCCCATTGTCGGCCAGTTGCTATTTGCAATGAAGCACAGATTTGATCATGCTTAAAGTGGCGGCACGCAGGGCAGGAGTGCTTGAGCCCAAGCAAAGGGTGCAGAGAAAAATCCGCCTTTGTTGGGCAGAAAAGGCCTGAGACTTCGACTTGTTTGCTCTGTGCAACATACAAGTCAATATAGATAAGTGTTCTCCCGCAAACTTCAGTCCAAAGGCGGGGGGGCTCTTGCAGTCTAGGTGAAATGCCCGAACATGCAGAAAGCTCTGGGGACAAACACACATTTCCATGGAATTGTATTCTGCTTTGGTTTTTTTTTTTTTAAAGCCCCAAAGGCAAATGATCAGGAATATAGAAATTAATTGGAGGATTTACCATAACCTTCTAGCGCCACAGCTACTGTTTTCCTGTTAAGGAATTACTCCGAACAGATCACTGGGCCTCCTTGGCCTGGCATGCAAAGTTCTAATAACCGTATCTCACCAGACTTGCTGCACCTTAGAGATGCCTTCCAAGGCTGACTGTGGCTTTTGTACATGTGCATGTGCATGTAGCTGGATTCAGTGTTTGCCTGACAGTGACACACTTCTGTAGGGGAGTGTGCACATGTATGCACTGTGGGCATGCATGCTCGTGCAGACATTTCTACCTCCTGACATTCTTCAGCCTGTGTTCCTGAGGGACATGTGCTGGGCGCTGCTGGGGTCGAGCTCTGTGGGCCTGTGAGCTGCATCTGTGGGCTGGCTCGCCCCTTCCTGGCAACAGGGGGTTGTTTCCAGCCTGCTCTGTTTTGGGCTGGGGTCAGGCTGCCAGTCCTGGCCCATGGCTTGGCTGTGCAGACAACTGAGACTTTGGGGACCTGGGTGTGGCACGCAAGGTGCAAGAGCTGAAGTGGGAGGGGGTGGTGCAGGAGCCAGGGCCTGTGTGCACTTGGGCACGTACACGTGTCCTCTAGGGTCATGACTGCCAGGGCAGAGTGGCTCAGCGCTGTGGAGTCTGAAGACACGGCTGCTCGGCTGCGGACGCCCTCTGGTCTGGCAGGCTGGGGACGGCTGCCTCGCCTTCTGCCCACACCCCAGGGACACGAGCTGTCCTTCTGAGCACGGCTCCGCATGCTCTTGGGCCAGCACGGCAGGCGTGGGGGCAGCAGTGCTGGGCGGCGGCATGTGTTTGGCCGACGGATTGAGCGATAGGTGCATGGATCTGTTCAGCAGTGGGACCCTGCGGGCGTTTTGCCGCCACCTTCCGCCATGGACCACTTAGGAGGCCCGCGATAGGATCGCAGGAGTGGAAGCCTCACACTTTTCTCCAAATTTGACTGACTTGGGAGAACCAGGCGAATTAGAGTGGAATGTTTGGGTAATCAACACCCACATTACTCTAAGGGAAAGTCTTTCTACTGCAATGAATTTCCAGAATATTCTTTTCCCCAAAGCCATATCTCCTCTTAAATGGCAAACAACTGGCTTCTTGATCTGCCTCATGAAAATCGTTTATTCCTATCTTTTATCATAATGAGGTTTCCTAAGATTCCCTTATACAGTATCATTCTGAGATTCAGCTTTGTTCTGTGGATGTTTGTTTTCTTAGGATCCTGTCTATATTCTTCTCATTTCTTTATGCTCCGGGCCTTCAAGTTAATAAGGTTTTAAAAAGGCTTTTCTTCTCTGTCTGGCTCACTGAGACCAATTACATCTTCTCTTTTCTCAAGAATAGACCTCATCTGGTTTCTGCCCCTTGGTCCTGAATGACTTAGTAGCTCCATTTTAAAGTTCCAAGTGTAAGTACTCAGGGTTAGTACTGCTTACTTTCGATGCATCGATGGGGACTAGCCTGGCATGCACTGACGTGCTGTCTCAGACATGACATTAATAATGGGCTTAAACAAGTGAAGAGGCCCCCTCCCCCTTTGTATGCGTATGTGTGTGTCTGGGTTGTTAAGATTAAAAGACAGACGGGGAGTGGATGGTGGAGTGTCACTTCCCTCTGGAGCAGTTTGATGTTGTCTCGTGTTCGTGTCTGAAGATCCTGCAGATGGAAATGAAAGAGACGTGGGAGAGACGAGGAGGAAGTGGACACCGCCCAGTGGCCAAGAGAACCATCAGGTCTTGGGTGCCGGCCCTTGAGCAGCTGCGGGCGTCAAAACGTTTACCTCGCATTGAAGAGAGGCCAGTGCGGTGGAAGACGCGAACACCACGCAGGGCGCTGACGTTCACACGCTGGAAACGTTCACAGACAGCAGGTCAAGACTCTGCGTTGTCCTTGGGTGTTTACATCTTTGAGTCAAGTTGATAACTTAAACACATCTGTGAATAGAGTGCATATCTCATACGGTAGCAAAGTGCTGCCGATACCTACAGTGGCATTACTGAAGGGCCAGTATTTTTAAAGTAGGAAGTTATGAGCATAAGGAATATCAGTGTTTCCTGAAGGAAGGAAGCACATTTTTAGAGGGGGCTTTTATCAGAGAAAGATGAAAACGCCCCTCCCTGTCCGGCCGCTTATTTTTCCAGAGCCTGCCCAGTGAGCCGGAAGACAAAGGCCCGGACCTGAATTCTGGAAAGCCCAGGTGTTCCTACCATCCAAAGGGCACCTTGGCATACTTTGAAAAGTTTCTTTTATACTGAGAACAAGCATTCAGCTATGCACATTCAATTTTTATAGGATTTATCTATTTGCAAAGCACATATTCACTAGTAATTGGCCATTAATTTTACAGACTTTGTAGCCAGGCAAGTAAATCAATGACCTATTAAGTATTTTGACACGCAATTTACATATCTGATGACCTCACATCTTTTCGGAATCAAATGCTATGTAATTGTTCTGCCGTGTGTCTGTATAAATGAACATGGTAAGAAAAAGGTTAGCATTATTAAAAGAATAGCTCTACTAGAATATTCATTTGAATTTATTCGGAATGTTCATAACACTTCCAAAGGACACAGCAAAGCCTCCGTGGAGTATCTGCACATTATTTATTATCTATGGACTAAATTGATTTTTTGAAGTTGCTTTAAATTTTAAAAGCACCTTTGCTTAATATAAAAGCCCTTTAATTTTAACTGACAGATCAATTCTGAAACTTTATTTTGAAAAGAAAATGGGAAAGAATTTGTGTCTTTAGAATTAAAAGAAGTAAAAAAAATAAACCAGACATTCTAAAAAAAAATAGAAGAAACCTGGTTTTTAGTACTAATGAAATAGCGGGTGACAAAACAGTTGTCTTTTTGATTTTGATCACAAAAAATAAACTGGTAGTGACAGGATGTGATGGAGAGATTTGACATCCTGGCAAATCACTGTCATTGATTCAATTATTCTAATTCTGAATAAAAGCTGTATACAGTATGTGTTTATGCTACAGTGGGCTTTTTTTTAAGTGACTGACATTCATCATATTGGTTAGACAGTTTTAAAAACCTAGTCTTTGTTTTCTACAATGTTGTCAAGAACAAATAAAGTATAATTTGTGGTATATTAAAAGCAAGTTGCTTAAAAATGCTAGTTATAACTGCCTCAAAATATTCCAATATACTTGAAAATGTATTTTGGAAATTCACTTTCACCCAAGGAGAAAGTGAATCTTTTAAAAAATCGAGACTCTTTACTGAAATATGCAAGTTACTTTTTAACTTTCACTTTTGATCTGTTACAAGCTTTGAGATTATGGAGCTCTGATTTGAAAACCTAGTGTTTAATATGAAAATTGTTTACTATGCCACACATCCCAAAAGATGTGTATATCTGGTTAGAAGTTTGCACACCCAAGTATTGTTGGTAATCACCACAGGGTTTACGTGATGCAATGGAAATGTGAGTTTCGTTTTTCCACCTGGTCTCAGACCTATGTTCTGTAAAAATCTCTCACCAAGCTTCAATATATGTTTTCCCCCTGGTATCCTAGTATTAACGTAGCTGTCAGCTTGAATTTCAATCCTGAATTATGTCTGCTGACATAATTTCACAATGCTGACTTCAGTGTTTAGGATTGCTAAACTGAAGACCATCAGTTCCTTTTTTCTCTGTTTCTAGCACTCAGGCGCTTTGATACTTATTAACTACTATGGCAGTCTAATTATCTTGAATGGAGTCTAAATTCCAAAATGTTATTTTTGTCTCCATCAATTTAATAACGGAATACATAAACGCAATCTATTTTATCTATGGGCAAATCCATTTTCATTAAAAAACCACCTTCACAGTTTTGTGGCAAATGACTGCTCCTGAAATACAGGAAAAATGTGTTTTCAAGTGCAATCGTGAATTTCATAATGTTTTATATACTTATCTGCTGTAACATGCACTTCACCATGACGGTAGGTGACTTGGAACGTGTACACTCATGACCACTGGAAGGCATCTTGAGATTTTGACATTTTTTGAGTTTATTTAAAAGTAAAATTATTTTCTCTACATATAGCATAAAGCACATTTCTTAAATAAAAGTATTTCTGCTGTACTATTTCTGTATAAAAAGTTGGCTAAGAGGATGAAGAGCGTGGCCTCATTTTGCAGTCCTGACTGGTCCTCCAGGATTGGAGGGTCAAATCGTTAAGAAAAATATTTACATAAGCTATTAGCAATCATAATTAGAGTGTCACAGAGTTTTGCGTGCAGCGACCGCGGAGGAATCCCTAGAAGTCCAGGTGCTTCTCGCCTCCGGCCATCGAGCCGCAGCCTGGGCCCAGCCGCCTGGCGGATGCTGCCAGGTCCTGTTTGCTCGCGCGGCTCACTGTGTCTGACAAGTCTGGAGGCAAATGCAGCCGCTATGGCGGAAGAGTGCAGGAGGAGGAAAAGAGGAAGGGAAAAATTAATGTTGCTTTCGCTAGCATGCTTCAGAATACAATATTATGCTCTGTTGATCAGCATTTAGTCTTGCATATAAAATTCCTGCTAAAACATTTGCTCAGACTCAAGCCCGAGACACCTCCTGCTCCTCCTGGAATTTTACAAACTGCAGCCATTGCAGAAACAGCACAGGAGTTGCGCGGAACACGGCAGTGTCCAAACTGAAACGCGTGACGATTTTTTCTTGTTTAGGGAGAGATGAACACATGGATGAGCACAAACAAAAGCACAATGGAAAAAAAGCACTAATGGCAAGGTGTCCCCCCTACCCCGGGGTTCCAAAATACAATTTTTAAAATCAAATGTAGTTTTTCAGTGATAACGCATTCCCACAAAGGCCTGTTTCTGGGTGTCTATGAGTTGCTCTCATGATTCCATCTCAAGGCCTCACTTTCTCTAGGAACTTAAAACTTTCATAGAAACATTGACCTCATAAAAAAGGATACCGCTTGGGCATGGTGGCTCTTGTCTGTCATCCCAACACTTTGGGAGGCTGAGGAGAGAGAACTGTTTAAGCCCAGGGGTTGGAGATCAGCCTGGGCAACTTGGCGAGACCTCGTCTCTACCACAAATCAAAAAATTAGCTGGGTGTGCTGGCGCGCACCTGTGGTTCCAGCTACTTGGAAGGCTGAGGCAGAAGGATCGCCTGAGCCCAGCAGGTCAAGGTTGCGGTGGTTGTAAGCATGCCATTGCACTCCAGTCTGGGTGACAGAGTGACACTCTGACTCAAAAAAAAAACAAAACAAAGATACCAATCGGGGTCAGTATTTTCCGTGTTCAGGCAAGTCAGCCACAGCACCTGCTAGAGGTCTGGCAAGTGTGTGCCCCTACATAAGGCTGGGTCATGTTCTCAAAGGTGCAGTGTGGCTGTGGACACCACCCGTTCCCAACTGTTTTTCTGCAGATTCAGGCTGATTTAAGCCAACCCAGTAACTGACCGAACTATAGCCGTTACCATAAGTAGGAAGACATATTCCTATTTCACATAGACTTTCTGTTTTTGAAAGAATATTGGTGGTGCCTCTAATAATCAGTGCTCCTAGCTCCTAGAGTTCGCTTCACAAAAGTCCAAGCTGAAAGGAACGTAGGTGAGGCCCAAGCCCAGGACCCTGGGGTGAGGCAGGACATGTTCCCTTCGTCGCAGGCAGCAGAGCCTTCCAGAGCTTTCCACTGTCCTGGAGACCACCTCCCCGGAAGCCTTCACTTGGAAGACTCCCTTCAACATGAAAAACTAAAATGGAAAAGGGGAGAACCATTTTTTTTGGTCAAAATACTGGGGTCCGCAAGCATATGTTCCAGTTAATTTCTTTCTGGAATAAATGCTTGTTTACTGTCACATAAACACAAGCTGTGTGCAGAGGATCAAAATATTTTAAAGCATTTAAAGTAATTTTTAAAAACATTCTTTCTTGATTTCAGTTTGTCTGTACTTATTTTTTTTAATACAAATATAATAGCCATGCGCGGTAGCTCATGCCCATAAGCCCAGCACTTTGGGAGGCTGTGGTGGGAAGACTGCTTGAGCCCATGAGTTTGAGACCAATCTAGACACCATAATGAGATTTCATCTCTCAAAAAAAAAAAAAAATTAGCTGGGTGTGGTGGCATGTGCAGGTAATCCTAGCTACTAGGGAGGCTGAGGTAGAAGGATCTCCTGAGCCCAGGGAGTTGAGGCTTTGGTTAGCCATGATCAGGCCACTGCACTCCAGCCTGGGCAATAGAGTGAGATCCAGTCTCAAAACAAACAAACAAAAAACACAAAGTAACAAAGAACCAAGGATATATCTAGGATCTAGATATAACTAGGATATATATCTAGGATAAAAGACACAGCTGGGTACAATTGCTCGTGTCTGTAATCCCAGCACTTTGGGAAGTAGAGGTGAGAATAGCTTGAGTCCAGGGGTTCAAGACGAGCCTGGGCAACTTGGCAAAACCTCGTCTCTACAATAAATCCAAAAATTAGTTAGGTGTGGTGGCACGCGCTATAGTTCAAGCTACTTGGAAGGCCGTGGTGAAAGGATCGCCTGAGCCCAGGAGGTCGAGGCTGCGGTGGCTTTGAGCATGCCATTGCACTCCAGCCTGGGTGACAGAATGAGACTCCAACTCACACACACACAAAAGACACTGTTACACAGATGCACAATCAACAAAGATGTCGGAAAGGTCAAGAAAGTCAAGAAAAGCCATAATATTTGCATAGCAGCATCCACACAAAACTCCTTAGTACCCTGAGCACTCAGCCTGTCTGTCACTTATTAATTGTCTCCTTCTTGAGTGATAAAAAAGCCAGCATACAGACATATTTGTTTCTTTGCTTTAGACAATTCTTTCATTTCTTTATGTTCTTGTTTGTTCCAGAAAGGATCTCAGGCAGAAATAAAAGCACCAGAGACTCAGTAAGCTCAGGACCTGAGGCAGGCACGTCTGGAGAGCCTGAGGGTGCAGACATCTCTGCAGGCCAACTCTTTCAGCATCATGGGGGAGCAGGAGGGAGAGTGCCAGTCAGAGGTCTGAGTTTTAATGTTTAAGATCTTCATGAGCTAATGAGCAAAGGAAGAAGACCGGGCTGCCTGCCTGACCTAAAGGTTATCTGAAACCTCGAGAACATTACCATCAAGGGGTGTGTGTGTGTGTGTGTGTGTGTGTGTGTGTGTGTGTGTGTGTGTGTGTGTGTGTGTGTGTAGGCATGTGCTTTTAGTTGGAACCTCACAGATGATGTCATATGGTAATTAAACTCTTTTGGAAATCAACCGGTATCAACAGATACCTAGAATCTTCTCGAAACAAGGTGTCATGCAGGAGACATCACACTCCTCGTTTCCTTATAATCCAGTAACTCAAAGGTGACACGCACACACAGGTAACCCTCACAGTGAACACCCCAAGTCATGCACACGAGAAAGGCAGACAGCAGAAGTCATGGTGGGAGCACACAGCAGGCTTCCCGGATGTGAGATCTGAGCTGGGTCTCAGCAACACGCTGGATTCTAACACGTGGTCTGAGATGTGCTTCACAGGGGACCATGTGTCTTGAAGAGGACAAGATGTGTGTGGCTGAAGGGTCTGAGAAGCTGCACAGGGAGACTTGTGTTGTTCATTTGCAACCAGCATCCTGCGTTTATTTCAGAGCGCACCTAGCTGCTTGTGGACTGGCTGTTTCTCTTCTCCGCTTTTCTAGGCAGGGAACGTGAGCCAGTTGGCGGACAGCCCTTCATAGCAAAAGTAGTTAAATGTGACATGTGACATGCTTGGAAAGCTTTCAGGTTGAATGGCTTTGAAGTAAAGTCAAATATCATTGGTGAGAGACTTCTGAGCACAGAATCAGGGGCAACATGATTAACTGCTTTTTAACCAGGTGCCACTCTGTATGCTGGTAGTACAAAAGCCCAAGGAGGGTTCTGGGAAGTCCATGCGTGTGTATGACTCTGCCTGCCTTTGCAGACGATGACTTGAGCAAGCCGACTCCCTCTGCATTCTCAGGCAAGGGCTCAGCCTGCTTTCTGCTTTCAGCCTGCTTTCTGCTTTCAAGGTGCGCCTCCCCTGTGCACCATGACAGCACAATGTGAAGCAAGAGGAAGAGCGAGGGGTCAGGCTCCAGCCTCGTCAGGTGTGGCAGGAAGTTTTCCTCTGAGGCTTCCAAAGCATTTACACACTTGACATGTCCACGCTCAGATGCAGCTCTACCCCAGATCTGTCTTCTGAAAAAATGTGCTTCAAGGTCCTCTGTGTGGCGTGGTGACCTCTTTCAGACTAGAGTTGTGAGGCTGGAGGCTGTGTGAGCTTGGAGACGCTGAGGCTTCACTGAGTAATGGTTTAAGCAAAACTCAGACTATAAATAAGACCATATTATTCCCAACCTTGTAAGCCGGGTCAAGGCATCCATCCTCCTCGTTACACCTGGGCGTCTGAGGCAAGGGCCAAGACCCAAACTGCACCTTCCATCTTGAGCTGGGATGTCATCGACCCGATCTTCCTTTCTCAGACTCAGGCAGGGAGAGACTGTAACGCAGGAGATGGCACCTGGCTGGTGCCTATTTTTCCATGAATGTCTTGTGTAAAACATGGATTTCTTATCAGCAAAGGGATCTGGGAAGGCTTTGTAACTCCCCAGCTTCCCGTACAGGCCCGGGCAACCTGCAGTTATCCCACAGGCCCATGGCTCCTTCCCCAGTGCTCCAAGGAGGCCCACAGCAAGACCAGCAGAATACTCTGGCAGATCAAGGGGAAGCCTACCAAAAACCCTTAGGCCCACAGGAAGGCCAAGGTCACAGCCCCGTGTTGGCAGAGTTCTGCTCTGAGACTCTAGGGGGACTGAGGTGACCGGGACTGCACATTCTCTTCCCTCGCCCCCACTTCTGTCTCCTTGCTTGGTCTTGGCCACCAACTACGTTGTGTTCCTTCTGAGTCTGCAACTAAGCCGAGCACGTAGACACACAGGACTGGATTCTCTTCCTGATTCCTTTCCTCCTGCCTGCCAGGCCTGTGCTAAGCGCTTGAGCTCCCAGGCAGAGGAGCGAAGTAATTAATCCAGATGACACCTGGAGTTGAGACCAACTGCGGGTGAACACTCACCAAAATAAGTTCAATCAATGTACAGTTTTCTTATTTTGCCAAGACCAAACCAACCAGGTTCTGTTTGTTTTCTGAAAACAATTGATGTAGTACATTTTAACCCTTAGCAGATGAGTAGAGATTTGTTTTCATTCTTCTTTTTTTTTTTTTTGAGTTGGAGTCTCGCTCTGTCACCCAGGCTAGAGTGCAGTGGCATGCTCACAGCCACTGCAGCCTTGACCTGCTGGGTTTAGGTTATCCTTCCGCCTCAGCCTTCCAAGTAGCTGGAACCACAGGCATGCACCACCATGCCTGGCTAATTTTTGATTTACTATAGAGATGAGGTCTTGCCAAGTTGCTCAGGCTGGTCTCGAACCCCTGAGCTTGGGTAATCCTCTTGTCTCCGCCTCCCAAAGTGCTGGGATTACAGGCACGAGCCACCGCGCCTGGCCTATTTTCATTTTTTTAAAAGTCTCTGACATTTCCAGAAAAGTCAGTTTGTATTGCTCAGCATCACATAAACAGGCATTAATATTTCAGAATACTTCTAACAGATATTTTCATTTTTCTTTACAACATAGCCAATTTAAATGAGAAATTCTAAGCATCCCAGTACATACAGGTTCTACATTGGGCCCTTAACCGAAGCAGCCGGGACTTGTCAGCACTGGACACGGAGGCAGTGAGTGACAGTTTGACCCCTGCCTTGGTTCCTCCCCTCAGACAAGCCAGTTCCCTTGTCTAAGCATCAGTGTCCCCCTCTACCACAGGAATACATCTCCTCTCTCAAGCTGCTGTCAGGATGAAGTGAAATGCCGTGTGTTGTGAGCTGCAGGCATGACATGGATCACCTGACCCTCTTTGCACACTGGCAGGCAGGGCCGTTGGATGTCCGTGGCTGGGCCAGTGTAGGGCTGCACAGCTGTGTCAAGGTAGAGATCCAGGGTCCACCCTCTTTCTAAAATCAATCTTTTGCACATATCCTCACTGCTGGCAAAATAACTAATAAAAGACATGTCAGACGTTAAAGCTTTTCTACTTGAGTTTTGAAAGCATCTTCCCTCTTTACATCACAGGGAGGGGCGAAAGACGCGCCACCAACTTCCGCCGGGCGAGGGCCTCAGCAAAGACTGCCGATGTCTGTGGCCCCAGTCTGTGCAGGGGCTGCCCCAAGTAGTGGGGAATGAGTTGGGCTAAGAGCTATCGCAGAAGAAATGCCCGGCTTCTCCACACCAGCCCAGAAGCAGGCCGTTCTGAGCTGGAAGGACGTTGCTGCCTTTCTCAACGAGGGGTTCCATGGCTCGTTCCAAGGCTGGTGTTCCAGCTGGCTCTCAGCTTGGGGGAAGAAAAGGGCCGAGAAAGCAGGACTTGGAGGCTGTATGCACATGGCTACACCTGTACAAACATGTTGAACACAGTTTATGACCACAGGGGAAGAAGTAGATGGGTGTTGGGAGACAACAAGTCGCATCCATAGGTTTGAGCTCGGCCATGGCCAAATAGTGGTCACCTGGCAGCACCCACTCAGCATGTGAACCACAGCTCATGGGAAATGCACGCCCCCCAGTCCAGAGGGTGGGGGCAAAAGCTACGTGTTCCAAGTGGCTCTTGCGCTAAGGATCAGTAGACGTGGCCCCTTCCTTTGTGGAAAGATTGGCTTCCTTCAGGGTCACAGAGAGGAGGACAGAGTGAAGGACACAGGGGAAGCAGACCTGAGGGACTCATTGCCAGTGCTGTTGTTTCTGCAAGAGATTTCAGAGTGTTGGTACAACTTGCAAAGAAGTCAGTGCTACAGGCTATCATACAATCACTATATTTCTACATTGTTACATTTATATCACTCCCTAATTAATGATTACAATGTAATATTATATTGTAATTATTCTACATTTGGTTAAAATTTTGCAGGGTGGAAGACGCATCTGTGGGCAACCGCTTCGGGTCCCCTCCCACTGTGGGAGGTTTTCTGTCCTTTCAATAAATCCTGCTTTCTCACTTTCCAACTCTCTAAAAAAAAAAAAGAAGACGCATCTGCTAGTTTTGGGGAGTTCTGCAGTGTGCCCATATACGACTAGGTCAGTGGAAACCATGCCAGAGACTGATGTCTGCTTTTTCTGGACTGTCAGGTGTATGCTGATAGTGAATGAAGATTTCTGGGGAAAATTCTGCTAAACACGGTCAGGTCTTAAGAGGAAGGTTTTTTAAAGGTCCGATTCATTCTCAGCGTTTAAGATTAAAATTGTTTTACTGAGTGTCATAAATTGAAAAACAATTACATTGGAAAAAAATCACTGGGTTCTTTCTGATTGATCAGAAAATCAGACAAGATTTCAGAGCTGGAACATTGCATATTGGCTACCCATGGAAAAATGTTCAGGTGTGCGATTATTTGACCGTTAATTATAATTGACAGTATTGTCTTGCCTCCAAATTCACCTCTCTGAAAGCAGACTGTGAAGAACTCACTTGTCTAAACAGAAGTGTGATTCGTGAAAAAGCGTGTGTCTGTGGCAGAGATTGTTAGCGTACCTCAAGGATCTAGTCTCCTTTTCAGAGAGGAATACGATTTCTGTACATCAGTGGGGCACATTGCCTCCCGAATGAAGGCCACAGTTCCAGCTTCCCTTGCCAGCAGGCAAGGCTGGGCGGCTGGGTTCTTGAGGCTGGCGTCTTGAGCAGAGGTGCTATGGTTGACTTTAGGGTGGACTCCCTAAGGAGGGTATCCCCCGTGACCAGACTCCAGCAGAAAGGCTCCTGCCCAGGCCCTGAGCTTCTCTTCCCTGGGCCGTGCCCTCCCTATGGGCTGAGAGGATGTGCACCTTTGCTCAGACACTCACCACCCCAGAAGTCCTCGTCCAGGTGGCTGCACAGGCTCCTTCCCCAAGTCCATTCCCTGAGGCTGGACTGTGTTGTCTGTGAACACCCTGGGGGCCAAGGTGGAGCTAAGCGATATCTGTGTTTGGCTATGCCGATGGGGTGTCCACCAGCCTGTGCAGGGCGCTCTGTGTGGGCGAGGAGGTGGGTTGGGAAGAGGGAGCAGGGGGCTCCACGATCCGAGTGGAATCCTGGTCTTAAGTTTCATTGTGGCTTTCCAGGAAGGCACATGTGTGGAGGAAGGGAGAAAGAGCATATTCAAGGGTACGCTGGCTTAATAACTCTAAGGTGCCCAGGCACGTAATGACTGTGTGCTTCTGTATGTGGATTCTTGCTCCAGGCTTCTGGACCGTTAGGGAAAGATCTAGCCTCCCTCTTTGTACTTGCTGAAATGTGGGCTTGAGGGTAGGGTGAAGGCAGCCGCCCTGGACCATACACCAGGAACTCGGTGCTGAGAGGACAGCAAGGTGACAGTGAGTCTGGGGTCTCCAAATGCCATCTGGCCACAGGGAGAGCCTGGGTCATTTGGCTGGCTTTCACATGTGACCTTCTATATTGCCTAAGTCATGGTATTTTGCATCTCTGTACTAAAGCCCAGCCAGTTTATACAGAGTCTGATACCTGAAAGATGGAACGCCTGAGCCTTGTGGGTGAGAGATGTATGTGGGTTGAGGGTAGAACAACAGGCAAGGAGGCCGAGTGCCCCAGATGGAGGGCAGGTGCGCTTAGCGGCTGTGGGAGCCGGGGAGGAGAACCCCGCACCTGATCAGCGGCAATCTGCACCATGCTGAGGAAATTAAGAATAGTGGCTGGTTGGCACTTCTTGCCACTGGAGCAAGGTCGTTCATGAATGAAACACGAACTCAGCTAAGCCCCGGCATCTGCAAGGCCCTCCCCAAGCCACCATCTATACTGGCTGAAGACTGGTCCGCTGGGGCTTCGTGGGGCTGAAGACACCAAAGCTCCCACACTGCACACCAAGGCAGGCAGTCTTTGCCAGTGGTGTCTGTATCCAGAGCCTCTGTCACACAGCTTTGCCGAGGCTGGCCAGAAAACAGGAGTCAGCTCAGAGGAAGAGGCCAGACTCTGGGGTCCTTCCCATGTAGCTCTGCCATTTTAGACAGCGTCAAGGTAGCTACAAACAAGATCTAAGAGAGACATAGGCTAGAACAGAGAGGCCAGGAGATAAGACTCAAGTCTTGAGTGCAACAGCTGTGGCGGACATGGCACCTGGCCCCTGCAACTGACTTCCGATGCGCCAGGGGCTGGGAAGGTGTGGCTAGGTTTGTCCAATTCGACTGGATTTGAACATTCTTGCTGGAGCAGAGGGTGGGGATAAGCAGAAGCCCTATTCCTGTGCACTTCTGCACTCAGCACGTGCTTCTGGAGAGACTAATCCCCCCCCTCAGGATTCTAGTGACTAGTCGATAGCCTCGTGCCAGCTGCGAGGCCACCATGGAAGCAGAGGCCAGGCCGCTACCTTGGCATGTTTGCTGCTTCGTGGGGGTCGGAAGGCAGCTGCAGCAGTGGCAGTGGGACCCACTACCCAGGAGTGCAGCCTAAAGCGCGTGACTTCTGTGACAGTGCCTACGGTGGCCAGCACGTGGTGGTCAGGTCCTCCAGCCCTTCCAACTATTTCACTAACCCCCAGTTTTCTGTGATAAGCTTTCCTTCTACAGAAAATAGCCAGGTGGCGTCTGTTTCCTGCAACCGAATCCTGGAACTATGTCCAGATACGTTCTTCAGCAGTGACTATTTGCACACAGAACGTAAGGGAGGCAAACAGCCTGGGAACTTCCACAGCCTTCAGGAAACTGCATTGCCAACGAAACCACAAGTCTGGACAGGATCCTGTATCCAACCTTTCCAATGATTTTTGGCCCCCAAACCTGATCTATCAATAAGTGTGGCAACTACAGTCCCCAGAGGGAGTGCCCTCCAGTGGTGACATCACGCAGCCGGCTGATGGGTGAGGAACAACTTCTAAAGGAACACGATGGAGATGGACAAGGCAGTTTCTTCCAGAGAGCAGGATCTGGAGCTATGAACTGGGCCAATGTCCTCCAGAGCCAGAGCAGAGAACGTCTGCAGTGTCCAGCCATAGGGTTCCTCATGTCCCCCCAGAGGGGGTGTGTGTGTGGGGAGAGGGCAGTGTGGACACTTGGGTTCAGAGGGCTATGAACTTTGGCAGACACTGAGATTATCCTCCAACACCTATTCTCCCATTTTCCTTTAGTAGCAGAACTCCTGGATGCAAGGTCATTCTGAATAGCCACTTCCTCTCCTGCTTCCCTTGCAACTAGGGAACACAGGGAACCCTTGTTCACATTGGAGACAACGGAAAAGAGCAGAAATGACGTCACACTTGCCAGTGTATTTGAGTGGAGTCGGAATGTGGGTAGTCTGGCAGCCAAGTGTACACTTTCACTATTCTATGTGCCAGGGCTCTTCTAAGCACTGGAGAGACTAGTGACAAGGCAGACCAGATCCCTGCTTCATGGGATGCACGACCTCGGAGGGCCAATGTGCACAGACTTCCACTGGAGGAGAGTGGGCAGCACACGGGAGAGTGGACACGGGGTCAGGTGGAGAGAGGGGCTTTTCAGGAAATAACGTGGTGACACGTCAGTGACTGGACTGAAAAGGCCTTTCTGGAGAGTTCACGGGAGCTCAGACACATTTTGAGAAGAGATTTATAAGACCCAGAGAATGAAGTTCCAGGCAAAGGAAACCCAATGGAAAAGCCCTGAGGCAAGACAAGCATGTGTGAGGGCAGGAAAAACGTCAGCTTTTTCAGAGCAGTCAAGGAGCAGGAGAGTGGTTGGGAGAATTCTGGCTTGGCAGGCAGGTGTCAGATCTTGCAGGGCTTGGAAAGGGCAGTAAGTGACTGGGAGTTGGGTCAGCAGGGAAGTGATGTAAACTTATTTCTATGACTACCATCTTATCCACATCCTTACAAAGCCTGGCACAGACATTCTCAATGACAGAAAAGAACAGGTGTCACAAACACACACATTCTATAAAAGACAGAATTTTCAAAAGGTGGCACACATGGGCCCTTCTAGATCCTGCTTTCTGATTCAGAAGAAGCATCCTAGCCTAAGTGGCCCGCAGTGTCTCCTCTGGTGGGGAGTGGTGGCTCTCGTGCCTGCCCAACAGGACAATTCCAAGTGGAGCTGGAGCCTGAGTGGGTGTCCGTGAAGGAGGGACTCTCACAGTTTCTACTGTCTGTGGGGATGGTCTGCTGAGCTGAATTCTCTTAAAATGTGACTCGGAATCTTTGGGCTCCATGGCAATGGAAAACACCGCCTGTTTCAGTCCCAGTGTTCCTGGGCTTTCAGACATTCACGAGGTGGGGCTGCTGTGTTCTCCTCCTGCCTGGTTTCCTACGTTGACAGAGAACAAACTGGATTATTCCCAGAGAACTTTGCTGAAAACGGTTTTACTTTCTAGTCACACTAGTGGCAGTGTCTTTTTCTTTTTCTCTTTTGTTCTTTTGCACATTTTATTCCCATTACTGCTCCAACGTGAGCGGGATGGAAAAGCAGCCACTTGAATCCTGCAACTTCAGTTGCTACTGAAACCCGGAGAGTGAAGACACCATGAGACCTCCCTGTTCTGCCCCTCCCCTGCACCCCACAGCCCATTCTCCGGGGTAGAGGAAGGGGACGGAGAAGGTACACAGGCGTGACCATGACGGCCTGCGTGGTCCGTGGATGGGGCAAGGCTGCTGCTGGTCTCCTCGTGGCTCCGACCACTCCCTTCCACCCGGCTCTCCCCATAGTGCTGGGCATTGCACCCTGGCAACATTTTGCTCACAGGGCTTGGGAGCCCAGATGTTGGCCAGCATGTGAGCGCCAGGGTGCGCATCTGAATGAAGCTTCTGTGGGCCAGGCCTGAAGGTGCCCGAGACCTGGGCCTGCTGCTGCCACTGAGGGCATAGAAAGCTGGGCCCTTTTTGTGGGTGGATGTTATTTTGGTGGGATCTCTGGGCCTGCTTTGCCCAGAAGTCCCTTTCTTACCAGAGATTAAGTGAGGAAACATTTACCGAGCTGTATTTTGGGCACTACCCCTCAGGGGGCTTAAGAGTACTATGCTATTTAAGGAACATTAGAATGTTTTGAGATCTGCATGTTGAGCTTGGGGGAAAAAAAGTCTTTTAGAAATAAATCCCCACTACTAATGAAGTGAGTTTTGCCCCCGTTCTTCAAAGCATATGATCTGGATTCTGCTCTGGAGGCAGCAGAAGGCAATGCTCTGTTTTCCGTCTACTAGAATTCAAACAGAAGTTTGCTCCTTACTGTAATCGGAAGTCTCCTACTTAGGAGATAAATGTGTGTGTGCACTCAGGGCTGATCCCTAACTCTCAGAGACTGCTGGACCTGTGGCAGACCCGTTGTCCAACGTGGGGACTGGCAGAGGTCTGATCGACACAGCTATGAAGTCGATGAATTCTAAGGTGTGAGAAGGCAGGCATCAGGGGATTCTGAAATCTGACAACTTACTGGATTGCATAAGGGACCAGGCCAACATCAGTCCACCGCACAGCTTTCAGACCTGGCAAGTTCTGATGAGCACTCCTTTTGGAAGTGTGGCAAGAATCATATACATCCGCACTGACATATACATGACCAAGGGTTGATTCCTTTTGGCTGTACACGAATGAGCCCGAGAGCATAATGGCCAATGTGTTTGCTTGCATAATGCCCCACGGTGCATGCAGAACATTGCCCCACAAAGCCTGAGCTGGGGTGTGGAGTGCTCGGTGGAAATGGCAACGCAAAACATCCTGGCAGCACTGCACCTCCCAGTCAGTCACCGGCTACTTTGAGACCCCCACATTTAAGGGTCTGCTAGTTCCTGGGTATGAAGAAAGAATTTTTAATGGGGCCAAATGTAGGTGTTTACAAGGGGGAATTGTTGTTTTTTATTGGGAGCTGCCTTATGTTCAATAGTTGTATTTACTTTGTCAAGCTAGCCAGAATTAGAAAATCCCCATTGCTAGGCAGCCTCCAGAGGCTGCAAAGTATTTCTGGGCATTCAGAGCTGAAGCATGTGTTGCCCAAAGGCAGGTTTCATTAGAGTGTGTCATTTAGTCCTCTTGCGTCCGCCCTACCCCCACACCCCCAGACAGGAGTGGCGCTAACACAGGACATCTCGGTTACTTTATGCTGAAACATATTTACATGACTGAAACACGACAATTAACGCATTTGTAAAGCTGGAGGGATAGACACACTTTAATGGTGTTTTGAAGCAGGCTGATTTACTGGAGCTTTTCAACTTTATTTTGTTCTGCACACATGAACAAGGTCTTCTTTACTATAGATATTTTACAAAGTCTACCTGGCATGAATGTGACTACAAAGAAAATAACCCCCAAATTAATTTGATGTTTTATCTTCACCAGATTATTCCTAACTTCTTTCACCAGTTCAACAGATACAGAGGGTTATACTAGTATTTTTGTCATGTGTTAGTTTTTATACAAAGGAAATTTAGGAAGTATGTCTTTGGTTTGATAAAATGAAATGTGGCTTTCTCTCTACTGACTATACAAAAACTTTTCATAATGAGCAAAAATGATCAATGACAGTACAGATTTTCTTCACTCTTCACGGACAGATAGAGGTACATTCTCCTGGGTGGTGTCCATTTTGCTGGCTCCAAACTTAAATTAACACCCAGGTGATATTAAGTAGTATTATTGGATAGGTGCTTTTGTGTGTGTGTGTGTGTGTGTGTGTGTGTGTGTGTGTGTGTGTGTGTATTTTGCCTGCTTATATATTTAAGTGTAAATATATAATGGGACAGTGTTGTCATGAATATTTTAATGTCTTTTAAGTCTATAGATTGCTAAAATGTTGGTAAAATTTAGAAAAAAAGATCTTTGGTATCGAAGCCCTTGGAAATGAAGTGAAAACTCCCATTTTCCCTTTGATTTCCGAAAACATGTGAACCTTGAAACCCTCCACTCCATTTCTCACTTAAAAGTTTATGGCAAATTTACAAATTGCACTGGTTTCACAGTCACCCGGTTCATCCGTCTCCCCCTCCATGGACCTCCCTCCTCCCCAGTCTGAAAGGGAGCTCGGTGAGCACACTGGGCAAGGCGAGAGCCCTCTCTCTCTCCATGGCTCAGGGCAGTGATGGGGGGCCAGGGCTGAGGGGACAGGCCGCAGAGGACCCACCTCCAGAGAGGACTTTGCAGTGCTGCCCAGCTAAGAAGTGAGCGGCGACTCAAGTAAGTCTCAACTAGAAAGCTTCTCCATGAAGCACGGGGAATAAAGTTAAAGAAAACGAAGCGCATAAAGCAAGAAAAAACTCTGATGCTCAGAAAAGAGAAAAATATTTGTGAGTATCTAGAGAAATGACTATGCCTACTTCTAGGGTTATTTGCTTGTTTGTCTTAATCAAATGCATGTTTCTATAGAAATGTTAACAAGAGCTAAGTTTAACTTCCACATGGATAATTTAGAAGTAATTTCTCATAGAGATTATTTTCTATTCTTTAAAAACTCATTTGCTTTTTCTAACATATGGAGAATTTGCCCCCACCACTTAACTACTATTGAGCTAATTTTTTAAAAATAAAAAAGTCTGAAATATCCTCAAATGCAGAAAAACCAACGACTTCACATACCGAATTGGCTAAATCCTGTCTCAGCTTTTCACTGGAGCAGGAAGAGTCACTCTGGTAAAGCAAAAACCCTGAAGTTGGTCGTCATTTCACCCAGGTCTGCAGGTATGCAGTGAGAATGTTCCTTGAGGTCTTTGCAAAATTATGCTCCAAAATGAAACCGTGGAGGGAAGTGATTTTGCAATTGTTACACAGGGTTAATCTCTAAGCTTTAAAGACCTAAATTAAATAAAAAATCTTGTTTGTATATTTATTTTCCACTCTCTTAGTATTGTAAATACACATAATTTTCTGAGACGGTCAAAGCACAGGAAAGTATGATTTTTGGCAAAAGACTATCAAATGGTTTCTAAAGTTCAATACTGACAAATTTTACAAGTTGACAAATGAGAAAAAAAATGGAGTTTTCCTTTAGAAATATATCAGGTAGTGGTATTTTTCTTCTGTTTTTCATATGATACCTTATGTCTTAAAGACATATTAGTTGCTCCAAAATCAGTTTAAGCAAATACATCAAATAATTGCCTGATCAGATATTTGCAAATTACAGTATATATTACAAACACATAGCGGTTCTATTTCTAAATGAAAAATTATACCAAGGGTCTTCAATTTATCATTACTGATTTATTTTCAGGTAACACTAATATTTACAGGTGTTTGCAACCTAGCCTAAGTTTATTAACTGGCTTGTATATTTTAAGTCTATCTTAAATACCTTACACTTAATTTCTTTGTAAATATTAATATTTCACACAAAATGATCATTGATTATGCTTCAAAATCAAAACTATCTGAAAAGCAATGAAAAAAGTAAAAATGGGAACATATTCCTCACTTCTAAACTAGCCAAAACACTTCTAAACTTCCAAACTATGTCAATGACAGGGATTCAGAGGAGGCCATACTGCATTCCAACACCCTGAAACCATATATATTTATCTTACACTAATAACAGCACAGGAAAAGCAAGTTAACAGGCAGATATACAATTAGAACTGCAATAAGAACCACTTTTAGTTACTATTACTTTATCAGGAAAATATATTTATTGCCTTTATGGTTCTATTTTGCTTTTTATTCAGATATAAAATATCTCTGTAGGTTGGTTTATTATATAATGCAATGC